>JAPCYP010000061.1:0-1200000 GCA_035048595.1 Echinosophora koreensis | reverse complement strand
CCAATGAAGTGACATCCTCCACTGGTGCTTTTTCTATCAATTCTATCTCCAGCAAAATAAGCATCACAAAATCCAGCTAACCTGAAATCTTCAGATTTCTTATATAATAGACCAAGGTTAGTGGTTCCAATTAAATATCTGAAAATTCTTTTGACAGCCTTATAATGAGATTCTTTAGGATCTGATTGAAATCTAGCACAGAGACAAACACTAAACTGAATATCAGGTCTGCTAGCAGTTAAGTATAGCAGAGATCCAATCATACCTCGATAGACAGTTTGATCTACCTTTTTACCTTCCTCATCCTTGTTTAGAATAATTGTTGGATGCATAGGAGTACTCATAGGCTTTGAATTTTCCATTTTTTACTTTTTCAGAAGCTCCTTGGTGTACTTCTGTTGATGGATATAGATTCCATCATTTGACTGTTTTATTTGAAGACCAAGGAAGAACTTCAATTCTCCCATCATGCTCATCTCAAATTCATTCTGCAGCAACTCAAAGAACTCTTTGCAGAGCTTTTCATTAGTAGCACCAAATATAATATCATCAACATAAATCTGTACTACTATGAAATCTTTCCTTGAGCATTTCTTGAAAAGTGTAGTGTCTACTTTTCCTCTAATGAAATTATTTTCCATGAGGTATGTGCTTAATCTATCATACCAAGCTCTAGGAGCTTGTTTGAGTCCATACAAAGCTTTCTTAAGCTTATAGACATGGTGAGGATTCTCAGAGTCCTCAAACCCAGGAGGTTGCTTGACATAAACTTCCTCCTCAATTATTCCATTTAGAAATGCACTTTTAACATCCATTTGATAAAGAGTTATATCATGTTGTGCAGCATATGACATGAGAATCCTAATTGCTTCTAATCTAGCTACATGTGCAAAGGTTTCAGTGAAATCAATACCTTTCTGTTGATTATAGCCTTGAGCAACTAGTCTTGCTTTGTTCCTTACCACTTTTCCATCTTCATCTAGTTTATTTCTAAACACCCATCTGGTTCCAATAATGGTTTTCTCTTTGGGTTTAGAAACTAGAGTCCAAACATCATTCCTTTTGAACTGATTTAGTTCTTCTTGCATGGCTAGAATCCAACTTTCATCTTGTAGGGCTTCTTCAATCTTTTTAGGTTCCAAATCTGATATGAAGGCCATGTTGTTGTTTTCATTGAAAGCAGATCTGGTTCTAACTCCTTGAGATGGACTTCCAATAATAAGATCTTCTGGATGATAGGTCTTGAATTTCCAATCTTTCTTCAAAGTCTGAGTTTCAGACTTATCAGTATTTGACTGTATTTCAGACACGTCTACTTTTTACTTATCTGAAGATTCTTCTACTGCAGGGTTAAGTTCAATACCTACAACATCATCCTCTAGATCTGATAGTTCCCTATCAGTCTTCAAACCATCATTAAACTTTACATGAATTGATTCTTCTACAACAGAAGTTCTAGAATTAAAAATTCTAAAAGCTTTAGACATTTCAGAATATCCAATAAATATGCCTTTATCTACTTTAGAGTCAAATTTACCAAGATGATCTTTTGTGTTGAGAATATAACATTCACAACCAAATGCATGAAAATATGATATGTTTGGGTTTTCTACCTTTCCACAATTCATAAGGAGTCTTATTTAGAATAGGCCTAATTAGTATTCTGTTTTGTACATAACAAGCAGTGTTAATGGCTTCTGCCCAGAAGTACTTAGGAAGATTATTTTCATTAAGCATTGTTCTTCCCATCTCATGAAGAGATCTGTTCTTTCTCTCAACTACTCCATTTTGCTGTGGAGTTCTAGGTGCAGAGAAATTGTGAGAAATACCATTTTCCTCACAAAATAGTTTGAACTGCTCATTTTCAAATTCTCCTCCATGGTCACTTCTGATAGCAGAAATACAAAAACCTTGCTCATTTTGTACTCTCTTACTGAATACTGAAAATACCTTATAAGATTCATCCTTGTGGGTTAAGAAGAGTACCCATGTAAATCTAGAATAGTCATCAACTATGACAAAACCATATTTCTTTCCACCTAGGCTAGCAACACTGACTGGTCCAAACAGATCCATGTGTAACAGTTGCAAAGGTCTAGAGGACAGGGGCGGAGGGAGGGGGGACCAAGGGATGCCATGGCCCCCCCTCCCCATGTTGTCATCTTATATATATATATATATATATATATATATATATATATATATATATATATATATATATATATATATAACAATTAACTCTTATAAAAAATGATTGGCTCAAATTTAATTAAAATATAACTACAATTTCAAACACTTAAATTACGCTTTTTTAGAATTCTAAGATAGATACAATTGTTTACATTAAAAAAAGAAATGGATAAAAATAGACCACATATGATAATAGATGATTTTTTACTCTATGAAATGTCGTGTGTACAATTGAAGAAGTGAATGTTTTAGATATAAATCTATTTGAGTAATTTATATTATATTAAGTTATTATGAAATTTGTATCATATAATTTGTTTTTATATATTAGTTAATTTTTTATGAATTAAAGTAGTATTTACTGTCAGTGTAAAAAGATTTACACTGACATCCGCTCACATTTTGACATGTGTGCTTTTATTTTAATAACTATGAGAGAGAAATAACAATTACGCTGATTTGTCAAGATATCATTGGATATTTGCGTAAAAAAAAATTACACTGATACTGTATAAAAATTAATTAAACTTATTTTTTATTACTATTTCATGTTATGTAAATTAGATTTTGGCCCTCCTCATCGAAATTTTCTGGCTCCGCCCCTGCTAGAGGAGGTGACTTCTTTCTTGGATTTGAAACTTTATTTTACTTGTTTACCTCTCTGACATGCATCACACAAGATATCTTTCTTGAAAGAAATGTCAGGCAATCCTCTCACAAGGTTATGCTTTATCAATTTAGAAATTTGTTTCATACTAACATGTCCTAGTTTCTTATGCCACAGCCACTTTTCATCCTCTTTAGACATAAATCATTTTACACTTTGATCAGAAAGTTCAGACATGTCAATCTTATACAGATTGTTTTGCCTTTTGGCAGAAAAGAGGGTCTTTCCACTACAGTTATTGACTATGCATGCATCCTTAGAAAAAGATACAGAAAATCCACTGTCACATAATTGACTTATGCTAAGCAGATTATGTTTTAACCCTTTCACATATAAGACATCATGGATAATAGGTAAGGGAGGTTTACCACCAATTTTACCTACACCAACAACTTTTCCTTTCTGGTTACCACCAAACGTTATATGTCCACCTTTAGGTTGGAGGTCTAGGAACATAGACCTTTCGCCTGTCATGTGTCGCGAGCATCCACTGTCCAGGTACCATGACAGGTGTTTGCTTTGTTCTGTTGAGTATATCTGCAACAGGAATGATCATGACCTTAGGTACCCATATTTTCTTGGGTCCTTTTTTGTTAGTATGAGGAGTCTATGAAGACTTCCTTCTCTTTTTGTGAATACACTTGGACATGGTATGTCCAGCTTTTTCACAGGGGGAGCATATAGATTTAACAGCTACATTTGAGAACTTTGTTGATCCTTTATGATGTTCTTGATTGGAGTAACCTATACCTTCTTTGTTAAGGGAGTGCCTCTGACTTCCTAAGAGTTTAGTCAGATTATCTCTGCCAGTAACAAACTTGGCAAGATCTGAGGTGAGCTCTTCTACTTTCTGTTGAAGTTTAGTTACTTCTTCAGATGGTAGAGTTTCAAATGAGATCTCAACTTTAGACTTTTCAGTCTTAAGTTTACTATTCTCTTCAGCTAATTTCTCACACTCTTGAGATTTCTGTGTATACTCATTTGAGAGTTTAGCATACTGTCTCTTGAGGGATCTGAAAGCTTTGGATATATAGTTGGATTCCTCCAATAGTTCATCATAGGCATCATTCAATTTCTCAAGTTCAGAATGTACCTCAGTTTCTGAATCAGTATCTGCCATAAGACAGAGATTTGCTTCAAGCTTCTCTCCTTCACTTTCAGTGGAGCTTTCATCAAGATCTTCCCAAGTGGCCATCATTCCTTTCTTCTTTTTGTTGAAGAATTTCTTGGAAGATTGTTTTTTGAGTTGCGGACATTCTGCCTTGATGTGACCAGGCTTTTTGCATTCATAACACACAATGACATTTCTGTCATTAGATCCACCATCTTTGTTGTGTTTTTCTTTGTTGAAGCGCCTGAAGAGTTTGTCTTTTCTGAAGTTTCTTTTCTTCCACAGCTTTTTCATTTTTCTAGTGAAGAGACAGAGTTCATCATCTTCATTATTAGAGTCATCCTCATTTGATTCTCCAGATTCTTCTGAAGATTCATCTACTTTAAGAGCTTTTGAACTTGCTCCCTTAGATGACTTCTTGTCAGCTTTGAGTGCAATGGACTTGTTTTTATTTCCATTGTTCTCTTCAATCAGTTCTTGTTCATGAATGAGTACCAAGAAGCTCATCAAGCTTCATTGTTGTTAAGCCCTTGGCCTGAGACACAGCAATTACAAGTGGTCTCCATTGTTTCGGAAGACTTTTGAGGATCTTTTGAATGTTTTCCTCAGTCTTGTAAGTTTTTCCCAGAGATTTCAATCCATTGGTTATGGTGTGAAACCTTCCATACATTTGGCCAATAGTTTCACCTTCCTCCATTTTAAACAACTCATACTTTCTGACAAGCATGCTGACTTTGGTTTCTTTGACTTTGCTGGTTCCTTCATGAGCAATAGTTAACGAGTCCCACATTTCCTTTACAAACTCACAAGCACAGACTTTTTCAAATTCTTCTCTGCTCAAAGCACACATGATTGCATATTTAGCTTTGGCATTCAGCTGCCATTTTGTTCTTTGATTAGTGGTCATGTTTGCTTTAGGAATTTCATCTCCTTTGTCATCTTTAGGAACAAAGGGACCTTCATCAATGAAATCCCAAAAATCAGAATTAGTGGATTGTAAAAACCACTTCATCTTTTCTTTCCAGTAGATGTAGTCCTCTCCATTGAAAAAAGGAGGTCTCGACATTGAGGATCCTTCTCCAGCATGGTTCTTGCTTCCACTGGCTTCTCCTGCCATTTCCAAGATCTTTTCCTCTACACTGTTAAGTGCTCAACCTAGAGGCTGAGCTCTGATACCAACTGAAATAACCAAAGTTAACACAAGAAGGGGGTTGAATTGTGTTTACCAACTTTTTCGGTTACTTTAAAAAGATTTTCGCAAGCACAACAAGCAAGGTTTAGATAAGAGAATATTAGACGAGTGAAACGTCTAATATTAAAACAGAATAGCACAAGCAATCAGAGAAGGTTAAAACAGAGTTTGATAATCACAATATTAACTCCCCAAGTTAAAAGCTTAAACAGAAACAATACTTAAGCAAATTAAAAGATAAAGGGAAGAGAAATATCACTCAAGAGATTTATACTGGTTCACCCCAAAATCCTCAGGGCTACGTCCAGTTTCTTGGCAGCACCAAGTTTCCACTATAACTGAGTAAATTACAGTACAAGTATTCTTTGCACACCTAGCCTCTTCAGGCTCAACACTCAAACAAGTATTCATTTCTCACCTAGCCTTTTCAAGCTCAAAATAGTAAGGAATGATAAGGTTTTTGTGTAATTAATACAACTTGCAAATCTTTCAAATCATACTCAAAGAGTGAAATAAATATGAAGTATGAAAGACCGCGAATTTATATTAAATGATTGAATGTGTATTCAATGAAGGAATGAAGAAGTTAATGAAGAGAGTAAATGCTTCTGCGCAGTGTTCTTTATGATATTCAACTTCTTGCCTTCATCTTCATTATTTGATCTATTTAAAGACTTCAATCAAAAGATCTGTTTTGTCACAGCTTCATAAAGTGTTTGCTTCTGACTTGAGCTCCCTGAGACACCATTAATGCCAACGAGTCGTTCTGTATATACATTAAATGCTTGGGAACATTGAGCTTTGACAAGGATGTCCAAGAGTACACTTTAAACTGAGCAGCTATTCTTTCAGAGTATATAGCAGCAGGCTTCTTGTACTTGTAGCAGAGAGCTTTCCTCTTTTAGTGCAACATCAGTTCACTTTCCAGAAATCACTTTTACTTTGTACTAAAACAGGTAAAAGGTTACTGCTGTGGTGCAGAGATTGCGTGTTTATTCCTTAAAACCTTGAAACAATGTTCTTTATTCTTTGTCCTTTGAGCTATTGTCCAGAGGTCTTTGAGATCCTTAAGGAAGACATATAATTTGAATAAGGTGATTTGGACTTGATTTCTGACACACTGACTTGGTATTAGTCATAAGATTTTAGACAGGTGAAAGTCATCTGAAATTTAGACGTTTGTTTTTCCCGTAGGGACTAAAATGGGAACCTTGAAAATTGTCAAGGATCAAAATGGGCCTTTACTAAAAGATAAAAATCCACGTGGACTACTAAATGGATAAGTGGACGAGTTAACGGGTACATCAGCAAACTAACAGAGCCTTCATAATGGAGATCAACGGAGGGACCAACGTGTCTCTGGTTTATAATTGTCAAGAACTAACGAACGATTTATTTTTTGGCAGGGACTAAAATGGAATCCGCAAAAATTGTCAGGGACCAAAATGAATATTTACTCTTAAAGAAAAGAAGATTAAAGATAATTCACCTTGCAACAGATACAATAAAAAAATAGGTAAAATAGGTCGATTGGTCCTATACGTTTATTTTATTTTTCATATTGGACCTATAAGCTTTATTTTTAAAATTGGTCCTACACATTACATTCCATTTTCAAATTAGTCCTTTTCGGTTAATTTTGACCTAACGCTGTCAGTTTTGATCTGACATGGCTATCACCTTAATCTGACAAGTGGCATTTGATTTGACTTCGTTAGGTTGAAATTGACCGAAAAGACTAATGTGAAACGAAACGTAACGTGTAGGACCAATTTGAAAAATAAAAAACTTATAGGACTAATATGAAAAATAAAATAAACGTATATTATCAATCTACCTATTTTGTAAAAAAAAAAAAAAAAAAAAAAAAATGAAAAAAGAAAAAAGAAACGGCTATAAAAAAAAAATATTCCTGTGTAATAATAAATAAACTATCTTCATCCATCAGTCTGAATCATCACCATCATCTGATTCATGGTCATCTAGTTCCAAACAGTAGAAGAAAACCCTAAGAAGTTGAGTCTCGATTCCGAAACCCTTATCGTGAGAATGAGTATTCGTAGGTTGAGTGTCGAAGAATCGCAAGCACTCTACTCTCTACTGAAAGCAGAGCAGCGCCCACTCCACGAGATCGTGGCCGAATTCAACTCCAACATCTTTCGCACTCGCCACTTCACTCTCTGTTCCTATCTCATCATGCTTTTGCAGGTTTCGCCAAAACCACTCTCTTCGATTCAATTATGGTTTTCCTGCATGTGAAATGGGTCATGAGTCTTTCATTCAGCTCATTAGGGTTTTATGATTTTCATTTTTATTTTTTATTTTTGTTTAGATTTTGGCATGTGAACTTTTTAATTTTGTATCCTTTTGCCCTTTTTATTTTTTGTGGGGTTCCTTGTGTAATTTTTTTAGGTATTTTGGTGGAAATGGTGGTGTTGTGTAATTGTAGTTTTTTTTTTTTTTTTTTTAATGTTATGGGCAGGACAATAAGGTACTCAACACCAATCAACGGTTAATTGCTTTTGCTATGCTACTCGAGGCTTATTCATCCCAGAAACATGCTTCCAATCCCTTCATAAGTTTCATTTTAAATGTAAGTAAATTCTGTGTGCTTCTTGTGTAGTTTATTGAATTTGAGCTGTTTTACATTGGTGGTTTGTCTAATTCTTTGAACTAGCTTTGGAATTTTGGGGGAGGACAGTAGAAGGATAGAGGGTAAGTGTTGAGATCACACATCGACTAGATATATGGCCAAAGTAGACCTTATAAGGCTTGGGCAATCCTCATCTCTTGAGCTAGCTTTTGGGGTTGAGTGGGGCCTAAAGGGAATGTGGAAACTGGAGATCCCATGTTGACTAGAGATATGGCTAAAGTAGCCATAAGGCTTGGGCAATTTTCACATCTTGAGCTAGCTTTCGGGTTGAGTTAGGCCTAAAGCCCAAATTCTAAGAGTAAGGATCCTAAATTACTAGTGTGCATTTATGCTGCCTGGCTTTGGAACCCCTCAGATGGATAAAATGATTGTGGCCAAAATCTTGTGTAAAATGGGAAGTTAAGATTATTGAAGCAATTTTCTACTGTTGATGTTTTCTCAAATTTGGAAAATTTTCAAAATGGAATTAATCATGTATTCATGTTTCATCTAAACAAAAAGGAATCTGAAAATGTCGTGAAAGTTGTTTGTACTTGAAGTCAAGTTACATTTAAGAAGTTACTTCTAAACTATTTCACAGATAAAAAGCAAGATATTCAACAGTGAAATTAACAAATTGAAAATCAAAGTAGCAAAGGAAAGGGAAGAGGCAGAACCTGTCTGAAGTGAATACAAGTCCTGTGAAGAAATCGCCAATGGAGCTACTGAAGAAAATGCATAATTCCTCGAATTTGAACGACTCCTGTACAAAGAGGAAGCAACCCCAAAAGCAGTTGATGAATGGTTTTGGAGCTTAGAAACACTGTTTGGAGAAAATTTGGGTGAACTATTTAAGAATTTGAAGTCTAAGAAAATGAGTTAAACCCACAAACTCTTTCTTACACTCTCAAGTTCATGTGAGTTAGTGTTTGAATTTAGTTTTCTATGAGTCTACCGGATGGCGAGCTTGCAGTGAGTGAACGTGATTTTTCCAATTTGAGGCTTAAAACTATACTTGAGTTTGACAACCATGTCAGCGAGAGTAAATGGAAGATAGTCCAATTAAAGGGCGAGATGAATCCCTAAGAAAATATTTGGAGAAACCATTAGAGAAGACCTTACTCTGAATGATATTATTGAAATTTGGACTTTGATTGAGCTACGTGGCATTGATTGATCCCTATAACCAACCTTGCCTAATACATAGGGTTTTCTTTAGTCAATTGCCTGTTTGCATTCTTAATGAAAATCTTAGCTGAAACAGTTATTTGAAATTAATTGTAAGCAACTGAAATTGAACTTTTTTTTATTTCTATACTAATAAGTCAGCTTGTGCTAGTTTTTCTTTTCTTTTCTTTTTTCTTTTTACCATTTTTCTTGAATGCTTCTAATGAGTTTTTTGCAATGTTAATGCATTATGTGATTGTTGAGATAAGGATAATTTCTTGGTTACAGGTTGCTTGTCATGAAGAGTCAGATAAAGTTGAGAGGGCATTTATTCTGCAGCTATTAGGTGTTGATGGATCCAACAGTGGCAAAGAGGTTATAGTCTGTTTCATTTCTTAAAAACACTAGTAATATACATGGTTTAGCCACGTAATTTATCCTGTTGATGAAGCCATTTTCTGTTCAGTATATTTCCTTTTTATCCAGTTACAATTCAATTCTCACTATCTATTAGCTGCATTTTCTTTGAACCTGGAGTCTGGGAAGAGGAGATGTATGGATATTCTTATTAAGCATGTGTGGAATTTGAAATGTAGTACTGTTATTGCTACTCTGCGGCGACCACTCTTAGTAGTCAAGTATGGAACATAGAGAGCAGGATTTTATAGAGATGTGCTGTAACATGGATGTGCTTGCTATCTATTAGCTGCTTACTATCAATTCGCACTATCTATTAGCTGCATTTTCTTTGAACCTGGAGTCTGGGAAGAGGAGATGTATGGATATTCTTATTAAGCATGTGCGGAATTTGAAATGTAATACTGTTATTGCTACTCTGCAGCGACCACTCTTAGTAGTCAAGTATGGAACATAGAGAGCATGATTTTATAGAGATGTGCTGTAACATGGATGTGCTTAGATGGAGGGTAGAAATTTTAACCAGAAGATGTGTGATATAGGACTTTCCGTTAGGGGGGCTTACTTGATTATTTCATATTTTAAGAGACTGCTGGTTCTATCGTTCTAAACTTCTAATATTTTTCCTTTCAGTTTGTTTTGGTTTGTGTGTCAGCTTTGTTTGTTGATGCCCATATCCTCCTATGTATAGCCTTTTCCTTTTTCCCACTAAAAGAATACCGTGATAAGCTATCTTGATTAGTCATTAACTTTTGTTTTAGATTGAATTTTTTTAAATGGATGTTCATTGTCGTTCAAACATGTATTTAACTTGTTTTCAGCATTAGATTCTGTAGTTGGTTTCCCCGTCAACATGTATGTAAATATTTGTGGCATGTCTTTGTGTCGATTACACATGGCATATGTTCGCCGTTGGCGCATATTTGCTTCCTTACTTTATCTTTCATGAGATGTTTGGAATTTCTGAGGTGTTTTTCTATCACTGGAGGATTGCAGTTTCTTAAACAGTCTGCTTCAGATTATGTGAAAGGATTTGATCAGTCATTGCATGTAAGTTACTTATAAATATGCGAAGTACCTATCCCTTGTATATTCAACATTTCAAATGTCTCCAGCGTTGTCCTGCCCATGTTTTACATCAAGTGGAATTTTATACTTATTCTCTCCAATTCCAGGATTTCCCACCACTAGATCAGTTGCAGCAGCTGTTTCCTGATAAAGTTCATCTTGAACCATATCATTGCATATTTAAAGATAGTGCTATAAAAAATGTAGTCCCAGACCCTGATGTTCCCCCCAATTGTGATGTAGATTCACCAGAGTATGTTCCTATGCAGTGGATTGACTAATTTATGAATCATTTAAATTATTTTCGTTTTTGTTTTTTGCCTCCCTTTAATAGTTTTCTATAGCTATTGGATGGCAATTCAAAGTTCATATGTTCACTATATTAACAGCCTAGTTATAGGTTTCATTTGCGCCCTGGAACAAAACCTAAAATTGGAACTGGAGATAAAGATGAGGCAGTAGTTGGGTTGTTGTCAAATCTTTCACTAGAAGGATTGAGTCCTCACTGGATCCGGCCTCTTCCACCAAGGCTCCCAATACTTGATGGGGAGGTACTGCATATTTGAATCTGGAATTGTTAATCTTAAGGCTTAATTATTCAAAATATTTATTTATGCTTGGAAGGCCTTTTCAGCTAGTTTGGCTCAACCCTGATGACAATCATGAACTGATGTGGGACTATGGTATGTGCGTTGATACTAGCAGAGGGGCTGCAGTAAGGGACTTGATTGCGAAAGCTCTGAAAGGAGCACTTGCGCCTGCGCAGCAAGAGGTGATTATTGTTATTGTTAATGCTATTATTGTTGTTCTTGTTACTGTTGTTGAATTGTTGATAGAAGTTCATTAAAATGAAGGGAATAAAAATACAAGGAATATGGAGGATGAAAATTTCACCATAGGGAAAATGGGAAAATAAAACTACAGTGAAAAAGATATGACATCGATGTAATAAAGATGCCCAATCCCTGTGCTGTTAAGGATAACCCGTTGAAAGGACCATGTGCTTTGCACCAAACAAATGCTGAATCGTAATCTTTTCCCTAATCATTTACTGAGCTAAGTGCCCTTAAAATGAGCATTACACGATAACCCAATGTAGCAACTAGTAGCATAGATTGTGTGTTGCCATAAAAAAATTTCCTCTTTACTTCCACCAAAACTACTAAGGCTAGTCAACGGTTTATTGAGCTAGTGCATGCTCAGCATTCACCATAAAGGACAGACAGTCTATGCCTTAAAGAGACAGCTGAAGAACAATTTAGCAACAGATGAGGAACTGATCACAAGCATCACACATAACACATATCAAAGGCAAGAGCCTTGTGTAGCCTTGGAGGTTTTGTAATGAACATCTTTTCCCTCACTTTGTAGTCGTAAAAATGAAAGATGGGGCTTTTAAGTAAAAGTTAAAAAACACCTACTGAGAGAATCTTCTTTCTATAATACCTTAGATGATTAGTTGTACTGGTTCCTTGTTACAAATTGCATCACATTGCATCATGGAAAGTGAGGTCTCCTTATTTGTCAAATATTTGATGAAGAATAAGATGTTTGTGATTTTTTTATACAGCAAGTCCTGGTGGAGCTGGCTAATGATCCAAAGCTTGTATATCACTGCGGGTTGACACCAAGAAAGCTGCCAGTACGTGTTATTGATGTTTTTTATGATTCTTTAAGCAAGTTAGGTCTTGATGTTTTGTTCTTATTTCTTTTTGCTATCAGGAACTGGTGGAAAACAATCCCCTTATTGCAGTTGACGTTCTCACTAAGTTGATAAATTCTCCTGAAATAGCAGAGTATGCCTTTTACATCTATATAATATCTTTCTGTCCTTTAGTTTATAAATACCCAATCGCTATTATTTTCTTTATTTCTATTTGCTTATTTATGGATACAGATACTTTACAGTACTTGTCAATATGGATATGAGTCTACATTCAATGGAAGTTGTGAACAGGCTTACAACAGCAGTTGAACTTCCTTCAGAATTTATTCACATGTATATAACGAATTGTATATCATCCTGTGTGAACATCAAGGTACTTCACCTTGCCTTTGAGCTATGAGCTTTTTATTTTCTGCAACAAATAAATAATTATTTATCACAAAAAGATTATGCTTCTGTATCAAGAGTCTTACTGGGATACTGTTAATTCATATATTGTAGATTTTGTAGGGATATTGGGTTTAGTTTCTGTATGGTGTTGCATTCACTGATGGGAGGTGGCCTGGTAAGGACAATAAGATAATGGTAGAATTTGGAAAGACAGAGAAGAGGATAAGAATTAACCATAAGGTTGGGTTTTAGGTCTAATTTTTTTTGACAGAAATCACCAACTCAGTTGTTGTCTTTCAGCAAAACCTTCTTTAAACTGGAGAAAAACATGTCCTGTCCTCAAGAATGCATGATGCAAGCACACACATTTATTTGTGCATGTAAATATAATTGTGCCCTTACTTAGATCACCTGCATGTGAATGCTAGAGTGATATAATTTGGTACTTCGATTTATGTTGTTATATTGCATATTAATTTATAATTTATTGCTATAATGGTCTGCCAAAGAAGTTATATTTTGTATCACGTGACTTAAAATTTTTAAGTATTCATTTGACTTTTAAGTGGTCTTATAATAATTAATGCTAACTTTTATGCAAGATGGTCAAAATGCTTTCAGCATTCTTCCTTGTTTTCTTGTGACACTTCAGAGCTGGACATGTGTGTATGGTTAAATAACCTGGTTTGAGTATAACATATTTTTCAGCATTAAATAAGTTAATTTTCTTGTGGAACTATTTCATTCAAGCAGATGAAAAGTTGCATTTTGAAATGGGTTTATGATTCCCTTATTGTGTGATGTACTTGTCCTGCAAAGTTTTATGGTTGCTATATATATATATATATATATATATATATATATAGAGAGAGAGAGAGAGAGAGAGAGAGAGAGGGTATCAAGTTACTCCAAGAGTAACTTTAAAGTGTTACTCCCATCCTTGTCCTTCATTTTACTTTTTATCCAAAGGACCAGAATTAATCGCTTATAAAAGCACAAGACACCCATGTGACCTCTTTCTCCTCGCTACTGTCTGCCTCAAGCCTTCTCTTTGCAGCACTATCAGAACAAAGGGAGCAAGCCACAAACACCGTGAGTTTAGAGAGCCAAAATTGTTGTCCTCCAGTTCGCGCCACCGCCCTCCAGTCCGCATGTCTTTCTCTAGTCCGCGCCAAACAGAGCCACAACTGTCATCATCTATCCTTTCGCGTCACCGCCGTCCTCCAGTTCGCGTCATTGCCGTCCTCCATTCTGTGCCGACGTTGCCCATATACTATTCATGCTCTGCTGCCTCTGCAATATGATGCTATTTTTAACGGTTTGCAAATCCCCTTTTGAAATGCCAATCAATCTATGGGCAATGGCGGCATAGAGTGAAGGATGATGGTGGCGCGGACTGGAGCACGATGGCGGCGTGTATTTGTGGTTCTCTGTTTTCACGGTGTCTGTGGCTGCTGACTCTATTCGCACAGTGCATCAAAGAGAACGATGGCGGCTCGGAGTGGAGGACTACAGTTGTGCAGAGTGGAGGACCACAGTGGTAGCTCTATCTTTGTATGGTGTTTGTGGCTTCTCCCTGTTCCTACAATGCAGCAAAGAGAACGCAAACAGTGCAGCAAAGAGAACCCTTGAGGCTGACAAGGAAGAGATCATGTGGGTTGCAGCTGATTTTTTAGGTGAATAAATCTGGTTCTATATATATATATATATATGTATGTATGTATGTATATTTCGGAGGCAATCAAGTTACTCTAAGACTAACTTTAAACATCAGTTCTGTTTTCTCCTTGCAACCCCAACCTCTTTTTAATTGTCGCCCAGTCTTTTATTATCATCTATTTCACCATCTGTTTCTGGTGAGCACTCATATGGAGAGATTATCAGCACGATCAATGGACCTTTCGGTTATGTTTCTGGGGTTTTTCTTTAATTGCCTTTTAGTTTTCTATTACCAATATCTATTTACTATTTTTAGGTAATTCTCAATCAATTGGTGCTAGGTTTCTAAAATTATATGAACCTAACCACCATATCCAATATTTGTTAGATAACTCTCCCTGACCACACCTTCATGCATACCACCATAAGCAAACTTTGACAATTAATGCCACATGAAATAGCAATCATGAAAGATATCCTATGTGATAGACCAACCCATCATCATTTAGAAAAGGTCTGTCGGACTGGACGGCGGTGCCACCCGGTTGGCGGGCTGCTGTTGCGGACATCGTCTGATCGGTGCATTTTGTTCGTGTGATGGTACAGTCCAGCAGAATTAGGATGAATAGGTCACTTGAAGCAGAAATTAAGATCTAATCTCAATCATTTGATTAAAATATATTTGACGGTTCAGATTGGGAGTAACACTTATAAGTTATTCTTGGAGTAACTAGATCCTCTCCCTTTATATATATATGTGTGTGTGTGTGTATATCATTGTTATTCTGTTTCCATACAAAAAATATGGCCATAGAAAAATGCAAATTTAAAATTGTTTCAAAGCCATTTGTCTCTGCACTTTGCATGATGTCTATTCTATTCCTATTTTCATAATTAACATCTAAGCTTTCTGCCTACCTTTATCTCCCAGGATAAATACATGCAGAACAGGCTTGTGAGACTTGTATGTGTTTTTCTGCAAAGCCTTATTCGAAACAACATTATTAATGGTGAGTTTACTCGAACTGTTATTAATAAAAGCCATTTGTATTAGTGTATATGTATATATTACTGAACCTGGAGACATGAGTGGTTGCATTGGTGTCTACCCTCGTCATTACCCATCGAGGCAACCTATGGTTATGATTGGCCTTGCATATTAATGCAGAATTTCATATGATATTGACACATGACAAACCAGTAGGAACATAGCTGAACATCTATAACGGTATAACATAATTTTGTTTCTTGTTACATAAGCGTCTTTAGAAACTGTGGGTAACTAGAGGGGGTGGGGGGATTGCAGTTAATGCTAGTTTTCCTCTAGACAAATTATATGAATGGTGTCAAGTATGAAGGTGTTTAAATAGCATACCTGAAAAATGTTTTGGAATTCGTTGAAAGCCTTGGAGAGAAGATTGACATGACAAGTTATTAGTTGAAGGCACATAATTCAAGTACATATGGTCGTGCTTTCTTGATTGAAGCTGAAGCTTTCATATTTAGAATTAGAAATATTTATATCACATGAAAATACCTATAATTAGGAGTCTTCAAGACCAGTCTTAGCCTGGAGCTAATTGTGATGAGTTTGGGTTCTAAAAATCAGATCAATGTATTTTTGGATCACACTTACGTTGGCCCAACCTGGCCCAGTGTCAGCTTAATATCTTTTGCTTATACCAAACAAAAATATGGTTTCCACTTCCAGAACATCATAATATATTAATGTTAATATAATTTGTTTCGGAATATATTTTATAAAATATAAAATATCAGTTAGGGTTTTTTGTGGGAATGGAGGAAAGGTGGTTGAAATGGAGGAAGGCTTCAGGTTTTTTCTGTGATAAAAAGGTACCTCTCAAGCTAAAGAGAAAATTTTACCGTACAGCTAGTGGACCGGCGATGTTGTATGGGACAGAGTGTTGGGTGGTAAAAAATAACACGAGAGTAAAATCAATGTAGCAGAGATAAGAATGCTGCGTTGGATGAATGGAAAAACTAGACGTGATAGGATTAGAAAGAGTTGAGGTAGCACATATTGTCGAAAAGATGGTTGAATCTGGACTTAGGTGGTTTGGGCATGTATGGAGGAACTGTAGTAAGGAGAATAAACCAGATGGAGGGCAATCCAATCGCTAGAGACAGAGGTAGACCAAGAAAAACTATAGGAGAAACTATTAAGAAAGATTTAGAGGTCAATGATTTAACTATAAATATGATTCATGATAGAACATTATGGTTATTAGAATTTGGGTTTGGGCCTAATTTAACCCCAAAAGCTAGCTTGTAGGGTGAGAATTGCCCCTTACTTTTAAGCACTCTTCAGGCCATATCACTATCTAATGTGGGACTCCAACACACCCCCTCTACTCCCATGATTGGACATCTGTAGCGTGAAGTTTGTGGAACTAGACATTTGTGGGTGGCCCAACGGAATTAGGATAGGCTCTGATACCATATTAGAATTTGGGTTTGGGCCTAACTCAACCCCAAAAGCTAGCTTGTAGGGTGAGGGTTGCCCTTACTTGTAAACACTCTTTAGGCCATATCTCACTATCCAATGTGGGACTCCAACATTGGCACCATTTGATCCATGTAGCCGACCCCACGTGGGATAAGGCTTGATTGTTGTTGTTGTATTAGTTTTAGTTTCCTACTTCTAAAATTTATTACTTAGCTACATATAATGTCCAAATTTGTACATTTGGTTTATTTATCGGGTTGGCAGTCCTGGCTGGTCATTACCTACTAGGCCATGACTTGGTCGGGGTTGGGCAAGGTTAAGCCCCCAGAACACTGTATATGTGTTTGCGTCTGTATCCACATTTGTTACTGTTTTAAAAAATTACGTTGTGAATTCAATTGTTTGTTGGGCTTATGTCATTCTATAAATGAGTACAAAAAGTATTGAATGTTGATTTAGCCTGGTTTCTGTGGGTTGCTTGTTTACTATTTTGATTTATCCACAATTACTGATATGGTTTGACTACGATGGACTTATTCTGTATTTTGGCATGCTCTGGATGTAATTTTGTATGTTATTATTTTTCCGAAACAAGATAGGAAATTGAATTTGGCAGCTTACTGATTTTGGTAAATGATGATCCCAACTTCCAGTTAAAGATCTCTTCATTGAAGTTCAAGCATTTTGCATCGAGTTTTCACGGATTAGAGAGGCAGCTGCATTATTTAGGCTACTCAAGTCATTGGAATGATTGTTGTTAAAGCCTGTTAATTTTTCCCCCCTTTCCTCATAATACCCGTCCAAGACTTTTCTGTTGTAGATATGTATCTACATAGAGTTAGTTAGCGTTGTGTACTCATTTTCAGTTTAAGGACAATAAAGATTATAGTTTGCTAGAGCATACGTACTCCAGTGTTAAGTTAAAGCTTTATTGTTATTTGCATTTAACTGAAATGGGCTATTTTACGAAAATTTGAGGAAAGCGTGGTGTGAATAAACAATTAAGGATGCAATCGGTTTCTATACCAACCGCTGATTTTTGTTAAACATTATATTTATAGGAACCTTTTTGTTGGACTTTGGTTATCCTTAGTGATAAACCAGAATTCCCATCCCTGTGGATTTGGTGCGAGATTTACAACACCCATTGGATTTTGGGATTTGCAGCGGCCTAGTATTGTGAAGTATGTTTTCTCCCTACGCCAAGCTGCTTGGCTAATGCAACAACTATGCTTATTAAGTCAGCTAACAAATACTCGAGTGCTTATATATTTATAGATTGTGATCTAATTTGAAGCTTGCATCATGATCCAAATTTTGAGGCTACAAAATTGTTTAGTTTTTAGTTTTCTGTTTTCTTTTTTTTTTTTTTTGGGAAATAATTATAAAACTGTTATTTTGTTTTCAATTTGTACCTTGTTTTTAAAAATTTATATATAATTTTGAAATCAATGAAACATAATTAAAAATTAAAATGAGGTGTATTGGGTATTGGAAAATAGGTAGTCGAAAACAAAGCAAATGATCTGGTGTTTCCTATTAGAAATAGGAAATTTGAGCATAGATTGTGAAGTTACTAGTTAAGGACAGACAAAAAAAATTTAAAAATAAAAATAAAGGCAGAGGCTAAGCCCCACAAGAAAAACATCAGCACACAAATAGTGGGGATATATCTTGTAGATAGTATTACAGTCAGTAGGTGACATGACTGCTGGATTTTGCAAATTTTCGCATCATTCCACCTAAATTAAAAAATAATCGGTCCTAAATTCCGTTCCAATTTTTTTTTTTATGGATTTCAAACAAATGTGAGAAAAACACATAAATCTAAATTTGTGTTAAATTGACTTAACTTTGAATAGATTCATTATTGCTAAGCCCATATTTCAAATGGGTTTTGGACATTTATTAATGTTAAAATTACATTTCAGATAGAATTGATATTATTTTGGATGGATTTGCCATGGAATAAAAAATCAGATTTATTTTGTATATTTTTTGGCACGGATTTGGAATAGAAACTTTATTTTTTGATAAGATTTAGACACATTTAACTAAATTTTTTTCCAATTTTTTGTTTCACACGGATTTGGGACAAAATTGAATTGAAATTTTGAAATATCGTAAGATGTTTCAAACAAAAATTAGTATTATATTAACCTGTATTTGTAAAGACATATATGAAAAGTCAAATATACTAGATAATATTTTTACCTAAACAAGAATCATTAAAAGGCTCATAACTGTTGAACAATCATATAAACTAGAAGGTACGGTTGGTGACAGTGTAGGTACAACTTGTAAAGCAATTCCCCTTTTATCATATGGGCGTCGACCTCGAGTATAAAGTGCTTTCACCTCTATTTATACCTCTACTTGACATGCAAAATAACAAATACATTTAAATTTAATATAATATAATAGCGGCATCGAAATAATTATTAAGGTGCAACTATCAAGCTTCAAATAAACAAAAGACAAAGTGAAACCATACATAGTATAATATATTTTCTTTATTTCACAATTTTAGCATCATATTTCACCAGGACCCTTCACCTATTGACAAAGGACATGACAATGCCATGCAACCCATACAAAGTGAAACCACGAATATGTTAAGCTTAATGTTATCACCTAAAAAATAAATTCAAATGAATCAAACTAACGAAACAGGCTCGCCAGAGTAATTAGCCAAAGGAAGACATAGCCGATGAGTGAAGGGACATATTCGGCTGGACTTGGGCTGGGCTTTGTGTTAATGGGCCAAAAGCTGGATGGTAGGGTTAGCCGAAGGTTAATGGATTAGAAGCTATTGCAAGGAATCGTGGGTCATGACCATTGTACACAGGGCCGGCCCAACACTTGCTGAGGCCTAAAGTGATTTTTGGGATGAGGCTTTTTAAAATTAATAATAATATTTTATTAAAATTAATGTATTTTTATTTAAAGTTTATATTTCAATTTTTTGGTATGCAAAATCATTTATTAAATTATCACCTTTTTTTTTATGAACTATCATAATTAGGGCTTTTGACTTTCCAGTGGCATCTCGGGTATCCTACAAGTTTTTTTTCAATTATTTGGACCGGCTATGAGACTAATCTTCGGTCGGTTGCTTAGAGCATGAAATTAACCATTGATTTTCGCAACCTCCCAACTAGAGTGCAAGATTACTATTTAGTAAATTACTATATATTAACTACTAACTGGTAAGTAAATATATTTTTTTTAAATAAAAATTACTACCTAACTATATAGTAAATACTAACTAACAAGTGATTGTACACACGTTTTGAAGAAGACTGAGCATTGAAATTGGTTGCCAACGGATGCCACAAAAAGTGCCGCGAAAATAGGAGCTGGGCTGTTGTGAAGGTAGCCGTTGTGGCCATAGTGGGTTGATGGTTAAGGATCGTGGACAGCTAAGATGAGGGTAGTTGCATGTATTTAGGGAATTAGGAAGGGGTGTATTGAGGATTAGATTATGCCTATAAATACTTATTGTACCGATTAATATAACACACAACCACATCAATACAACTACATTAAGCTTTTATGCTTTTTGCTCAGTGTTTTCATTCAGCTTACTTCTTACTTTTACTTTGCTATTCTGCCTTATCTCTTGCTTATTTTACTTAGTCGATTACCATTTTAGCTTTTAAATTCTTAGCTTTCTTTAGTTCACCTTTATACCAAACGCTTCCTTTAGTAGTTTGGGGACTTTTTGCTAAGTTGGATTTTGCCTTTAGTTCAAATTGCCTGACTTTTTTTTTTTTTTTTTTCCAAAATCCATACGTGTTTCTCGGCTGAATTTCCATTCGGCTGATTATCTATTTTCCACGTAAACAAATTTGGCACGCCCTGTGGGACCTTCAAAGGTGAACAAATCGAGAAGTTTCCTTCTCTCGGATCATATCATAATTGGTGTATGCACCTAAGGTATGGTAAAAGCCTTAGTAGTATGGACGCTAATCAACCCAGCAAGAAGAAAGGGGCTAATAAGACCACAGAGGGGGACTCCACAGCCCACTCTAGGGATGCCAACCTCACTCCAATCAGTGGGGACTTCAACATTGTCGACTATAACCTCTACCCTTGGGGTAGAACCTTCTGATCAGCCGCAGCCGATGGTAATGACTATGTCATGGTAATGACTATGTCCTTTATTCGGCAGCAGATTGATCAAGGCATCAACGATTTGATGTACCAGGTCTCAAAACAGCTATCTGAGATAGTGAAGCCAATGGTATAGAATGAGTTACATTTTGTTAAGGAAGCTGAAAAGAAACAATCCAACACGGGTGAGGCTTCATCTCATTTGGCTGTGGCTGGGAATATAGGAGCCCTTGCTGGCGGAAAGAGTTAGGCAGGACCACAACCGATGGTCCAGCCGAGTCTGGGCATGCCGTAAGAATTCCCCATGTTCCAGCCTCTTCACCATGATAATAGCTTCCAGCCGAGCTTGCAGTATGGGCAAGTTCAGGTACCCAGGAGACCGATCCACAGGTAACAGGAACAATTGGTTTGCCGTATCTACTGCCTAGCACTTCTGTGATAGGTGCTAGTCCTCAGGTGGCCATACTTGGAGGTGCCATATATTCGGCTGCTGTAGGACCTCCGAGATATATTCCTGATTATGTAGGTGATCTGCCATGGTCGAACATTCCACCTACCCGGCCCATTAGGTACTCCCGAGGTGTTTCCTTATGGATAGACCGTCCCTATCAGGAGTGATCAGCCATGGGCCAATGTTTCGCAGGTAGCGCCAGCCCAGCTGATGGCTCAACCATGGGGAAATGCCCACCTATATCCAGCCAATAACCAGGGGGCAATGCCTATACAGGAACCACAATATCCAATGTCCTATCATCCAGGAGGTGCACCAGTCAGGCCAGTCAGGCTTGTTCTTCCACAAGCACCAAACTATGCTGCCGAAAGGGCCCCTCAACTGATTGATCCGAAGATGATAGCCGAGACGATGAGGAGACATTCCAGAATCCAGCTGAGGTTATTGGACAGGCCTGTATATAAGAAACCTTACCCTGAATAGGTAGACAGGATGTGCCCCTGCCGAGAGGTTTCAAGATCCCTGATTCCACTACTTCCTCGGGAGAGGACGACAAGTCCACTATGGAACATATCAGCAGGTTTATTGCTCAATGTGGAGAAGCAAACCAAAACAAATTTTATAAGCTCCAACTGTTCCCATTATCCCTGATTGGAGCTGCCTTTACTTGGTATTCTGCCTTGGCACCAAACTCCATCCACAACTGGACAAACATTAAACGATCTTTCCATGATAGGTTCTGCATGCCTCAGCCTGATGTAATTGTGGCTGACATGATGAACTTAAGGCAGCAGGTAGATGAACCAGTAGGTGACTTTTTGGAAAGATTCAGGAAACTGAGGAGTAGATGCTCTGTGCAAATTCCTAAGACTGAGTATTCTTCCATGGCTATTAGTAATATGCACTATCAGCTTAGGGAGAAATTGGCGAGGCAAGACTGTACTGACCTTAGCCAATTGGCCTCTAGAGCTTCTCATATTGAACAATACATCTTGGAAAAGGAAAGAGGAGATCTAGCAAGGGATGAGGGACTCATTTGATTAGTATAATCGATGTCGAGGATTCAGATAGTTTGTCAGATGAGTCAGCCGAGCAATCGGCAGGTATTACGGTAGCAGAAATTGTGAGGGGAAAGCCCTACCCATTCCCAGCTCTGAGACCTCCCAAAGGCAAAGAGTTGTAGACCTTTGAAAATAGGGTGGAGTATTCCTTTGATATTTCAAAGGCAGATCAGATTTTTGACTATTTATTAAAAGGTTAGCATATTAAATTGACTGAAGGACACCAGATTCCCTCAGTCGATGAGATAAAGGGGAAGATGTATTGTAAGTGGCACAATTCTTACACCCATACCACTATGAATTGCATAGTGTTTAGGAGGGCCAAACAGAGAGCCGTTAAGAAGGGTAGATTCAAACTAGCTGAAAAAGAAATGACCGTGATCACTGACCCGTTCCCCACTGCTGGGGTAAACATGGTATCCTTTTCTGGAGAAGCAGTATCTGGTTCACCATCTAAAAGATGGAAGTAGCCGATGCGCCATTAGTGGAGGCAGAAGTGTGTTTTCGATGAACCAGATAGGCAGGGAGAGCCTTAGCTATTTCAAGTCAGTCCAAGATAGACCTGAAACCATCCGTGTTTGACAGGTTAAGGGTTCCCAAGCCAGAAAATGGAAAAAACCAGAAGGGAGTGAGTCACCAGCCGATTATAACAGGCCCGCCATATTTGTCAGGTTGGAAAGGTCTCAGCAAAACAAATGGGCTGGGCCAGCACGTTACTCGTCAGATACAAGGTGGACCCAGGTTTTCGACACCAAGGCTGCTACCACCATAGATAGCAGATCGACTAACAAGAAACCTGCAGTTTTTTGACAGAATGGGATTCGCAGTCGAGGTTGCTAAACCATCAGTAATGATTCATGAGAAAATGGAAAGAATTGGTTTAGACAAACAAAAGGGTTACCCATCTATTCATAAACAAAGAATACCCATGGTAGATGATACTCCCATACCTCAGGGAAGGAAACGGGTGGCTCATTTTGATGTTGAGAAGGGAATGGCTACTTTGAGAATTACAGTGAAAAATGAAGAGGAAATTAGGCCACAACATATGATCAAGCCATCAGCCGAGGTGGAGAAGGAACACCGGTTCCTTAACAAATATGTGAAATAAAAGACCCCTGTAGTATAGGAACCTGGGGTTATGACCAGGACACAAAAGAGGAGAGAACAAAGGAATAAATCAGTTCAACGAATGAAGCAAACCTTGGCTATGGTAGCCGAGGCCAAAAGGATGGATCGTGCTGAGACTCAGTCTCCTAGGGTGGCCGAGATCTTAGAGGCTGCTTTCGGGCAACCAAAGGGAGAAACGGCTGCCAAGGAGAAGAATCAGGACCAAACACAACAGGAGAACCAGGACTGTGTGATGAAAGAAGAATAGGATTTCCAAGAAATGAATGAGTTAGAGACAGCCGAGTTAGAAGAAGTACCGGTGGTAGCAGCAGAGGATCAGACTCCTCTAACGGTTGAGGAGATGGAAAAAGGAGCTTGAGGTGCATCTCTTACTGGAAGATTCAGTGTTAGATTCCATATTAGGGGAAGATGGAGAGCAAGCATCGGCTGAAACCAATGTAGTGGGACTGATCCCCAATGAGTTTTCAGCTCATCAGGAACAGCCTGGACAATTGGAGGGGGATGTGTTCGCAGAAAAAGCAGAGTGGGCTGTGTTAGCTCCAATTACTGAGGAACCGAAGATGGAATTTCCCAAGCCAACAGGAGAAACGGCTAAGCACTTGAAGTCATTGTATATTAGGGCCCATGTTAATGGCAAGACAATCAGCCGAGTTTTGGTTGATGGAGGTGCGGTCTTGAGTGTAATGCCTTCTACCACTATAAAGAAGATAGGTAGGACTAAGCAAGACTTTATACCTACGAACATGAAGATGACGAACTTCACAGGGGATGCTATGGCTGCCTTAGGAAATTTGGTTGCCGACATTACTGTGGGGAGCAAAACTCTCAGCTCTGCGTTCTTCGTAGCAGATGCTTTAATTCATGCAATTTACCTTTCATATATTAGATTTACTTTCATGTTCTTTAATTCAATTCATATCAATTGTCTTCTCTTCTACTCCTTTTCATTTTCCTCTTGATTCTCACTTGAGGATCAAGTTTCATCAATTGTGTTCTTAATTTGTTTTTGATCTAGAATCTTAAAACAATTTGATCAAAGAAGATCCTAAAATGCCAAGTGATCAATGTTAGATCACACTAGACTTGGTTAGGATGGTTGATCTAATAAAATATCCCTCTTGGGGCTGGTTTGTAGCCTCTGTGAATGGTTTTGTGATGTTCTCTAACTGGTGTAACAACCCTCTTGAATGTCTAAATAGAATTTAGAAGCTGAGTACTTTAGGTGCTTTGTCTGCCAATTACTGTGATGCACTTCATACTGAGATTTGATGTTTTCTCGATTGTTTTTTCTCTTGGTGTTTTTCTGCTGTTTGATACTTTAAACTTTTAGTTGATGCTGCCTGGTGGTTTGTTTAATTCAGTGTTACCTCACCTGGGTTCTTATACAGCTTTCGGGTTTGTTGCTATGTTAGTGGGGCTTTTTTTTCCCCCTGCTATAAGAAGTGTTTTCGTGGTGCTGCAGGTGCATTTTGGTGATCTTATATTGTTGCTCATGCGATTTGGGCCATACTGTTGGTGTAGGTTTTTAGTTCTTACTTTTGGAGATTTCTGGAAATGTAGTGGCTTTGCCTATGTACTTACCGGATCTTTAGATCTTCAGACGCTTCTTTGTATGTAAGAGTCTTGATGAAGATATAGTTTGTAACTTGATTTGTCTTCTTTCAACTTTCTTCAGAAGATTGTATTTTATCTCATTGTTGTCTTGTTTAAAGAGTATTTGATCAGTGTATAGCTTTTCGGAATTTCCTTGGTCCTTCATCTGAGAGAGGAGGTGAAGATCTTTGAGTAGGTCATTCTTCATTCTTTAACAGAGTCTTCACAATGAGTAACTTGATGATCAGTTGTTGCTTTAATCCTTCTTCAAGATGTTTGAATATCAATTTGCCTTCTTGCTCTTAGCTACTTCCTTTATCTTTAAGGAGTCTGAGATATGAGATCTACTTTAGTACATCAATGCTCGAGTCTTTCATCAGACACATTACTTTGCTTGATGTTTGAGCTTTCAAAGATCAGACGCACGAAATATGCTTTGATTCTTTCATTGGATTGTCCTATTGAGATTACTGTCTTTTTCTACATATCTCAAGTAGATGATTAGTAATGTTAAGACAGTTCAATTAAAATCATTTGCTCAATGTTCGAGTTCATCAAAACACACACGGGTTAACTAGAATGTGAGTCAGACGCATGATAGAGTCAAACGTTTTGTGACTCAACAAAAAATCCAGCAACATAACTTCCATCTTCTAGTTGCAGTTCAAGCAAATACCACTCATCCATGCCGGCACTTAATGAAAAAGCTAAAATAGACATTTATATTCTAAATGGAGAATAGAATACTAATAGAAACAAGTAGGAAACTTTTCATATAATATTAAAACCATATTACCAATTGCTCCAAACTTCAAACCCATCTTTAGATCTTTGCATATTCAAAAGCACTTGCCATAACCTTGTCCCTCAATGCATTATGTGGATTCATAACCAAATTCAGTTCTAGCTTCAATCTTGTACTTTCATCAACCTGAAAAAATTGTTTTGAAGTCAATCAAGTGACGAGACAATTCATATCTAAAGTAGACTATGATTTAACCACCTACCTCAATGTCGTAATCTTCCTCCTCATAGTTCATCATCCAAGTAGCCACAAAAACACCACAATCATTACTACAAAGTCATTAGTGACCATACAGTTTTGAATCAATTTCACATTTCTGCCAAATTAAATATCATGCTATACATCATACTTACGAATAGCGCTTTTGAACAGGCAGCCCCTCATGCTGGACAACAAGAAATCGAGCAACATGTAAGGGTTCTGGGGTTGACATGCCCACATGAACGCGGTCCTTCAACAGGTCTTGTAGATACAGGGCCTAAATAATTAAATAAAATTAGAAAGTTACAATAAAACATGGGTAAAAATCTGCTGTTAATGAGAACAAATGTTACCATTTTTCTTATTTTGCCCATCCTTTATATTGATGGTTCAGTTGTAGGCATAGTCTAGAATGATTATCATGCTATTGTACAAGTCGACAACAAGAATAAACCAACAGAGGTTGTTATCATTCACAGGGGTGTAAATCTGATTTATAAAATAAAAATTGATTCAAATTAGTTGAAGACAAATCCATAAGAAGAAAGATAAGCATAGAAGAAAACATAGTAATTACCTTTTTCAGTGAGTTGCTGATACCCATGAATTTGTATCCATAAACATCAACCATGTTTGTGGGACTCATGGTCCAGTTTTCAACATGTTCCTTTCAAATGCAACAGACACATTATGATTAGTAAAGTAAAATTGTGTATGGAATTTTAAATGAAGTAAACCAAAAGCAATAATTTAACGAAAACATTGTTGGAATAAACAAACAATCTGTGAATGTTTTCTGTGAACTTTCACGTTCAGTCAGCATTCTTGCTACTAAGGTCATAATCAGGTAGAGGCATTACTTATTAAGTTAGTGAATGGTTAATTACAAAAAGCTTAATTTAAATTAATATTTATACATACATCTGATTCTATCTGTTTTCTAGGCAGCAATACACTCAAGGACCTCTTAGTCCCAATCTCAAAGCCATCCTTGGTCCTCACCAAAACCTCATCACTGCAATACAATAAAGAGAAGAAATAAACATAACTATTACATGTTCATGAGGAAAGTGTTAGTGTCTTATGTACTCACGGATCTAGTCCGTGCCCAGCGGATGTGCCAAAAATATATCTAGCAACTGCAATGTCCTTAGGAGTGAAGCAAATGTCATGTGCATGACGAGTGTGGGAGTGTTCGTCGGTGCAAGAAGGCATGGACAAGGAGCATGTAACACCCTGTTTTTCGCATAAGTCTCTAAGTGTTGTTATATGCTTGTATGTATGCTTGTTTGTTTAATAACTTTAAGGAATAAACCTTAGAAATGTTGAAAAAAGGCTAAGAGGGACTTCCAAGCGAAAAATGCTTTCTTGATGCACGAGCACAACCATGCTCATGTATTAGCACACCCGTGCTTAGTTGCGTGCTTGGTTGCTAGCTGGGCCACAAGCACGGCCATGCTTGAAGGGAGCACGGCCGTGCCGAAAATGCGGACTCGTGACGCTGATGTTGTGAGGCTATGCTAAGGTCAGCAGGACCCGGTGCTTACCTAAGCACGACCGTGCTTAGGTGGAGCACGACCGTGTTTTGGGTCAGACTCTATAAAAGTGAGTCAGCTTGCGAGGGTTACGAGTGATAACCCCAAGCTCTTGGTGTTCTTTCTCTAGTTTGGGAGAGAAAGTCACGCGCTAGTGCCATTAGAAAGGTAACAGTTTATCCCTCTCTTTAATTCCTTTTCCTTTTGTGATTTGGAATTTACTGGTTACCTTTTTTTGTTGGCCAAGGCTTGGGAAACATATCGAGCCGCTCAAGGGAAATTGAGTAGAGTCGTTTTCGTGGTGCTAAGGGAATCGTCATACCAGGTATGGGGAAAAGGATAGTAGGAACATGTAGGCAAGGGGGTAGCGTAAGATGAAGGGTTCCCATGACCCAGTTAATTGTTAACTGTTTATTTGTTGTCTAATATGAGTTTATGTATGCTTAGGGATATTTGATATGTTTGCTCATGAATGTTAATAATTGCTTATGCCATGAATGATTGCTTAATTGTTAATATGTATGCTATGAGTAAACTGCCTGATTGATGATGTTATGTCATGAATATTGTTTGGTTGTATGGGTGATTTATGCCATGGACGAACACATGAGGAGTTTGACGTTATTAACATTAATAAGACTCTATTTGGTTAAAATAGGGCTTGTTAATAATACTTGAAATTAGTGGCTTAAATCCCCAAATTGTTTCATAAGACATGAATTTAGTATTGAGGGGCGAGATATATGCCAAATGGCTTAGTCAAGGACTCTAGGATTGATTATAGTGTTTTAGGGATTTTTTTGCTAAGAGCCATAACTCAATCTGCCCAGACAGTACGACCATGCTCCATTAAGCATGGTCGTGCTTAACAGGGAGTACGCCTATGCTCCCTGTTCAAATTTGAATTGGCCGCGCTGCATAAGCATGGCCGTGCATGTCAAGAAGTACGCCCGTGCTCCACTCCAGTGGCAGCACGCCCGTGCTGGGGTAAGCACGCCCGTGCTTCCCCACAGACAAAACAATAACAAGATTAATAATGGAGGGGTGTTTCACCCCAATTGTCCCCAATGATGAAATAAGTTACCAAACAAATAAATATAAGATAGATAAGTTAATTAAAGACTTAACAAGATAATTACGAATAACAAGTTGGTTAAGCCGGTGCCCAATGGGCTATCGCACATTATGCTTTGGTGCTTATTGGCCAAAGTAGCCTCGATGCTTATTGGTCGAGTTGTTGTTAAAGTTGAACCTTGGTGCTTATTGGCCAAGGGGGCTTGACTCTTAAAGGTCAAGGTGTTGATGGTGATAAAACTTGGGTGCTTATTGGCCCAAACGGAGGTAGTGGATACCCATTGTTTGTTGTTGTGCTCATGCATTCACATATTGGAGTTGTCAGTGGGGGAAGCTCAACATAGGGGGTCGTCCTAGAGTACGGTGATTTGGCCGTCCGAGGCGATTCAGGTGAATCATGTACACCCATGGTGGCGTATCCTAGAGTACGGTGCGCCGGCTATCCAAGGTGTTCACACATGGTTTGGTGAACTGCCAACGTTGGTGCTTATTGGCCAATATGGATATGTAACTCCGAAGTTGCCTTCCTGAGATAGATTGGATCCACATGCATAATGGAGCAGTGGAGTAGCGTTGCACTGCATAGCATAACTTTGTTGATTTATCACGATGATATGAATACGTTACGAATGTATGTTGAATGTTATTATACGCTATGTTTATATGATGCATGCTCGTCTTGCTTCCTATCTCCATGCCGTTATGTTTCATATATATGTACTTACTCCTTATTTCTCTATTGTTGTTTTGGCATGTATCTTTATGCAGAGGACGATGAGAAGCCAGTCGAGGAGTGACTCTGAGGAGCCGCGACTCTTAGTTAGGCTTTCCCAGTTTCAGTTTTAGTGTAGTTGTTTATCCATGATATTTTTTCGGATTGGTTATACCAGCTCTGTATATGACATCGGGGGTTGGGTTTCTTTAATTGTTATGTTTCTTTTTATAAACTTGTTTCTTTTTATTTCCGCGTTGTTGAGACCTTGTTCATGTGGTACCTTTTCTACCCATGGATATTCATTGTTTTAATAAATGAATGCATGTGTTTATTTTCTTTAATTCCTTTTATATATGCTGTTTATGCTTTATAAATACATGTGGGGTAGAGGGTGTCCCATTTAGTGGTATCAAAGCAGGTCGTCCTATCAGGCCGTGGTATGAGTTTGTTATGAGTCTTATGTGTGCTCTTGTTTGAATTGTTTATACTTATTATAGGCAATGATGCTTATCGATTAGGAATCTGTAGCTTTTCCTGCTTAAGTTCTCTGTATGTAATAATTGTCTTGAACATTGATAGGAACCTATAGCAGGAAGAGGCAGAAACGATCAGGCTATCGCTGACGCTTTGGCACTCTTTGCCAATGCGATAGGGTAGAATCAGAACAATAACTACGGAGAACCAGCTAAGTTTCAGGGTCTCGATAAGTTCCAGCGGAACAATCCACCATCTTTCAAAGAAGCTTATGACCCCGAAGGTGCTCTGCTGTGGATGAGGGAGATTGAGAAGATATTTGGAGCTATGGAATGCAACGACATTCATGGGGTCATTTTTGGAACCTTCATGTTGACAGAAGAGGCTGAGCATTGGTGGGAGAACCATCGCCAGCATATGGAGGCTGAGGGTACGACAATCACTTGGAATGCCTTTAAAGACAAATTCTTGGAGAAGTATTTTCCAGCAGACATCCGCGACAAGAAGGAGATGGAGTTCTTGGCTATGAAGCAGGGAAACATGTCCGTAGGAGAGTATGCTGCAAAGTTCGAGGAACTTTCTAGGTATTACACACTGTATCAGTTTGTGGCTGATGATCGTTCTAAATGTGTAAAATTTGAGGATGGTCTTCGCCCGGAGATCAAGCAACGATTAGCTATCATGAGATCTGCGTCTTCCCGGTTCTGGTGAACAAGTGTAGGATCTTTGAAGATGCCTACAAATCCAGAGTGGCGAGTTACAAAAGTTCAGATACCCAGGGCACCAGGAAGAAAAATCAGAAGGATAAGGGAAAGCAGCGCTTCGCTCCAGCCGGTCGAGACTTCAAGTAGAGTGCCAAGAAGCCACAGTTTTCTTTAGACAAGTCCAGGGGTTGCAATTCTTCTGCTCCTAGGCCCATCAGAAGCCTATACAAACAAGATGCATCTTCTTTTCAGGAGCCCATCTCTTAAGAACTCCACAGTTAAGTGTGCTTGACTTGGAGCAATTTTGGGATGGGTGACCTCTTAGGAAGTTTTCCCAGAAAATGTGTGAGTGATGACAAAGCACGCTGAAAAGACTTGTGTTGGTTTGTGAGAACAGTCATCAATCCATAGAGCAGCATAGGATGTTACGAAAGGTATCAGAGTGGCACCTCTCCCAGTATGGTGTGGTTCGGGGACGAACCAAGTTGAAGCTGGTGGGTATGTGACACCCGAGGCTGACGAGGTCAGGGACTGGTCGCTGGTGCAAGAAGGCACAGACAAGGAGCGGCTCCTGATAGGCTTCTAGGCGAATGCACACATGAATCAACCATTTACACACTGGAATTAGAGGGATCATGAAACTGTGTAGGTATGGGACTATACAGTTGAGGATGACTCATATGAATTGATTTGTACTACCTATACAAAAAAGATGCATCTTCTTTTCGAGAGCCCATTTCTTAAGAACTCCACAGTTAAGCGTGCTTGACTTGAAGTAATTCTGGAATGAGTAAGGACAAAACACGTTGAAAAGACCCGTGTTGGTTTGTGAGGACAGCCGTCAATCCGTAGAGCAGCTAGAGGTGTTACAAAAAGAGCTTCCAACCTTCTCCATTTTGGCAACATCAAACTAAAAGGAAACAAGTCAAATAACTTAGGGTCTTTTTGCTTTGTTTCTAGTTTCCTGTTTTCATTTCCTGTTTTCAGAAATAATTATAAAACTGCCACCTTATTTTCATTTTGTTTCCTGTTTTCAGGAATTTTTACAGGAAACGGTGAAAACCGAAAAAACCAATCATACTTGATTTAGGTAATAAATTAGAGGAAAGCACTAAAACTGACTACATGCATGTTGTATTTGATTAGGTACCTTATCCAGTGGAGCATTCTCGTCAGAAGCTTCATTCACTCAAGGTATGTTTCTGTTGCCACTGCTGAACCCGAGTCGTGTTTTACATGTTCAGATACAAAACCCCATTAACGAATGTATGGATGGTAGGTGGCAAACCTTTAGGAAGCTCTTTTGGAAAAACATCTTTGAAATCATCCCAAAGAAACTTAAAGGGTTTTCGTAAAGAAAGAGATGGAGTAGAATTTTCATTATTATTTTTGGAGTAAAGTAAATACATTGGTTGATTGACCAATAATATTTCATTTACTTCTTTTTCTTTTAGAAATAAGCATTCCTTGCCATCTTTTTCTTTACCTTTTTGTTTATCAAAAACATTTTGCTCACTTGTGCCATTTCTCTTTTTCATATTCTTTTGTGGTGTAACACCCCGTTTTTCGTTAAATGCTTGTTTGCATGCTTGTTTGTTAGAAATGTGTTTAGGGATGTTTAGAAAGAGCTAAGTGGGACTTTTAGGCTGAAAATCCCTTCCTGATGCTTGAGCACGGCCGTGCTCATGTATCAGCATGCCCGTGCTCAAGACGCGTGCTTAATGGCTGTCTGGGTCACAAGCACGACCGTACTAAGTGGAGAGCACGGCCGTGCTCAATGCACTCGTTGACGGTCTTTTTTTTTTACCGTGCTCATGCGAGCACGTCTCCATGCTCGTGTTGGGAGCACGACCGTGCTCGGGCCTAAGTTTATAAATAGAGAGCGGTCAGCAAGGGTTACAAATTAAAACCCTCAAATTGGCACTTTAGGCAACCTAAAGTGTGACGGCAACCTCTCCCTTCATTCCCCTTTGAACTCAGTCGTTCTTGGTGTTCTTGCTCTAGTTGGGAGAGTCAATCACGCGCTAGTGCCAATTAGCAAAGGTAATAGTTCTTCCCTCTTCTTAATTCCTTTTTCATTTCATGAATTGGGAATTAATAGGTTAACCTCTTTTGTGTTGGCCAAGGCTTGGGACGTTCGTTGAGCCGTTCGAGGGAACTATTGTAGAGCTTTCGTTGGAAAAAGGGAAATCTTTATACCAGGTATGGGGAGAAGGAATAGTATGAGTATGTAGACTTGGGGTAGCGTAAGATGAAGGGTTACCCATGACCCTATTCCTTGATAACATGTTTAAATGCCTAATTGTTGTCTTGATGTCTAACTGTTTATGATGTTGATGTTGGCATATTTGTTCTTATTGATAAATGTTGTCTGTTATGAACATGATGATGTGATGATGCCATGAATGAGTGATTAATCATGTTTATGAGGTTTTGATGTTATTGTTGGTTGATGTTGTGAACGCCATGACGATAAAACAGTAAAAGGTAACAATGTTAAGGGATGTTTGCCAGTTTGCTCATAAAGCACCAACAGTTGGCAGTTAACCAAACCATGGGTGAACCCCCTTGGATAGCCGATGCACCTTACTCTCGGTTGCGCCACCACGAGTGTACACTATTCACCTAACTCTCGGATGAATCACCGAGGACGACCAGATCACTTTATTCTCGGACGACCTCCCCAGTTGCCGTATCTCCCCTAACAACTTCTGCATGAATGCATGCATACAAACAAACAATCGTTGGTCACCACTTCCATCAACACCATTTATTATGGTTTAACGTCTTTGGCCAATAAGTGCCTAAGTTAACATCATCCTTCATTTTTAATCATTAATATTTAATTAACACTCTGGCCAATAAGCACCAGAGCTCAATACCTTGACCATTAAGCATCAAGGCACCCTTGGTCAATAAACACCAAGGTACAACATCATTTAACACTCTGGCCAATAAGCACCAGAGCTCAACACCTTGACCAATAAAGATCAAGGCCCCCTTGGCCAATAAGCGCCAAGGTACAACATCAACGTCTTAACGTTTGTTATTTAATTATCCTTGTTAAATCTTCATTAAGTCTCCATAAGGTTGTAAAGCTTGTCTTTATTTAGATTGGTGTCTTATCTCATTATTATGGAATATTGGGGTGAAACACCATCTGTTCCTTAACTTCACGTCTGTTCTGGTTGGGGGAGCATGGGCGTGAAGCACGATCATGCTACCTGTTGGGCACGGTCGTGCTTATGCAGCGTGCCTTTTTGGATTTGAAACTGGAGCACGAGCGTGCTCCCTTTTAAGCATGGTCGTGCTTACTGGAGCATGATCATACTGGTCTAGGCAGAAAGGGTTAGAAACCCTTGCCAAACTCCCTAGGGCAAATCAAGGATAAAAACTATTGGCTTTTACTAAACCATCAAACATTAATCTTGTTTCTTAATTATCTCTATGTCTTATGATTTATTGGGAATTAAGCCTTTAATTCATGCTTCGCTATTAATGTCCCTAAAATACTCATAATCAAGCCTAGGGTTTTACTAATGAGCATTCGTCTTGCCTCTCATTACTATGTTTTGAGTCTTATGAACATTGTGATAACTTTGTTTATCATATTCGTAACAACCGCAACAACATCAACCAATAACATTCATAATCATCATCAACCAACATGGCATCATCATCATTATTAACGACCAATACAATACTCAAGGCATGCCAATAACATTGAAATCATATCATACATATAACAGACAACATCAGATAGGAAATTAGCATGCAACAGGTTCGTGGGTTAACCTTCATCTTACACTACCCTAAGTCTACATATTCATACTAGCCCTTCCCCCCATACCTGGCATGAAGATTCCCATCAACGACAACGCAAGCAAACTAAACACGTTCCCTATAGCGGCTCGACGAGTTCTCCAAGACTTGGCCAAACATGAAAAGATTAACCAATTAATCCCAAATCCAAGAAATAGGAAAGAGATTAATAGAGGGACAAACCATTAACTTTTAATTGGAACTAGCACGTGACTTCTCTCCCAAACGGACTCAAGAACGCTAAGAACTTTGAAGGGTTCAAGGGAAGGGAAAGGGGAGAGGTTTCTGTCACACTAGGGTTGCCTAAAGTGCCAAAATGAGGGTTAACACTTGAAACCCTCGCAGACTCCTCTATTGATATAACTTCAGACCCGAGCATGGCTGTGCTCCCACTAAGCACGGTCGTGCTTAACTCGAGCACGGGGTCGTGCTTGTTTAAGCACAGGAAGACAACATCAGCGTCAAAATGCGTGTTTTCCGACACGGCCATGCTCCCCCTGAGCACAACCATGCTTGTGGCTGCTAAACAAGCATGGGCATGCTGGTACGTGAGCATGGTCGTGCTCATGCACCAGAAAGGGATTTTAAGCCTAAAAATCCCACTTAGCCCCATTTTAGTATAAACACATAGGGGCTTAACACGAAAAACAGGGTGTTACATGTGACATTTTCGTAATATCGTTTAATGCAGAAAATAAATTTTCATAAGATACAGGTTTATTTTTCCCTGTTCCTTTTCGTAAATAAGAACTTAGGTACTAATTAACATTTATTAACATCTTCCAACCACTAACAGGCCTAAAATATATACATCCAGAAAATAGGAAAATAAGCAGTAAATAGTTATACATTCCCCGTATATCAATAATACTTTCATAAATTCTTTTCCAAGAGATAAGAGTCATGGAAAGACAGAAACAACGAAAGACTAGAAAACACAAAAAATGATGTGAGATCCCCATTCATTATACACATAAAGCAGGCATGCAGTGGTACAACACCCATATATATATGACGACAGACATATCCATATTATTATCCATTCGCAATCAACAAATCAATACATATACAGATAACCAACGACATATTCACACATACCCAAAGGTATACATTATCCTTATAACACTAAGCTTATCAAAGCATGATAGACACTATCAGTTTTACAGAGACACGAGAATGAAGATAACTGATTGAAACTGTATAGTCTCATACCTACATAGCCTCAAGGAATACTTGATCCTAATTCCGGAGCTAATAGACTTTTTGGAAGGAAATGGTTAATAGTATAGGTTTCATGTGTGCCCGCCGTAGGCATAATGTGTGGCTAGCATAGTAGACACACGGACCCAAAGGTCATAACAATGCCCGAAGGCTATAATGTGTGCACATTTTTCATAATCATCGGGAATAATCAACCCGTGGGGATAATCAACCCAGAATAGCACAATATTCATAATCATAGGGGATAATCAACCCTTACTCGGCTATTTGTGAAACACTCTACCTAACCTGTCAGCTTAGATTTCTAGGCACAACGGCCGTGCTAACAATTATGTTAATCAAGTCGATAACGGCATGTGTATTCATATTTATCAACCAGATAAATTTTGAGATTCCTTAAGGAAATCATATGCCATTCTACAGGCATGACATTACCAACTGGGAATCCTTGTACAGTCTCATACCTGCACAATATCATGATCCCTTCATTGAACCATCCGTGTATTCAACGATTTAAGTATATTATGGAGATTGATCATTCACCAATCAATTATACTTCTTCAGGTTCTTCCCGAACGAGATTACTTATCGAGCAAGCATCCTTCAAATACTCTTGGTTATTATGTATTATGGATGTAAGGATGAGTAAATCAACCGTACTTTATGACATATGGTCTTGATTCACCATGTGCCATAATTTTTTAAGTTCATGTCTTTTCTCTAAGTCACATTGACTTAGGTTTTATAGTTTTTGTCTTGAAACATAAGCCTCAGAGACTAAATTCCTTTTTGTCTAAAGTCAAAACCTTTTTACCAAAACTAACCTAGTTTAATATAGGTTATAAAACAGTACATTGGTACCAAACCATTCAAAATAATCCTAGAGAAATACTTCAAAACTTTACAAAAACGGTTTTCCCCCCTTTTTTTTGCCCGAATTTGGCCTAAAGCCCAATATTTTCAAAAATGTGATTCTTTTCCTCAAATCTATCACTTTCCCACATTCTAACACTCATTGTAAGGGGTTAAAACACTAAAACCAAACTTCTCATTACATTTGTATAAAATTCCAAAAACTTGACCGAAAGTCCCTAAGTTCGAAAATCGGGTAAATCCTTTTTCAGTAATTCTTAATCCGTAAGCCCCTTTTAGAACCATTAAAACAGTACAAGGCATAACAAACTACCATGAAAACAGTTTTAGAAACAATTGTTTCCATCTTTGTTTTTTTACTCCTTAAAACCTTAAATAAGCTTAGAATTACATAGTTTGAAGAAATTAAATTTGTTATGACATTTCTTTTAGCCTTGGCCATAACCAACCATCAACAAAGTGAAGGTTCTCACTCCACTTATCAAACTCACAATCTCATATGCATATCCATGTATCAATACATAGATCCATGGAATATAACTTAACATTTTTAACATGGTTTCCTACCAATGATTAAGCATGCCAAGCATATGATTTTTCCTCAAACAACCATTTTATTCTCAACCAAACATTATTTAATCAAGTGAGCATATAATCACCCATAATCATTCATACACCTATCAATGTGTTAATAATATAAAGCATGGCATACATTTTAGCATTTTAGGCATACTTTTCTATTTGTGATTCAAGTAAACAAAACTTGATTTTTCTCACACAAACACTATCACATAATAAATTACACCACTACTCATCCATAAATTACAACTACAAACATCACACCAAATCCTCCAAGAGGATCACATAAACATACATATACATAACCCTTTGACTTAGGGTTTCAAAACAAGTCAACAATCAAATAAACCACACACACCCCCACAATATGGTATGATGGTGGTTAGTCTCCCCCATAACTTTGTTGTTCACCTGGAGATCAAGAAAAATCAAGCTAAACCAAGCAAGGGAGGCCACGGTTTTTGTCCAAAAACTTTGAAGTAAGGAAGGTGATGATCAAGTAAATGACAACCATAGGCTAGAAAAACCCATTTTTGTAGAAGGCTCTAAATGAAAATTTGTGTGAGATAGCTTTGTCTTAAAATGATGAGAGGAGTAAAGATATGCTCTTGGTTTTTCAAGAGAGTTAGTGGATGATGAGTTATGGTGTTGGCTAGAAAATGCCCATTTTGCAAACTTGCTCAAAATGGATTTTGGTGTGAAGTAGAAAGTGTCTAGATGATGTAGGGGAGTAAAAATATGGTCTTAGAAAATCAAAACAAGATTTGGGTGAGAATTTATGGTCTTGGCCGAATTTAGGGTTAGGAGAAAAAGAACTTGAATGTTCTTGGATTTAGGAACAAAATAGATCAAAGTGAAGACAAGATTCTAGGGAACAAGTTTCATGAATTAAGAATCATGAAATCATGTCTCTAAGTTGGTGGAAAATGAGAGAGAAATGAAGAACATGTGAAGAACATTGAAGAACATTTGAGAGGAAACTAAAACCAAGACTTTGATTATTAAAACATAGAAACTAAAGGACTTTAGGTGTTTTAAGTAAAATGAATGATGGATGGATGTTTATGAGAGAGAGGGGATCGAAGTTATGGAGGGAAAAAGGGTCCAAAACTTGTTGGATCAAATTGAAATTTACGAAAAGGATCAAGGGCATTTTGGTCTTTTTACATATAAAATTATATATTTATGGATATTTTGAGATATTTCCCAAAAACTCATCATTACATTTGGTGACTCACCATGTGACTCATTAGGTGAGTCATCCATGTGGTCACATAATCTCGGTCCTCATGCATACCTTTGCAGTTTCATATCTGGCACCAACTTTTACCCGATTAGGGTTTTTCGCACGTTTTTCTTCAAATTTCGCTCAAATATTTATCACTAAAATTATGATAAAATCTAGAATTTTTTAGTTTCGGGTCAAATTAGGGTGTCTGCCGGTATAAAACTATACTGTCAGTAAAAACACAGACCAGTTTCCTTCTGTGTTTTAAACCTAAAATTTAACCATAACTTCCTTTAATATAGAAGGTTTCAACTATGATTTTGTTTTCCTCGAAATCATTTTCTGGATCCTCGGTAAAAATACAGAAAATAATTACCTGTTTAAGACGTGAGCAAACAGGGTGTTACAAATGACACCAATTAAACTAGTCACCTACATTTTCAAATGTACCAAGGTTAACATCTGATTCTGAGAATGAACCCTCTTCATCAATGCTATACAAATCATCCCCTTGTGCCACCAAAGGACATCTACTTCTGTAATGTCCAGCACACTTGCAATGACAACGTCTCTTCTTATTACCATATTTTTTCTTTCGTAGAGAACCTTTTGTTTTAACAACAACAGGTTCATGAATGACATTTGTATCTATGTTATGTTGCCTTGACCCATTGTTGCGATTTTTTAGTTTTAATGTAAGTTTGAGGATCTCATTATTTATTTCCAGAAAATCATCTATGTCCTTATAAGCAAGGTTCACCAACCTATTACAAGAAGCTGATATAGCGCCAGACCTCAACAAAATCGCTATATCCTTATCGCTTTCCTCAACGGGTGCAGACGTAATATAATCAACCTTCGCATTCTTTGTCCACCGTTTGCATATTAGGCTGTCTAGAATCACATCCATGTACTCAGTCTGTATTGCACAGAAAATGTGACTAAAGGGGATATCACGTGACTCAAAGAATCTGAAATCATAAACAAATTTACCCTCACCTTTATCAAAGTTCACCAAATATTCACTACTCTACCTGCCAAATTTATTCATCTTAAACTTCACAGAATTTCCATTAACTGACCAATCTATAATATTTGATTACCCACATTCGTCAATCTCCATTTTCACTTCTCCAAACTTACTCCTTGTAAAAAATTTAGAAGCATTTTGTTCTATCTTTTGTAGTGCAGCTGTAAGAACAAGATCACCATAAGAAGACCTAAAATCGGACATCAACTCATTATGTCTATATTCTTTTAATGCACGCTCGAAGTTATGCATGAAGTCGACAAGGCTATTTCGGTGATGGACGGACCTCTTTATAAATGAATTAATGCCTTAGGCATTGTTTGTGAGTTTGGAGGGGAAGGAAAGAGAGGGGATCAAAGGGGAAGGGAAGAAGAGGAAGGGGAGGGGAAGGAGAGTATTATCTCTCTCCTTGTTTGTGAGTGTGTATATTGTATGAGTGGAAGTAATTTTTTTTTTTTTGGGGGGGGGGGGGGGGGGGGGGGGGGGGGGTTTTGGTTTATAACATATTTTTACAATCTTACCTTTATTTTAGAAAATTAACATAAGTGATATTTTTTAAATAATATTAATACACCTTTCAAAAAAAAAAAAAATACAAATTAGTAAAGACTGAGAAGGTAAATTAGTAATTTAATTATTTTCCCCCAAAAAATCCCCAAATTGGGGTAAACCAAAAAAGTGGGCTTAGGAGGGGTTTGGGGGGTTTTCTAAAATCCTCAAAACCTTTCCCTCCAAATTTTTAAACTCACAAACAAGGGAGAGATTATCACAAACCTTCTCTTTCCTTTACTTTCCCTCCAAAACAAAACTCACAAACAAAGCTTGCCACACGGATGTTGTAACATCCTAAAATTTCAATATAATTGTTTTAATAAAAAACAAAGATTGTTATGAGGTTTAGTGCAATAAAAAAAGGGTAATATAAGAATTTATTATAATTGTTTTCTTTATATTAAAAATCCAGCAGGTACCACAATAATATTAAATTGATTTAAAAAATTAAAAATAGAAACCTACATGCTATTCACATAGGTCACATTGTGTTGAGAATTTCGCTAAATACCTCTCTCACAAGGACATCATATCTTCTTCTTTTTAAAAAAAAAAAAAAATATTAAAAAATAATAGTTGATCCACAAATTGTTAAAAAATGAAGCTAAAAGAACGATAGCCTGATAGAAAAGACATGTACATGGAGTTAAACTTTATTTGAATATGACATTAGACTCTGATAGGAAGAAGCTCAATTGAAGGGTTTTTTTCGGCTTTGAAAAAGAAATTGGGGCCCAAGCAAGAATTGTATATGAACGAAACCATATTTTAAAGAGGGTCATATTTTAGCAACCTTCTTGTGCCGCGAACCAGAAAATAGAAATGGGAGAACAGCAACAATTCTATTTGGCACAGATCCAAGAACGCCAGTGAAAGGAAGAAGAATTTTTAGGGAAGCACTAACTTTTGTCATAGATAATTTTTAGAGCTTTTTGGAGATGTTCGAGAGGTGAGCAACAATACTTTTTATGAACCCTTTCCATGGTATATGTGTTTGTTGTGTTGTCAAGGGTTTACCCTATGGTTTTGGGAGATTTTTATTGAATGATGCATGTTATCAATAACCTAGTTTCTTAAATTAGGGGTTTTGTTAAAAAGGGAATAAATTGATTAACTGACGTTGTATTGTGCTTATTCATGTATGATATGTTGTGATATTCATGATTGTTTGTTGTTGGTGGATATTGATATGTTTAATTCGTGGAAAATATTTGTTACATGCATGAAACATGACATATTTGAATTATAATACGTTGTATGACATTTGCTGCAATACTATCAATGATAGGGGTATCGAAGAGTAATATCGCCGTAATAGGGCATCAAAAGTAACATCGCCAAGTATTTGGGATGTCAAAAAGAGAAATACGGCCTAAAAAGGGGTATCGAAAGCAACACCGCCACACGTTGGGTTGTCGAAAAAGGAGAAATACTGCCATGTAGACATGGGAGGTATCAAAATAGAAATGTCCTCGATAGGAGGGTGACATCGAAACACTCCTCATGAGTAGGGGTGGGCAATGTGACGTCATTATTGTGTGATGTGTAAGATTTATGGCTTGTCAGCATGAGACCAATTTAATTATGAGGTTTTCGAGCCACTTGGTTTAATATAGAATTTACTTGGTATGCAGAATGTGATGCATTGAGATGAGTTATTCTTATGCTATACACTCTTGAGTTGATGAAATTATTGTTGTTATTAAAAGTATATATATATATATATATATATATTATTTTGGAAAAATTAGCGGATACCATGGAAAATTTTTCCGGTTACCGCGCCGGCTGAAAATAACACTATTTTCGAAACATTTTATAACTGTATTGTTATTCACTGGGATTTTATATCTCATTAAAAAGTTTTGTTTTCAGAGCCCGAGTACATCGTCGTTGAAGACACATAAACTTGAAGAGTTAATATCTTGCTTTTAGCTTAGTTGGTTAGTATTGTAGCATGGTTTAAGCATGCCATGCCGACATCATTTATAAATTTCAGTTTACTTTTCTCGATTGTAGTTATACGACCGGTTTTGAGGGTTTTGAGTTTTATTTCGAATGTATGGATTTATTAATGTTTTCATTACTTTAAAATATTATTATTTTATTTAATATGAAGCATTTTTCAGACTTAGTTATTTGCGAAAATTTTTATGACTCGTAGATTTTAATTACATGTCTTAAAGGATTTTATTTGAATTCATTTTGGGTTACAAATATAACGAAGGGTGTTATGTAACATCCCTGGCTGCTCTATCGATTGACGACTGACCCCACAGGCCAACACGAGTCTTTTCAGCATGCTTGACTTTGCAATTTTGGGATGGGGTGACCTACTGGGAAGTTTTCCCAGGAAGTGTGTGAGTGAGGACAAAGCTCGCTGAAAAGACTCGTGTTGGTTTGTGGGGACAGTCGGTCAATCCATAAAGCAGCTAGGGATGTGACAAATGGTATTAGAGCGGCACATCTCCCAGTACGGTGTGGTTCAGGGACGAACCAAGTGAAAGCTGGTGGGCATGTGACATCCGGGGCTAACGAGGGTGGGGAGTGGTCACCGGTGCAAGGAAGCACAGACAATGAGCGGGCTCCTGGTAGGCTTCTAAGCGGATGGACACATGAATGAACCGATTACACACCGGAATGAGAGGGATCATGAGACTGTGTAGGTATGGGACTATATAGTTGAGGATGGCTTATATGAATTGATTGGTACTACCTATACCAACAAGATGCGTCTTCTTTTCTGGAGCCCATTACTTAAAAACTCCATAGTTAAGTGTGCTTGACCTGGAGCAATTTTGGGATGGGTGACCTACTGGGAAGTTTTCCCAGGAAGCGTGTGAGTGAGGACAAAGCACACTAAAAAGACTCGTGTTGGTTTGTGGGGACAGTCGTCAATCCATAAAGCAGCTAGGGATGTGACATGTTACATTGTTGGTATCATAGCAGTTCGATTCTAAATCGGACTGTGGTAATGGGGCTTTTTTCTAAAACAAAACTTGGGCGCATAGGATGCTTGTTAGAGTTATAAATGTTGCATACTACTCTTTGGGATATTGGACCTAATCAATCCAGTATTTCATTGGTAGTGAGCAGATTTATGGCTACTAATAGACGAGGGACGATTGTTACACATGCAGCAGCTTTGGGTTGCATGGTCAGAGCTAAGGGCAGACAGAGGAACTGAGGGGGAATGTGTGTCACTCACTTTTGGAATGGTGACAGCCTAGGACCCTTAGAGTGTGGGGCTATCCAAATCTAGAAAGAACAATCCGCCATCATTCCGAGGCAGCTCAGATTCAAAGGAGACTGAATTTCTTCAACTCGTTAGGGAGAACAAGTTACTATATTGTTTGATTTAAGAGCAAAACATTCTTTGATATATCCTTCATTTGTGAAATTGGAGTTACCTATCTTTTGTTTGTCCTTTGATTCATGTGTATCTACTTCTATAGAGGATAATCTTATTACTTTCGGTGCTTGTTTAAATTGTTTTCTTATGCATTAGGACGTGCCTTATGTCATCAGTCTTATTTGTTATCAAAGTCTGGGTTGGATTTTATTCTTGGTAAGGACTGATTGTCGTTTAGACTTGTTATCATAAGGTACTCTAAAAGAACCATTTTTTTGTTGTTGCCTCTTCACAACCAATGTCGAGTAATCCTTCGGTGTCGACCCATATTGTATTTGTTGTTTCTTGTAATAAGTGCTTAGTTGAGGGAGCTCAAGGATCGATGCATACTCTTGTTTTCTAGTAAGGTAGAGATTTATAGTGATGTGGCATAAATACCTATAGCGTGTGAGTAAAACACTTTCTCAAAACCTCCATGGAATGAATTCTTGAAGGATGTGATTTCTTGATTTGGTTTGAATTTTTTTTTCAATTTTTTTATATGGAAATTGAGGTTTTCACATGTAAATTTGTCTATTATGAAGAATTTGGGTTTTGGAGTTCTTGATTATTGATTTGGGATTCTTAAAACGTTTTCATGCTATTTGATGAATTAATTTGATAAATATATTTTTTATTAAATTTATAAAGAATCTTTTAATTTGTGGTTTTGTTTATTCTGTTACGGTGCATATGTAGCTCATTAGTTTCATTGTAATCCAAAATGTGCAGTCTTATCTCATTTTCGTTTACACTATTCTCACTTGAATCAATTTTCCTTTTCGTTTGATGGGCAAATTGCAATTCTAACTTGAATTGATTTGTTATATTCCATATTTAATTGTTTCCTTGTGAAGTGTTGCTTCACTTTGTCAAGTCACTTATATTTGAATTGGTTTCACTTTTCCAAATTCAAATCATACTGAATTGGAATCACATTTTGCTCATGTTTACCGACATGTTGTTTCACGGTGCAGTGGTTTTTTTTATCGGATCCTAATTAAATTTCTTGTTCAATTATAGTATGAGTCAAATTCCACTTTAATTATTGTTAAGAAATATGTTTGATTTTATAATAAGTTTTGAGTGCTTTTAGTGGAAAAATGATGGGACTACGAGGTTATGTGTGGATAATATGCAATTGAACAAAGTAACCATTAGGGATATGTATCTTTTACCTAGGATAGATGACCTTAGATTAGTTGAGTAGAGTACAGTTGATTCTAGTAAAGTAGATGTAGAGATAGGATGAGAGAAGCCTAAGACAGCGACATATGTGAGAAGTTTCCTAGAATTGGAGGAGTATTATAGGAAGTTGTAAATGGGTTCTCTAGACTAGCCTTACCTCTAACCAAGTTGACTAGGAAAGGAAAATCTCTTGTGCGGGATAAAGTTCGACGTTTTTAATGATCATAAGAGCCTAAATAGATGTTGAGAGAGAGAGAGATAGAGAGAGAGAGAGAGAGAGTTAAATATAAGGTAAAGAAGGTGGATGAAATTTCTTAGAAACTATGATTTTGAGATTGAAGTATAGTCCAGGAAAAGTTAATGTAGTGGTCGATGCTCTGAGTAGGAAATTTTCGTACATGTCTAGCTTGAGGTTGCAAGAGATTAACCTAATAGAAGAGTCTAGAGACTTGAATTTGAATGTCTTTTTAAGGCTTTAAGCTTGAAATTTAAAAGGTTGAAAATTAGTAGCGACCTTAGAAAAAAGATTAAGCAAGTGTAGCTTTTAGACCGCGAATTGCAATCTCTTTTGGATCAAGAGAATTATGTGTTATCTGATAATGGTCTAGTGTTGTTTAAGAATAGGATCATTGTTCCTAAAGAGGGGAGCCTAAGAAAAAGAAATGTTAGAATAGACGCACAAAGGGATGTTAACCATACATCTAGGAATAACCAAGATGTATCAAGATTTAAAGAAGATGTATTGGTGGACGGGAATAAAAATGGATGTTGTACTAAAGAAGTTGTATATATATGCTCAAATTTTATTATTATGTTTTAACTTTGTTATATAATTTTTTTAGAGAATAACTTTCCTTGAAATTTTAGATTGTTTCTCAAGTGACTAAATATTAATTGCGATTAATATACCCTTATGATTGGTTTTCCATATATATCAAAGCATGTCTAATCCTAATAAACTTTTATTTCTTATCAAAGAGTGAAAAATGTTGTTCTTATCTGTATGTGCTTACTTAAAGATCAAGATGGAACTAATTTTTTAGTACTATTGTGGTGTTTATTTTTTATTGCAAGTTTATTAAGTCTTATTCTCCATTTTGTTATCACATTTCTTTTAAGTAAGATCTTCTTATCAACAAAAAGTGAAGCTATTTTTGTTTTTTGTTTTGTGAAGTTATCATCTTGGGCTAGATAATAATTAGAATGTTGATGCCGCTATTGTGTCTCCTTTTTTTCTTTATTTTTCTTATTTATTAAATTCCTCCGTTTTGTAAATGATATAAGAAATTTGGTGTAGAGTCTGTAAGAGACTATTATATCTACGTATGGATGGTATAAAACATTACTTCAATTTATTTTGTGGATTGTTTGTTATAAATTAAATTTGTAAGAATGCTTATAATGAAGAAATGTAAGTGAAGGTATTCTAGTTATACGCGGATGGACAAAAATAAATTATTAAGTGCGTGATTTTATTATATAAAAGTTATTATTGACTTCAATTTAAATTTTTTATTTTTTATTGGTTAATAAAGGTTATCTTTGGTGAGATTTACCACCAAATTTCATTTTGGGAGACTTTAACCATAATAGGTTGAGTCTTTCTAACTATAGATTCAGATGAATTTCTTGTTGCATCGGTTTGGTTTTGTACCACTGTTTTTGTTTCTTTTGATTTTTTTTAATAAATTTTTGGTGTGCCGCAAGTGGTTGGTAGGGATTGTGGTGTCGACCTAGTTTGAATTGCCTCATCTACAATAATACATTTGCATGCCAATTTTTTAAAAAAAATAAAATTAAAAGAAATATATTTTATAGTTAAGGTCCCATGAATTGTATACTTATTATCTGGTGAAATAGTTAATGACTATATATATTGATGATGTAGGAAATGTAGGTCCTTTTTATGTTAGTGTGAAGTAGGTAAGGAGATCTTGTTAGGACCAGATTTAATCCAAGATACCACATTTAGGATGAATAATTGAGAGAAAGATATGCACTACACAGAATAGGTAAAAAGTATTATGCCAACAAGAAAGGAAAGCCTCTAGAATTTTAAGAACAAAAACATGTATTCTTGAGAGTAACTCCTAAGTTTGGGATGGGGAGGTCAATGTCATTCAGAAAACTAATTCTTTGTTTCAGGGGACCTGATGAGGAACACTATAAGAAATTAAGCTATTTCCCAAGGCTTTTTACCTAGGGAAATAAATCCCTAGGAAATTTTGACATTTCCCACGGCTAAGGCCCTTGCAAACCGGGCACTTGATTTCCCACGGGTTGGGCCCTAGGAAAAAGAGGCGCTAAACATTCCCGCTTGGTTTCCCACGGGTTGGGCCACAGGTACCACAATGCGCTGTTTCCCATGGACTGGGCCCTAGGAAAAGGTTTCAGTTTCCCAGGGATTGGGCTGTGTCAAACTAACACGGTATATCCCACGGATGTTTCTGTCGCAAAATCAAGCAGTTCCCACGGATTTGCCCATCGCGGCGTTTCCCACGGGCTGAGAAGTGGGAAAGTGGTATTAACCCACTACACGACGTGATCTTCCCTATCATCACTCGTGTTACCTCACTCACCTTCGCGCCCTAAACAAAGCTCCCCCACCCTCCTTTCGTACCTCCAGCCCTTTTCTGGGTCGGCTGTGCCGCCCTCCTCTGGTCCCGCCTCCGTCCGGTAAGCTAGTTCTCTCCCTTCTGTTACTAAGCTAGTTCTCTCAATGCTGAAAGGTTGAGTCCTATTGTCAATCTCTATTGATTCTAGCCCTATTAGACACTGCTATAAGGCATGGAATGTTAATGACTTACTCTCTTGTTCACTTATTGAGGTAGCCTTCTCAACTTTTTTTTTTTGTGTACAGAAATGAATCATTGATTCTAGTTATTGATGTTTTTACGATGTTATCTGCAATGAAGATTATAAGCTGCAACACTTGACTTCACTGACGGTGAAATACCTCCAGTTTTAGGGTTCCTCAGAGATTCATTTGCTTCAATGCTTTTCTTAAGATTCAAAGCAAGGAAATCAGTTCTACCATAGTTTATTTGTATTTTTTTTTTTAATAATATTAGTGTGTTATGTAAATTGAAATTATGGCATGTCCAGAAAAGTCCTAGGCAACTCAGCTTATCTTTCTGCATGGGCTATATTTGGCTTAATTTGTTAAGAAAGCCATAGGCCACTCAAATTATGACATATTAGAACTCCACTATCTTCTTTTGCTCTTTAAACAAGAAAAATATTTTTGTTTCATGAAGTATTAGGCTCTTGTCTTGATGTGAATGGTGACCAATTTATACATTCGATTTAGGTGCTGGTATTACACTTGCCTTAGGTGAAGAGTGCGCATACGTGATGGTAGGTCATCTCATGCCATTGAAGAAGGATCTTGTTGATGCTGTAGTGGCCAAAAAGTATTGTGTTCTCAAAACTTGGATTGAGGTATAGAAGCATTCAATGTTCTTTATTGATTATTTAAGGTTTTCATTATGGTATTAATTTGTAACAGTCAAGTGAATATTGTATCCATAGTTTGGTGACATGATAGTTGGTTGCTTACACAAACGTCATCATATTAATGCAACTTACCCAAATTCAGGGTATAATTTGCTAAGTATCAACTCAGAATTTTTAAGGTACAAGCATAATCATAATTTGTAGCGGACCCTGTTCTTGACATAAAAAGTCTCATGATCTCATCTATTTTAAAGATTAGAGTCATGTACTAGAGATCTAGGACATGTTTCATATTTACTAGTTCTTGTATCTTTTCTATTTGCTTAGACCTTAAATTATATGCTAGAATTTGTATTCGTTTTATAGTAAAAAAGGATAAAACTCAGGCATATAATTTAATGGATCGAAGATTGATGGATAAAACTCTGGCCTATAATTCCCTTTTGCCTCACAACATTCCCACAGTGAAAGTTGTTTTGTTTTTGGAGTATCTGATCATGTTTTGAGCTCAAATTTTAACCATTTAACCTTATCTGCTGATAGAGGCCAAGGGGGGCAAGTCAACTTTACAACAAAAATAATATGAGCCCAATAAAGAGCATAGATGAAGAAGCAATTCAAGGACTTGGTGGGCCCATGACAAGAGCTAGAATCAAGAAGGCCCAACAAGCTCTAATTCAAATGGTGGTTCTTATAATGGAAGCAAGCCCAAGTGCAAGTCATGAAGACATGGAGCCCAATGATGAACCAGTTGACTTGTTTTGACTGTATCTTGAGCTACGGATCTCCGATTGATGCATTCTTTGGTGCGTTGGAAAGCTAAGGAAATTATCTACAAATCATATCTCAAGCCTCTTGACCTGATTCGGCTTCTATCATGTTGAACAACGGGATGGAAGTTTAATACAAATATTTACACGAGTTTATTAGTCTTTTATGTATTTTGTTAATTATGTGGGGTTACGCTTTTAATATTTACACAAGTGTGGCTAAGTTAATTTGAGAGTTAATTGAGTCATTAGGTTTAGGGTTTAGGGTGACCTAATTTGAGAGTTGAATTAAGTTAGTCATTAGGTGTAGGTTTTGGAATATTGAGTGAACAAGGCAAGCCAAAAGTTGGCAGCCACAAGCTCTATATGTAACACACCTTATTCATTGGAAATGATAACTTGGATGTTCATTTTGGATTAAAATCCATTTGTGAGAGAATTGTTCTCTTGGGTTCTTAGTTGAGCCAAATTGTTCTTATCAAGAATCCAAGATTCTTGTGGCGAACCTCATAGGCTTATCAAACTCTCTAGTTTGTGGCTCCATTATCATCTCTTTTTCCATCCATTTGTTTCTTTTCTTCACTTTTATTTTAACTTCAAAATTGATTGCGCACTTAGGTGATAAAATTCAACCATAAGATCATCTCCAAAGGCAATCTATCATTTGGTTGTCATCATCTACCTAATTCATTTGTTGTGCAGAATGGGAAGTAGTGGAAGAACTGATATGGTGCATATACCTATGAGAACCTTGAGAGAGAGCCTTACTGGCCATCGAAAAAGCTTAGGATTTCCATCACTGGGGTTTGTGGTTTTATTTATTCACACATAGCACGGTGCCTCAAGACCGAGGGACATTACATTATTGCTTCTGAATGGAATAAGAAGGAGCACATGACTGAGGACATGTTCTATGATGAATTCCATCTTTTTGATCTTAGGGTGATGGATAACTGTATAGAGGTTACTAAGGGGGTTGACCATGTTTTCAATCTTACTGCTGATATGGATGGGATGGGTTTTATTCAGTCCAACCACTCTGTTATTATGTACAACAATACAATGATTAACTTCAACATGATTGAGGCTGCTAGGATTAATGGCATTAAGAGGTTAGCCATCTTGAATATCATTTCAGCTTATATGTTTTTGGACCAATAATTGTACAAACATTTATGTTGTGGTATCACTTTTAATTATATATGGTGATGATATACCTATTGACCATTTTATTGAGGATCCTTATAATGAGGATTCTTAGAATTTTGCTATGCTACCAATTGGAAATTTGGGTGAATTACTTGTTCCTGCCAAGATATCTTTAATGATGGTGACTTCTTGCATTTGGAAATTGCTACTTCAAAATTGAATGCCTGCTGCTACCTAATTGATATGGTCCTCTCTTTGGAATATAAAGGTTCAAACACGCTTATGCTTGGTGGAAACTACCTGGCCAGCATTGTTGTTGGGTCTATCTCGCCAATTTTCAATACAGTATTAGGAATCTTTGGTTAACTACAGCTTTTGGGGGTCTTTGTATTGATACTGTTGATAGCTTTGTTTTAGGGGACCTGGTTACTTTATCAACCCTCTTGTTATCTTACACTTTGGGTTGAAATTGTACCTTGTGTTGCTCTTGTTCTTTTTGGTTCTTCCTTGGGAAATGCTTCCCAGGGTCAAAGCCTTGGGAAACGTTTCCCAGGAAGTACCCGTGGAAAATTTCCCAGGGCTTACCCGTGGGAAACTGTTCCTAACGCCCTGAAAACCGACGGATCTGGATCCGTGGGAAATGTACATTTTCCCACAGATATGTTTAATTTCCCAGGGCACGAAAATTCTTGTAGTGGAAACTCTTGAGTGGAAAGAGACAAGAGAGAAATCATCTTGTAAAAGTCTACTTGAGTGATATACACGAGTTGACAATCTTTGAGTGAATGGTGAGGTCCTTGTACTTTTCGTCTTTACTATTAATTCTTTTCTTTCATTTGATCTTTAAGTGTATTTGTTCCTTGTTGGAGCACATATTTTCTTGCTACAATTATAGTGATGAGAAGTATTAGAGTGAGTTGTAAGTGTGTTGTAAGAGTCCCTAGTGGACAAGCATGCAGCTGATTATTCCCAGCCATGCGGTTAGGAGTTTGTTACTTGTGCTAGGCTATATATAGCCTTGATTCTTTGTATCAAGTCAAGAATTATAATCAAATTCACAATTACAGTTTCAGATCTAGTTTCTCTCTCTCTACTTTCTTCTACTTCTTTGGTAATAGTTGCTTGTCCTAGGGTTCCGCCATGATATCTCAATGAAGAAGATAGATTGAATGATAGAGTGAATCTAGCGTATCAAGCATGGGAAGCACAAGATCAGTATCTTTTCATCTGGCTCCTAAACTCGATTTCCGATTCCATTCACACACGTGTTGTCGGTTGTACGCACGCTTGGGGGCTTTGGGATGAGCTGCACAATTACTTCAATTAGCAAACGAAGGCTCGAAGTACACAGCTCCGTGCCGAACTTCGTCACATGGTGAAGGGAGATAGAACAATTGGTGAATATCTTTTACGAATCAAGGCAATTGTTGACTCCTTGATCTCGATCGGCAATCCGATAACACTTCAAGAGCACTTAGATTCGATCTTAGACGGTCTACCAGATGAGTATCATATTATGTTTCCAACAATTGAGAGTCGAGTTGAATCTTACTCTATTGCTGAAGTTGAACCTTTGTTGCTTAGTCATGAATCTCGTTTGGAAAGAGCCAAATCCAAAGTTGCTATTACTGAGGTTTTCCCTGCAAACCTAGCACAATCAGCACCTGCTCAATCTCATTCATCTACTCCTCAAATGTCAAATAAGTTGAATCACTCCTCCCAGGTGCCTTCTCAATCCAATTTTCATCAAGCATCATCTTCATTTCCTAATAATAGCAACTATCAACAGTTTAATTCTCCTTACTCCTTTGGTAATGTTTTCCGAGGTGGCCATGGTGGCCGTCGCGGTTGTGGTAGAGGAGGCAGGTTTGGTAACAGTCGGTTTGGTAATCGATCAGAGTGTCAGATATGTGGCCGCAATAATCATTATGCCTTGGATTGCTACTATAGGTATAATGACACTTATACATCTGCGAATGCATCTCAAGCATCCTTTGGCAGAGGACAATTTTGACTCTCAGCAGTGATTTCCTCCTCATAATTACATGCCTCAGACTGTACCAAATGCTAATCATCAATATGCTTCACCAAATGCTAATCATCATTATGCTTCTCCTTCACACACTCAACATTTTGTGCCTCCATCTATACCTCAGTTGTCTGTTCAGCAGCAACCTCTGTTACAGTTGCCTTGGCATAATGGTCCATCCTCTCGCCCAAGCAACTGCTCCAAGTGGAATGGAACAAATATACATGGGTAATGGTCTTGGCCTAAGTATCTATGCTATAAGCTCTGCATGTGTTATTTCTCCTTTTAATAATAACCACAAACTCACCCTCTCTAATCTATTGTATGTTCCCTCAATTACTAAAAATCTTATGAGTGTTAGTCACTTCTCAAAAGATAACAATGTTTACTTTGAATTTTCTCCTCACTCGTGCTATGTTAAATCACAAGTTGATAGGAATATCCTCCTAGAAGGTTTAGTCAATTCTGCAGGTCTATATGTATTTCATAAGTTCGTTCTTGTTCCCAAGACTCCATGAAGTGCTACTGTGCTGTCAAGTCCTCCCACTTGTCTAAGTGTCTCTTGTCCCACTCCCCTTTCCAAATGTAATAATTCATCAGTTGATATAGGAAATGTAAATAAAGTGCCTCTATCATACTATGTATGGCACTGTAGGTTAGGGACATGCAAATGATGTGACTGTAAAGACAATACTACAGAAATGTAATCTTTTGAATATCAATAAAAAGGCTCTAGATTTTTGCACTGTGTGTTGCTTTGCTAAGTTTCATAGACTTCCTTCTAATTCCTCTTTGACTACATATGCTAATCCCTTTGATCTCATATTTCTTGATTTGTGGGGACCAGTCCCTGTGAAATCATCTATGGGATATCAATATTATTTTTCTGTTATGGATGCTTGTACCAAATATACATGGATATTTCTCCTCAAACAAAAATCTGACACACTCCACACTTTTAAACAGTTTTTAGAACTTGTTAAGGTTCAATTTTCCACATGTATTAAAGCTGTTCAGTCAGATTGGGGAGGCGAGTTTCGTCCTTTTACCAAGTATCTTGCTGATCTAGGTGTCCAACATAGAGTCATTTGCCCACATACTCATCATCAAAATGGCTCTATTAAACGAAAGCGTCGCCATATAGTAGAAACAGGTCTAGCTCTCTTGGCCCAAGCATCCTTACCTATGCAGTACTGGGATCATGCCTTTTGTATAGCCACTAACATCATTAACAGGTTACCTAAACCCATTCTAGATAATCAGTCACCCTTTTTCTCCCTATATAAAAAGGATCCAGATTACTCTATGTTCAAAGTTTTTGGGTGTGCTTGTTTTCCATGTCTCCATCCTTATAATAAAAATAAACTTGAGTTTCGGTCTAGTGAGTGTACCTTTATAGGCTATTCCTCTTCGCACAAAGGTTACAAGTGTCTTTCTAAGGATGGACGCATCTACATTTCAAAAGATGCTCAATTCAATGAGTACTCATTTCCTTTTGCTAATAAGCTGTCCAAAACTCCTACTGTTACTAAACACATGGTTTCAGCCATTCCAGCCCCTCTTACTGTTCTTCCACAACCTATTCACACTAATTCTGAGTCTGTCTAGCCAGCACACTTGAGCATTGAGCACTCTTTTCAGTCTCCTAATTGTCATCTTGATTCTCCTAGTCCTAAAATTGTTCCTCCTGTTCAGCCAAACTCATCTCATACCTCTGGTCACTCGGATCCTTTCTCTTTGCCTTCACTTCATTGTGGTCTCACACCTAGCAGATCTTTAGACCTGGCTGCCTCCAACTCTTCTGTATCACAGTCCACTCCTTCCCCTTCTCTTCCTATCAACTCTCACCCTATGGTCACTAGATCAAATGCTAAATTACTACCTACTGTACCTACATTCCTCATTGCCATGAGGCAATGCAGCTTGAATATAAGGCTTTCATGGCTAATAACACTTGGACTTTGGTGGATTTACCACCCCATAAGAAAGAAATTGGGTGTAAATGGATGTTCAGGGTGAAGAAGAATCCGGATGGCACAATAAATAAACACAAGGCCAGATTAGTGGCCAAAGGTTTTCACCAGCAGCTAGGAAGAGATTATTAAGAGACTTTCTCTCCTGTGGTTAAACCTGTAACTGTGCGGGTTTTACTCACATTGGCAGTTACTTATGGATGGTCAATACAGCAGCTGGATGTTAATAACGAATTTTTAAATGGGATTCTCTCGGAGGAAGTATATATGGAACAGCCTGTGGGATTCAAGAACCCTGGTTCTACTCAGGTGTGCAAGCTGAATAGAGCAATTTACAGCCTATAAGAGGCACCTAGGGCCTGGTTTGAACGCCTAACCAGCACTCTTCTACAGTTTGGGTTTCACACTAGCCGTTATGATCCTTCTCTCTTTGTACACTCACATTCGGGACACGACACTTATATCCTAGTCTATGTAGATGACATAATTGTCACAGGTTCATCTACCACTCGGATTTTAGCTATCATAAACAAATTGCACACCAGTTTTGCTCTCAAGCAGTTATGTACTTTGGACTATTTTTTAGGTGTTGAGGTTAAACATTTACCTAACAAACAGGGCATTCTGCTCTCACAGTCCAAGTACATCAGAGACTTGCTTGCTAAAGCCAACATGAGCAATGCCAATGGTTCTCCTACTCCTATGATCAACAACAGCAAACTGTCCAAGTTTGGTGCAAACTATATGTCAGATCCTACACTATACAGATCTATTGCTGGGGCCCTGCAGTATGCCACAATTACTAGGCCCGAAATTTGTTTTAGTGTTAGTAAGGTCTGCCAGTGCCTATCTCAGCCACTAGAAGAGCATTGGAAGACTGTCAAACGAATTTTGAGGTACCTCCAAGGCACTATATCTCATGGTCTTGTTTTGAAACCTGCTGCACCCAAAAGTCCTTTAACCATTCAAGCCTTATCGGATGCTGATTGGGCAGCAGATATTGATGATAGAAGGTCCACTTCTGGGTCTTGCATATACTTTGGACCGAATTTAGTATCTTGGTGGTCAAGAAAACAGCCCCTTGTTGCTAGATCTAGCACCGAGGCTGAGTATAAAAGCCTTGCAGCCACTACTTCTGAAGTGATTTGGATCCAATCTTTGTTACAAGAACTGGGAATCACTACATAGAAACCTGTTATCTACTGTGACAATCTTAGCACAATTGCTCTATCTCACAACCCGTTTCTTCACTCAAGGACTAAGCACATGGAGTTGGATATCTTTTTTTTTCAGAGAGAAAGTCATAAACAAGTCCCTGCTTGTCTATCATCTTCCTGGACAAGATCAGGTGGCAGATCTCCTAACCAAACCACTCTCTCAAACCAGATTTGAAGAATTGCGTAGAAATCTTGGAGTACAAGACCTTTACGCAGTTGTAAACCCACCTTAGATTGTAAGGGGATATATTAGGGTCTGTAATCTGGTTGTAAACCCACCTTGGTTTTCTAAAGGGGTATATTAGAGTGAGTTGTAAGTGTGTTGTAAGAGTCCCTAGTGGACACGCATGCAGTTGATTATTCCCAGTCATGTGGTTAGGAGTTTGTTACTTGTGCTAGGCTATATATAGCCTTGATCCTTTGTATCAATTCAAGAATTATAATTAGATTCACAATTACAGTTTCAGATCTAGCTTCTCTCTCTCTCTCTATACTTTCTTCTACTTCTTTGGTTTCTAACAAGAAGAAAGTAAAGTTAGCAAGTCTAAAATTTCATGATTATGCTTTAATTTAGTGGGATCAAATTTGTAAGGAAAGAAGAAGGAATGATGAGGAACTAATTAGTACTTTAAGAGAAATGAAGAGGTTTTGAGAAAAACATATGTGCCTTCAAGCTATACTAGAGACCTACACCATAGGCTTCAAAGGTTGAGACAAGGAAGTATGAATGTAGAAGAATATTACAAAGAGTTGGAGGTCATATTGATTAGAGCAAACATAGAGGAAGATAGAGAGGCCACTATGTCTAGGTTCTTGGGAGGTCCTAACCAAGAAATCCAAGATGTAGTAGAGCTTTACAACTATGTGGAATTGTAGGACTTGGTGCATCATGCAATCAAGGTAGAAGCACAAGTGAAGAGAAAGAAGTCCTTCAGGAGACCTTTCTTCAACAACAACAACTCATCTTGGAAGGACAATTGTAACACCCCGTTTTTCGTTAAGCGCTTCTATGCTTGTTTGTTTTATAAGTATTTAGGACTTAGTTTAGAGTTGTTGTTGATGGGCTAAGTGGGATTCTAGGCTTAAAATCCCTTTCTGGTACATAAGCATGACCATGCTCATGTCCAGAACACTTGTGCTTGAGGCACATGTCTTGTGGCTGCCTGAGCCACAAGCATGGCCGTGCTCAATAGGAAGCACGGTCGTGCTCAAAGGAAAATGCGTCTCATTGATGCTGGTGTACTGCCGTGCTCGAGTCAGAATCTATAAATCTAGAGCAAACAGCGAGGGTTACGAATTAAACCCTCTAAATTGGCACTTTAGGCAACCCTAAGTGTGACGGCAGCCTCTCCCTCTCTTCCCCTTTGAACCCAATCAGTTTTTGGTGTTCTTACTATGTTTGGAAGAGTCAATCACGCGTTAGTGCCAATTAACAAAGGTAATGGTTATTCCCTCTTCTGTTTCCTTTTCCTTTTCTTGAATTGGGAACTAATTGGTTAACTTTTTTGAGTTGGCTAAGGCTTGAATCGTTCGTCAAGCCAAATCGAGGGAACCGGTTAGAGCTTCGTTGGTTAAAGGGAGAAATCTTCATACCAAGCATGTAGAGCTTCGTTCGCATGACCCTTATGCTTGTTAAATTCCTAGATGATATATCTGAAAAATAATATGAAATATGTATGAATGTTTAACATGCTTAGTTTGGTATATCTGATGTTGATGTTGTTGTTATAACATGTTGAATGATTGATGCCATGATTGAATTTTTTATCATGAAACTAGGTGTTGGTTGTCCGTGTGAACGCGCAAATGATAAAACGTTAAAACCGTTAACAATGATGTTAAGGGAGGTTTTTCCCCTCTGTTCATAAAATTGAATGATAGTAATGAGGGTAAGGATTATGCCTAAAAGGTTTAGTTAAAGACTCTAAGGTTTGATCTATGAGTGTTTAGGGATAATTAAAAGGAAACTGAGATTAACGGATTAATTCCTTTTTGATAATAAGACATGAAGATTAAACTGAAAATAACGAATTAATGTTCAAAGACTTAGTAAAAGCCACTAGGTTTGATCCATGAATTACCCCAAGGGATTTGGCAAAGGAATGCTTACCCTTTCTGCCCAGATCAGTACGGCCCTACTTCAGGTAGCACAGCCGTGTTTAATATTGAGCACGCACTGCTTGAGCACGCCCATGTTTAATAGGCAGCACGGTTGTGCTTGACTAAGAGTCCAGCACGCCCGTGCTGAGGGTGAGCACGCCCGTGCTCACCTGACCAGAACAGAACCCAGAATGCTGCAAGGGGGCCTTGATGCATGATGGTCAAGGAGGTAATCTCTAGTGCTTAATGGCTAGAGTGTTAATTAAGGATGATGTTGTACCTTGGTAGCGTAGTGGCCAAGAAGGCCTCGATAGCAGAGTGGTCGAGGTGGTAATCTCTGATGCAGAATGGCCAGTGTGTTTAAAAGACTAAACGATGAAACGTTAACAATAATCCTCGATGTCCAAGTGGTTGAGGCGTCGATGGTGATAAAACTTGGGTAGCCTAGTGGCCCAAGCGGAGGTGGTGGTTGTGTTTGTGTGTTGTGTTGATCATGCATTCACGCATCAGAGATGTTAGAAAGGGATGCTCAACATAGGGGAGGTCGTCCAAGATTAAGGCGATCTGGCCGTCCATGGTGATTCATCAGAGAGTTAAGCGAATCGTGAGCCCCGCAGTGGTGCATCCGAGATTGAGGTGCGTCGGCTATCCAAGGGGTCCACACCCAAGGTAAGGTGGATTGCCTCGGCGTTGGTGCTTATTGGCCAATGTGTATATATAAGTTCGAAGTTGACACTCTAAGGTAGAATGGATCCAAGTGCATAAGGGAGTAGTGGAGTAGCATTGCATCGTATAGCATACGTTAATGTATGATGTTATTTATCGTTATGATGTATGTTGTTGTGATAATATGATTGCTGTGATGCATGCTCGTCTTTCTAACAGCTTCCTCGCCATTATATTCATATTCACTTTTCTTACTCCCCATTGCTATGTCTTGTGTTTTTATGGCATGTATCTTTTATGTAGAGGACGGCAAGCAGCCAGTTGAGGAGTGACTCTGAGGAGCCGCGACTTGTAGTTAGGATTTCCAGTTTTGTCAGTTTACTTTGTTTCAATTGTATTCGAGGATATTTCCGGATTTGGTTACACCAGCTCTGTATGTGACATCAGGGGTTGGGTTTGCTTTATGTCATTTTTTTTGGAGCCTATGTTATGTCTATTTTATTTCCGCGTTTGAACTTGATACAATGTGGTATCCTCTACCCGTTGTTTTTTATTATTAAATAAATTATGCATGTTTTATATTTATCTTATCTTTTATCGCTTAAATATGTATATGGGGTAGAGGGTGTCACATTTAGTGGTATCAGAGCAGGTATGTCCTATCAGGCCGTGGTATGAGTCTATTGTGAGTCTATTGTGTGCTCTTGTTTGAATTATCTATAATTATTATAGATAATGATGTTTAGTATTGCTTTTCCTGCTTTCAGTTCTCTGTATTTAATAAACTGTATTAGCATTTACAGGAACTTATGGCAGGAAGAGGCAGAAACGATCAGGCTATCGCGGATGCTTTGGCAACCCTTGCTAATGCAATAGGCCAGAACCAGAACACCAACAACAATGGGGGACCAGCTGAGTTTCAGGGCCTTGACAAGTTCCAGCGGAACAATCCGTCGTCTTTCAAGGGAGCTTACGATCCTGAGGGTGCCCTGTTGTGGATGAGGGAGATTGAAAAGATCTTCCGAGCTGTGGGATGCAACAACCAGCAGAAGGTCATCTTTGGGACCTTTATGCTAACGGAGGAGGCTGAGCACTGGTGGGAGAACTGTCATCAGCGCATGTGGGCTGAGGGTACTGTGGTTACATGGAGATGGAATTGTTGGAGCTGAAGCAGGGCAACATGTCTGTGACACCCAGGGCTGACGAGGGCGGGGAGTGGTCGCCGGTGTAACAAGGCACAGACAAGGAGCGGCTTCTGGCAGTCTTCTAGGTAGAGGGTCACATGAATGAACTGATTACATACCGGAAGAGAGGGATCCTGAGACTGTGTAGGTATAGGACTATACAGTTGATGATGAATTATATGAATTAATTGGTACTACCTATACCAACCAAATGGATCTTCTTTTCGGGAGCCCATCACTTAAGAACTCCACAGTTAAGCGTGCTTGACTTGAGTAAATTCTGGGATGGGTGACCTCCTGGAAAGTTTTCTCAGGAAGCGTGTGAGTGTGGACAAAGCACGCTGAAAAGACCCGTGTTGGTTTGTGGGGACAGTCGTCAATCCTTAAAGCAGGCAGCGATGTTACAAATGGTATCAGAGCGGCACCTCTCCTAGTATGCTGTGGTTCGGGGACAAACCAAGCGGAAGTTGGTGGGCATGTGACACCCAGGGCTGATGAGGACGGGGAGTAGTCATCGGTGCAAGAAGGCACGAACAAGGAGCAGCTCTTGGCAGTCTTCTAGGGGAAGGGACACATGAATGAACTGATTACACACCAGAAGAGAGGGATCCTGAGACTTTGTAGGTATAGGACTATACAGTTGAGGATGGCTCATATGAAATGATTGGTACTACCCATACCAACAAGATGCATCTTCTTTTTGGGTTCCCATCACTTAAGAACTCCACAATTAACCGTGCTTGACTTGGAGAAATTCTGGGATGGGTGACCTCTTGGGAAGTTTTCTCATGAAGCATGTGAGTGAGGACAAAGCACGCTGAAAAGACCCGTGTTGGTTTGTGGGGACAGTCGTCAATCCATAAAGTAGTCAAGGATATTACAATGTCAGTGGGAAAGTATGCAGCTAGGTTTGAGGAGCTAGCCCGTTACTATACGTTGTATCAGTATGTGAAGGACGACTGCTCCAAGTGCGAAAAATTTGAGGATGGTCTGCGTCCAGAGATTAAGCAGGCTATTAGCTACCAGGAGATCCTAGTCTTCCCAGTCTTAGTGAACAAGTGTATGATCTTTGGAGATGCCTACAAGTCTGGAGGGTCAGCCTCCAAGGGATCAGACAGTCAGAGCAACAAGAGGAGTGATCAAGGGAAGAAGTGGAAGCCGCGTCTCGCTCCAGCTGGCCGGGACTTCAAGCGGGATGGGAAGAAGCCCCAGTTTTCTTTAGATAGGTCCAGGAGATGGGATTCCTCTAATTCTAGACCTCTTCGGTGAAGCAAGGGTGGACAGGACCACTTCACTATGAGTGCAAGGAGACGTACATCATCTGCTTCAAGTGTGACAGGTATGGCCACATCAGCCGAAACTGCGAAGGAGCAAAGTCAGAACCACAAATTTGCTAGCAAGAGTCAGAAGCCTCCAGCCAACCAACCGAAGACCACAAGGAGAGTCTTTACTCTCAGGGGAGTCGAGGCCTCCGAGTTTGAATACTTGATTCAGGGTATGTGCCTCATTAATGGTATTCGTTTAGCTGTATTGTTTGATTCGGATGTAACTCACTCATTCGTATCACATGAATGTGTTAAACATCTTAAATTGCCTGTGACACTTCTTGAGTGTGATTTGATTGTTGCCACACCCACAAATAAATCTGTTCTTACTGCTCATACATGCAAGAATATTCTAATTACCATAGATGGTAGAGATTTTGTTGTTGATCTTGTATGCTTACCCCTAAAGGACCTTGATGTTATTCTTGGCATGGACTGGTTATCTTCCAACCACGTCCTTCTGAATTGTTTTGATAAAACCATAGTTTGTGGAACTCCTATGGAGTCTAAGGATCCTCGGTTTCTCTCTGACAACTAAGTTAAGGCTTTAATGAAAGAAGAAGCCCAAGTATACATGATGCTACCTTCCCTAGAACTTGAGAGCCCTCCTGATGTTGGAAGCGTGCCTATCATACGAGAATTTCCTGAAGTGTTTCCATGGAGTTTACCATAGATTTAGTGCCTGGCACCGAGCCTATATCCATAGCACCTTATAGGATGTATCCTCTAGAGCTAGCTGAGTTGAAGAAACAGATAGAGGATCTGATGCAGAAGCAGTTCATTAGGCCTAGTGTATCCTCATGGGGAGCGCCAGTGTTGTTGGTGAAGAAGAAGGATGGCAGTATGAGGTTGTGTGTCAACTATCAGCAACTCAACAAAGTGACCGTTAAGAATTGGTATACCCTCCCTAGGATTAATGACCTTATGGACCAGTTGATAGGAGCTTGTGTCTTCTCTAAGATAGATTTGAGGTCAAGGTACCATCAGATTCGGGTTAAGTCTGAGGACATCCCGAAGACAACATTTAGGACGCGTTATGGTCACTATAAGTATTTACTTTTGCCCTTTGATGTGACCAATGCTCCTGCTCTGTTCATGGACTACATGAACAAGACCTTTCACCCTTACTTGGATAAGTTTGTGGTGGTGTTCATTGATGACATCTTAGTGTACTCTTAGACCAAGGAGGAACTTGAGGAATAGTTGAAGGTTGTCTTGCAGACCCTTAAGAAGAAGCAGTTGTATGCTAAGTTGTCTAAATGCGAGTTTTGGTTAGAAGAGGTGAGTTTCTTAGGTCACGTCATCTCTAAAGGTGGGATAGGCGTGGATCCAGCTAAGGTAGAGACGGTGCTCCAGTGGGAAGTGCCAAAGTCAGTGACCGAGGTTTGGAGTTTCTTGGGTTTAGGAGGGTACTATAGGAGGTTCATAGAAGGCTTCTCCAAGATAGCCTTACCCTTGACCCGTCTCACCAAGAAAGGACAGCTCTTTGTGTGGGACTCTAAGTGTGAGGAAAGTTTCCAAACCTTGAAGGATAGGTTGACATCAGCACCAGTTCTAGTTTTACCCGATCCTAGTAGACTTTTTGTAGTGTATTGTGGTGCATCGAAGCAATGTTTAAGTGGAGTGTTGATGCATTATGGTAAGGTAGTGGCTTCTTCTAAGCTGTTGAAAACCCATGAGAAGAACTACCTACCCACGACCTAGAGTTAGGAGCTGTGGTGTTTGCCTTGAAGATTTTGAGGCATTACCTTTATGGAACTAAGTTTGAGGTTTTTAGTGATCATTAGAGTTTGAAATATTTGTTTGATCAGAAAGAGCTCAATATGAGGCAACGTAGATGGATGGAGTTTCTTAAGGACTACGAGTTTGATCTAACCTACCACCCAGGAAAAGCCAATGTAGTGGCCGATGCCTTAAGTAGAAAAATCTTGCACGTCTCCGCTTTGATGGTTAGGGAGATGGATTTGATTGAGGAGTTTTGATGTAAGCCAAAGGGGGGCAAGTCAAGATTTCATCAAGGATGGAAAGAGCCCAAGAAGGAGCATGGTCCAAGAAGCCTCACAAAGACTTAATGGGCCTATGACAAGAGTTATGACCAAGAAAACCCAACAAGTCTTGATTCACATATTGGTTCTAATAATGGAAGCAAGTCCAAATGCAAGAGTTGAAGGAATAGGGCCCAAGTTGATCACCTACCTTGTCCAACTAGAAGATCCTTGAATATGATCAAGTGGGGCGTGCACCAAGAATAAAGACCATTACTAGTTGTTTTATTTTAATCTAATAATTGTAATAGGTTATATAAGTGGGTCCAAACTTGTGAAGTGTTACAAATGGATCAAGCCCACTAATAACCTATGTTGCTCGAGTGTAGAAGCTTAGAGGGAGGGACCTTTTGGTTTGCATGCCATTAGTGACTCCTATAAGTTCTAGGTATTTTATTTGGTTTGTTAATTATGTGGGAGTTACACTTTTAATTTGAGAAGTAAGTGTAACCACCACATAATAATAGAGTTAGAGTCATAAAGGGAACTGGGGCGTGACAATAATGTTTGGGGGCTGAATTGTTGGCTGAGTTAAGTTAGGTGTTAGTGTCATAAATTAGACTATTCAAGTGTGGGGGTTATGGTATTGAGAAGGCAAGGAAAGCCAAAAGTTGGCAGCCATCCTTCTATATGTATTTTCGCCTATAACATGTAAATGTTAACTTGGATGTTCATTGTGGATCATAATCCATTTTGGTAAGAAAATTGTCTCTCCTTGGTTCTTGGGTGAACCAACTAGTTCTTATCAAGAATCCAAGATTCTTGTGGTGAACATCACTGGCTTATCAAACCTCCTTGGTTTGTGGCGCCGACACCATTTCTTTCCCTTCCATTTTCTGCTTAATTCTTCACTTATGTTTATGTTATAATCTTGAACTCAAACTTTGTTTTTGTTAAGTGTTTTGCGCCATATTTTGTATTGTTATTCAACCAAAAAGATCATACCAAGGCAACCCTCAATTAGGTTGTCATCAAGTGGTATCAAAGCTTAGGCTTTGGTTGAATTTGTGTTTGTGTTCTTCATCTATTTTCTAGTTTTCTTTCTTTTCTTTCAAACCCAAAATCAAAAAAATACTACCTTGTTTCTGTTTGTGAAGGGAAATTTTGAAAAAAAAATGTGTTTTGCTCAAAAACAAAAGGGTCTTCAAGTGTGAAATCTTATTTGTGTTTTCCAGAAGCTATCACGGGCAGGCCGTGACAACCATCACGCCCGTGATACAACAAACGTGTGTGAACCAGAGAGCATCACGGCTAGGCCGTGAGCTCCATTACGGCCGTGACAACAAAGAGCCTTGATCCAGAGAGGATCACGGGTAGGTCGTGATCTACATCATGCTCGTGACCCTATTATATAAAAAAAAAAAAATTGAGCAACTTGTGTACTTGATCTATTTCCCTTCTTCCTTTGTTTCTTTGATTCTAAAAAGCCTTTCTTTTCTAGCCTTTCCTTTTGTTTCTTTGTTTTAATAAGTTTTGTGATCTTTGTTACTTGATTTTTGGATTTTGGTTTGTTTTGTGTTGACTCACTTAAGACCTAAAGGAGAACAAGTGAGGGGAAAAAGGCAAGAGTGACAAAGTACATCTTGTGTGAAAAAAAAAAGCCAAAAAGAGTGAAAAAGAAGAAACATTGTGAGTACAAGTGAGAGAGTGTAGTGAGAAAATTATCAAATTCTTCTACTCAAGTCATGGGGGACCATGATAGCTCACCCCCTACTCCAAGAACAGCCGCTCATCAAGCTAGGATGACTAATCAAATCCAAGCTCTTACAAGACAAATGGAGGAGATGCAAGCTAACTATGATAGACAACTTGCTCGACTTCAAAACCATGAAGATTCTAGTGGCTATGAAAGTGAAAGAGGAAGGCCTAGAGGAGGTAGAAGAGGTAGAAGGCGTGAAAGAGGAGAGAGACTTGAAGGGGTCAAGATCAAAGTCCCTTCCTTTATTGGGAAGAATGATCCCGAAGCATACATGGAGTGGGAGATGAAGATGGAACAAGTTTTTGACTGTAATTCATACAATGAAAGCAAGAAGGTAAAAGTAGCCGCCCTTGAGTTCAAGGAGTATGCCCTAGTATGGTGGGACCAGTTGCAAAAAGAAAGGAGGAGGTATGAAGAGGGACCTATAGAGACTTGGGAAGAAATGAAGCATGTGATGAGGAAGAGGTTTGTCCCAAATCACTACCATAGGGACCTACACAACAAATTGCAAAGGTTGACACAAGGCTCTAAAAGTGTTGATGAATATCATAAGGAGATGGAGTTGGCCTTGCTTAGGTCTAACTATGATGAAGAAAGGGAGGCTACCATGGCTCGGTTTTTACATGGGTTGAACCAAGACATACAAGACATAGTGGAACTTCAACATTATGTGGAGCTAGAAGATTTGGTCCAACAAGCTATCAAAGTGGAACAACAACTCAAGAGGAGAAAATACAAATTTCGTTCTCCTCCTAAGTTGTCATCTTCAAAGTGGAAGGAAGATTCCAAGAAGGAGGGTAGTTCATCTTCTAAGGAGGTTGTGTCTACATCTCAAGGGAACAAGTCACTGGAAACAAGTCCTAGAAGTCGTGATGTGAAGTGCTTCAAATGCTTAGGCCATGGACACATAGCGTCCCAATGCCCAACAAAGAGGACCATGGTGGCAAGGAATGGAGAAGTGATCTCTCAATCTGAGGCTTCAAGTGGAGGGGAGAGTGAAAAAGGAGAAGAAATTCCGGAAGGAGACTTGTTCATGGTAAGAAGACTTTTGGGAGGCCAACCCAAAGAGCAAGATGATAGCCAAAGGGAGAATATCTTTCATTCACGATGTCTAATTCAAGGGAAGGTATGCTCTTTAATCATTGATGGTGACAGCTGTGCCAATGTTGTGAGTTCTAGGTTGGTTTCAAAATTAAAACTTGTTATCAAAATACATCCAAGACCGTATAGGCTTCAATGGTTAAGGGAGGTTGGTGAAATAATTGTGAATAAGCAAGTTGAAGTCCCATTCTCAATTGGGAAGTATGAAGATTCTGTACTTTGTGATGTGGTGCCTATGGAGGCAAGCCATATTTTGTTGGGAAGGCCTTGGCAACATGACAAGAAGACCATCCATGATGGGTTCTCAAATAAGTTTTCTTTCTTACATCAAAACAGAAAAGTTATCCTTTGTCCTCTATCCCCAAAGCAAGTTTGTGAGGATCAAGTAAAAATGAGAGAAAAGAGAAAGCAAGAGAGAAAAGAAAATGAGAGTGAAAAAGAAATTGCGAAAAAGAGTGAAAAAGAGGTTGAGAAAAAAATTGAAAAAGAGAATGAGGAGAAGATTGAAAAAGAGAGTGAAAACAAGATTGAAGAAAAAGGTGATTAAGAGAAAAATATTGAGAAGATTACTGAGAAAAAGGAAAGTTGTTTGGCAAGAAAAAGGGAAGGAAAAAAGACTTTGGTTTCAAAACAGTCCCAATTCATTTTTTATTGTAACAATTTTTATGTTATTACTAATGCTTCTAATAACTTTTCTTTGTCTAGTGGTGTTGTAATTGTTTGGCAGAAGTTCAATCCAAAGGAAGCACCCTATGGCAATGTGATTATGAAGGACACCATTGATGGACCACACCAATGTCTAATTTTGGTGATAAAATCTGTTTTAATTCGAGGTCGAATTCTTTCAAAGAAGGAGGGTATGATGTAAGCCAAAGGGGGGCAAGTCAAGATTTCCTCAAGGATGGAAAGAGCCCAAGAAGGAGCATGGTCAAAGAAGCCTCACAAAGACTTAATGGGCCTATGACAAGAGTTATGACCAAGAAAACCCAACAAGTCTTGATTCACATATTGGTTCTAATAATGGAAGCAAGTCCAAATGCAAGAGTTGAAGGAATGGGGCCCATGTTGATCACCTACCTTGCCCAACTAGAAGATCCTTGAATATGATCAAGTGGGGCGTGCACCAAGAATAAAGACCATTACTAGTTGTTTTATTTTAATCTAATAATTGTAATAGGTTATATAAGTGGTTCCAAACTTGTGAAGTGTTACAAATGGATCAAGCCCACTAATAACCTATGTTGCTCGAGTGTAGAAGCTTAGAGGGAGCGATCTTTTGGTTTGCATGCCATTAGTGACTCCTATAAGTTCTAGGTGTTTTATTTGGTCTGTTAATTATGTGGGAGTTACACTTTTAATTTGAGAAGTAAGTGTAAGTTAGGTGTTAGTGTCATAAATTAGACTATTCAAGTGTGGGGGTTATGGTATTGAGAAGGCAAGGAAAGCCAAAAGTTGGCATCCATCCTTCTATATGTATTTTCGCCTATAACATGTAAATGTTAACTTGGATGTTCATTGTGGATCATAATCCATTTTGGTGAGAAAATTGTCTCTCCTTGGTTCTTAGGTGAACCAACTAGTTCTTATCAAGAATCCAAGATTCTTGTGGCGAACATCACCTGGCTTATCAAACCTCCTTGGTTTGTGGCGCCTACACCAATTCTTTCCCTTCCATTTTCTACTTCATTCTTCACTTATGTTTATGTTATAATCTTGAACTCAAACTCTGTTTTTGTTAAGTGTTTTGCGCCATATTTTGTATTGTTATTCAACCAAAAAGATCATGCCAAGGCAACCCTCAATTAGGTTGTCATCAAGTTTAGAGACCTGAGTCTAGCTTGGGAAGTTACCCCTAAGAGTATTAGGCTTGGAATCTTGAAGGTTACCAACAGTTTGATGGATCAGGTTAGAGAAGGCCAAAGGATAGATAAGTTTCTCTTAGACCAGAGGGAGTTAATTGCTCAAGGTAGAGAGAGTCCTTAGTTTTAAGGAAGGAAGTGATGGAGTTTTAATGTTCAGGGACAGAGTTTGTATACCATATATCCCAAAGCTTAGGAAGTTGATCCTTGAAGAAGGACATAGGGTGGACTGAGTGAGCACCCAGGTGCCACTAAGATGTATCAGGACCTTAAGCGGATGTTTTGGTGGCCTGGGATGAAAACCGGTGTAGCTGAGTTTGTGTACGCCTGTCTAGTGTGCCAAAAGGCTAAGATAAAACACCAAAAGCCATCAGGAAAATTACAACCTTTAAGTATCCCAGAATGGAAATGAGAGAGTATTACCATGGTTTTTGTGTCTGGACTCCCGAGGACTTCAGCTGGTTATGAAGCGATATGGGTTGTTGTGGATAGATTGACTAAGTCTGACCATTTCATCCCTATGAACATGGAATACCCTTTGGAAAAGTTGACCAGGTTGTACATCAAAGAGATAGTTAGGTTAAATGGTGTACCTTCTAGCATAGTGTCAGATAGAGACCCGAGGTTTACCTCTAAGTTTTGGATTAGTTTGCATGAATCTTTAGGAACCAAGCATAGGCTAAGTTCAGCTTGTCACCCACAGATTGATGGACAGTCTGAGAGAACCATCCAATCCTTAGAGGACTTGTTGAGAGCGTGTGTGCTAGAACAGTCTGGTAGTTGGGACAAGTTTTTGCCCCTGATAGAGTTCACCCACAACAATAGTTTCCATTCCAGTATTAGGATGACTCCTTATGAAGCACTTTATGGGAGGAGATTTAGGACGCCCTTGTGTTGGAATGAACCCGGTGACAATGTAGTGTTAGAACCTGAGATAGTGCAAGAAACCACAGAAAAAGTGAGCATGATTCAGGAAAAGATGAAAGTGGCGCAGAGTAGGCAAAATAGCTACCATGACAAAAGGAGGAAGATGCTCGAATTCCAGGAAGGCGATCATGTATTCTTGAGAGTTACTCCAACAATTTGGGTTGGTAGAGTGATGAAAGCGAAGAAACTTACTCCCAAATTCTTAAAAGAGTTGGTGAAGTTGCTTACCAAATAGCCTTGCCACCATTCTTGTCCAAACTTCATAATGTGTTCTATGTGTCACAACTTAGAAAATACATTCATGATCTGAACCATGTGATAGTACCCGTCACAATTCGGTTAAAAGAGAACTTGACATTGGAGGTACAACCCCTTCGAGTCAAAGATCGGAGGGTGAAGCAGCTGAGAGGAAAAGAGATTCCTCTGGTTAAAGTTGTTTGGAGCGGGGCAACTGAAGAAAGTGCTACATGGGAGCTTGAGAGCAAGATGATGGAGGCGTACCCGAATCTCTTCGTTCAAGGTGAGTAGAAATTTCGAGGACGAAATTTTTTATAAGGGAGGTGGAATTGTAACACCCCGATTTTCGTTAAGCGCTTCTATGCTTGTTTGTTTGATAAGTCTTTAGGACTTAGTCTAGAGTTATTGTTGAAGGGTTAAGTGGGATTCTAGGCTTAAAATCCCTTTCTCGTACATAGGCACGACCATGCTCATGTCCAGCACGCCCGTGCTTGAGGCAAGTATCTTGTGGCTGCATGAGCCACAAGAACGGCCGTGCTCAATAGGAAGCACGGTCGTGCTCAAAGGAAAACACGTCTCGTTGATGCTGATGTAAGCACGACCGTGCTTAGTGGGGTGCATGGCCGTGCTCGGGTCAGAATCTACAAATATAGAGCAAACAGCGAGGGTTACGAGTTGAACCCTCTAAATTGGCGCTTTAGGCAACCCTACGTGTGACGGCAGCCTCTCCCTCTCTTCCCCTTTGAACCCAATCAGTTTTTGGTGTTCTTACTCTGTTTGGAAGAGTCAATCATGCGTTAGTGCCAATTAACAAAGGTCATGGTTCTTCCCTCTTCTGTTTCCTTTTCCTTTTCTTGAATTGGGAACTAATTGGTTAACCTTTATGTGTTGGCCAAGGCTTGAATTGTTCGTCGAGCCAAATCGAGGGAACCAGTTAGAGCTTCGTTGGTTAAAGGGAGAAATCTTCATACCAGGTATGGGGAGAAGGAATAATATGAGTATGTAGGCTTGGGGGTAGCGTAAGACGAAGGATTCCCATGATCCTTGTGTTTGTTAAATGCCTAGATGATATCTGAATGATAGTATGAAATATGTATGAATGTTTAACATGCTTAGTTTAGTATATCTCCTGTTGTTGTTGTTATAACATGTTGAATGATTGATGCCATGATTGAATGTTTTATCATGAAACTAGTTGTTGGTTGTCTGTGTGAACGCACTAATGATAAAACGTTAAAACCGTTAATAAAGATGTTAAGGGAGGTTTTTGCCCTTTGTTCATAATATTGAATGATAGTAATGAGGGTAAGGATTATGCCTAAAAAGTTTAGTTAAAGACTCAAGGGATTGATCTATGAGTGTTGAGGGACAACTAAAAGGAAACTGAGATTAAAGGACTAATTCCCCTTTGATAGTAAGACATGAAGATTAAACTAAAAATAACGAATTAATGTTCGAAGACTTAGTAAAAGCCAATAGGTTTGATCCATAAATTACCCTAAAGGGATTTGGCAAAGGGTTGCTGACCCTTTCTGTCCAAATCAGTACGGCCCTATTCTAGGTAGCACGACAGTGGTTAATACGGAGCACGCCCATGCTCCAGTTCAGAATTCAAAAAGTGCACGCTGCTTGAGCAGGCCGGTGCTTAATAAGCAGCATGGCCGTACTTGACTGAGAGTCCAGCACGTCCGTGCTGAGGGTGAGCATGCCCGTGCTCACCTGACCAGAAATGAACCTAGAATACTGCAACAAGGGTGTTTTACCCCAAACGTCTTAAAAGACTTGATAAGACACCCAACGAACCTGAAGACAAAAAGACAAGTGATAAGATGATGTACCTTGGTAGCCTAATGGCCAAGGGGGCCTTGATGCATGATGGTCAAGGTGGTAATCTCTAGTGCTTAATGGCTAGAGTGTATGATGATGTACTTGGTAGCCTAGTGGCTAACAAGGCCTCGATAGCCGAGTAGTCAAGGTGGTAATCTCTGGTGTAGAATGGCCAGAGTGTTTAAAATACTAAACGATGAAACATTAACGATAATCCTCGATAGCCAAGTGGTCGAGGTGTTGATGGTAATAAAATTTGGGTAGCCTAGTGGCCCAAGCGGAGGTGGTGGTTGTGTTTGTGTGTTGTGTTGATCATGCATTCACGCATCAGAGATGTTAGTAGGGGATGTTCAACATAGGGGAGGTCGTCCAAGAGTAAGGCGATATGGCCGTCCGCGATGATTCATCAGAGAGTTAAGTGAATTGTGAGCCCCGCGGTGATGCATCTGAGATTGAGGTGCGTCGGCTATCCAAGGGGTCCTCCCAAGGTAAGGTGGATTGCCTCGGCGTTGGTGCTTATTGGCCAATGTGTATACATAAGTCTGAAGTTGGCACTCCGAGGTAGAATGGATCTAGGTTCATAAGGGAGTAGTGGAGTAGCATTGCATCGTATAACATACATTAATGTATGATGTTATTTATCGTTATGATGTATGTTGTTGCTGTGATAATATGATTGTTGTAATGCATGCTTGTCTTGCTAACTGCTTCATTGCCATTATATTCCTATTCATGTTTCTTACTCCCCATTGCTATGTCTTGGGTTTTTGTGGCATGTATCTTTTATGCAGAGGACGGCGAGCAGCCAGTTGAGGAGTGACTTTGAGGAGCCGCGACTTGTAGTTAGGATTTCTAGTTTTGTCAGTTTAGTTTGTTACAGTTATATCCGAGGATATTTCCGGATTTGGTTATACCAGCTCTGTATGTGACATTAGGGGTTGGGTTTGCTTTATGTCATGTTTTCCTTTTGGAACCTATTTTATGTCTATTTTATTTCCGCATTTGAACTTGATACAATGTGGTATCCTCTACCCGTTGTTTTTTATTATTAAATAAATGATGCATGTTTTATATTTATCTTATCTTTTATCGCTTAAATATGTATGTGGGGTAAAAGGTGTCACAATAATTCCAAGAAGGAGGGTGACTCATCAAAACAACTTGAAGTTTTTGGTAAAAGTGGATCAAATACCACATTTCCTAACTGTAAACCTTCTACTTCTACCCTTTCTTCAAATAGATGTAGAGATATTAAATGCTTCAAATGTTTAGGTAAGGGACATATAGCATCTCAATGTCCTAATAAAAGAACAACGATCTCTAGAACTAGTGATGGCATAGAGGTACAAGTGCCTTTTCAAGAGTGTCTTGTAATGAGAGTGGTGAAGATTAAATCATCCCACTTGAAGGAGACCTATTGATGGTGAGAAGACTCTTAGGAGTCAAGGTAAAAGAAGAGGATGAGAGCCAAAGAGAAAATATTTTTCACACTAGGTGCATGGTGCATGGCAAGTTATGTGCATTAATCATAGATGGGGAGGAAGTTGCACCAATGTAGCTAGTCAAAGATTGGTGACCAAACTTGGTCTCAAAACCAATCCACATCCTAGGCCATACAAGTTGCAATGGCTAAGTGAAAAGGGTGAAATCTTGGTGAACCAACAAGTATTGTTGAGTTTTGCCATTGGCTCTTATCAAGATGAAGTGTTGTGTGATGTGGGGGCAATGGAGGCGGGGCATGTGTTGCTAGGAAGGCCATGGCAATTTGATAGGAAAGTGATACATGATGGCCTTTCCAATAGATTTACTTTCATGCATCACAACAAAAAGATTACTCTTGTACCCCTTTCTCCTAAAGAAATTAGTGAGTACCAAAAGAAAATGAGAGAAAAGAGGGAGCTTGAGAGAAAAGCCAAGAGTGAAAAAGAAATAAAGAATATAAAGAAATAAATAATTAAAACAATGTGCCACAATAGAATATGAAAAAAGCAAATGGCACAAGTGAGCAAAATGTTTTTGAAAAACATAAAGGTAATGAAAAAGATGGGAAAGAATGCTTATTTCTAAAAGAAAAAGAAGTAAAGAAAATATTATTGGCCAATCAACCAATGTACTTACTTTACTCCAAAAATAATAATGAAAATTCTACTCCATCTCTTTCTTTACCAAAACCCTTTGAGTTTCTTTTGGATGATTTTAAAGATGTTTTTCCAAAAGAGCTTCCTAAAGTTTTGCCATCTATGAGGGGGATTGAACACCACATGGACTTAATTCCTAGTGCATCTCTTCCTAATAGGCCCGCCTATAGGAGCAATCCACAAGAAACAAAAGAAATTCAAAGGCAAGTTGAAGGATTATTGGAAAAAGAGTGGATAAGAGAATCACTTTCTCCATGTGCAATGCCCGTTATTTTAGTACCTGAAAAAGATGGTACATGGAGAATGTGCACAGGTTGTAGTTCCATTAATAACATAACCATCAAATATAAGCATCCAATCCCAAGGTTAAATGACTTATTGGATGAGCTACATGGGTCAAAAATCTTTTCAAAAATTGACCTAAGAAGTTGCTATCATCAAATAAGGATAAGAGAAGGGGATGAATAGAAAACTGCTTTTAAAACCAAGTATGGACTTTATGAATGGCTTGTGATGCCTTTTGGACTCACTAATGCACCAAGCACATTCATGAGGCTCATGAATCATGTCCTTAGGGAATTCCTTGGTAAATTTGTGGTTGTCTATTTTGATGATATCTTGGTATATAGCAAAACACTTGATGAACATCACAAACATTTAAGTGTATTTTGTTATTACTTAAGAAAGAAAAACCTTTTGCTAATCTTTAAAAAACACTTTTTGCAGCACCAAAGTGGAATTTTTGGGCTATGTTGTAAGTACTAAAGTTGTGCACTTAGATAAGGTAGAAAGTAAGGTAAAGAAAGTTGTAGTGGTAGGGCAACCCAAAACTATTTTTAAACCTAATGATGTTTACTTGCCCACTAATCCTTCTACCTTACCTATGTGCATTCAATCTACTTTGAAAATTAAAAAGTTAAACTAATGCAAATCCATCGAGGTTCCCATTCTTTGAGAGAACTTCCCATTCTTTGAGAGAACTAAAACACAACTTCAATATTTCTCTAAATGTTTCTCTCAATCATGGACAACCATTACCAAACAACCTTCAAGAGATTACAACTTATGAAAAATATTTGAAAGTATTGTTGGTAAAACTTGTTTTTAAAAGGGTGATATTTGACCTGGGAGGACGGGTTGAGAAATACAACAATAATAAGGCAGTTTCCTTGCCAAAAACTTTTTCTTTTTAGGAACTTTATGAACGAATATACCTAAAATCTTCCCTTTAATGTAGGAATAAAATTCGTGGACGAATTTCCTCAAGAAGGAGGGGATGATGTGATAATTGATTCTCAAAGCAAAGGACCAAGCATAGAAGGCATCCAAGGACCCATGACAAGGGTAAGGCTAAGAAGAGTCCAAGATACACTCAAGAAAGTGGTGGTCAATCACTTGACGTATAGGCAACCTTATGAAGAGGGCATCATCTTGAACCTCTTATGTATCGAGCCATTTGACCACCTAGTTAGGAATAGGGACTAGGACCTTGTATAGAGTAGAGTTCTTGAAATAAAGGTAGGGATTAGGACCTATGTATAGAGTAGAACTTTTGTAATAAAAGTGCTTATTAAAAAAGCACTTGGGTAGGTTAGGCTTTTGGGCTTTTACTTTGGGCTTATGATAATTGGGCCTCTTGTACCAAAAGGTCCAACATAGGAATCCTACATTGGGCCAAGAGAGGCCCACACTTGGGAATTTGGATGAGGGAGGCATTAGTTTGACCTTAGAAGGTGATGAGCATCATGCCCTCATCTATAAATAGGCTTGATGTAACTCATTTCACAACTTTGAATTCATTTGCAAACCTCTCACACTTGAGAGTTGAGTTGAGAGAGAGAGAGAGAGAGAGAGAGAGAGAGAGTTCTCTTCTTCTTGGTTCATGAGTTGAACCAATTGATTCTTATCTTGAATATCCTTATTCAAGTGGTGAATCTTCAATGGCTTATCAATTCAATCTCTTCTCCAAGAGTTGAATAGTGGCGCCTTCTTCATCTTCTCATCTTCTTCCATTTTCTATTTTCCTGTTCTTTAATTCTTGCTCTTTACTTCATTGAAATTTACCTTTTATAGCTTAGATTTACTTTCATGTTCTTAATTTCTATTCATATCAATTGTCTTCTCTTCTACTCATTTTCATTTTCCTCTTGATTCTTCACTTGAAGATCAAGTTCATTTCAATTGTGTTCTTGAATTGTGATTGATCTAAAATCTTAAAACAATTTGATCAAAGTAGATCCTAAAATGCTAAGTGATCAATCCTAGATCACATCAGAAAGAACTTAGGAATTTTTGAGTTTTGCAAATAGGTCCCCATGGTCTTTTAATTAAATATATTAAAAGGAGGGGCCTTAAAACAAAGTTTAAGTGATGCCATGTGGCAACTAGGTGACACACTAAATATGACAAGGCATGAGGTGGAGGCCTATCATTGGGCCACTTCAGCAGGGTAAATTTTAAACCCAACATTTGGGGCACTGAAGAATTTACCAATTATCTTATTTAATCCCCTTATGTAGTACTCCATCTAATAACAAGTTTTTGGTCAAAGGATATAATTTTAACTTTTTATGAAACTATTATTTATTATTAATAATGACTATTTATGATATTTGACCAAGACATTCGATAATACTATTTTGGATGCTGTTGTAACTAGACGTTCTCCTAACAATTGATTATCCAGAGTTTGAAAAATGATCCTATCCAGAAAAAATATTGACATACGACAAGTATGATCAATGTCTTTTCTCCTTGTTATCTCACTCATATCTCATATGAAGATCTTAATACCACATAATGATTATAACTACAACCTTTGTCGTACCCAAAATTATAACACACAACATTCATTTCTGGGAATGGAGTTCAATTCATTTAATTACCTTTCTCATTTTTAATTTGCTACTCTGAGAGCATACTTGAGAGGCATATATGATTTTTTTTTTATCACTTTAATTTATTTCAAAATATATATTAAGATCAAATAACCTTTTAAATTTTAATCATGGTTTCAAAGGTGTAATTCTTCGGGAATTAGACCATCAATCTCTATATAAACAAATACCAAGAAAAATCATCGGTTTTGTGCGATCCTTCAGAGATGCTTGAATAATAGATTCTTCCGGAATCCATCAAGAGCAACTAATAAAAGAACACAAAATTATCAAAAGTAAAGATATTTATACAAGGCATGTTTACATAGAACATTAGAAATAAAGCAAGGCACCATTTATCAACGCATACAAAGATGATTAAAAAAAGGATTTGATCCATCAAACATGAAAGACTTGATCTATCAAACACGGAAGAGATTTCTTTCTCGGAAAAATTATCAACATGCAGGGATTTCTTTCTCGAAAAAATTCAAAACATATATATAAGAATTCTTACCTTAAAAAAATACCCACATAAAAATCGTTACCTCTTTAGAGACTTGATCGTGTTGATAACGTGTTATAAATAAAAAAGAAAATAGGGAGATGGGAGTAATAGAAATATAGACTCAAAGACTAGTTCTTGAGGAGCTAGTATTCAGAGGCTAGTTCTTCAGGAACTAGCTATAATCTTTATATAGATAATCTGATTGAAGGTATACAAGGACAAACCTAATTGTCCTATTTATAGAGATAATGAACTACTAATTCTGTACCGAGTTAAGAGATATAAATAAGGAGTAAATACAAGGATATTATGAGATACTATCATATCTCCTAAATTAGGATAGTCATCCATCATACATTAATATATGGATATTTACAACTATTTAATTATAATTATAATAAAATGTATTTAGAAGCTGCCGTTGTTTTCAAATACATTTTCGGTGAAAAACTTTAATTTTCCTTCCTGGGCTCCATTTATAACAATAATCTGTATAAGAAATTAATACTAGAAGTACCGCACAAGTTGCAAGAAAATAATACTACCCCAAAAATAAATAATTTCGGGAGAATTTTTGACCTATATGGTGTAATTTATTTTAGCAAATCACCGATTTGATGCAAATTAAAAAGAATTTATCTATTTAAGGTAAGTCGTATATCAAATACCATGTACGACTTCACTTTTTATTTTTTCAAAAAGAATAATGGAAGTCGTACTTCCCACGTACAACTCACCAAATTGGTAATTTACTAACTATACTGGTCAAAAACCCAATTCGTGACACTTGGGAAGAACAAAAAGTGACAAGATCCTCAATCATCTATCCGTGTTCTGGAATAATTTAAGAAGAGAAAATGAAAAAACCAAGACAAAAAAAACACATTGAAGTTGTATCATAATCTCTCTTTTGTAATACGTATAGTCATGTGATTAAACTCTGGTCCCTTAATTATATGATGATCAACAGTCCCCTCCAAAACAATGGCACAAAGTGATATACTGCTAAAACCATCCAGATTTGTCCTATTGCAACTGGATCTTCGCCATTAACAGAATCAGCATTAGCAGCCAAAGTGAACTTCCTTGTAGAATTGAGCTAGCTGATAAACAAAAAATAAAATAAAAATATTAGTACAAAAAAAAAAGGAATTATCACAAGGTTTTTTAATAATAGAAATTAGAAAAACAGTCTTTTAAAGTGCAGTTTTGATGGCATTTGGACCACATTTCTGTCAAAAGAATCAGAAAAGAGAAATTGACTTTCAACAGTTTAATAGTGATGTAGTCATAAAAGTTTATTATTGAATTTTAATTCAGCTTCTCTTGTGATTAAAATAAAATGTGATCAAGGTGGTCTTAAAAAGTCAACTCATGCAACTAATTCTGTTGACCTTTTGGGTGAGTAAAAAATATAGAAAAAAAACAAAACAATGCTGACATAGGCATACAGTTGGGACATTACCCTCATTCTTACTGTTGTCATTCAATGCTGGTGGTGCAGAACTAGATGAGTTTGTCATTGATATTCCAAGGTCAGAGCAACCCAAACCAAGAGCACCTTAAATACAAATTTCAAATCACAAGTATGTTAATCTTGTATTATTTGAGGTACAAAGCCAAAAAGTACAAATAAATCACTATTATTACCCTTCAAAATCAATCATAGAAAACATGTGCTAGACCCAACAGGTGCGGTAAGAGGACAGGGTGGGAAATATTGAGAATATTAATGTTGACGGGCCGCAGCATAACAAAATGCTGATGTGGAAGTGTAGTGGAGGAGATTGTTATACATGTGGCACTCCTCCTTCTTGAGGGGCGATGTATTGGACGTGTTTCTGACATCGATACCGGTACGACAAGTGTCAAACACGGCTTATTAGGTGTCCAATTAAAAATTTATTTTTGTCACATCACACACCTGACATAGCTTGGACACCCAGGTGACACCTCAAATGACTTGATACTTAAAGGATACGACTCTTAAAAAATTTCAAAAATTTCTCTTTTTTTAACTTTGATAAAGATCTTGGATAAAGTAAATCTTTTCTTAATGTTTTGATCATATATGAATAGATTGAAGCTGAGAGGTATAATTCATCAAAGATAAAATGTAAGCTTTGCTCATGTTACTCGTTTAATTTCATTTGACTTGTTTATATGCTTCATAGGTTTATAATAAGGCTTGTACTCTTACATTCTTTGAAGCAAGGGAAGGCAGTGACATTGAGAAGATTGTTATAGCCAGCATCACATTCACAATTATAGGAGAACATGGACGTCTTGTTACATGAGCCACCTCCACAATCAACCCAATGGCAAGCTACATGAACAAGTGAACAAAGTGCTATAATATAAAAAAATAAAATAAAAAATTGAAATATGAGATGCCTAAAGTTCTATATCTTTCAGTTACCATCAAATATTGACTCGTTGGTTTTTCTTGCTTTTTCTTGAGCAGGGGAAGGAGCTTTGTAGCAGGAATAATTCAGAGTACCTACCAAGGATACCATGCAAATCTTTCAGCATCCCAGAAAGTGAAATACTTTAATAGTCACAAAGAAAGATTCAAGAACAGTTCAAATCAATCGCAATCAAATCTTAATCTCTATATGTAAGTTTATTTAAACTAATGCCTAAAAATATTTGATGCAGTTGCAACAGAAAAAAAAAAATCATTATTTTTTCATTAGTATAAACTATAAAATTACAGTACATCTTGTTATAAAATTTCTACCACTTTATTTTGCTACTTTTGTTTTGTTGCAGCTCAATTGCTTCTAAACTTATGATTTGGACACTTCTACATAGTAGATAATTTCACCAAATATCATAGACCTTTTCAACCTCATGCGGCCAAAACAGACACCAAACCCAAGACGTAAGACATAATAGTTTGTGCTTCAGAAATTCATATGCTGTACTAGTATATACCTGAAAGCAAGCATTTCACTACCAAATTGATCTAATCCCGTTATAGTCTGTGTTAAGATTAAAATCAATAGAGAAGAATCACAAAATAATAGTGAACACAAATCTTTTTTTTTTTTTTTTATTATTATTATGAGCAAGAGATCAGAGTTCTTACAATTGGGAACTATACAAGGAAGAAACTTCAAGCTCTCCTCCTCATCAGAAGCAAGAGCTTGCTTCCAACCTGGATCACACTCGCATTCAAAGAAGAAAGTGCTATTCTTAGAAGGCTTGCAAGTTCCTTTTCCACATTTCACTTCTTTGCACACATCATCTGAAGAACTCATCTCAAATTTGAAAAAAAAAAAAAAAACAGCTTGTCATAATTTAGAAATTCCATGACTGAGATTATAAATAATAATAATAATAATAGTAGTATGAGAAGTTCCTTTAGGGAAATGGATCATATCCTGTAACATGAACATGATGGTTATGACTTATGATAGAGAGTTGAAGATACAAATTTTATCATATATGACCCAATCATGATTGGTTATAGAGCCCACTGGTCACATTTTCAAACTTACTTTTGTTTCTTTTTCTCTCTAACATGATTAATTGTATCCTTTTTTCAATAAACTGGAGAGGATCTAAACCCTTCCTTTAGTCATACACTAATGAAATCTCAAGCCCGCAAATAAAAGCCAACAACTATAGTATCGTAATAAAGAAATCCAATAAAACAGAATATAGACAAAGAAGAAATAGTTACAAAGAAAAGGGTCACAAACCAAAGATGGGAGAGAGTAGAGGGGAAAGGAAGTCACTTCTAGCTGAAAGAGGTTGTAGAAGAACAAGTGCAACAATAGCTATGACACTTGCAAAGGCCATATCTAACAGTCAGAGATACAGTGAGAGAGGCTTGCACAACAAATATGAAAAAACAAAGATCAGGTTTGGGTACTTGTATATTTGTAAATGACGTGTGGGCAAATTTGAAAATGAGGTTTCAATGGATATAGGAATTTATTGTGGAGCGTGGGTACAGCAGAAAAAGGGTGTGCATGAACAGAGTGGGCGTTGGAAGTTGAGTGTTTACTGCAAATGTTTCGGACTTCCCAATTGTGCCACGTAGTAACAAATGGAAAGATTTAATTAATATGGTCATGCAACCGGCCAATGGGAATGTGATGTGAGCGATCGAGTTGATACCATGTTTCAGCGTGGACAATCTTTTGAATGAATAAGTCAAAACCTGTTTTCTTATTTTAAAATGATTTTAAAAAAAACCTGTGTTATTGTATATATTCATATCAATTACCGACGTTTGGTTATCTGTGGTAACGGATTAGAACATAATCAGCAAATCATCATGAATTCGAATCATGACTCTTGTATATAGAAAAAAATTGATTTAGGAGTTAGACTTGTGTACCCAACAAGATCATCGATAGAGATTAATATCACCACTAAAATAGTGGTGGATATTCCATACCTATAACTAGGAGTGTAAACGAGTCGAGCCGAGCCGAGCAGTTAAAGCTTGAGTTTGGCTTGTGAAAAAAATGAGAAGCCCAAGTTTGGCTCATTTATTTAAACGAGCCTAAATAAAATCTTGGGCTTGGGCAGTTGGGCTTGTTACGAAAAAGTAAAGCTTGAGCTTGGCTTGTGTAGCTCATTTATAACTTAACTATTTTTATATTTATGAAAATTTTCCTTAACAAAAAACCATGCATAGTTCCATAATATGAAAATTATGCATTAAGTATTTAATAAAGATTTTAATAAAAAAGAAACTTCAAAAGTCAAAAAAAAAAAACTATCATTAAAGTTCTACATATTTCCATAATATAAATAACGAAACTTCTCTAATAATGTAAATAAAGAAAGTTCTTTGATAATTTTGGATAACAATCAGGTTGGTTGGGATCCAACCATTAATTTTAAAAGTTTTTAATTGTATGAATATGAAGTCCATCCACCAACAATTCTTTAAGAAAGAGGAAGCAAATGGAAAATGCAGTTGTATATATAAGATATTATTATATGTACTTTTTTTATCATATTTTTTATATATAATTATATATATATACGAGCTATTCGCAAATCCTTAATATCGAGTCTATTATAAGGCTTGGGCTTGGCTCATTTAAATAATTGAGTCCACTCTCAAGCTTGGGTTTGTTTATTTAATTAAGCAAATGAGCTTCATTGAGTATTTAACGAGCCGAACCCGAGTAGTTCACGAATAGCTCAGCTCATTTACCAAGTCTTACCAACTTAAAAAAGATAAAAGCATTAAAAATTTAAATAAATTAATATTTATAAATATAACATGCAATATATATCAACTTCTAAGTAAGTAAAATAATTTGTGCAAACAAGCTTATCTTATTGGTTTAATATCTTTTTTTCATAAGCTATTTTATTTAGCTTACGGCTTATAGCTATGGCTTATCAACTTTTCCCTAATTTTTACCCTTATTAATTTAATGAAATTCACATTTTACCAAGTCTCTCATAATATGTCTTTTTATGTCATCTTACATTTATAAGCTAGTTTAACCACTAATTTTACTAATTCAAATCCAATCAACTAGCTTTTCAGCTATCAACTATAAGCTTTCAGATAAAGTTAGCTTATCAGCTGTAGACTAGCTTATAAGCCATAAGTTTGTTTATTAGATACTTTTTCCAAACAGAACCTATTTATTTCTGATTTAATTGTTAAAACAATTTTTCTTTAGACTTCTCCGTTTTGATTGAAGAATAACTTAAGAGGATCCTAAAGTCTTTAAGGGGATAATTTGAGGAAATAAGATGATCCTTAACTTTATAATATATATTATTTTGAGGTTTTTATGTGGACAAAAAAAATTATTAAATACTATTGTTGTGGGGTGGCCCAAAACAATGCCTTCAAGGTTTCTTTGGGATTGGTGGGCCCAAACAAGTTCTTCAACCTTGAAGGTGGTGCTTCGCTTCGTCTCCTTTGCAATTCCTCTGGTAGGACCAAATGGGGGTATCTATGAAGACACTTCGATACCTAAGTTAATAAAAGGGTTACAGATAATGTACATAGATGATAATTAGAACTTAGTGGCCCCTTGGTTCTATAGCTTTTATAGTGGTGCCCCTAATAAAGGGGTATGGGTGACTCCCATCGCTGACATGGTGCCTCTAGCCGTAAAGCGTGTGGGACACGGGGTGCTGTATGGTGCCCCTAACTGTGTGGCTACTACTGGAAAATATGGAATAAACGAGCAGATATAACGTCTGTTTAGTAAAAAGTGGATGTTAAAAAGGAGGCGGTGACAGAACCATAAATATGAGGTTCATTTAAATAATATTTTACGTCAGTTTTATATACAACAGACGTTAAAAGTGATGAGTGACACTTTTAGCGCCTGCTGTTTAAAAAACAGGTGTTAAAAAGTGCATATTTTACGTCTGTTAATAAGTAACAGACGTTAAATATGAACTTTAATATCCGTTTATTTAACAACAGATGTTACATGTGATTTTACTAAAAATTTTATTTAGTATACCCTCATGCATTGCCTTCCTCAAAGTTTCAGTTTCAGTTTCACTTGCTTTTGTGTTTTGTGTTAATGTTATAATGCTGATTAAGATCTGATTTGCTAAAGTTTCTGTTCAATCTGTTCTGATTTTGCTATGTTCCTACATTGAAAACTAAAATATATGCGACTAAGTTGAATCAATAACCCAAACCGAATCTCATTGAAGTGATTTGGCAGATACAAGTTACAAGATATATTCAAAGATTTAAAATCCTAAAGTTATACATTGAAAGGGTTTATGCCTAGCCTAAACATTTGTTGAGGCTTGTTTAGGCTTCGATCCCTTCACATTTCGAGCAGCTGAGTTTTCCAGAGAGGGTGCACTCGATCTGTTTCAACAATGGTTCTAGAGGCTTCCAAGACAGTCACTTGCTGCCAAAGCTGAGGTTTTGGAACCATTTGCCCTCTAGCAGTCGATTCTCCAGAGGATGATAAGGTGAGCAACTCACATTATGTGGTTAGTCAACCTTATCACCCATGTTATGTGATTTACACAACCTCATGAAGTTGTTTGACCATTAAGACAAAAAGCTTTAAGTCTAGGAATAGGAAGAAAGAATAATAATATCCATGGCAGAGCCATATTGTGAAGCAGAAAACGAAAAGGGATTGTTCAGATGGCAGATGCCTTTAGAGAGGAAGAATGGAGTCATATTTTGGTAAAGGAAGCTATTTATAATAGCAGATAATGACATGATCATTTCTTGAGAAGTTGCTAAAAAATTAATTGTTCATTAAGAGGATTAAGTTACAAGGCGCATGGGAAGTTGGCAATCAAATAAAGTAATAAATGTGCAGTTGTATAAACGTGCAGAGATGAATAAACAGAATTTTAAAAAAAAAATTACCATTAGCGTCTGTTAAACAGAAAGTAGACGTTAAAAATGAGCCAGAACTATAATTAAATAACAGATGTAAAAGATGAAATTTAACGTCTGTTGTTTAAAAAACAGACATGAAAGGTGATTTTAAATTTTTTTAGTACGCATACGTTATACCCGCGCGCATTCCCTTCTTCCACTTTCACTCTCTGCCTCTGGTCTCAGTTCTCACCACCTTCTCTGCCCTAACCCATTCTAGTGATCTCCTCTCCACCACGAGCTCCTCTCCACCGCCACCACCGCGAGGTCCTCTCCACCACCACCGCAAGGTACAACTTCTCTGCCCTAACTCTCTCTCTCTCTCTGAACCTTACACTCTTTCTAAACATTTCGTGCCCTAACTCTCTCCGTCCCTCTCACTCTAGGTAACCACCACCGAGACGTCACACCACCACCCTAGTAGGACCACCACTGAGCCCTAACTCTCTCCTTCTCCTCTCTGTGAACGCAGGTAACGCCTAAACCCTCAAAGTTTCAGTTTCAGTTTTGGTTAGTGTTTTCAAATATTCCTGTTGTTGATTGCAATTCCTGTTTTGTTTACTTGATTTGTCTAATTGTATTGCTGGGCACTTTGTACATATTAGGGGTACCACTTTGTAATGATGATGAATATTATCTCTAGTTTCTTAGAAAGTAGGCAAGTCATTGGAAACACTTGCTATGAGGATATATCATGTCCACTTGCTGCCAAAGCTGAGGTTTTGGAACCATTTGCCCTCTAGCAGCCGATTCTCCAGAGGATGATAAGGTGAGCAACTCACATTATGTGGTTAGTCAACCTTATCACCCATGTTATGTGATTTACACAACCTCATGAAGTTGTTTGACGATTAAGACAAAAAGCTTTAAGTCTAGGAATAGGAAGAAAGAATAATAATCTCTATGGCAGAGCCATATTGTGAAGCAGAAAACGAAAAGGGATTGTTCAGATGGCAGATGCCTTTAGAGAGGAAGAATGGAGTCATATTTTGGTAAAGGAAGCTATTTATAATAGCAGATAATGACATGATTATTTCTTGAGAAGTTGCTAAAAAATTAATTGTTCATTAAGAGGATTAAGTTACAAGGCGCATGGGAAGTTGGCAATCAAATAAAGTAATAAATGTGCAGTTGTATAAACGTGCAGAGATGAATAAACAGAATTTTAAAAAAAAAATTACCTTTAGCGTCTGTTAAACAGAAAGTAGACGTTAAAAATGAGCCAGAACTATAATTAAATAACAGATGTAAAAGATGAAATTTAACGTCTGTTGTTTAAAAAACAGACATGAAAGGTGATTTTAAATTTTTTTAGTACGCATACGTTATACCCGTGCGCATTCCCTTCTTCCACTTTCACTCTCTGCCTCTGGTCTCAGTTCTCACCACCTTCTCTGCCCTAACCCATTCTAGTGATCTCCTCTCCACCACGAGCTCCTCTCCACCGCCACCACCGCGAGGTCCTCTCCACCACCACCGCGAGGTACAACTTCTCTGCCCTAACTCTCTCTCTCTCTCTGAACCTTACACTCTTTCTAAACATTTCGTGCCCTAACTCTCTCCGTCCCTCTCACTCTAGGTAACCACCACCGAGACGTCACACCACCACCCTGGTAGGACCACCACTGAGCCCTAACTCTCTCCTTCTCCTCTCTGTGAACGCAGGTAACGCCTAAACCCTCAAAGTTTCAGTTTCAGTTTTGGTTAGTGTTTTCAAATATTCCTGTTGTTGATTGCAATTCCTGTTTTGTTTACTTGATTTGTCTAATTGTATTGCTGGGCACTTTGTACATATTAGGGGTACCACTTTGTAATGATGATGAATATTATCTCTAGTTTCTTAGAAAGTAGGCAAGTCATTGGAAACACTTGCTATGAGGATATATCATGTCCACTTGCTGCCAAAGCTGAGGTTTTGGAACCATTTGCCCTCTAGCAGCCGATTCTCCAGAGGATGATAAGGTGAGCAACTCACATTATGTGGTTAGTCAACCTTATCACCCATGTTATGTGATTTACACAACCTCATGAAGTTGTTTGTCCATTAAGACAAAAAGCTTTAAGTCTAGGAATAGGAAGAAAGAATAATAATCTCCATGGCAGAGCCATATTGTGAAGCAGAAAACGAAAAGGGATTGTTCAGATGGCAGATGCCTTTAGAGAGGAAGAATGGAGTCATATTTTGGTAAAGGAAGCTATTTATAATAGCAGATAATGACATGATTATTTCTTGAGAAGTTGCTAAAAAATTAATTGTTCATTAAGAGGATTAAGTTACAAGGCGCATGGGAAGTTGGCAATCAAATAAAGTAATAAATGTGCAGTTGTATAAACGTGCAGAGATGAATAAACAGAATTTTAAAAAAAAAATTACCTTTAGCGTCTGTTAAACAGAAAGTAGACGTTAAAAATGAGCCAGAACTATAATTAAATAACAGATGTAAAAGATGAAATTTAACGTCTGTTGTTTAAAAAACAGACATGAAAGGTGATTTTAAATTTTTTTAGTACGCATACGTTATACCCGTGCGCATTCCCTTCTTCCACTTTCACTCTCTGCCTCTGGTCTCAGTTCTCACCACCTTCTCTGCCCTAACCCATTCTAGTGATCTCCTCTCCACCACGAGCTCCTCTCCACCGCCACCACCGCGAGGTCCTCTCCACCACCACCGCGAGGTACAACTTCTCTGCCCTAACTCTCTCTCTCTCTCTGAACCTTACACTCTTTCTAAACATTTCGTGCCCTAACTCTCTCCGTCCCTCTCACTCTAGGTAACCACCACCGAGACGTCACACCACCACCCTGGTAGGACCACCACTGAGCCCTAACTCTCTCCTTCTCCTCTCTGTGAACGCAGGTAACGCCTAAACCCTCAAAGTTTCAGTTTCAGTTTTGGTTAGTGTTTTCAAATATTCCTGTTGTTGATTGCAATTCCTGTTTTGTTTACTTGATTTGTCTAATTGTATTGCTGGGCACTTTGTACATATTAGGGGTACCACTTTGTAATGATGATGAATATTATCTCTAGTTTCTTAGAAAGTAGGCAAGTCATTGGAAACACTTGCTATGAGGATATATCATGTCCACTTGCTGCCAAAGCTGAGGTTTTGGAACCATTTGCCCTCTAGCAGCCGATTCTCCAGAGGATGATAAGGTGAGCAACTCACATTATGTGGTTAGTCAACCTTATCACCCATGTTATGTGATTTACACAACCTCATGAAGTTGTTTGTCCATTAAGACAAAAAGCTTTAAGTCTAGGAATAGGAAGAAAGAATAATAATCTCCATGGCAGAGCCATATTGTGAAGCAGAAAACGAAAAGGGATTGTTCAGATGGCAGATGCCTTTAGAGAGGAAGAATGGAGTCATATTTTGGTAAAGGAAGCTATTTATAATAGCAGATAATGACATGATTATTTCTTGAGAAGTTGCTAAAAAATTAATTGTTCATTAAGAGGATTAAGTTACAAGGCGCATGGGAAGTTGGCAATCAAATAAAGTAATAAATGTGCAGTTGTATAAACGTGCAGAGATGAATAAACAGAATTTTAAAAAAAAAATTACCTTTAGCGTCTGTTAAACAGAAAGTAGACGTTAAAAATGAGCCAGAACTATAATTAAATAACAGATGTAAAAGATGAAATTTAACGTCTGTTGTTTAAAAAACAGACATGAAAGGTGATTTTAAATTTTTTTAGTACGCATACGTTATACCCGCGCGCATTCCCTTCTTCCACTTTCACTCTCTGCCTCTGGTCTCAGTTCTCACCACCTTCTCTGCCCTAACCCATTCTAGTGATCTCCTCTCCACCACGAGCTCCTCTCCACCGCCACCACCGCGAGGTCCTCTCCACCACCACCGCGAGGTACAACTTCTCTGCCCTAACTCTCTCTCTCTCTCTGAACCTTACACTCTTTCTAAACATTTCGTGCCCTAACTCTCTCCGTCCCTCTCACTCTAGGTAACCACCACCGAGACGTCACACCACCACCCTGGTAGGACCACCACTGAGCCCTAACTCTCTCCTTCTCCTCTCTGTGAACGCAGGTAATGCCTAAACCCTCAAAGTTTCAGTTTCAGTTTTGGTTGGTGTTTTCAAATATTCCTGTTGTTGATTGCAATTCCTGTTTTGTTTACTTGATTTGTCTAATTGTATTGCTGGGCACTTTGTACATATTGGGGGTACCACTTTGTAATGATGATGAATATTATCTCTAGTTTCTTAGAAAGTAGGCAAGTCATTGGAAACACTTGCTATGAGGATATATCATGTCCATTTGAGGTCCACATGGGTATAGATTTTTGTTGGGGTTGGATTTCTAGTTTACTCGCTAATAGGCTTATTGTTCGCATTGAAATGATGATTAAGATATATTCGGATGATGTTTTAGCCAATTACTCAATTAAGATATATATGGTTGTTAGGTTTTCAAATACTAGTGCGCTTTTCCAATCTCCTCAATTGCGCTTATATTGGATATATATGTGTATATCTACAGAACCTATCTAGCTATGGATCGTAGTTGGATGGTTTGTAAATGCACAAGTGATGAGTATCTGAAGGGAGTGGAAGAGTTTATAGAATTTGCTCAAATGAATGTTCCTAATAGTAAAGGAATGTTCTGTTATCCTTGTGTTAAATGTATGAATACAAGGAAATGTGCGGTCAAGGATATACGTACTCATCATATTTGTTTTGGGATTTGCTTGAATTATACAAGATGGATATGGCATGGTGATGTGTTGTTAAATAATAAGCCAAGTGTCTCCCAATGTGAGGACGTTGACGTAGATATGGAGGATGATCGAGTAGAAGGCATGATCCGTGATATTGGACAAGAATCTTTTCAGCGATCACATGTATATGAAAGATTGTGCAGTGATGCGGATAAGCCTTTGTATCCGGGGTGTACTACTCATACAAGGTTGTCGGCGGTGTTAAAATTGGTTTGTGTGAAGGCGAGAAATGGTTGGAGCGATAAAAGCTTCATCGAATTGCTTGAATTGTTGAAAGACTTGCTTCCAGAGGAAAACACATTGCCTGACCGTAACTATGAGGCAAAGAAGGTATTGTGTCCGATGGGTATAGAGTATAAGAAGATACACGCATGCCCCAATGATTGCATATTATACATGGGTGATTATGAAAAGATGCACGATTGTCCCAAGTGTGGGTTATCACGCTACAAAATGAAGGATGGTGATGATGGTGATGATCTTGATGATTCTAGTTGTGATGTGAAAAAAAGGGTCCTCCTACAAATGTGTTGTGGTATCTTCCAATAATTCCAAGGTTCAAGCGATTGTTTGCTAATGTAAAAGACGCAAAGAGTCTTAGATGGCATGATGATGAGAGGAAACATGATGGACAGGTTCGCCATCCGGCTGATTCTGTGCAATGGAAGAAAATTGATACCTTGTTTCCGGATTTCGCCAATGAGCCAAGAAACCTTAGGCTTGGATTTGCTACGGATGGAATGAATCCATATGGTAACTTAAGTAGTATTCATAGTTCATGGCCTGTTCTCCTGATAATTTACAACCTACCTCCTTGGTTATGCATGAAGCTCAAATACATGATGTTATCTATGATGATTTCGGGCCCAAAGCAACCGGGAAATGACTTAGATGTTCATCTAAGTCCCTTGATTGAAGACTTGAAAAGGCTGTGGGTGGAAGGTGTTGATGTAGTTGATGGGTATTCTCATGATACTTTCAAGCTGCGTGCCATGTTATTTTGCACCATCAAGGACTTTCCAGCATACGGGAACTTGTCCGAGTACAGTGTTAAGGGGCATAAAGCATGCCCTATATGTGAAGAAGGCATATGCTTCACTCAGTTGCATCATGGAAGGAAGACGGTTTACCTTGGGCATCAGAGATTTCTTAGACGTGATCACCCATATCGTAAGATGAAAAAAGTTTTTAACGGATGCCAAGAGAGTGAAAATGCTCCGACGGCCTTAAATGGAGAGCAAGTTTATCAACGGGTGAAGCACATCAATGTTATCTTCGGCAAGGCCAAAAAGAAGGCTAAGGCTACTGAGAAATACATATGGAAGAAGAGGTCGATATTCTTTGATCTCCCATACTGGTGCAAGCTTGATGTCAGACACTGTATTGATGTGATGCATGTGGAGAAAAATGTGTGTGATAGTTTAATCGGAACGCTTCTCAACATTCAGGGAGAGACAAAGGACGGCGTGAGTGCTCGTCTCGATCTCGTTGTGATGGATATACGAGAGTAGTTAGCTCCAATTGTTGAGGATGGTAAGCGGATATATTTGCTTCCAGCATGTCATACTTTGTCAAAAAGAAAGAGACAAAGTTTTGTGAGTGTCTTCAGGGTATCAAAGTTCCACATGGTTACTCATCAAATGTCAAGAGACTTGTCTCAAGTGATCTCAAATTAGTCGGCTTAAAGTCTCATGATTGCCACGTCTTGATGCAACAACTACTACCCGTGGCTATTCGTGGCATTGCTCCTAAAAATATTAGACATGCCGTAACTAGGTTGTGCTCATTCTTCAATGCTATATGTAGCAAAGTCGTTGACCCCCATAAGTTGGATGAGTTGGAAGTTGAGGCTGCTATAATCCTGTGCCAATTGGAGATGTATTTTCCTCCTTCATTTTTCGACATCATGGTTCACTTAATTGTTCATTTAGTGAGAGAGAATAGATTATGTTGCCCCTTTTTTTCGAGGTGGATGTACTCAATTGAGCGATACATGAAGATCATGATGTCATCCATGATGTCATAAGTAATCATGACACTTTATCAGTAAAATGTCCAAAATGCCCTTAACCTAACCTATGTCTAGTTACATTCAACCATGGTTCTCATTTAACATTAACAAACCAATTTATTCTCCTCATTGTCCAAGAGTACACGGCCTCCCCCTTCATCATAGACTTGGACATTTCATTTATGTGTTCTTCAAACATTCTAAGTCTTTCTCAGTCAAAAACCGTAATCAGGTAAACAATGGAACCGAATACAGATGCGCAGAGATACACTGGGAGACAGAACGACGAGTCATCCATGATGACTTAGAGGGGATGAGTCATGGTAGTGAGTCACCTTCACCATGAATGCCCATAAATGCAAAGCCTAAAATATCTAGATATTTATGTATTAACTTAACCTAGCTTAGTTAACATCAATTATGGTTAATTAAGGACACATCTCCCTCCCCTCAACCACTCATTTTTACATTGCTAAACCCAAACCCCCCCCCCCCCCCCCCCCCCCCCACACACACACACACACACACACACACACTTAGCCAATTTCGTGGCTGCCTTCTCCCCTTCTCCATCACTTCATTCATTCATTTCATCATAATTCTCTAAGTCATTTTCTCTCAAAAACTTAAGACTCCATCATGGCAAAGCTTGCATCTTGGATCATTCTTTTCTTCATTTCAAAGTGAGGATCCTCTTCCTCACCACCTTAGCTCTCTTTATCATCCACTACTTCGGATTAGAGGACAAGAATTGAGAGAGAAACCTCAATAGTTACAAGAAGCCTTTGTTCAGCTTTGAAACCTAGTTGGAGCAGTCGCAGTGAGAGAGTTGCCAAACATGCTTCAACCATTGGATCCTTCTCAAATTTCATAAGAAGGTTCAAGACTTGTGGTTCTTCATATCTAACGATCATAATTTCGAAATAATCTCTAGAGTGTGAGATATTCATCTAGAATAGTCGGCCTAGGAGGTGAGGAACTCAACCCGGATTCTATCTAACCTGTCACCATAGAATTGCGATATGAGAATCGTTAACTGTTGGATCGGGCTAAAAGTTTGTGATAAGGTTTAGGAAGATAGTTCTTCATTGTCATCCGTTCATTTTTGAAATTAAAGGTCTGTGACCAGAGATATGAAGCTCAAACAGTAGCTCTGTTTTGGTAGCTTTTCCCTAAGATTCTTGAGCTCATTTTTGAATCTGATTTTCCATCAATTTTGTCTCTTGATTCAAATAAATTTATTGATTGGAACCCTATTGTTGATTCGATTGGTATTTCTGTGTTTCCGGCTAATTATGATACTTGTACGTGTAATCGAGACGGAAAACGGAACGGTGGATGTGTGAGTATGGATGGGGGCAGATTTGTGGACGTGTTGGAAATAGTGCCGAGGTTCATGGCAGTAGCGTGGATGTATTCGGAGCTTGTACGGGAAAGCACGCACGTTGATAAGGTGGGGGAAAGAAATATCCTATCGTCGGAACGAATAAGTAGCTTATAATTTATAATAATGGTGTAGGGCGACCTAAACCTTACTAGTAGTCGAGTAATCGACAATACTAAAATCACATTGGAAACTACCCCGTAGTACCAATGATGATTTGGGGATTGTAGGTTTATCACCATTAGGATAATTTTATAATATTCGAGGATGTCTGATTTTATTATTGTTGAACTATTTTGTGATGTGCTGGTTGTGGTAAACTGTTTTATGTGAAGTTTTGTGATATCTGAATAATTTGTTATTATTTTACTGTGTATAATCTGTTTGTCTGCTAACATGCAATATCTGTTATTTCATGCTTAGTTGGTTTCTAGGCGATGATATATGTTGTTCGGGAGATATTTGTGTGGGTGAAAGAATAAATGTGATTAGAGGTGCTTAGCCTAATTAAGTTGTTTTATAGATGAGATTATGAGATATGATTTGAAGATTTATACGAGTTTCTGATGAGAGATTAAGGCACTAGGTTATGACCCCGTAAGAGTCGGTGAGATTTATATCATTACTATGTGTAGCGTCATGCTACTTATATCATTACTATGTGTATCATTACTATGTGTAGCTTCGGGCTACTGTGTGGTTTAAGACCACTTATAAACATATATTATAGAGGGGAGTGCTTGCTCGGATGAATGACTAACATCCATATTATGATAAGGTTGTGTGACTTGATCGTGGTGGTCACTTTAGCATAAAGTCTTCGTGGCATGAGAGTAAGGGTAGAGGAAGATATCGTGATTTAAGGATAATTGTTAATTATGTGTGATGCTTGTCTTTGACTATTATTATATTGTATGTTATGTATTCCATTTCCGCTTATGATGATAGAACTGCTTCTTATCTCCCTATTTTTGTATATTGTGTATGTTTATCTTATTCCAAGAGAAGACCCTTGGGTGGAACCAGTTGCTGAGGAATTAGATGGAATTCTGTATGAACCGGATGCGGGAGGACGAACTGTGGATTCTAGCGATCGAGTTTAGTGTTTATGGCCAATGCGTCTTGTGAGACGTTTTATTTTTCCGCTTATTATAACAGTTGGTATAAGTATGTACCTGCAAGGGACCCTATTGATAGGATACCCTAGATAGTGCTTTGTACTCTGATGGATATACTTATATGGTGTATTTGCATTATATTTTTGGTGTGATGGATTATTTTCAAGAGTTAGATGTTTTATAATTAAGTTTTTAATATCTTCGTATTTTTGGGTTATACGTTTAACGTTAAGAACGCGATTAATGAAGTTTTAATTTAATGGCACAACGGGGTACAACGGGGTGTCTCACTTCCTAACATGGATCCTATAGGGGTTCCTAAGCCTCGTCATGATCAGAGAATATGTCAAGATAAGGGTACACATGGTGTAATGATTAAGAGCAAGGGTCGAGAGGAAGTGCTTCAAGCACATTTGTATATATTGAATAACATCGATTTTGTTCAACCTTACTTTTGTGACCACAAAAGAAAAGTCAATGTAGAAAACCCCTCAAATGAACAAAAAGTGGTTGTTGAACAAGCATAACAAGACTTTCTTGAAATGGTTTAAAGAAGAAATTTTGAAGGATGATAGTACTGCTTCTGATACATTAAAATGGCTAGCACGTAGGCCTAGCTTTAAAGTCATATGTTGGAGCGGATACGACATCAATAACTTTTCCTTTTATACAAAGGAACAAGATAACAAGAGTACCATGCAAAATACTGGGGTTATGATCGTCACTGAATCCATGCACTTCTCTAGTCAAAAGATACAAGCCCCGTTATTGCACCGATACCTTACTTTGGAGTCATTGAAGATATTTGGGTGGTCGATTACACTAAGCTTATGGTGCCGGTTTTTAAATGTAAGTGGGTTGACAGTAAAGGTGGTGTACAAACCGACGAATGATGGATTTACATTGGTAGACCTTAGCAAGTTAAGTCATACAGATGAGCCTTTCATCATGGCTTCCCAAGCAAAACAAGTGTTTTACATCACTGATCCTTTTAACAAAAGATTGTCTGTGGTTCTCCAAGTAAAAAGCATGCATAATGGTAGTGATGAAAATCAAGATTCAACTCTTGATATTACTGAGACTCCTGCCTACTATCATTGAGGATAATGAGGTGGACGATGTACATGTCACTCGTGATGATCATCACGAAGGGATATTGATCTAGCTAAATTAAACTTGACCATAGTGTGAGTTTTGTTCTTTTAGGGCAAGTTTTTATTTATCCATGTTAGTTTAGATTTATTTTTATTTATCCATGTTTATTTAGCTTTATTTTTATTTATCCATGTTAAACTAATCTAATTTATTATTATTTTTCATCTAAACAGGCATACACATGGCTAATTCTGTTGGCCATGACAACCATACCCAAGAGGGTGGTGAATTGGGTTTTAAATAAAAATGATAACTTTTTCGATAAATAAAAACCTTTTGAAACTTTAAACAGAATTAGCAGCGGATATGAAATTCTTTTCAGATTAAAACGTTATCGCGTGCAAGTAAAAACGTTTTTGCAAATGATAAACTAAATGTAAAAGAGATAGGGATAAGAAGATTGACACAACGATATATCCTGGTTCGGCAATAGACTACCCACGTGGCCTATGTCCAGTCCCCAAGGCAATACCACCAAGGGTTTTCACTCAATCCATAGCTTTTAAACAATAGCAGTTAGAACATTTACAATAATGAGAACTCCTCACAGACCAGAGACATACAATCCCCCAGTGACAGAGTCTCAAATCCCTAGCTTTTAAACAGGCGCAGCTAGAACCTTTATAGTGGAATCACACCCACTAATCCATTACAAGAGATATACCCTCTCTTGCAAGAATAGTAACCAGAGGAGGTTTGAGTCAATCCGACTCTTACCAATAGTATGCACTCTTAATAGTGCCTATATAGTGTGTAGAACTCTCAAAATAATATGGTCAAGTGATAGTGTAAGAAAGTAGGTAGTATAGAAAATGATTATCAGAGTTTTAGCATAGAGAAATAGTAGAGTTGTAACAAGTGATGGCTCAAAGTATTTTCAAAATTATTGTGCAAAAGCTCTTGGTTTTTGTGTTTGAAATTTCAAGCACGTCTCTCTTCTTCTTTTTGTAATATATATTCAAGATGGCTATATGTCTGTTCTAAAAAAAGTCGTTCATCCCCAAAAATCAATCAGCTTTTAAAAAATATATTAACATTGAAGACTGAGGCAATTACGTGAATGTACAAGAATTGATCTTTGCATTTAATGGCAGGTTTTAACGTTGAAGGATGAATAAAATGCCAGGATATTGATTTGAAATCAATGCACATTTGTTTGCCATTAAGAGAATTAATTCCCATAAAACAATTATATAAATATCAACTATTAGAAAGTAAGTTAACCGTTACAGCCAAGTAACATTGTCAAGATCTATATATACTCAAATCACATTCAATTAAAATTATTTTTCCATTAAAAGAATTGGATCCCATTAAAAAAAAGCGTGCTATATATATAAGGGACAGTAAATTGATTTTATGCTTTTAGCTTTATTTCAATTTCCAATGACATTTCACTCAAATGAATAAGAAATGATCTCCACGTCTTGCAGCAGCTTGCACCAACCAAATTTCACTTAGATTGAAAAAATGAAAGCATCGTTGATTGGAAAAGTAGTAGATTGCATTTAAGAAAAAAAAAGAAAAGAAACATTTTCAATTTCAATTTCATTTGAATGGAATTTAATTACTTTTAAAAATTAAGAAAGAATATCTTTAAAAACTTTAAGATTTATTTTGAGAATACTTTAAGACCAGTTTTGAAAATATTTTGTTATTCATCATTAAATGTCAGATTTTGACACATGTTATAATCCTTTTAAGCACATGTTAAATGTGTGTGTATGCGACCAATATTAAATTAAGAACTCTACTTATCATTTACATACATTTTCTAAAACAGCCAATACAATAACTGAAATTCCCATTTTGCTCATCTTGACTGCTTGTTTGACTTTTTGCCGCTTTTTGCAATTAAGTTCTTCTGGAAATTTCCCTTTTGCTCATCATCAAACAAAAATACCTGTCAAGGTATATATCTACAAACTCTCTCTTTTATGATGACAAACATCTCATGAGGGAATTTCTAAAAGATAGAGTTAGAGCAATAAAATATATCACACATTTTAGTTTCGCTCTATTCCCCCTCACCTTATGCAGTTAGAGCAAGCAATAAATATATCTCATTTTATAAATTTTTCTCTACTCCTCCTTAAGCATGCAATCAATAGAAGATTTGCCAATTTAAATTTCTCTCCCCCTTAAGCATGCATTTATAAAATTCATATCTCAATTTAGCTTATCTCCCCCTTAAGCATGCACTCATGTAACTCTCCCCTTTTGTCATTATCAAAAAGCGGAAAAGTATTATAATTTTATCATGGCATATATCCACTAAAGTAATAGTCAATTTTAAGTTTGAGATATATAGACCATGGCATGCATAAGTAGAATTATCAAAGAGATATAAAAATGAAGTACGTATGGAAGCAAAAGTGCCAGGAAAATTAACACAGCACAAAAGTTACTCAATTTTTTTTTATTCCATATGAAGCTCTTATTTATCTCAAAATAGAGTTAATCCCAAATAAATTAACTCATAGAATCATCTCCCCTATTTGATATTTCAATTTATTTAGGCATTAAGAGATGAGACAATCATACTTTCAATAAGGGAATTTTATAGATATAACACAGATTAAAAAAAATTCTCCCCCTTTCACAAGTATATATTCTTGTATTTTATGCTACCTTAAACATGTAAATATTTCTCCCCCTTTCGAAAATAATTTTTCAAAAAATAACGTTTCATTTATGGGAGAAAGAATAGAAGCCACATTTAAAATCAACAAGCATTAAACAATCCATAAAATAGAATATCATAAAAGATTGGGATTGAGAAACTTATTGAAATAAATATTGTGTGACGCTTTCTGAGCTCCTTTGTACAATCGATTATTGTAATCGATTACAACTCCTTTTGGTAATCGATTATTGCTCGAATTTTCTGAAGTTTGCTAATATTTTGGGAGAAAACCTGTATAGCCTTGTTTCCACACTTCAACGCAAAGATTAGAAGTAACAAGGTGAAAATAAGGATGCATACACAAGCATTCATGCAATTTGTGATTGATTTAAAATATCTCTTTATTAATTACAATCACAATAAGTTTTAATTGCTTGTGTAGTGGTTAAAGCATTCCATAAGTTGAAGATATAATTTATTTCAATTAATCATCTGAACTTCAAAAACAATAAATTTAGAAATTAGCCATAGAAAAGAATTTTTGAATTTTCAAATCTTGGATTAATTTTGGCATGAGATATTCAATAGTAAAAAGATGCCAAATTTATGAACCACAATCTCAGTAAATATTAATTTAATTGCTTGTGGTGTAATTAAAGCTTTCCACAGCATTGAATTTCGGATAATCATCTGAATTTCAAATTCAAGATATTTCAAAATTACCCATAGAAAACAATTTGAATTTTGAATTTGAATTCTGAACATTTTTGGCTAGAGTAAAATATTCAAATTAAAAAATATGCCAAACACATTCAAAAACATTCCTTGTTAACCACAATCTCATTAAACTTTATTTAAGCATTTGTGGCACGATTAAATATTTCCATAAAATAGACAATTTCAAATTATATAATCCAGATTTCAAAATTAATGAGTTTTTCAAAATTAATCATAAATGATTTGATTTGAAATCTTCAATAATTTTTGGCAATAAGAAATATTCAAATAGAGGATAAGCCAAAGTCATTTAAGATCTTTCTTTATTAACCACAAACTTAATAAACTCTCATATATGTATTTGTGGTGTAATAAAAGATTTTTATTCATCTAAAACTTTTGAATTCAAAATAGTTTTCAACTCTATCCTTAATGAATTCTTGAATCACACATTGTAAAGGAATTATTATAGTAATCATAATGATTTTCAATTTGAAAATACGACGTATATTAAATCATGACAAGAAATTGATTTCCATTCAAAACAGAATCATGAATTAATTACTAATTGTATATTAAAATAATTTTTCAAATAGTTTTTTTGATTTTGTAATAAAATGAGGAGCTTTCTACCTCTTTTTCAACCAAAAACGATGAGGAGATAATAATTTTTTTAATTTCAAAAAATATATCACAATAGTTCAAAAATTTTGAAAATAAAAAATAATTTGATTATTTGAATTTTGAATTTAAACAAGTATCATCAAAACATTTGTTGATCATTTAAATTTCCAAAATCAATCCTCAAAAGATTTTCAAATCAATCAACATCAATGATTTATTACCACAATCTTGATGATTTTAAATTTGAAAAAGTGTGGTATATTAATTCATGGCAAGAAATTAATTTTCTAATAAAATGCAATCATGAATTAATTACTAATTGAATATTAAAATAATTTTCAATCAGATTTTAATTTTATAGAAAAATGAAGAAATAGTGATTTTGAATTTCAAAATATATCTTCATAAATTAAAATTTAGAAAATAATAAAAGGTAATTTGAATTTTGAATTTAAAATCTCAAAAAATGAATTCTCTTTATTATGATATTCAAAAGATATTAAAGTGATATAATCACTTATTGATCATTTACTTTTCAAAAAAGATTTAATCCTTAATAAAATTTTCAATCAAGTATTTATTGCCACAATCTTGATGATTTTCAATTTGAAAATATGTGGTCAATTAATTCATGACTAGAAAATAAATTTTTAATAAAGTATTATCATGAATTAAATCATTATTTAATTTTCAAATAAGATTTTTGAAAAGAATTTGATATCTTTAAAATAATTAAAGAATTAAATCAGATATCATTTCATAATGATGCATTTATTAGAAAATTAATTATGATTATATTTGGAAAAAGTATTTTCAGAAATCCCATAATTTCGTAGCATAATCGATTATGATAACCGATTACTGCGCTTCTGTCTATCTTCCCTATTTTCCGTGAGGATGCATAATCGATTATCTAACCGATTATCCCATTTGATTTTCAATTTTCATAACAAGGAAGATTTGAAACTTATTCAAATTAACCATAACATGCTTCACAAGATTATCAATAATCATATAAGCACAATCATGGTACTTTTCACAAAGTTCATGCATCATCTTGAAAGAACTTCACAAGCAAGTAATCATATTCAAATTGGGATTATTGCATAGAATATATTTATGTTTCATTTTCTTTGAATTCATATAGAGATCTTTATCAACATACCTCCATGTAACAAATTTCACATTTGAGCAAGTATAGGAGATAGAAGACAAGTTTACCTCGTTGTGTGAATTCACAAGATCATTCTTTCTTACCCATTTTTGTTTGATTTTGGATCTACCTTTTACACCTTCTATCATGCTTGAGTTGTTCATCAAGAGACCTTTGCTTCTTTTGGTAGCATTTGCATTTTCGACATGGTGATGCATTTTTCTTGATGTCACCTTCTTTTCCAAGATAGATTGTTTCTCTATTTTGGAATTTTTCCGCACATTAGGAGTACTAGAGAAACTTTTTGGTACCCATTTCATTTTGGATCCTTGTGGATTAGTGGACAGGCAATTAGCACCTTTAGGCAACCAAGCAAACTTATTTTTCATAAAATGATTTTTCTTATAACTGCACATATGAGAAATATGTCCTACCCTTCCATAATAATTACATGTCATATGCTTTTTATTTTTCATATGATGATTTTCATGCTCAACCGTAGAACAATTATGACTTTGATAAGTATCATGTTTAACAATAAACATATCACATTTGGCATGAATTTCTTCATTTTCATAAGAAGGTTGAATTCGTGTGGTACTTTTTGCTTTAGCAATTTTAATAAATAAGTCCTCAACTTGATTATTAATAATCATGCAATTTTCGTAACATGAAGAAGATTCAAATTTCAAAATTTGTTCTTCATCAAGAAAAGCATATTCATTCTTTAGTTTTTCTAAATCACTTTCAATTGATGAAATACTTTTCAAGCAATCCAAGTTCTTATTTTCTAAACTCATCAATTCATCGTACAAATTATTGTATGCACATAAACATTCATCATTCAATGGATTGAGTTCAGAATCAATTGCCTCCAAGTTTCTTTGAGTCGCTTAGAGCGAAGTTTTTATTTTCTTGACAATTAAATCCTTGCTTTTGTGGTCCTTCCTTTTCTTGGCATGTTCTTGAGGATATCTTTCCTCCATTGAAATTTGCCCTTTCTTGTAATTACTTTCAATCTCAAGATTGTTAGTAACAAGGTAATTATAATCAAGTACATTCAAAATATACTTGGCACATTCACAATATTTAATTCTCTCATAAGCATCATCACACAAACAATTTCAAAGAATTTGCATAGCTTTGAGATTCAAGCAAAAACAGTTTTTATCAAACTCAGTCCGATGTTCTTTGGGTTTGAGAATGAGTCCATGAACTCCAATATCCCATAAGTCGACATCAATTGACTGCATAAAAATTTCAATTCTCATTTTCCAATAAATGTAATTCTCACCATCAAAGAATGGTGGTTTGTCAATTTCAAAACCATACATTTTGGAAAAATTAAAAGGTTGCCAAAAGGATCTTAACTCTAAGATGTTAAGCTACTAACCAGAGCCGAAGCTCTGATACCACTTGTTGGCCATGACAACCATACCCAAGAGGGGGGTGAATTGGGTTTTAAATAAAAATAATAACTTTTTCGATAAATAAAAACTTTTTGAAACTTTAAACAGACTTAGCAGTGGATATGAAATTCTGTTCAGATTAGAACGTTATCGCGTGCAAGTAAAAACGTTTTTGCAAATGATAAACCAAAAGTAAAAGAGATAGGGATAAGAAGATTGACACAGCGATATATCCTGGTTCGGCCACAGACTACCCACGTGGCCTACGTCCAGTCCCCAAGGCAATACCATAAAGGGTTTTCACTCAATCCATAGCTTTTAAACAGGAGCAGCTAGAACCTTTACAATAACGAGAACTCCTCACAGACCAGAGACATACAATCCCCCAGTGATAGAGTCTCAAATCCCTAGCTTTTAAACAGGCACAACTAGAACCTTTACAGTAGAATCACACCCACTAATCCATTACAAGAGATATACCCTCTCTTGCAAGAATAGTAACTCCTTCCACTAATCCATTACAAGAGATATACCCTCTTTTGCAAGAATAGTAACCAAAGGAGGTTTGAGTCAATCCGACTCTTACCAATAGTATGCACTCTTAATAGTGCTGATATAAACAAATTGAAGCACAAGAATAACAACCCCTATATAATGTGTAGAACTCTCAAAATAATATGGTCAAGTGATAGTGTAAGAGAATAGTATAGAAAATGATTATCAGAGTTTTAGCATAGAGAGAAATAATAGAATTGTAACAAGTGATGGCTCAAAGTATTTTCAAAATTATTGTGCAAAAGCTCTTGGTTTTTATGATTGAAATTTCAAGCACGTCTCTCTTCTTCTTTTTGTAACAAGAGAAAGATAGTTATATATATTCAAGATGGCTATATGTCTGTTCTCAAAAAAATCGTTCAGCCACAAAAATCAATCAGCTTTTAAAAAATATATTAACATTGAAGACTGAGGCAATTACGTGAATGTACAAGAATTGATCATTGCATTTAATGGCAGTTTTAACATTGAAGGATGAATAAAATGCCAGGATATTGATCTGAAATCAATGTACATTTGTTTGCCATTAAGAGAATTAATTCCCAAAAAACAATTATATAAATATCAGCTATATAGAAAGTAAGTTAACCGTTACAGCCAAGTAACATTGTCAAGATCTATATATACTCAAATCACATTCAATTAAAATTATTTTTCCATTAAAAGAATTGGATCCCATTAAAAAAAAAAAGTGCTATATATATAAGGGACAGCTTGCACCAACCAAATTTCCACGTCTTGCACCAGCTTGCACCAACCAAATTTCATCAGATTGAAAAAATGAAAGCATCGTTGATTGGAAAAGGAGTAGATTGCATTTAAGAAAAAACAAAAGAAAAATTTTCAAGTTCAATTTCATTTGAATGGAATTTAATTGCTTTTTAAAAATTAAGAAAGAATATCTTTAAAAACTGTAAGATTTATTTTGAGAATACTTTAAGACCAGTTTTGAAAATATTTTGTTATTCATCATTAAATGTCAGATTTTGACACATGTTATAATCCTTTTAAGCACATGTTAAATGTGTGTGTGTGAGACCAATATTAAATTGAGAACTCTACTTACCATTTACATATATTTTCTAAAACAGCCAATACAATAACTGAAATTCCCATTTTGCCCATCTTGACTGACTGTTTGACTTTTTGCCGCTTTTTGCAATTAAGTTCTTCTAGAAATTTCCCATTTGCTCATCATCAAAACAAAAATACTTATCAAGGCATATATCCACAAATTCAACTGACATCCCTCATGCACCGGAGGGGTCGGTGGCAGCTACGCTAGCTGATAGTGTAAGTTTAACTTATACATATAATGTTAATTAATTTGGCTTATATTTTTTATTTATCCATGTTATACCTAACCCTCTAATTTATTATTTCTTTGCCCAAACAGGCATCACAAAGTTCGAAAAAACAGGGTAGAGCATGAGGTCTGGTTTGATCATGAACTGACTCCCCAGGAACCCCTTGCTAAGCAATTTACCAGTTGGGTGGCTAAGGAGGCTAAAGAGCATACTAGCATTCCGTATAATGAATGGGAAGACGTATCGCAAAATTTGAAGGATCAGATTTGGGAGTCAATCACGGTATTTTACTTTTACACTCTTTTGATGTACATTATTAAAGAATTATTTGAGTTCTAATTCCTCTTTTTTGTTATGTAATTAATGTAGATCATGTGGACCGTGCCGAATACTGATCAGCATAGGCAGAAATGGCTTTCACTAGCAGCTACACGTTGGAAGGGGTTCAAGCACGATCTGACTAGGCATTACATATTTGAAGTGAAGAGCTCCGAATCTCCTCTTGCTTGCTACTCATACCTAGATAAGGATATGTGGGATGCCTTTGTTTGGAGCCGAGGCACACCTCAATTTCTGGTTAGTTGAAGTTAATTTACTTACCCATGTTAAAGTACATTTAAGTAAAGAAAATTTATTTAACTAAATTTATTACGTGTTATTTGTAACAGGCTAAAAGGGAAAGGGGAAAGCGGAATCAAGCAAAGAATGTTCACACCCACATCATGTCTCAAGGTGGGTATCCCACTTTTATAAAGGGTATGATGGAGGATAAGTTAAAGGAGAGGCAAGAGAAGCTGAATGAGAAGATAGCAGCAGGAGAGGCACCTGAGGACTCGGTTGTTGATCCTCCGTCTCCACCCGCACGCAAGGATTGTTAGGTGGAGGATCGAAAGTCAAAAAAAGAAGATTTAAGTTGAAGCCACACGCATTGTGGCAGAAAAGATTGTAAGTAACAAACTAACTGCATTTCTAGTTGATATTTGTAACACCTTGTCTTCTTACACGTTTTTAATTTCGTCTTTGTAGGAGGAGCTTAAGGAACAAAGCTCGCAGGGATCATTCATCCCAAATGGATGTCGGGATATCTTGATCACTGCCCTAGGTAAAGACGACAACCCTGGTCGGGTCATTGGCGTTCCAGGGACGGTGGGCATCAAGAAATTCTATGGGAAATGCTCCTCACGTAGGCGGGTTGAGCAGACGATCGATAAGGAGGAGCTCAGAGAAGAGGTTAAATCGGAGCTTATTGCCGACCCGATCTTTAAATAAGAGCTTCTGAGAGGGTTTCTAGCTGACCCAGCATCACACAGATGCTTAGGCAGCAGTTTTCCTTCTTGGCTTCCCAAGAAACACCGGGAGTTGCCCAACCTTCACATGTGAGCACAAAAGAGAGCTGTCAAAAGGCACAATGTGGAGGTGGATGAGTTGTCAAAGAGGGAGTGCTAGTTGGAGGTGAAACAGCGGGAGCTGGGTTGGCGATGCGGGAGTTCGAGTTGTCCCGGGTATGTTCATAATGATCATATTTATCAATTACTTATGTTTTCTTTATTCTCAATTACTTATACTTTCTTTATTTACAATTGAAGGCAAAGTAGAAGCCGATGCCGCTTTGTCAGTCTCCCGTTACTCGTGTGTTCTCTCTTGGTGAGGAATTTCCGTTTGAGATTTTTTAATGCCAGCTGGAACACGATGGATGGAGGGCACGCCCAAACCAAGCATTCATTTTTAAATTCTATGGTGATGATCTTGGGCATTTTTGCACAGATGGCAATTGGATAGCCAACACGATTCTAAGTTTGTGGTGCACACAAGTACATTTTAATTTTATATTCATTTAATTTGTATAATTTTATTTAAATTTCAATTTATTATATAATTAACAATTACTTCTTTCATATCTTAGGTATCTGCATCGCCTTCTAATTGATAGGGGCTGCAATGTTTATGGATTCTTAGACCCCACTGTCATGATGCCTCAGTTCTTGTCTGATGACAGTAAATTCAGTAAATTCAGTAAATACCTTGCCGCCTTAGTGGGAGGAAGTGATAAAAAGACATATATCTGGCACCCTACTTATGGAATAACCATTGGCAGTTGCTCATATTTCATCCTTTTAGGCATACTGTCATATTCTTGTGCTCTCTCCACATGACCCACCGAAGGAGGTGGTGGCCTCTATCAATACGTAAGTAATTAATCTTCTATTTAATTAAATTTGTAACATTTGCTTTTATTTTATTACACACATGATGAACATATAATTGACATGAGTATTTTGTTTATGATAGCGCGATGAAGGCATGCATCATATCTTGCGCCAACGAGAAAAGTAGGAGTTCAAAGTTTAAAGGAAATCCTGAATGGATTAACCTCAAGGTTGCTAGTTTATTAAATAGTAATTAATATTATAATTACTTTATATATATATATATATATATATATATATAATTGTTAAATTTCATTCCTTTTGTAGTCTCGTCATCAAATAGATTGTTGGTCGTGTGCCTATTATGTGATACATCATATGTTGAACATCGTCTCGGCATCTATTACCGAGGGATGGAGGAAGGTAATTAATTAAACAAGTTATTTAATTATATATTTTATTTTTGATGATGACTTGAGTTAATATTTATTTTATTTGAACTTGTGCAGGCTTTCAGCGATCAATCTTGTCTTGAGAAAGATGATATTAAAGACTTGAGGACGCAATTTGCAGAATTCTTTTTTAAGTATGCTGCACAAAAAGGAATAAAAAATATACCTCCTGCATACTTAGAAGATGTGTAATTTGTATGAATTTACATTTATATACTTAGAAGATACATAATGTGTAGTTGTATAGAATATTTATGTATTATTATGTTATGAATTTTTCATGTATTGTGGCTTAAATTGTGTTAATTATGATGGTTATAGTTCTAATTGTTTTAATTAAGAATTGTGTTAATTAGCTAGTAATAGTTCTAAATATATATTGGAATGCAAATGCATGAGTTAATGTGGACTTGTTAGTGATGGGTGTGTGTGCAAATGTGCGCAAATTCTGTATATTAGTAAATGTAGGGAGCTAGCTGGGGGAAGCGATATTGTAACAGAATTTAAAAAAAAAAAAAAAAAACCTACTTTTAACGTCTGTCTTTTATTCAATTAACGTCTGGTGTTGAAAAAGACAAACGTTAAAAATAGAACTTTTAATGTCCGTTACATAAAAGAACAGACGTTAAATGTGTTATATTTAGCGCCAGTTTAATAGAAGACAGACGTTAAATGTAAACTTTTGCGTCTGTTCAAAACAGACGTTAAAATTCACATATTTAACGTCTGCTGTATTAACGTCTGACTTTTTTGAGACGTTAAAAAACACTTTTAACAAACGTAAAAAGTGCTTCCTGTTGCTGTGGGTGTGTGGGACATAGGGTCAGCAGAGATTCGAGTGACAATGATTTGGTGATCATGCGATTTAGGGGCTGACCTTACTGGTGACATTGTTTGGTCAGTGAGGGACTATCCCCAGGTGGTGGAGACCTGTCCTACCCCCATAGCCCTCTTGCTTTAACTCTGACCCTTGGCTGATTGATTCACTCAGCCAAAGGTTGGTTGCTCGTCCGTGGACCATTCTTGGACCTTATCGGGCTTGGTTTTCGTATGTGGATTAGAACAATTATTTATTTAAAAAAGATAAGCATATTTAATTAAATATCCTTTTAACTTTATTAATGCATTTTCTCATTTTAATTAATAAAAATATTAAAATACGTTGATTATTTTTTTAAAAATAATTACTTTTTTTTGTTTCATAAAGTTAAATAATAAATCAAATAAAATAAATATTTTATGCATAAAGTGCATTGGTTAAGGAATCCCAAAAATCAAGGTTTTATGAAAAACTAAATATAGCACTTCACACGATAATAAATATATCAATTCCCATAATACTACAAGAAAAGATATGTTTAGCGACCACCGAATTCGGTTGCTAAATATGAAAATTTGGTCGCTAAACCATTTAGCATCTGATTTAGCAACCACCGAATGTGGTAGCAGATTGACTACCATTTGGCGGTCGCTAAATGGTTTAGCAACCTATTTAGCGACCAAATTTTCATATTTAGCGACCTAATTTCCATATTTAACGACCTATTAGGTGTGGTCGCTAAACGATTAGTCACCAAATGCCTTTTTTTGTAGTGTAAAATCTTTTAACCAGAGCACTGGTAACATTCTTCATATTTTATTTAAGACAATTGTGAGAAATCCAGGGATGTGTTAGATAGAGGTCATATAGGCTAGAAAGAGAGCATACTCATGAGGTAGCATTTTGTATTGATTGAAAAGATGATGAAATGAGATACATGAAGCTCTATTTATTGAGCTAACTAACTAACACATCCTAGCAAACTATTAACCACTTGTAACAAACTCTAACAAAATTATTTATACTCCTAAAATAAGCTGATAAGTGGTATCACCACAATCAGCTTGACTTACAAATAACAAATAAAAGCAACTAATCAACATTCAGAAATTTTACATACTGATGATATTGAGCCCAAAAGAAACAACATCAAAATAAAATGTGGCCCAAAAGGCTGAAGCCCAAACTGATGTGTGTTATGACCTGAACTTCTTGTTGATTGAAAGAAATGTAGCCACGACCCAACAAAGAAAGAAAATGCAAGACAGAATTGCAACGAAGGAGGGAGCCATTCTGGAACTTTCCATTGTGGGGGAGGAGGCGTACGACGGAATCGCAGAAGTTTCTCCACCAGGATCAAAGATGTAACACCCCGATTTTTTTACTATTTCTCAATATCGGTAAATATATAAATGTTTATATTTTTATCCAAGACTTAGAAAATGATTTTGGATAAAGCAACGTCATATTTAGATTCTACTCTATAGTAGAGAGCTATGGTTAAATTTAGGGTTGAAAATTCAGACGGAACCTGGTCTGAGTTTTTACTGACAGTAAGATTTTACTGATTAGAAAACCTAATTTGACTCGTGAACAAACGTTTTAGGTTTATATCATATTTGAAACTATATTGGTTTTTTTGAAAATTTTCGCGTGAAAATAAAATATTATATTTTATGCGAGCGAAAACTTCAAAATAACTTGCATAAAACCTAAGTCTGGTAAACGACGGAGCTAGATACGAAGCTGAGATGACTGATGTGACTGATGTGATTGACATGACGAGTATTTATGACGATCCTATCCGATTCATAATGGCACATAAATGTTTCCATGGAATTTGCAGTTGTGCCATCACAAATTTTGGACCAAAAAGTCCCTTGACCACACGGCTCCCACCCTTTTCCTTCTACACTTTGGCAAAAAAATTTCATTCACTCCATCTAGTCACCATAAATCATTAAATGTCAAGTGTGAAATCATTTATGTTAGCACATGTTTAGCAGAAAACTCCAATTATCTTCCTAATCGCTTCCTTAAAACTTTGGACCACAATTTTCCGAAGGCCTACACGGCCACACCCATTTCCACTCATTTGGTGGTTTCATTTTCTCTCATTCCATCTCTATTATGCTTACTTGCTTTCAAAATATTAAAAAAAAGGCTAAAATACCATTTTGGTCCTTTAACTTATTTTTTAGATTCAGTTTAGTCCCTTAACTTTTAAAAGGTTCAATTTGGTCCCTTAACTTATTTTTTAGATTCAGTTTGGTCCCTTAACTTTTAAAAGGTTTAATTTAGTCCTTTAATTTGTATCTGTTGACCTAAGTTAGTCCTCTATGTCAATGAATCAGTAACGGTGTTAACTTTTTGAGAATCGGGTTGAAACTCGCTAACAAACTAAAGGACCAGTTTGAATCTCCTTAACAATTTAAAGGACCAATTTGAAACAAGTTAACAATTTAAAGAACCAATTTGAAACTCATTTAAAACATAAGGGACCAAATTGAAACTCATTTAACACTGTTAATGACTTTATTGATAGAGAGGATTAACTTGGGTCAACATAGACAAATTAAGGGACCAAATTGAACATTTTAAAAGTTAAGAGACCAAACTGAATCTAAAAAATAAGTTAAGGGACTAAAATGGTATTTTAGCCAAAAAAAAAATCTCGACCAAGATATTATCAAATTTGCTTCTCCTTCCTCATTGTCGTGCACAACCAGCCACACCTCCTAAACACCTTCACCACACATTTTTCTAAGGCTACAAGGCTGCCCACCCTTCATCACTCTTAGCCATTTATTCATTTTTCACTTCAACCACTCAAAACTTAAGAGAAAGACTTAGGCTATCAAAAGAAAAAAATTTCCTTTCATCTCCATGTTCTTTTTCGCCAACCTCACCAAACCACAACTACCTCATGTTAATTTTCTTTCACTTCATCATCTTAATCATCACAAAGCAACAAAGTTCTTCTCCTTTTATTCCTTGTTCTTGCGCCAAACTCATCACCTCCACATCACCTTGTAACTTCATCATCTTCCTTAGCCTTTTCTCTCCAAAAACATAGAAACACCATAGTTGTTCTTGAAGAAAACTTGATCAAGTTCTTCATTTCTTCATCACTAAGAGGTAAACTCTTGTAATTCATGAGTATGATTACTCTTTCAATCACTTATTTCCTTTCATTCATGCCTAGTTCATCATGTTTTCATTTTCTAGGGTTTTCTTCAAATAATTCTAGGAATTGTAGAAACATTCTTTTGTCATGAAACCAATTTCTATGAACTTGTCATGATTCCTATATTCATCATCCAAGAGCATGAGTCAAAAGGAATTTCTTCCCTAATTTTTCTTAAGTGGCCGAAACCCTAGCCATAGAAAAGTGGTGAATTTTGTTTCAATTTTTGGAAAGTATCACTTGAATTCATCTTTCTAAAACCTATGTTTGTTGAATCCAAGAGATTGAAACCAAATGAAATTCTTAGCCTATTTTTCTAATGAAGGCTGAAACCTAACTCTTGATGAGTTAGAGGATTTTGTTTCAATTTTTGAGTTATGATCATTGTTGAAAGTTAAAGAAAGACCCATGGATGAATTTGCTGTGTAAGAGAGATTCATTCTCATTCACAATTTTCTGATTAAAGATGTACAAGGAGTAGTGTCTACTTTATACAAAGCTTAACTAAGCTTAACTTACCATACAGCTATCTACATCTAAGCTAACTAACTTAAGTTACAAGTAATCTAACCAACTGAGAAAAATAACTAACATTAACTAACATAACTATAAGCAGTCGGTTAGTGGTGTGATCAGTGAACTTCAACAGCCCCCCTCAAGCTGGAATATGTATGTCAATCATTCCTAGCTTGGAATGCAAATGTTGAAAAGGGCCAGGGGCTAATGGCTTAGTCAAAATATCGGCTAGCTGTGCATGAGTGGATATAGGAAGCAGATGCAAGACTCCACTTTGAACCTTGTCCCTGACTAGGTGGCAGTCTATTTCTATGTGCTTTGTTCTCTCATGGAATACAGGGTTTGCAGCTATGTGGAGAGCTGAACGATTGTCACAATAGATGACTGCTGGTGTAGAGAATGAGATATTAAAATCCTGCAGCAAAAAACTCAGCCACTGTGCTTCACAACTGGCCTGGGCAAGGGCTCTATATTCAGCTTCTGAAGATGACCTGGAGATTGTAGTCTGCTTCTTACTCTTCCAAGATATGAGTGAATCTCCCAAGAAGAAACAGAATCCAGAAATTGATCTCCTAGTGTCAAGGCATGCTCCCCAATCTGAGTCAGTAAAGCCTTTAAGCTGCACTGCAGAATTAGAGGGAAAGAAAAGACCTTGTCCTGGACATCCCTTGCTATACCTTAGTACCCTCAGTACTGCTTGGTAATGCTCAGTTGTGGGAGATTCCAGGAATTGGATCAGTTTGCTAACTGAGAAGGATATGTCAGGTCTTGTGTGGGTTAGGTACAACAACCTTCCTATCAAACGTCTGTAAGCAGAAGGATCAGGGTGGGCAGAACCTGACTGCTTGTGTAGTTTTGCCTTGCAATCCATAGGTGTGGATGATGGTTTTACAGCTAGCAAGCCTGTGTCTTGCAAGAGGTCAAGAGCATATTTTCTTTGGCTAAGGCTGATCCCTCTTTGTGACCTTGCTATTTCAAGACCTAAAAAATACTTTAGTGGTCCATGGTCTTCTATGCTAAATCTTGTGTCTAGAAGAGACTTTATGTGGTTGATTTCAGTAATGTCAGTCCCAGTCAAAACCAAATCATCAACATACACCAGGAGTGCAGTAAATCCTGAGGAAAGTGACTTGGTAAACAGAGAATAATCAGCTCTAGACTGCTGGTAACCAGAACTGAGTAATGCTTCAGTTAACTTGACACCATTGGCGGCTAGCCTGTTTCAGGCCATATAAGGACTTGTCAAGCTTACAAACCAGGTTGTGATTAGTTACTTTCAATCCAGGTGGGGGCCTCATATACACTTCTTCATGCAAGTCACCATGAAGAAATACTGTATTTACATCTAGCTGGTGCAAGTGCCATTTGTGAATGGATGCTAGAGACAATAGTACTCGAATTGTAGTCATCTTTGCCACTGGACTGAAAGTCTCCAAGTAATCGATGCCCTCGGTTTGATTATAACCCTTTGCCATGAGTCTGGCCTTATGTCTTTCCACTGTGCCATCTACCTTGTGTTTCACCTTGAATACCCATTTACATCCAATTGGATGTTTCCCAACAGGAAGAGTGGTGAGAGTCCAAGTCTTGTTCTTTTCTAATGCCAACAACTCAGCATCAATGGCCTTTTGCCAATAATCATGGATCACTGCCTCTGCATAGGTGTTAGGTTCAATAGAAGAGGAAATGGCTAAAGTGTGGTGTTTGTGAGAAGGGGACAATTTATCATAGGATATAAACTTTGATATTGGATACTTAACCTTTGAAGAGATTGAGGAAGCTGTGGAACTAGCAAGAGTGCAGTGATAGTCCTGCAAATATGTTGGTACTTTTCTGTTTCTGCCAGATTGTCTCAGAATGGGCTGAGCTTGTTGCACAGAGTTGTTGTTTGGTACAATATTTTGTGTAGGGTTAGGTTCAGGAATGGCTTGTTCAGTGTTGTGCACAAGTGGTTCAGGACTTATATGTTGAGATGGGGCATTTTGTTGATTGAAAGGAGGAGTAGCAGGTTGATTGTGAGGTATGGCAGGCTGATGAAAATCCAGGAAGACATCATGGTGATAAACTGGTATGACAGGTGTGTTGTCCTGATGAGAAGACTGTTGAGATGCATATGGGAAGGCGTTCTCATGAAAAACCACATTTCTGGAAACTAGTGTTTCCCTATTTTTGATGTCAAATAAGACATAGCCTTTTGTGCCTTGTTTGAATCCTAAGAAAACACATTTTCTAGCTCTAGGGTCAAGCTTCTTCCTATTTGCCTGCAATGTACTTGCATAGCACATGCTTCCAAAGACTTTCAAAGTAGTTATGTCAGGATGTGAATTGTATAGAATGTGGTAATGTGATTTGTTATTAATAGAAGAGGATGGTTGTCTATTGATTAGAAAAACAGCATGTGTGATAGCAAAGCTCCAAAAACACTTAGGTAAAGATGATTGAAAAAGAAGGGCTCTTGCTACTGAAAGTATATGTTGGTGTTTCCTCTCCACAACACCATTTTGTTGTGGAGTTTCCACACAAGTTGTTTAGTGTTCAATGCCTTTTGATTTGTAAAAATCAGTAAGGAAGAATTCCTTGCCATTGTCAGTTCTAATACATTTTATTTTACAGTCAAATTGTGTTTCAACCAAAGAGTAAAAACTTTGAATGTTTGTATTTACTTCTGTTTTAGATTTCATCAAAATAAGCCAAGTAAATCTACTAAAATCATCTACTATGGTAAGGAAATATTTGTGACCAAGCATGGAAGGGATTGAAATTGGTCCCCATATGTCCATATGCATTATTTCAAAAGGTCTAGAAGTATGAGTATCACTATTACAGAAAGAAAGACGTTTTTGCTTAGCTAAATGGCAAACTTCACAGTGTTGTGTCTTATTTACAAATTTAATGAAAGAATGTGCCTTTTGCATGATTACTAACTTCTCATGAGAGGGATGGCCAAGTCGGTTATGCCAAATTTGGCTATCTGATGAAGTCACAGTATTGACAATTGGAGCAGATGATACCAACACATTTGAGGAAGATATTGCATACAATCCATGCTTGAGCCTAGCTGCACCAATCATCTTCAAAGAGCTGGCATCCCTTATCTGACAAACAGAACTGGAGAAAGTTAGTGTGCAACATAAAACAGATGTGAGTTTGGAAACAGAAACTAGGTTGAAACTAAAACTTGGTATGTACAAGACATCAGAAAGAAATAGGTCATTCGAGAATATCACAGTCCCTGAGGTGCTTGCTGTGATTTGGCTACCATCTGGCAACCTAACTAGGATAGGTTTGATTTTTCTGAAAGTTTGGAATTCTGATATGGAGTGGCACACATGATCACTGGCTCCAGTATCAAGAATCCAACATTTTGGTTTTGAAAAATTGGGTAAAGTGCACACTATACCTGAAGGTTTATGCAAAGAGGAATTGTTTGAATGGTTTGAAGTGGAAATTATTTGGTTTGCAGCATGATTCATTGATCTTGTAGACTGCTGTAAAAGGGACATCAAAGCCTTATGTTGATCATTAGTCAAGGTCAAGCTAGAACTTTCAGCTCTCTCCTTGTGAGAATGATAGGACAATATGCTTCTTTCATCATCATCAGAAGTTACACCTTCTTCCATAGTATAGTTGTTCACAGCATTGTTTTTGAAGTAGTTTGGAGGGCAACCATGTTTCTTATAACATGTGTCAACAGTGTGACCCGATTTATGGCAAAAGGTGCACATCTTTGTGCTTCTGCCTCCACTACCTCTTCCACCAGAGTAGGATCTGCCTCCTCTCGAAACTTGTCTCTTTGGCCACCAGAATCATTAAAAGTTGCCAAAATTTTACGATCATCAAAAGTGCTCCCATTAAATTGTCTTTCCTGTTGTATCAACATGTTAAATGTATCATCTACATCAGGTAAGGTTTCATGAGCATTATTTGTGACCTAACTTCTGAGTATTGGTCATTGAGATTCTTCAAGAATCTGATCACATAATCTGTCTCTACATAGTCCTTGATAGTGGGGATAAGTGTGCAAGTGCACTGAACAACACATAAACATCTAGGAATAGGTCTATAGTTATTCAATTCTTGCCATAAACCTCTCAATTGAGTAAAGTAAGAAGTGATAGACCTGTCTCCTTGTTTGCACATGTATATCTCTTCTTGCAAATCAGAAATTCTGAAAACATCACCTTGATAATACCTCTTTTTCAAAGAGTTCCAAGCTTCATATGCTGTGTCAATCCACAGAATAGTCTCCAAGGTTGAGGGCTCGATTGAGTTATGCAACCAAGATAGGGCCAAAGTATTGCATCTATCCCAAGGCTTGAACATGAGATCAGTTGCATCGGGCTTCATTACTGAACCATCAACAAATACCAATTTGTTCTTGGATTTGAGGGCAATGGTCATCGATCTTGACCATTTATGATAGTTATTTCCACTTTCATGGAGAGGAGCAGATACAAGAGAACATCCATTGTTCTCATTTTGATTCAAGAAATAGGGATTAGAAGGATCCATGATCTGGTTTGCCATAATTCCAAGACCGAGGAATCTTCATAGATGCTGAAATTGGGAAGAGAAATGGACGGAGAAAGCTCAAATCGCGAGCAAGAAATGGAAGAAGAAAGCTCAAATTGCGAGCAAGAAATGGAAGAAGAATGGAGAAAGAAGTGCGATCAGTGATATGATCAATGGGGGAAGAAATATCAGGGTGCAGCAGAGCTCCTCCAAGAGGAGCTCTGATACCATGTTGAAAGTTAAAGAAAGACTCCATGGATGAATTTGCTGTGTAAGAGAGATTCATTCTCATTCACAATTTTCTGATTGAAGATGTACAAGGAGTAGTGTCTACTTTATACAAAGCTTAACTAAGCTTAACTAACCATACAGTTGTCTACATCTAAGCTAACTAACTTAAGTTACAAGTAATCTAACCAACTGAGAAAAATAACTAACATTAACTAACATCACTATAAGCAGTCGGTTAGTGGTGTGATCAGTGAACTTCAACGATCATTGATCTTGTCTTTCTAATGCATAAGGATCATCAATCCAAAAGCTTATGAAATTTTGACATCCCTAGCCAAATTTACTTATGATGGCCGAATCTTAGTTCATAGGAAACTAGATGAATTTTGTTTCATTTTGTTAATTTGTTATGGTTTGTTGTGAAAGATAATTGTTTGTTTGGTTGAGTGAGTTTCGTGGAGAAAACAGAATTCCAAGAAGAAACTTCAAAGAGGAATTTGTAACTTCGAGAGGTAAGGAGAGTTTACCTGAGGGGTTTTAGATAGCCATATGCTATCTGTGTATTGTCTGTAAAATTATCTGTTGTGGTTCTGTGGTATTTGATTATTTATTATGTGATTGTTTATGTGGTTGATGTGGTTTCTTTGATTTGTTTTGTTATAACTGTATTTTAAAGTTATAACGGTGATGCATGCTATAACTGTGAAGTATACTATATCTGTGTTGTATTGGATTATCTGTTGTTGAGTGATGGACTAAGAAGCCTGACAGTGGTCAGTGCTCAATGTGAATTAAGGATAAAAGCTTGATAAGCTTGAAAGATTAAAATCAAAATGATTTAATTTTGGAAATTTGAAGAAAAAGTGAAAAATTAATATTTTAATGATATTTTGGTGAAAAATTAGTAGTTAAGTTTCAAAAATAATGTTATATTGACGTTGGAAAAAACTAATTGCAACAAAAAAGTCATTTTGGGTTATAAAGTAATTTTACGGCGAAATTTTGAGAAAACGGTTTTAATTCTTTGAAACGAAAATGAGTTGGGAATGACTTTTCAAAAGTTGATATTTTCGGAAAAGAGATTTTCAAAAAAGAAGAAATTGGAGAAAAATGAATTTCTCTGCGATTTAACGTTTTATAAATGATTTTTAACGGAAAAGATTTACTGTAAAGGAGTTTTTACTCAGCGAAAATGATTCCGTTAAACTTGGATAAGTTTTCAGAGGTTTGGTTTTGTATTTGTTGTTTCACAGAACGAAAATGTTGTTAAAGAAGAAAAGTGAACCTAGTAACCGAGACGTTAGGATTCTAGTGTTCTGTTAACACGTGGATCATGGATCTGTGTCAGTGGATTGTGTGTCCTGTAAAAGTTGTTGTGGACTGTGTATCCTATAATTGATTTGGTGAATATTGTATCCCATATCTGCGAGCCTAAGACTGAAGCATCGTTTTGGGGCTTTATGATTGAGCACTCGGACTGTGTGTCCTGTGTTGAGTTGAGGTTTAAAAGACTTAATATTAAATTAAGCATGGTCGTGAGCCTTTGAGCCTCGACAAGGAAAGAACGAACGAAAAAGAAAAGGTGACGTGAACAAAATTTTTACATGCATTATTTGGCAGACGTGCCTGTGTTGACCATTGTGTCCTATGTGTTGGTCAATGTGTCTTGTGTTGTTGGCCAGTGTGCCATGTGTTGTTGACCATTGTGTCCTGTGTGCTGGCCAATGTGTCTTATGTTGTTTGGCCAAATGTGCCATCGAGCTACAATCCACAAAGGGTGGATTGACAAGTTGAGGAAGTCTAGACCAAACTGGGTCTATTAGGGACATTTGGGTTCGTGAGGCACAAAGACTGAGGCCTCGCGACCTCTAGTCGTGGACGTAACGATGCAAAACATGGATGTACTCAATCAGGGACTACTCAATATTATTTTAGGTGCTTGAGTGTGATACTCTTGAACAATTGGAGTCGAACCTAACTTGAGAGGTTGCGACCTCATGAGACAATTGTGGTAAGGGGTATTGTAGCCTAATCATGCTCAACAAAGGGAAGTTAGGACATCTGGAGGATAAATATCAAAGTTAGATGATGACGTTGAAGTGTCATTTTTTTTTATATTGCGATGACTGTCGGGTATGAACCCCATTGTTTAAAGCATTTTGATTATTTATGAGGATTTATATGTTGTATATACATATATGTGGAAATGTTGTTGTTTGTGTGTCGCTCATGCGATTATCTTGATAAAACTCAATTGTCGGTATCTCACCCTTGCAAATGTATCTATTTTTCTTGGTTCATGCTGTTGTACCATGGGATGTAAATACAGACGTTGCAAAGTGTAACACCCTGTTTTACTATGCTTTCTGTAGCAGTATAAACATATTTAAATATGTTTATTTTAGATTAAACTCATAGGATGATTTTAATTAAACTAAAATCATTTTCTTGTGTTGTTATATCATATGAAGTCACGGTAAAATTTTCGGTTGAAAATTCAGACAGAAACCGGTCTGCGTTTTCACTGCCGGTATCCGTTTACTGAGCAGAAAACCTAATTTTGACCCGTGAACGAGACGGTTAGTGTTTTTATCATGTTTCCTTCAACTTTGGTTATTTTGAAAATTTTCGTTCAAAAATAAAATAAAATATTATATTCGGGTAAAACGTCGGAGATTTACGATCGGAAATACAACCGGGTATGAAATGGAACACAAAGAGGAAGGAAGTGACTTGAGGTGACATGATGGGAGAGACTCTTACACACTCCAAAAGTATAATCATTATACTTTTTCAAATTATAATACTAATCTAATCTAAAAGCTATTTCTCTCTCCTCTTTCCATCCCATCAAGCCTTAACTCCAAACTTACTCCACAAACCACTCCAAACCCCTCTCTTCTCCCTCAATTTCGTGACCTCTCCCCTCTCCCCCTATATATATACCCCTTTCATTTACACTTCCTCACTTTTTCTTCTTCTTCATCACTTCTTCACTCTTATACTTCATCTTCTTCTTTAAGTTTCAACTACTTAATGCTTCCATTTTTATTTATCTTTTGCACTTGTGTTCTTCATTAAAGTTCTTCCTCTTCTTAAGGGTAATGCTCTCATATAAATTTCTTTACAAGTTTATCACTTTATTTCATTATTTGCTTTATGTGTTCTTATTAAGCTTTAAACTTCAAAAATCTCTTAAAAATGGTAGAAAACTCCTTTTGAGTTGAAACCACTTTCTATAGTCTTGTATTTACTTGTATTTTCACATACTAGAAGGTTGTGTAAAACAAAGCTCCCTAGCCCTTTCTTTCTAAGGAGGCCGAAACCATGTATTATGGTTTAGGTGAGTTTTGTTTCAGCTTTTGAGAAAATGATCATGTGTTTGAGTTTCTAACTACCCCTTGATCTTAAATATATAAATCTTGGAAGGTTTTGATCGCTTGTTCCTATGATGGCCGAAAATATGAATAAGTAGGCCTAGGGTACTATGTTTCATCTATCCAAGTATGATCATGGATTTAGAACTCTTAATACCTTGTGATTCTAAACCTAAGAGTTGTTATCAAACAAAGATTTCTAACCTATTCTTTCTATGATGGTCGAAACTATACCTTAGTGGCCTAGGAAGGTTTGGTTTCATTTCTCCAAAGTGATCATGGACTAAGGCTCCTTAATATAGAAGGATGCTAAGTCTAAGTGATTGGAAAGTTTAAATCTTTCTAACTTGATTTCCTATGATGGCCGAAACTAGGGTTTTTGGACCTAGGATGTATTATTGTTATTCTTCCAAAATGATTACGGACTAAAACTCCTTAATGTAGAAGTATGCTATGCCCAAAAGATTGGATGATTTAAAAATTCCTAGCTTAGGAATCCCATCAAGGCAGGGTTGTGAGCCTAAGATGTTTGGTTTTCATTCTTCCAAAATGATCATGGTTTTGAGCTCCTTAATACATATGGAGACCTAAGAGATTGGAAAGTTTAGTGAATACTAGCCTATTTTTCTAGCTTTGGCCGAATACCCTAAGTCTATGACTTAGTGGGATTTTGATTTAACTTTGTTAAATGATCATTGTTTATGAACTCCTAGCACTTGAGGATCATAAATCCATAAGTTGCATAATTTTCGGGAATCCTTAACCTTACTTTATTGTCTTGGCCGAACCTAATACCTTGGGGTTTAGTGTTCTTAGTTGATTTTTAACTTATGATCTTGTGTTTGTAACCCTAGACCTCTATCGTCAAGTAAGCGAGGACGTTCGTGAATTACCCTTTCCAAGCATCCAACCTCTTAACTTCACGGAAGGTAAGAGGGGATTGCCTAGAGATATTCAATGACTATATGCATGTGTGTGTGTCTACTTGAATGATTTGAATGTTATTATATGGAGCCAATACTTGAATGACTTGTTTGCTTAAACTATTGTGATTATTACTTGAAGTTGAATCTTACTTGCTTTAAAGTATTGTGCATATATGTGATGAACTGTCATTAACTGTGATATTATTGTTGAGAATATATTACTGTTGATTGAAGTTTGAGAAGCCGGACTTGAGTCTGTGCCCAATGACTATAAGGATTAAAAGCCTTAATAAGCCTTGAATAGAACCTTGAAAGTTTTGGGTTTATTTATAACAGTTCCTTGTTTAAGTACTTACTTCAGAAGAATAAGATCTTGTTTTTAGAAAAATGTTAAAGTGATTTCAAGTCAATAGAAACTATCTTTTTTATGATCAAACGTCTGGTACGAGAGAAAACATTTTCGAACTATGTGTTTTATGAAGGAAAAACCCTTTTAAAATATTTGACTTTATTCCGTCAAAGATTTCAAAGAGTAAACGAATTTCTTAAATGTTTTATAAAAGAGTTTGCAAAGGAAAATGATTTTTCTCCTAAATGATTTAGAAACATTCCGGTTACTTGGATAAGTGACCGAAGTTTTTGTTTTGGATTTGATTTTCATCGAGCGAAAAGTAAGTACATGCGAAAGAGAATCTAGTTGCGAGACGTCGCCTCTAGTATTCAGTTATATGCACGTGATCTAGGATCCGTGTCAAGTACTATGGACCAAGGGTCCTATTCATGATGTTATGGGCTGAGAGTCCAAATCTCGGAATCGAGAACAGTGTGTTCTGATTTCGTTGCTGCGGACTAGGTGTCCTTATCATGTTAGAATAAAACATGGATAAAATCATAAGTGATTTCTACGACCACAAACCTTGACTGCGGCCTCGGTCTAAGACGTTGTGATTGAGCACTCGGACTGTGTGTCCTGTGTATCTTTAAGTTCAAGTGATGGGGAATTGTGAATAGTCGTTAGCTTTGAGCTTCGACAGCGAAAAAGAGTATACACAAAGAAAAACCTTGATAACGGAAAGTTTTTATTCATATGCATTTCCCCTTAGCAGACGTGCTTAAGTAAACCAGATACAAGGTGGTATCTGAGGGTCAGTCCGATTGGCCCAATTGGAGGCATTCGAGACGTTGTGCATCCGGAGACCTTGGTGCACGAGGTTATGGTGGCTACTTGCCAGTGGGCATTAGAGCTTGACCAACTCTTTATTATTTCTACAATGAAACGGTGTTGTTATCTCATGAGATTAAGTTAGAGCCTGATTATTGAAGTGTCATGCATCAATTTTATAAAAATGTTTGTTCGGGCATGAGACCCACTGATATAAACACCTGCTCTATCTCATTTGCTAAATACATGTTATTATGCTGCGATGTTGTATGTATCATGTTTATGGTTGTTGTGGGATATATCTTTTTATTAGTATCTCACTCTTGCATTTCTACTTGTTACTTTCCTTTCCTTTTGGTATCGTCGCATGCGTACATGCTTAGATGGATCCGAGTATTCCGTTGGTGCCATCCGCATCGAAGACTGAGGTCTTCGATAACGCCGGGAGTGCGGGGGCATGGCAGATCCACGAGGGGGCTACATCTGCCACATATGAAGGACCCATTACGACCACGGATTTTGACGCTAACGGGAACCCGACACGGAGGACGCAGACCGTGGAGACTAGGACGGTTGCGCTCCCTCCGACTTGGTTATATCTGCACACGTTGCAGGTGGCTGGGCTTCTACACGAGCACTTTGATCCAGCTCCAGAGGATGACCCAGAGGAGGAACCTGAGGAAGATCCTGCAGTGGGACTTGAGGAGGACCCTGAAGAGGACCCCGAGGAGGAACCCTTGGAGGTCATGCAGGAGGACGAGCCGGATTACCATGTTTTAGACTATGACGATGATTTTTGATTCCTTGGATGAGGGCAGTGAAGTCATAGATCCATAACCGGAGTTCTCGTCTTGTGGCAGTGTTTGTGGAGATCCTACCTGTAGCCAGTGCCAGTAGCCAGTTTGGAGCTTGTGGGTGTTTACCGTTAGACTTTTAGCTTGGAGAGCTATCTTTTGAGATGTGGTTCAGGAACCCCCCTTTTTCGTGTTTTGCTTACCCTCTTTAGTCGAATCTGTTGACCTTTTATAATTCTGTTTCAGTGGCCATTAATAAGGCCCTATTTTGTACCAAACTTGAGTTCCAACTGGGACAGTTATATATGTATGTGTGTTGTTTCATTTCATGTTCTGAGTGTTCATCACTCCTTCGTTCGTTCAAAAAAAAAGGGGGAGATTTTTAAGTACTATTTTCAGTAATACTATTTATAAAGAAGGTTTATTTTCCGAAAGAGACTAGCATTTACACAAATTTTAATTCCGCAACGGGTAATCATGTGATACCAAGTTAGGGTGTCACATTAGTGGTATCAGAGCTAGTCGAGTCTTTCGGGAATGTTTGGGTTTAGGTCTGTTGTGTCGATGTTGTGTATTCTCTGATCGAGTCTTGTTTGAGTTACTTCTTAGGAGTAATGTGTAATGGCCGTCGAGTTAGATCTTTCCTTTCCTGGTTACCATCTCACTGATTGTGTCTTACAGGTCAGTATGGAACCAGGAGGTGCGCGCGGACGTGAAGGTCGTGGCCGAGGCAATGGCGGTATGGACTTCGCTGCCCAAGCTTTGGCTGACGTTGCTGCTGCCATAGCTCTCCAGACTGCCAATGCGGCTGCTCAGAATCAGCAGGAGCAGCAAAGAGCTGAACAGGCTGCAGAAGGAAAGAATCTGAGTGCTTTCCGATGTCAGAATCCATCGCAATTTGATGGGGACGCAGACCCGACTAAAGCTGATCTTTGGATCCAAGAGCTGGAGAAGATCTTTGAGCTGGTGCACACCCTAGAGGGAGCAAAGGTACCTTATGCAAACATTCCAACTGATTGGAGATGCTGAATACTGGTGGAAGGGCACCAGACAACTGTTAGAGGCTGAGCATCACGAGATCACCTGGGAGGTATTTCGCAACAGGTTTTTTGGACAAATACTTTCCCCAGAGTGCTCGGGTGGAGAAGGAACAGGAATTTCTGAAGCTGAGTCAGCGGGACATGACGGTGGGGGGATATGCGGCAAGGTTTGAGTCCCTTGCCAAATATTTCCGCTTTTTCCAGAACAACCCCAGCGAGGAGTGGAAGTACGAAAAGTTCGAAGTCGGCCTGCGCTTTGAGATCAAGGAATCTGTGCTGCCCTTGGAAATCAGGAATTTCCAAGCACTGGTAGAGAAATGCCGGAAGGTAGAGCTGATGCGCAAGGGGCGAGATAGCAAAGGGAATGTTGGAGGACCCATTCGTCCCAAGAGTCAGTATCAGGGACAGAACCAAAAGTGGAAGCAGAACCAGAGGAGACCGTACCACCAATCACCAAGCAACAGTCAGAAGCAACAACAACGTTCCAATGCTCCAGGAGCAGGAGTGGAGGCCAGAGAAACAACAATCAAGGCCAAGAGAGGAAATGTTATCGGTGTGGAGATCCCAACCATTTAGCCGATACCTGTCCAAAGAAGGATACAAAGTGTTTCAACTGTGATCGTGTGGGGCACTTGGCCAAGGAGTGCCGGGCACCAAAGAGAGAGTCATCTGTCCATCATGCCAAGGCACTTGGCAAGCAAGCCGACTACTAGAGGGAGAGTTTACACGATGAGTGGAGCTGAGGCATCGAATTCCGCCGACCTAGTGCAGGGTAAGTGCGATTTAGCCGGTAATCTTTTATCTGTACTTTTCGATTCAGGTGCAACTCATTCTTTTATCTCGATGGATCGTGTGAAACTTCTAAATTTGCTTATTTCTTCCTTACCATATAACTTGATTGTCTCTACCCCAACTGCTGAACCAGTAACTGTTAATTCTGTTTGCTTAAATTGCCCTATCATTATTCAGGATAGACACTTTCTTGTAGACTTAATCTGTTTGCCTTTAGTACAACTAGATGTAATTTTAGGCATGGATTGGTTATCTTCCAACCACATCCTGATAGACTGTGCTCAAAGAACCTTAGTCTTTAGGGATGAGATTTCTGGATTTTTATCTGCTAGTCAGGTAAGAGCTTCTTTGAAAGAGGGAGCTCAAGGTTACATGTTGCTATTTTCCTCAGATGTTAAGAGCGAGTTAGACCTAGAGTCCGTACCTGTCGTTAATGAGCTTCCGGACGTTTTTTCCTGAAGATGTACCTGGTCTACCGCCTGTTTGAGACATCGAGTTTGCAATTGATCTGGTTTCAGGCACTGGACCGATATCCATGGCACCGTATCGCATGTCACCATCGGAGTTAGAAACCCTGAAGGAACAACTCGAGGAACTGATGAGAAAGGAATTCATCCGACCCAGTGTATCGCCATGGGGAGCTCCAGTTCTGTTAGTGAAGAAGAAGGATGGAACTTCTCGACTCTGTGTGGATTTTCGCCAGTTGAACAAGGTTACGATCAAGAACAGATATCCGCTCCCAAGGATAGATGATCTCATGGATCAACTGCGTGGCGCGGCCGTATTCTCGAAGATAGATTTACGGTCAGGCTACCATCAGATTCGTGTGAAGGCTGAAGATGTCCCTAAGACAGCGTTTCGAACACGCTATGGGCATTATGAGTACCTGGTGATGCCGTTTGGAGTGACGAATGCTCCTGCCATATTCATGGATTACATGAATAGGATTTTTCGTCCTTACTTAGATCAGTTCGTTGTCGTCTTCATTGATGATATTCTAATCTATTCTCCAAACAAGGAGCAGCATGCTGAGCATCTCAGCATTGTTCTTCAGACCGTGAAAGAGAAGCAGCTCTATGCGAAGCCGGAGAAGTGCGAGATCTGGTTGGACCAGGTGCAATTCTTAGGTCATGTGATATCACGCGAGGGAATCGCGGTGGATCCGTCAAAGGTCGAGGCTGTTTTGGAATGGGAAAGGCCAACAACGGCAACGGAAATCTGTAGCTTTGTGGGTTTAGCGGGCTACTATAGGAGATTCATTGAAGGATTTTCCAAGATAGTGGGACCCCTTACCCAGTTAACTCGGAAAGATCAAGTGTTTGTCTGGACGGAGGCTTGTGAAAGAGGTTTCCAAGAGCTGAAGAGAAGGTTGACAACCTCACCCGTGTTGATCCTACCTGACCCGAAGGAACCTTTTGAGGTTTATTGTGACGCTTCACACCAGGGTCTGGGCTGCGTGCTGATGTAGAACCGAAAAGTTGTAGCGTATGCTTCAAGGCAATTGAAGATTCACGAAAGGAATTACCCGACGCACGACTTGGAGTTGGCGGCAGTGGTCTTTGCTTTAAAAATCTGGAGGCATTATTTGTATGGAGCTACTTTTAATGTTTTCAGTGACCACAAGAGTTTGAAGTACCTCTTCGATCAGAAGGAGTTGAACATGCGCCAGAGACGTTGGTTGGAGTTTTTGAAGGACTACGACTTTCAACTACAGTACCACCCTGGGAAGGCGAATGTGGTGGCGGATGTGCTGAGCAGAAAGTCAATACACGTGTCAGTAATGATGGTTAAAGAGCAGGGACTGTTGGAACAGTTCCGGGATCTAAGTTTATCAGTTGAGACATTTCCGGGAAGGATGTGTCTGAATAGGATCACTGTTTCGAACGGATTGATGGAGCAAATAAAATAAAAACAAGGGAGTGATCAGTATCTCCAGGAAGAAAGAGACCTAGTGCGACAAGGAGCACTGTCAGAATTCAGAGAAGGAACGGATGGAATTTTGAGGTTTGGTGAAAGAATCTGTGTACCCGATGACGCTGAGCTTAGGAAGTTGATTTTGGAGGAGGCTCACAAGAGTAAGCTGAGTTTACACCCAGGAGCCACGAAGATGTATCAAGATCTCAAAAAGTTATACTGGTGGTATGGGATGAAAAGGGATGTAATGGAATACGTCGCTTCTTGTCTGGTATGTCAGAAGGCTAAGATTTAACACCAGAGGCCAGCAGGAATGTTAAAATCATTGGACATCCCAGAATGGAAGTGGGACGGAATTTCGATGGACTTTGTGACCAGTTTACCAAGGACTCGAAAAGGACATGAGGCTATATGGGTAATTGTGGATTGACTGACCAAGTCTGCTCACTTTTTACCTATCAACATGAAGTACCCGATGAAAAGGTTGACTCAGTTGTACATTGACGAGATTGTCAGGTTGCATGGTATACCCTCGAGTATCATTTCGGATCGTGATCCAAGGTTCACGTCAGAATTTTGGAAAGGACTACAAAACTCTTTGGGAACAAAACTCAAATTGAGTTTTGCGTATCATCCACAAACGGACGGACAGCCAGAAAGGACAATCCAATCACTTGAAGATTTATTAAGAGCATGCGTGATGGAAGACACTGGGAGCTGGGACGAGTTTCTACCGTTGATAGAATTCACCTACAACAACAGTTTTCATTCAAGCATAGGAATGGCACCTTATGAGGCTTTGTATGGTCGAAGATGTCGAACGCCTTTGTGTTGGTACCAGGATGGTGAGAGTCTGCTGTTAGGGCCAGAGATTGTGCAACAAACGATAGAGAAGGTAAAGATGATCCAGGAGAAAATGAGGACCGCTCAAAGTAGGCAGAAAAGTTACGCTGACAAGAGGCGACGACCTCTTGAGTTTGAGGAGGGCGAGCATGTGTTCTTGAGAGTCACGCCAACGACTGGGATTGGCAGAGTGATAAAATCCAGAAAGCTTACTCCCAAATTCATTGGACCCTACCAAATTCTTCGTCGCGTAGGTCTAGTAGCTTACAAAATATCTTTACCTCCTTTTCTTTCCAACATCCATGATGTTTTCCATGTCTCTCAGTTGAGAAAGTATATCCCTGATCCATCACATGTTATTAAACCTGATAAAGTACAATTAAAAGAAAACCTGTCTTTTGAGACTTCGCCGGTACGGATTGCGGATAAGATGATGAAGCAGCTCAGAGGTAAACAAATTCCTTTAGTCAAAGTCATCTGGAACGAGACAACCGGAGAAGCTACATGGGAAGTTGAGGACAAGATGAAATTGCAATACCCTGAGTTATTTCAAGGTGCGTAATTTCGAGGACGAAATTCTTTTTAGAGGGATAGTATTGTAACACCCTGTTTTCCTATGCTTTCTGTAGCAGTATAAACATATTTAAATGTGTTTATTTTAGATTAAACTCAGAGGATGATTTTAATTAAACTAAAATCATTTTCTTGTGTTGTTATATCATATGAAGTCACGGTAAAATTTTCGGTTGAAAATTCAGATGGAAACCGGTCTGCGTTTTCACTACTGGTATCCATTTACTGAGCAGAAAACCTAATTTTGACCCGTGAACAAGACGGTTAGTGTTTTTATCATGTTTCCTTCAACTTTGGTTATTTTGAAAATTTTCGTTCAAAAATAAAATAAAATATTATATTCGGGTGAAAACGTCGGAGATTTACGATCGGAAATACAACTGGGTATGAAATGGAACACAAAGAGGAAGGAAGTGACTTGAGGTGACATGATGGGAGAGACTCTTATACACTCCAAAAGTATAATCATTATACTTTTTCAAATTATAATACTAATCTAATCTAAAAGCTATTTCTCTCTCCTCTTTCCATCCCATCAAGCCTTAACTCCTAAACTTACTCCACAAGCCACTCCAAACCTGTAACACCCCGTTTTTCGTAAAATATTTTTATAAAGCTAGTTTTATTTATTTAAATGTGTTGGTTAAGGGCTAAGTGGGATTTTAGCCTAAAAGTCCCTTTCTGGTACATGAGCATGCTCGTGCTCATTAGCCAGCAAGCCCGTGCTTAAAGTCAGAAGCGTGTTTCTGATTTTAAGTTGAGCACGACAGTGCTCAATGCGTGGACCGCGTCTCGCTGACGTTAAGTGGAGCACGACCGTGCTGAATGGTAAGCACGACCGTGCTCAGGTCCGAACGTTATATACGTAAACAGACCCGAGGGTTTGACGTGAAACCCTGTTTTTGGTGCAGCTGCGGCCAGAACTCCTTCTTGCGCCGTTTCTCCTTCGTTCATCGCCGTGGTGGAGTTTTGAGGACCGTTTAGGAGGTTAGATTGATCTGTCTCATCGTTAATAGGTAATGGTTTCATCCCTTTTAGTTTCCTTTCGTGTTTTTGGGATTGGAGACTAACCGGTTGTGTTCTTGTTTGCCCAAGGTTCGTCATTGGAGTGAGCCGCTTGGGAACGGTACCAGTCTGCCAATAGGATCAGTGTTAGAGCTACCTTCAATCCAGGTATGGGGAGAAGTGGGATTGTACTCATTAGGCAGTGGGTAGGGTAAGGTGACGGGGTCCCCATGACTCCGGTGTCATTGTATACTGTATGATTTGTATGATGATTATTGTTTTGGTCATTAACATGCTATATTGGTTGATTGTGATGTCATATGTATGTTTATGAATATGTTGATTATTAATATGATAGGATGATTGATGTTATGATTTAACAGTGTTGTTGTTGTTTGGACTGTTGTGTTGATGAATGGTTGATAAAAGATGTTAACTGATTATTTAGGTGTAAAAATGTGTTAAGTTAAGGGGATTAAACCCTACCATAATTGATTAGAATACGGTTTCTGTCCCTGCCCAGAACAGTGCAGTCGTGCATTGAGCACGACCGTGCTGAGCAGGGAGCACGACCGTGCTCCCACTCAAATTCTGGAAAATGGCCGCGCTGCTCAGCACGGCCAAGCAGGTTGAATAGCACGATCGTGCTGCTGAGCACGACCGTGCTGAGTGTGAAGCACGACCGTGCTTCGCTTAAAAGGGCAGCACGCCCTCACGTGTCCAAGCACGACCGTGCTAGGGTCTAAGCACGACCGTGCTGACCCCCCTGGACAGTAATGCAATTAAAGGACTTAAGGGGTTTTTAACCCCATTCCCCTATGATGATAAGTTACGATAAATAATCAAAGATAAAGATTAGACAACTTGGTTATTAATTATATAAGATAATTAGATAATCAAATGTTAAGTCGGTATCCGTTGGGTTACCGCATGTTGATAAGTTGAAGTCTTGGGTGCTTATAGACCCAAGCACGTTAAGTTGAACCTTGGTGCTTATTGGCCAAGGGAGCCTTGACCCCATGGTTTGGGTCTAAGGTTACGTTGAGTTGATGTTGAAAGTCTTGGGAGCTTCATGGCCCAAGCAAGGAGGTGGTTGAGATTGTTTGTTGTTGTGCCATTTGCATAAAGCATTGGAGTAGTTGATGGGGGAGGTTCGACAAAGGGGAGATTGCCCGAGAGTACGGTGATCTGGCCATCCACGGTAGGTCACCCAAGGTTTGGTGACCGAGGCCCCCCGTGATGAGGCATCCACGGTTTGATGCGTTGGCTATCCATGGGGTTCACCCAAGGTTTGGTGAACTGCCGGTGTTGGTGCTTTTATGGCCAATACGGATATGTAACTCCAAAGTCGTTCATCCTGAGTTAGTTTGGATCCACATGCATAGTTGGAGTAGAGGAGTAGTTGATGCATTGCATTGCATAGCATACTTGGTTGTTATGTTACTGATGGATGTTGATGTATGCTTATGTGTATGTTTACCTTGCGTACTATTCCCCTGCTGTTTATATGATTACATGAATCTTACTCCCTGTATTGTTTGTGTTTGGCCTGATCGGCATTTGCAGAGGATGACGAGCAGCCCGGAGAGGAGTGACTCTGAGGAGCCGCCACTCATAGTAGGGTTGTTTTAGTTTAGTTAGTTGTTTCCAGTTGTATTCCGAGGATTTAATTCCGGAACGGTTATACCAGCTCTGAATTGTGACATCGGGGTTGGGTTATTTATTGTTCATGTTTTTATTTGATTAAACTTATTTTGTTATTTCTCCGCATTGTAAACGAGTTCATGTGGGACTTTTCTACCCATGGACAACTGTTTTATTTAATTCAGTTAAATGCATGTTTTTCTTATTAATTGTTTTATATTAATCGTCTTATAACAAGCCGGGTAGAAGGGTGTCACAAAACCCCTCTCTTCTCCCTCAATTTCGTGACCTCTTCCCTCTCCCCCTATATATACCCTTTCATTTACACTTCCTCACTTTTTCTTCTTCTTCATCGCTTCTTCACTCTTATACTTCATCTTCTTCTTTAAGTTTCAACTACTTAAAGCTTGCATTTTTATTTATATTTTGCACTTGTGTTCTTCATTAAAGTTCTTCCTCTTCTTAAGGTAATGCTCTCATATAAATTTCTTTACAAGTTTATCACTTTATTTCATTATTTGCTTTATGTGTTCTTATTAAGCTTTAAACTTCAAAAATCTCTTAAAAATGGTAGAAAACTCCTTTTGAGTTGAAACCACTTTCTATAGTCTTGTATTTACTTGTATTTTCACATACTAGAAGGTTGTGTAAAACAAAGCTCCCTAGCCCTTTCTTTCTAAGGAGGCCGAAACCATGTATTATGTTTTAGGTGAGTTTTGTTTCAACTTTTGAGAAAATGATCATATGTTTGAGTTTCTAACTATCCCTTGATCTTAAATATATAAATCTTGGAAGGTTTTGATAGCTTGTTCCTATGATGGCCGAAAATATGAATAAGTAGGCCTAGGGTACTATGTTTCATCTATCCAAGTATGATCATGGATTTAGAACTCTTAATACCTTGTGATTCTAAACCTAAGAGTTATTATCAAACAAAGATTTCTAACCTATTCTTTCTATGATGGCCGAAACTATACCTTAATGGCCTAGGAAGGTTTGGTTTCATTTCTCCAAAATGATCATGGACTAAGGCTCCTTAATATAGAAGGATGCTAAGTCTAAGTGATTGGAAAGTTTAAAGATTGTATAGTCTATTCATCCTATGATGGTTGTGAACCTAGGATATGTTATTTTCATTTCTCCAAGATGATCATGGACTAAGGCTCCATAAGATATTTGGATGCTAAGTCTAAGTGATTGGAAAGTTTAAATCTTTCTAACTTGATTTCCTATGATGGCCGAAACTAGGGTTTTTGGACCTAGGATGTATTATTGTTATTCTTCCAAAATGATTATGGACTAAAGCTCCTTAATGTAGAAGGATGCTATGCCCAAAAGATTGGATGATTTAAAGATTCCTAGCTTAGGAATCCCATCAAGGCAGGGTTGTGAGCCTAAGATGTTTGGTTTTCATTCTTCCAAAATGATCATGGTTTTGAGCTCCTTAATACATATGGATGCTAGACCTAAGAGATTGGAAAGTTTAGTGAATACTAGCCTATTTTTCTAGCTTTGGCCGAATACCCTAAGTCTATGACTTAGTGGGATTTTGATTTAACTTTGTTAAATGATCATTGTTTATGAACTCCTAGCACTTGAGGATCATAAATCCATAAGTTGCATAATTTTCGGGAATCCTTAACCTTACTTTATTGTCTTGGCCGAACCTAATACCTTGGGGTTTAGTGTTCTTAGTTGATTTTTAACTTATGATCTTGTGTTTGTAACCCTAGACCTCTATCGTCAAGTAAGCGAGGACGTTCGTGAATTACCCTTTCCAAGCATCCAACCTCTTAACTTCACGGAAGGTAAGAGGGGATTGCCTAGAGATATTCAATGACTATATGCATGTGTGTAGGTGTCTACTTGAATGATTTGAATGTTATTATATGGAGCCAATACTTGAATGACTTGTTTGCTTAAACTATTGTGATTATTACTTGAAGTTGAATCTTACTTGCTTTAAAGTATTGTGCATATATGTGATGAACTGTCATTAACTGTGATATTATTGTTGAGAATATATTACTGTTGATTGAAGTTTGAGAAGCTGGACTTGAGTCTGTGCCCAATGACTATAAGGATTAAAAGCCTTAATAAGCCTTGAATAGAACCTTGAAAGTTTTGGGTTTATTTATAACAGTTCCTTGTTTAAGTACTTACTTCAGAAGAATAAGATCTTGTTTTTAGAAAAATGTTAAAGTGATTTCAAGTCAATAGAAACTATCTTTTTAGGATCAAACGTCTGGTACGAGAGAAAACATTTTCGAACTATGTGTTTTATGAAGGAAAAACCCTTTTAAAATATTTGACTTTATTCCATCAAGGATTTCAAAGAGTAAACGAATTTCTTAAATGTTTTATAAAAGAGTTTGCAAAGGAAAATGATTTTTCTCCTAAATGATTTAGAAACATTCCGGTTACTTGGATAAGTGACCGAGGTTTTGTTTTGGATTTGATTTTCTCCGAGCGAAAAGTAAGTACATGCGAAAGAGAATCTAGTTGCGAGACGTCGCCTCTAGTATTCAGTTATATGCACGTGATCTAGGATCCGTGTCAAGTACTATGGACCAAGGGTCCTATTCATGATGTTATGGGCTGAGAGTCCAAATCTCGGAATCGAGAACGGTGTGTTCTGATTTCGTTGCTGTGGACTAGGTGTCCTTATCATGTTAGAATAAAACATGGATAAAATCATAAGTGATTTCTACGACCACAAACCTTGACTGCGGCCTCGGTCTAAGGCGTTGTGATTGAGCACTCGGACTGTGTGTCCTGTGTTTCTTTAAGTTCAAGTGATGGGGAATTGTGAATAGTCGTTAGCTTTGAGCTTCGACAGCGAAAAAGAGTATACACAAAGAAAAACCTTGATAACGGAAAGTTTTTATTCATATGCATTTCCCCTTAGCAGACGTGCTTAAGTAAACCAGATACAAGGTGGTATCTGAGGGTCAGTCCGATTGGCCCAGTTGGAGGCATTCGAGACGTTGTGCATCCGGAGACCTTGGTGCACGAGGTTATGGTGGCAACTTGCCAGTGGGCATTAGAGCTTGACCAACTCTTTATTATTTCTACAATGAAACAGTGTTGTTATCTCATGAGATTAAGTTAGAGCCTGATTATTGAAGTGTCATGCATCAATTTTATAAAAATGTTTGTTCGGGCATGAGACCCACTGATATAACACCTGCTCTATCTCATTTGCTAAATACATGTTATTATGCTGCGATGTTGTATGTATCATGCTTATGGTTGTTGTGGGATATATCTTTTTATTGGTATCTCACTCTTGCATTTCTACTTGTTACTTTCCTTTCCTTTTGGTATCGTCGCATGCGTACGTGCTTAGATGGATCCGAGTATTCCACTGGTGCCGTCCGCATCGAAGACTGAGGTCTTCGATAACGCCGGGAGTGTGGGGGCGTGGCAGATCCACGAGGGGGCTACATCTGCCACATATGAAGGACCCATTACGACCACGGATTTTGACGCTAACGGGAACCCGACACGGAGGACGCAGACCGTGGAGACTAGGACGGTTGCGCTCCCTCCGACTTGGTTATATCTGCCCACGTTACAGGTGACTGGACTTCTACACGAGCACTTTGATCCAGCTCCAGAGGATGACCCAGAGGAGGAACCTGAGGAAGATCCTGCAGTGGGACTTGAGGAGGACCCTGAAGAGGACCCCGAGGAGGAGCCCTTGGAGGTTATGGAGGAGGACGAGCCGGATTACCATGTTTTAGACTATGACGATGATTTTGATTCCTTGGATGAGGGCAGTGAAGTCATAGATCCATCACCGGAGTTCTCGTCTCGTGGCAGTGTTTGTGGAGATCCTACCTGTAGCCAGTGCCAGTAGCCAGTTTGGAGCTTGTGGATGTTTACCGTTAAACTTTTGGCTTGGAGAGCTATCTTTTGAGATGTGGTTTAGGAACCCCCCTTTCCGTGTTTTGCTTATCCTCTTTAGTCGCATCTGTTGACCTTTTATAATTCTGTTTCAGTGGCCATTAATAAGGCCCTATTTTGTACCAAACTTGAGTTCCAACTGGGACAGTTATATATGTATGTGTGTTGTTTCATTTCATGTTCTGAGTGTTCATCACTCCTTCGTTCGTTCAAAAAAAAGGGGGGAGATTTTTAAGTACTATTTTCAGTAATACTATTTATAAAGAAGGTTATTTTCCGAAAGCGACCAGCATTTAAACAAATTTTAATTCCGCAACGGGTAACCATGTGATACCAAGTTAGGGTGTCACACAGAGGAGTTCCGTATTTCACTTGAAGATATTAGTCCTAACCACTGAAGCGACTGTGGGTTTTGAGAATGACCTCTAGGGTCTTCTTAGTAGATGTCGGTTAGAGTGGCCAGCTCAACTAGGACATTAGGTTGTGTTATAACCTTTTGAGGATAGTCTGTGCACCTGGCTGATGAGAGTCATTCCTTTTGAAGTAAGGGTTGTTTTAGATTTTTAAATCAAGTGATGTATAAGCATATCTTATGTTTATGTATGGATTTCTGAAGGAAATCAACTCGTACGTGATGAATGAGTATTTTCTTTTATAGTATGTAGGAACTTCTTAGAGGTTGTTATATTTTAATGTTAGTGTGTTGAAACTTCATTGACCGTGCAAGAAAAGAAGAAAAAAAATGATGACCATTTTCGAACGTAGTTATGTATCTAAATTATTTTCCCAAAAACAACCAGGTTTCATTTTTTTTTTCTTTTATATTTTCCGCAACGAGTTAACCATGTAGCACCCAAAGGGGGGTGTTGCAAAAGACAAACATGGAGCATTGTGGAAGCATTGCCGGCATAGTGATGGTGCGCTAGTCCATATTCTCCGGCTATGGCACGATGGAGTTGTAAAAGGCGATAAGAGTTCAGCCGGGATCAAAAACAGCAACACAGTTGCTGGTGAGATCAGAGAGTCGAACACTGCTTTCAACGGCGAACACGGTGGCAGAACAACGGTTTATTGATGTAAGCCAAAGGGGGGCAAGTCAAGATTTCCTCAATGATGAAAAGAGCCCAAGAAGGAGCATGGTCCAAGAAGCCTCACAAAGACTTAATGGGCCTATGACAAGAGTTATGACCAAGAAAACCCAACAAGTCTTGATTCACATATTGGTTCTAATAATGGAAGCAAGTCCAAATGCAAGAGTTGAAGGAATGGGGCCCAAGTTGATCACCTACCTTGTCCAACTAGAAGATCCTTGAATATGATCAAGTGGGGTGTGCACCAAGAATAAAGACCATTACTAGTTGTTTTATTTTAATCTAATAATTGTAATAGGTTATATAAGTGGGTCCAAACTTGTGAAGTGTTACAAATGGATCAAGCCCACTAATAACCTATGTTGCTCGAGTGTAGAAGCTTAGAGGGAGGGATCTTTTGGTTTGCATGCCATTAGTGACTCCTATAAGTTCTAGGTGTTTTATTTGGTTTGTTAAATTATGTGGGAGTTACACTTTTAATTTGAGAAGTAAGTGTAACCACCACATAATAATAGAGTTAGAGTCATAAAGGGAAGTGTTTGGGGGCTGAATTGTTGGCTGAGTTAAGTTAGGTGTTAGTGTCATAAATTAGACTATTCAAGTGTGGGGGTTATGGTATTGAGAAGGCAAGGAAAGCCAAAAGTTGGCAGCCATCCTTCTATATGTATTTTCGTCCAAAACATAGAATGATAACTTGGAAGTTGAATTTTGGATCCATTGTGAGAGATTTGTTCTCTTGGGTTCTTGGATGAACCAAAACTAGTTCTTATCAAGAATCCAAGATTCTTATGGCGAACATCATTGGCTTATCAAATAATCTTGTTTGTGGCGCCTATCATCATCTCTATCTTCTTCCATTTTCATATTTTCTTCACTTTGTTTTGGTTACCAAAAGTGTTTACAATTTTATCTTGTTCTTGATTGTGTTTTGCGCCATAAACATGTCATGAATTCAACCAAAAAGATCTTTCAAAGGCAACCCTCCATTTGGTTGTCATCAAGTGGTATCAAAGCTTAGGCTTTGGTTGAATTTGTGTTTGTGTTCTTCATCTATTTTCTAGTTTTCTTTCTTTTCTTTCAAAACCCAAAATAAAAAAAAATACTACCTTGTTTCTGTTTGTGAAGGGAAATTTCGAAAATTGTGTTTTGCTCAAAAGTTTTAAAGTGTGAAATTTTATTTGTGATTTCCAGAGCGATCACGGGCAGGCCGTGACAACCATCACGCCCGTGATACTAAAAATTTTGGATCCAGAGAGGATCACGGCCAGGGCATGATACCCATCACGGCCGTGATATTAAAAAAAAAATTTCGTGTCAAAAGGAATTGAGCAAAAGAGAAGTTAAAGTTCTATTTGAGCAAGTTGTGTTCTTGAAACTATTTCCCTTCTTCCTTTGTTTCTTTGTTTCAAACTTTTCTTTTCTAGCCTTTCCTTTGTTGTTTCCTTGTTTGATAAGTTTGTGAATTTTGTTACTTGATTTTTGGATTTTTGTGTATTTGTGTTTGATTCCTCTAAGAACTCAAGGTGAGCATTTGAGAGGAAAAAGGCAAGAGAGAAAAATACAATTTGTGTGGAAAAAGCCAAAAGAGTGAGAAAGAAGAAACATTGTGAGTACAAGTGAGAGAGTGTTGTGAGGGAAATACATATACTCTTCTACTCAATCATGGCCAACCATGAAGGTAGTCCACCTTTATCTCCAAGGTCAGCCGCTCTTCATGCTAGGATGTCCAACCAAGTCCTTGCACTTCAAAGACAAATGGAGCAAATGCAAGTCAATTATGATAGGCAACTTGCCAATCTAAATCATGATGAGTCAAGTGGCTATGATAGTGAAAGAGGAAGGCATAGAGGAGGAGGTAGAAGAGGAAGGAGGCGTGAAGATAGGCTTGAAGGGATCAAAATTAAAGTTCCTTCCTTTATTGGGAAGAATGATCCGGAGGCTTACTTGGAATGGGAGTTAAAAATTGAGCAAGTTTTTAGTTGTAATTCCTACAATGAAGGAAAGAAAGTGAAGGTGGCAGCCCTAGAATTCAAGGAGTATGCTCTTGTGTGGTGGGATCAACTACAAAAAGAGAGGAGAAGAATTGGAGCTGAGCCCATTGATAGTTGGGAAGAAATGAAGCTTATCATGAGAAGAAGATTTGTCCCAAATCATTATCAAAGGGACATTCATAACAAATTACAAAGGCTTACCCAAGGGACCAAAAGTGTTGATGAATACTTCAAGGAGATGGAGTTGGCCTTACTTAGGTCAAATTTTCAAGAAGATAGGGAGGCTACCATGGCAAGGTTCTTAGGTGGATTGAATCAAGAAATACAAGATGTAGTGGAATTGCAACATTATGTGGAACTAGAAGATTTGGTCCAACAAGTTATCAAAGTGGAACAACAACTCAAGAGGAGAAAGTACAAATTTCGTTCTCCTCCTAAGTTGTCATCTTCAAGTTGGAAGGAAGATTCCAAGAAGGAGGGTAATTCATCTTCTAAGGAGATTGTGTCTACATCTCAAGGGAAAAAGCCATCGGAAGCAAGTCCTAGAAGTCGTGATGTCAAGTGCTTCAAGTGCCTAGGCCATGGACACATTGCATCCCAATGCCCAACAAAGAGGACCATGGTGTCAAGAAATGGAGAAGTGGTATCACAATCCGAGGCTTCAAGTAAGGAGGAAAGTGAAGAAGAAGTGTTCATGCCAGATGGTGATTTACTTATGGTGAGGAGGCTTTTGGGGAATCAAGTGAAAGATCATGAGGTGAGCCAAAGGGAGAATATTTTCCATTCTAGATGTCTCATTCAAGGGAAGGTATGTTCTCTCATAATTGATGGTGGTAGTTGTGCAAATGTTGTGAGTTCTAGGTTAGTTTCAAAATTGAATCTTGATATCAAGGCACATACAAGACCATATAGGCTACAATGGTTAAATGAGAACGGAGAAGTAATTGTGAACAAACAAGTGGAGGTTCCATTTTCCATTGGAAAATATGAAGATTCTGTTTTATGTGATGTAGTGCCTATGGAGGTAAGCCACATGTTGTTGGGAAGGCCTTGGCAGTATGACAAGAAGGCCATCCATGATGGGTTTTCCAACAAATTCACTTTCATGTATCAAGACCGCAAGGTCGTGCTTTCTCCTTTGTCTCCAAAGCAAATTAGTGAGGATCAAATGAGAATGAGAGAGAAAAGAGAGCAAGAGAGAAAAGAAAATGAAATTGAAAAAGAGAATGAGGAGAAGATTGAAAAGGAGAGTGAAAAAGAGATTGAAGAAAAAGGTGATCAAGAGAAAAAAATTGAGAAAAATAGTTTGGCAAGAAAAAGTGAAGGGAAAAAGTGAAGGGAAAGAGGCTTTGGTTTCAAAACAGTCCCAATTCATTTTTTATTGTAACAATTTTTATGTTATTGCTAATGCTTCTAATAACTTGTCTTTGTCTAATGGTGTTGTAATTGTTTGGCAGAAGTTCAATTCAAAGGAAGCACCCTATGGCAATGTGATTATGAAGGACACCTTTGATGGACCACCAATGTCTAATTTTGGTGATAAAAACTGTTTTAATTCGAGGTTGAATTCTTTCAAAGAAGGAGGGTATGATGTAAGCCAAGGGGGGCAAGTCAAGATTTCCTCAATGATGAAAAGAGCCCAAGAAGGAGCATGGTCCAAGATGCCTCACAAAGACTTAATGGGCCTGTGACAAGAGTTATGACCAAGAAAACCCAACAAGTCTTGATTCACATATTGGTTCTAATAATGGAAGCAAGTCCAAATGCAAGAGTTGAAGGAATGGGGGCCAAGTTGATCACCTACCTTGTCCAACTAGAAGATCCTTGAATATGATCAAGTGGGGCGTGCACCAAGAATAAAGACCATTACTAGTTGTTTTATTTTAATCTAATAATTGTAATAGGTTATATAAGTGGGTCCAAACTTGTGAAGTATTACAAATGGATCAAGCCCACTAATAACCTATGTTGCTCGAGTGTAGAAGCTTAGAGGGAGGGATCTTTTGGTTTGCATGCCATTAGTGACTCCTATAAGTTCTAGGTGTTTTATTTGGTTTGTTAAATTATGTGGGAGTTACACTTTTAATTTGAGAAATAAGTGTAACCACCACATAATAATAGAGTTAGAGTCATAAAGGGAAGTGTTTGGGGGCTGAATTGTTGGCTGAGTTAAGTTAGGTGTTAGTGTCATAAATTAGACTATTCAAGTGTGGGGCTTATGGTATTGAGAAGGCAAGGAAAGCCAAAAGTTGGCAGCCATCCTTCTTTATGTATTTTCGTCCAAAACATAGAATGATAACTTGGAAGTTGAATTTTGGATTGATATCCATTGTGAGAGATTTGTTCTCTTGGTTCTTGGATGAACCAAAACTAGTTCTTATCAAGAATCCAAGATTCTTGTGGCGAACATCATTGGCTTATCAAATAATCTTGTTTGTGGCGCCTATCATCATCTCTATCTTCTTCCATTTTCATATTTTCTGCACTTTGTTTTGGTTACCAAAAGTGTTTACAATTTTATCTTGTTCTTGATTGTGTTTTGCACCATAAACATGTCATGAATTCAACCAAAAAAGATCTTTCAAAGGCAACCCTCCATTTGGTTGTCATCATTTATCAAAGCCATAACCATGAGAAGCAACATTCAGAGACAAACCAGAGATTTCAGATCCAAAATCGTAGAAGAAACTGATGGAGAAAGAGGTGATGCGATCTAGGTCGCAAGAAGAGAGACCAAACTATGGAAGTGTCTGAGAAGGAGGATCTTGATGTGGTTCTCCTTGATGCTTCTCTTCGGCGGTGAGCTTCTTTGGTTTTTCGTTGATCTCAGAGACGACGATCATGGTGTTGATGGAGAAGGTGGTTTCATCGACGATGACCTCCGATTTTGTTGTTCCTTCTTCATCTTTCATTGCTAGATCCAAGAATAGTGGCGGCATAGGTATTGAATCTTCCTCTTCGGATTCGTTGCTGAAAGATTCATCTTCTTGTTTGCGCTTCATTATTGTGAAGGTGATAGAGGTGTTTTAGTTCTGTAGTTCAGCCATGGCAGTAGAACACTTCACAGAGGAGATAGGATTGTTGTTCTTCACGGTGCTAGATTGAGGATTCAAGAACAGTTGCGCAACATCATGGATAGAAGAATCGCCATTAGCCTTCTGTTTGAAGGTGCTAGAACGTGAATTGACAAGGATGCAAGTGACTTCCCCGATCTTGATGGTGGAACCGACAATTGTTGGCTTCATTGGAATTATTGGAGCCATAGGTATTGTATCAAGATCTGAGTGGCTTGAGTGTAGAAAATTCCCGAAAATGAGATCGCAGTGGCTGTTTTCCATTGCTGCAGATTCAGTTGATGATTGTTGCAGTGGTGGAACGGCTATGGTCTCCTCGTCTGTGTTGCTGATGAATTCTTCATCAAAGTCTGAAGCACAATCTTCATCGGCGTCTAAAGCCTCATCTTCGTTAGTATCCCAAGCATCAGCGGAAGCCTCACAATATCTCTCTGATACCATGTGAGAAATCCAGGGATGTGTTAGATAGAAGTCATAATCATAGGCTAGAAAGATAGCATGCTCATAAGGTAGCATTTTGTATTGATTGAAAGATGATGAAATGAACTACATGAAGCTCTATTTATAGATCTAGCTAACTTAACACATCCTAACAAACTATTAACCACTTGTAACAAACTCTAACAAAATTATTTATACTCCTAACAACAATAATTATTAGAAGCAAATGCTAGTGAGTGCGCTAAAAGCATTGTTTATTTAATCTAAAAATATAAATTTTTATATGAAGTGATGCATTCAATACATTGGAAATAGATATACTTAATTTTTCCATGAATAATTAACATTTTAGATCTTTTAAACAATGTTCTAAGGATATTCGTTAGCATGACCCTTGCTATGAAACAAAGGGTATATATATAGGTAATTTAATTATATAAATAATAATTAATTGCACCATGAGTCGTAATTAATTATTTAAATAAATGTTAGTTTAATTGAACAATTGGTTAATGCAGTATATTTCCCATAAGGGAATTGGTGTTAGGCTTCTTGACCAAAATGACCCACTTTTAGAAACTATTTACCAAAATAACCTACTTTTGAAACAATTTACCAAACTAACCTACTTTTTGCTAGGGTGGATTAAAATAATAATTTTTTTCTGACTAGTGGCGCTAGTCAAACTGACGCCATTGACTTGCTAGGTAGCGGGTCCTGATTGGTCAGAAAATTTTCAGGTCAAAAAAAAAAAAATTAACGCAAAAAATAAAATAAAAAGAAAATTAGGGGTGGCGCCACGTGTCACTACCCGGTGCAGTGACGCCACTACAACATGCGCCACCAGTGGCACTAGTTGCAGTGGCGCCACTGCATCATGTGGTGACACATGGCACCCCCCCCCCCCCCCCCCCCCCCCCCCCACCCACCCACCCACCCCACACATTCTACCTACCCAACCCCCCTCCACCTATATAAACCCCCCAACCGGCCCCCCTCCTAACCACCACTTCTCACCCTTTTATTTTCCCTATTTTCCAACATTCTACTAAAATCTTTTATATTTCTACACTCTATTTTATCATAAATTTTAATTTATGGTAACTATTTTAATTTTTATAATTTTATTAGACATTGTATACTCATTCTACGTCACCTCTTTCACCTTTTAATTTTCATTATTGTTATAATTAGTATTATTATTTTTTAAGTAAATAATATAATTTTTATAATATAATTTTTTTAATTTAGTAGTCATTTTATATCATTTGTTTATTTATTATTGACATCAATGCTTACATATTATAATTAATATCATTATTAGTTTATTAATATATTAATGTTGTAATATTATCATTAATATTGTTGATATCAATGCTTACATATTATAATTAATATCATTATCATTAATATTGTTGCAAATTATTAGTTTAATTTTGCTATTAATAATGTTGTTAATTTTATCATATTATTTTGTTTTAAAATATATTTTATTATTATTAAATATCATTAGTAGTGGTAATTTATTTATTTATTATCATTCTTATTTATTTATGTCTGATTAATGTAGGCTGATAATATGAATCAAGTTCTTAAGGTTTTGCTTTACTGGAACGGGAGGGTATGTGCTAGAGATAATGACCTTACTTTTGAAGGGAATACGAAAGTTATGCAAATAAAACAATGAATCAGGTATGAAGCGTTGAAGGCAAGGATACATTCTAGGTTAAAACTTCAAACAAATTAGTTTATTTCGAAGATAATGGCCAAATATCATGTACAAATAAATCCTCTAATTTTCACAGGTTACGAATTAACTGATGACACGGATGTGACTTGCATGATTAACACTTTTTTGCAAACTATGGAAATGACAACACTTGAGATATATGTTGAGATCGATGTGGTTGGTAGCTCCAAACTACCTGTCCAATCATTATGCAGTAATTTTCAAGTACAACAATACGACTTACCGGATCAATCATTTACCGATGATGAAGAATGGGGTAGTGAAATGGAGTTCGAGTTAGATAAAGATGAAGACGATGATGAATTTACATATTATGATTCAGATGACTCCGAAGATGAAGCTGAAGGTGGCTCTAATATAATACCATCCGCATTGGTTTCTCCAGTGTCATCTGTAAGGCCCAGATGTGGTGTTCCACAATAGTCAGGTTTGTTTTTAATAGTATTATTCCATTCTAATATTAATATCTTCATTAGTTGACATATATAAAAGAAGTTAATCTATTATAGGTCAATCACATGGTGTATTCATCAATCAATCTCCACATTACAGTTATATTAATTGGAATCATCTAGACGTAGAGACGGATTTCGCAGGGTTGGACGTTGCTGGATCTTGGCAACTGGGCGAGGAGTTGTATGAGGGATTGCGATTTGAGAGCAAACAGTCGGTTCAGTTGGCGGTGAAGCAATATTCAATGAAAATTCACCAATCATTTGAAGTCGAAAAATCAACAAAGTCCTTATGGAATGTCCATTGTTCAAGTCGTTCAGCGGGTTGCCCTTGGAGGTTAAGGGCCATTTTATCAAAGAAGTCAGACAAGTGGGAAGTGTCGAAGTATGTTGGTCCTCACAATTGATGTAAGCCAAGGGGGGCAAGTCAACTTTTCCTCAATGATGAAAAGAGCCAAATAGGGAGCATGGTCCAAGAAGCCTCACAAGGACTTGATGGGCCTATGACAAGAGTTACAACCAAGAAAGCCCAACAAGTCTTCATCCAAATAATTGTTCTTATGATGGGATCACGCCCAAATGCAAGGTTGGATGGAATGGAGCCCAAGTTGGTCACTTACCTTATCCAATTAGAAGATCCATGAAGTGTGGGGCGAATTGGAGGATCCAAGTTCAAGTGTTTTATTTGTTTTCCTTTTTAATTCAATAAGTGTAAGAGTTATGTAAGTGGGTCCATTATGGCAAATTGTTGCAGGCCATCTTTACTATTCTACACATGTTAAATTAGTGTAGGCTAAGATTCCTTTGAATGTAAATTATGGGGGTTACACTTTTTAATTTGAGAAGCAAAGTGTAACCACCCATAATCAAGAGGAGGTGGGGGCGTGTTTATGTATTGGAGACTGAGTTAAAATGGGTCAGGATTAAGATAGTTAAGTAGAGGTTATGGAATCATTAGGTAGACTAAGTAGTCATGAATTTGGCTTTTATGTGGGGGTTAAGGAATAATGTAGGAGGCAAGGAGTCAAACAAATGTGGGCAGCCACAACTCCTATTTGTATTTCGATTTCAACAACATGAATGATAACTTGGAAGTTGAATTTTGGATTGAAATCCATTTGAGAGAATCGTTCTCTTGGGTTCTTGGTTGAACCAAACCTAGTTCTTATCAAGAATCCAAGATTCTTGTGGCGAACATCATTGGCTTATCAAACAATCTTGTTTGTGGCGCCTTCCTTCCATCTCTATCTTCTTCCACTTTTATATTTTCTTCATCTTTTGATTTGAATTCAAGTATTATGCAAATCTGGTTTTTATAAATTCAACCAAAAAGATCATGTCAAGGCAACCCTCCATTTGGTTGTCATCAACAATTGTGTCAACGCAATGTTGTCACAAGATCACACAAAGATGGACTCCAATTTTGTATGCTCATGCATTCTAGGTATGACAATTTATCATATTTTTAATTTGATAATTTTAATAATTAATATATGATTTAAAATATGGTCTGATGATGTGTCAGGCATGGTCTGGGAACAACCCTCTGTTACCATCGGGTTGATACAGGAAAGGATCCAAAGTATGTTCGGATACAAAATTTCCTACCGGAAAGCATGGAAGGATAAACAAAAAGCCATAGTGCATATATTCGGAGACTGGGATGAGTTATACGCATTGTTGCCCAAATGGTTGGACCATTTGCACTTGTATGCCCCTGGAGCCTATCACAAGATCGAGACAAATCCTGTCATCGTTGGTCATTGGGTTAATATTCAAAGTCGTAAGTTTCATCGTCTTTTTTGGACATTCAAACAATGTTGTGATGCGTTCAATTACTGCAAGCCCATAATACAAGTGGATGTTACATTCTTGTATGGTAAGTATCGTGGTACCCTCTTGATTGCAACTACACAAGATAGGAATAGCAAAGTGTTGCCGATTGCGTTTGCGATCGTGGAAAGACTTCATTGGACGCTTGGTCCTGGTTTTTGGCACTTATTCGTGAAAAAGTTACCAATAGGACAGGTATATGTTTGATCTCCGACCGCCACCAAAGTATTAAATCTACCGTGGCAAATCCATACCTTGGTTGGCAACCACCGAATGCTTACCATGTATACTGCCTCAGACACATCGCCAGTAATTTCAACCATAAATTTAAAAATGTCAAGTTGAAGAAGGCATTGATGACACTAGGTAATAATTTTATTTCAATGATCAAAAGGTTTAGTTGAGTTATCTTTATATAACAAACGTGCGGTGTTATTTCAGGATATACAACGTCTCGCGTTTGCTTTGAGAGGAGATTAGAAAGATTTTGGGAAGCTAGTCCAGAGGTTAGACGGTGGATTGATGGCATCTCAAAAGAAAAGTGGAGTCTCGCTTATGATGATCAAGGTCGTAGGTATGGTCACATGACAACTAACTTATCGGAGGCAGTAAATAAGATATTGAAAGGTGTTCGGAATTTGCCAATCACGGCTTTGGTGAAGTGTACATACCACAGACTGGTAGAATATTTTGTTGACCGATGTTCAAGCACCAGAGCAGAACTTAAATCTGGTCAGGAATATTCTGAAAAACTGCGAGAAGCATTGATGAAGCAACAAGAAGAAGCATCATCCCATCATGTTCGGAGGTTTGACCGTCAAAATCTACAATTTGAAGTCGAGGAGGCATTCAATCCAGTCAACCAGAGATGGGGCCACTCATGGAGTGTTGATTTACCACCTCGATATTGCCAGTGTGGAAGATTCCAAGCATTTCACTTTCCTTGCTCTCATGTAATTGCAGCCTGTGCTCACGTTCATATTAGGTATCAATAGTATATCGATCCCTGATACAGGTTAGATTGCATCATGAACGCTTACTTCTATGAATGGTTCCTCATTGGCAATAAGGAAGGTGTACCATCAATGGATATGTCGTGGACCTTGGTTCCATATGACTTGATGCTATGTCCAAAGGGATGACCAAAATCAACCCAGATTAGGAATGAAATGGATTGGAGAGAGTCACAACCTAGTCAATGGTGCGGGTTATGTAGGTCTGAAGGGTACAACCGGCGTCATTGCCCTCAACGCACCGGAGAATCCGGGGTAAATCTAGATGACGAATAAGGATAATGTTTAGGGTATCGTGTAGTTTTTTATTAATATTTTATGTAGAATCAATTTAGTCAGACTTAATATTTATGTAACTGTTGTATGGTATTATTTAATGTTAACTACTTAACCAACTATTAAATAATAAGTGAACAAGCTATTTATTAATGTTTACTATTGAATATGTCATTTCTAAAAATTAAAAAAAAAAAAAAAAAAAAAAACTACATCAATGGTGTTGATGTTCGTTGTCTTGCATGAGTGACAAGATGCACTGATATCCTCAATCTCTTGCTTGACAATGTGGGTTTCGCCTTATCTCTCGTTGTGTATCGTCAATGCCTGCATCATCGCCTAACTCTATAACATCCGCAAAATCAATATTAAGATCGATGCCGACTGCATCATATTCAGGAGACCGCATCAGGATGTCTTGAAGTTGCATAATCCACGGCTGAGGTGCAGCAGGTGTGTAGCCAGATGGTGTATATGATGCAGGTGTATAATACATCTGGGAGGAATCTTGAGGCATACTAGAACCTGAGATGTCCCGATGTCCCATTAAAGAAAACCTGAAATTATTTTAACCTAATCGTGATATTAGCGTTAAGCGGTTATATTAAAACAACGGAAATTTTAAAAACTTAAATATAAAACAGTCATTAATGAAAGTAAACAGCACACATAACTATACGTATATCTATCAATATAAGTACTATAAAGGGAATCCCATCAGTAGGATCCTAAATATATACAAACTGAGGACTAAAACAAAAATACATCAAAAGTCTAAAAGAAAGATGCCTCACCGTCTCTCAAGATCCCTGTCCCCTCTCAAAAGTACACCAAAACTTCACACATACCTACATACCTAGGTAGATAGCACTCGCCTGTACCATCACTGACTACTACCCTCGTCATCACCTTGGAGTCTCGACGGTCCCACTACTCCTCTGCTCCTGCTAGAAGAGCTCCTATCAGAAGACCTCTGGAACAATCGTCGGTAAGCTTTGTTGTCTCTGGATGGCAACCTGGAGGGCACTCTAGAGGACTCCGACCCTGTCGCTCTAACCTCGGGGAGTGTGGGCACCTCCGGGACATGCATCGGATCAAGGACTGGTACTATTTTGTCCTCCTCAATAATAGGTGCCGTGATAGGCTTTGATGCGGGTGTTGGGCTGGTGCGGGCTTTGGTGCAGGTACCTCAAAGGGTACCAGAAATGGAACTGGTACTACCTCCTGCATCGGCGGCAGCGGTGCATCCGGAAATCCGATAGGAAAAGGAAACGTTTGACTGGCTAAAGTACCAACGAAACAAAGTGAAGCTCCTTGACCTAATCCAGTAGTCACCGAGACGGGACCTGTATATACCGCAAATCGAGTGACTGGGTCCACTAGCCACCCATTGGGATCCACAAACTCAAACTCAAACTCAAACTCAAAATTCCTCATGAGGGGGAACCTCGCCGGCTGCGTCATCCACGTGCTCCGGGTCTAGGTAAAACAGTAAATAAAACAAAACACCATAACAAGAAGAAAGGGGATAAGAAACTATTTAACATCAAACGTGAAATGGGTTTAGCAAAATTTAAATCCATAACAACACACTAACATCTCCATATATCTATATACATATATATAAGGACAATCATCCTCGAAACGTCTATTATTTTCCTCTACCCTCCCTCATGATGCAATGCAATGCGATGTGTATGATCATGTACGGCCACATATCCAGATATCCATCTCAATCAACGACACGTCTCCAGAGTCCTCAGCGCACATCCTTATCCGCGGAGAGAGAATGCCCATGCAAAGCAATTGCACTATAGTTGCACAATACACATCGGTGCACACCCTGGTCCCACGGCGAGGGTGCTCATGCAATGCATGAACTATAGCTGCGGCAATAATAATAATAATGTCTGGGACGGTCCTGCAATCCTCTAAACCACGGGAATACATCCCCCGGGGAAATAAACCCCTAGTGCATTTGAAAATATCACAGACCATCTCTCGGGTCAGCTCCTAGTGCCTGAACCTCTCATCCCCATCTCATGGACAACCTCAACATTAATCATATCTCATCAATCTCATCTCAATATCACAATAATCATCTCGGTTCGGCACTACTGAACACATGTATTATGAACCCGCACATACATCACCATAACTCATCATGTCTCAGTATTGATAAAAATCTCTAAGCACAATAATCACAATCATACCAACATGTAACCATCATAATAAAATATTATAATATAAATATATCCAAGTAGTCCAATAATCATATTATTTCCAGACAACTCATCACATAACAAGCAGCAAATCAATAATAGTTAAATAGTCAAATCAATCAACATCATTTATAAAATAATATATTTTTATACTTAACAACGATAAACCTACAATTCCAATATCATCATTGGTACCACTACGTAGTCCCCAATGTGATATTGATATTGTCTGTTACTCGCTCTCTAAAAGGGTTTCGGTCGCCCTACGCCGTTATCGAAATAAATGCCACTTCGCCGTTTCCGACGTTAGATGGCTTCTTTCCCCCATCTTATTGACGTGCGCAATTTCCCATACAAACTCTGAATGCGTCCGTGCTACCGACATGAACCTCGGTACTTTTTCCAACAATGTTACAAATCCCAAACAGCCGCTGCATTAAATGAAATTCGGACTAAAAAGTGAGTTTAAGATCTAAGAGAAAAGGTATTAAAAGTGCTACTGTTCGAACTCCATATCTCCCATTCCAGACTTTGATTTACAAATTTGAACGGTGAGAATGAAGAAATACCTGTCCTTAACCGCCTCCAAAATCTTGAGCCAGATCCAAGGGTTAACAAACCTCGGATGGCCGTTATATGGTGACAGGTTAGATGTTATATGGGTTGAGTTTCTCACCATCTAAGTCCACTGTGCGTGCTGAATATCTCATACTGTAGATTTTATTTACATATTCTGATCGTTGGTTATGAAGAAACACTAGTCCAGAAACTTCATATCAAATTGTAGCACGATCCAACGGTGGAAACGTGTGTAGTGACGATTTCACAGCGACCACTCCAACTAAGCTTTACTCAACAATGGCTGCCTTCCTTTGAGAGTTTCTTCCATACTCTTCTCTATTTTTGTGCGTGAATGAGCAAGGCGAAGCAGGCTTCTCTTTCATTCCACTATCAGATGTATAATATATAGTTTTATTACATTTTTAGTTAAGTTATATGCATGTAGGCTAGATGTCTTAAGTTTAGGTTGTTAGGTGTCTTAGTGGTACTTTAGTGGAAAACATGTGCCAACATAGGCATTAACTTAGGTGTCCTATACAAATGGTAGTGGAATCCATGTGTCAAGGGTCTAGGCTAGGTTGGGTGAGTGGAATGGTGACATGGCATGTCGGCATGGTGACATGTGTCATCGCATGTTGCTTCATCGGTATAATTGGGTGTTTTCTTCCGCATCTTCCTACTGCTGGAATATTTTTCTTGTATTATTTTACTTGTTGTACTCATCCTGACCTAATTTCAATATTCCAACTCTCAATATTCCACTTCCTAATCGCTTGGTTTGCGTTTCTTTGCATTCTGGACCCGTTTCAACTCTGATTCTCCTCAAACTTGAAACATAAGCTCACTAATACCTAATGAGCATGATTAAGCCTTCAAACATGCTTAATAATTTCATCATACACTACTCAAGAAAATGGGGTGTTACATTACTACCCCCTTAAAAAATTCCGTCCTCGAAATTTACGTACCTAAAAACAAATGTGGATACTGCCGCTGCATATCTGCCTCACGCCCCCAAGTAGCATCTCTAGTAACTACATCCCAAATGACCTTAACCAAGGGAATTTGTTTACCACGGAGCTCTTTAATCCTTCTATCTGCAATCTTAATCGGTAAAGCCTCATATTCTAGATTCTCTCGGAGTTGTATGGACTCAGGCTCAATGACATGAGAAGGATCGGGATAATATTTCCTCGACTGAGAGACATGAAAGACATCATATAGGCTAGAAAGGTTTGGGGGACAAGGTTATAAGGTAAGCCACTGGACCAATTAGTCGAAGAGTCTGAAAAGTCCAATGAATCGGGAGTAAGCTTTCTAGACTTTATAGCTCTGCCAATTCCAGTCTTCGGAGTGACTCTAAAAACACGTGATCACATTCCTGGAACTCTAAGGGTCACCTCCTCTTTTTACTGTAACTCCTCTGCCTATCCTGTGCTTCCTTCATTTTCTCTCTTATTTTCCTGACTTAGTTCTGGTGTTTGCTGTAACATCCCAAAAATTATATATGTGTTTATTGAATAATTAGTTTTATTAGTCAATTAGATATTTATTTTTATGTGTTTCAACTTATTTGATTTTATTTACTTATCAAACTATTTTTTTGTTTGGTGCATTGACACTGTGTTATTGCAGTGTATGCACACCTGTTAGACAATAATATTACCCTATTGTCATTATTATTATCTGTTAAGAAAAATATTTTAAATAGAATGATTGAAAGAAATTTATTTTCAGATCTTACTCTATTTAATTTTTTATTTGAAAATATGTTGGTTTAAAAGTAATCGGAGATTAATTTTGTATCATTGATTTCCTTGGTTGATAAATTCAACTATCAATCTTTACTCTAATTCAAAATTTGAAATTATATATTTGTCAATCATTGTGTTTAGATGCAAGGGCCAAAGTTTATTTATTTTTCTAAACTCAATTTTAATCATTCAAATTTTACTCACACCAAAATAAAGAATAAAGAACATAACTTTCCCTTCTTGGCTATGCACCTTCCACGATACTTCTTCCCCTCCACTCCTTTTCTCTTAACGCCATTTTCTTCTTCTATCAGACTCAATTTTTTCTCTCTCTCTTCACTTCTTCTAATCTCTCTCAAAACTCCATCTCATTCCTCCTCTCCTTGGACCAGCGCGCGCCGCCCAACCCAGCCGCCGAGTGCCGCCGCAGCTCGCCGACGGAAGGGCAAAGATCGCGTCCCTCGCCGCTGCTGCGCTGTTTCGCGTCCTCCACCGTGGGAAATGCCGTTCTCAGCCACGAATCGTCATTCCCCCGCTGCGGTAAGCTTCTAAGCTGCCATTAATGGTGATTTTCGGACATCACCTTGCTAGTTCAAGTTTTTTTTTGTTCTTCTCCTTGAACTTATACTCTCTTTTGGTTCTTGAATGCTCCGGAAACAAACCGCCGCTGTCCGCCGCCGTCGCCGCCATCACAGAACCTTCAAGTTCATCTTCTTACTTTGGGTGAGTGATTTCTCACTTTCCTTTGTCCATTTTCAAAGTCTCCAATTTTCTTCATGAACCTAAAAACCCTCAAATCTGTTTTGATTTAAATTAATGTGATTTTTGAGAGATTAAGTATGTTACTGAGCTATATTTATAGTGTTAATGTTGAGTAATTAATTTGGTGATTTGTCTAGTTGTTTCTATGTTTGGATTGTTTCCCTGGGATGTTTTGCATGTTCGTGCTGGCTCTGGGGAAGTAGGAATTGCTTTCTGGGAACTGACAGGAGTTACATGTGCGTGCTCTGAAGCGCCAAAGGAACTGGAACATCATTCCAGGTGGGGGAAGATAATACTCTAGGCGTAGTGTGGGTTTTAATGCGGGTTTTAGTATGTTTGCTAGGAAATTATATGGGGGATGGTTATTATATAATTGTCTGTGTTAATTATTTGATTGAATTATACGATTGGTATGATTGAAACCTTATCTGATGCTTTGAGTGGGAAATTATGTTTTTGGAAATGATTGTTTTTGCTGGCTTTGATTGTTCATTCTGACTTGAGATTAGAAATAGGGGATCGTTATTCCTTAAGACTTAAATCATGTACGATGTTGTTGGATGGAGAAATGCAATAAGAGTTGAGTGGTAATGTGTATGTGAAGAGGTGTGAGCGAACCTTGAAGACATAATAGTCTATTTTAAATGGTTTATTAGCATATAGGTGTGAATCCTAATTAGACAGACGGTGAATGGATTGTAGAAGCGATTATGTACTGATGCAAGTTCTTAGACTAAGCTTCGTTAAACTTATGTTAAAGTAATTGCTATGTTAAGAAACAAGGCATAATTTTATGGATTGTACAAGTTGATTATGATGGATGTAATGGATGATGATTACTGGAGATATGATGTGGCTTAGATTAGTTATGATGTAAAATTCTAATTTTTGAAGGACATTAAGCTCCTTAAGTTAAATTGGATAAATTCTAGAGTGACTTAGAGTAGTTTTAAGGGATTGTCAATATACGAGAAATTAGGGAAATAAGTTATTTGATATTTAGTTGCTGATGTAAATTAAGTTGGGATTGATTGGAGATGAGTTTAGGATCTTATCTTGATGACGTTGAATTCAGGTTTAGAATGAAGCATAAAACTCTAAGTTGTTTCTAAGGAATATTTGAGTATTTAAAGGTTAAAGAAGGATGTTCATAAATATGGCATATAAGTGAAGATTGATTTTAGTATAATTGCTTAAGATCTTATATTGAAAGAATTCTTAGTATGATTGCTTGCTCTTAATTATTTGCCGATGGCATATTTAAATGGACTTCACACCTCCATTTGCTATATTATTTTAGCAAAGTAATTATCTTGTTTTTAAGACGCGGTCGCCCTTGCGAATTTTTGGGTAAGGTTTGTTATAATTAGGCTCTAAGTGTAAGCCTATCAGTATAATCGTTAAGTCGCTTAGGCACTGTTTGTGATGTGCATTTGTTTCCGAACTTGATTCGGGAGGTGTTGGAATATTATTATTAGTTGGTATCAATTTCTTATTTATTGAATTTGTGAATTCAATCTTAAGGTTTATCCTTATTCATGTTTTGTTGTCTTGGGCTCGAAGTTAATATGATATATGTTATTTTGGAATTAAAGGAATAGACCAAATGTTGGAAAGTTAAAGACTTTCAAAATCTTGTCTTTTGATGATTTTATCCTTCGGTTTGTATTTTGATATTAAGTATCAAATGTTAATTCTAAATATGATTATATACTTAATTTTAGCCTAAGTACGCTCAAATGAATTTGAAGTGTCAAAAGTATTTTGAATCAAGAATGATATGTTGGTTAATGGTCTATTCGAGCCCAATTCTTAACAATAACTCTTTTTAAATTGATACCAGCGCTTTGGAACTTTTTAGTTCCTGCTTTGCTTGTCTTTGGACAACATTCCAACCTAATCATAGTCGTTGTCGTTCTGGAAGCATAGACACCTATTCATAGGATATTAGGGGACTGTGTGGGGGCCACGGAGACCTTGGGAATAGTTAGGCGTGGATCCTGCCAATGGTTTAGTGTACAGCTGCGCTGCGCTGGTGGAGACCTGGACAGCAGGACTATCTTGAAACTCCACCGAACTAAATATTATTCAGATGTTAAGTACTCTCGTGTGAAAGGACCGCGGAGGTGGCTGTTAGCGTACTCCATTTGGGACTTGTGCACCGAGTTGTTTACACATATTACCTGAATGCTATCCTGACAGAACATTATGACAACAATAGTCTCCATGGAGCAGAGTTAGGTCTAGTTCTAGGCATACATTCAAGTCTCAGCCTTTTTCTAAAACTATATATATATTTTATAAATATCCTTTAATGTATATATGTATATATCCACTTGAATGCTTGTTTGTTTACCTGCATGCCCATATCTACATTCCTAGCCTATTGTAGAATCTTACCTCCTTTATTTGTATCTTTTCTTCTCTTTGTTACTGGTTGGCAAAAATTAGTTCATCCGGTGAGCCTAAAGGAGATAAGGAATGACTGAAAGATGCTGAGAAGGTGACAAAAGAGAATTATGAAGACTCAGAGCTTTATTATCGTGTGTAATATGTTATATATTTGGAGTTGTGTGTGTTAAAGTATTTGGAAAATGTTATTATGTTTTATTTTGGCAATCATGAGAAAATTTATAAGCAAGCTTAGTTTTCGAAAACTCATTGTAAGTAATTATTTCATGTACTTTTAAAATTTCATTTGGGACTGTTGTATTTATCTATTTTAAGTTTCTAGTGTATAAATGGGATTTTATTTTTTTTTATCCTGGCAATTGATGTAAGACCAGTGATCAAATTTTTATTTGAAGAAGTATTTGGATTTATCAATTGTTTATCAGGTAATATTTTGACGTCATGCAAAGTTCCAATTTTTAAAGAGGTTATTTAGAAAATTTTCTGAAAATCCTCATTTTTATACAGTTAATCCGTTTTAAATAAAACATGGTGTTACATTTAGTGGTATCAGAACAGTCGAGCCTAATCGGATCTGAGGTTATGACCCGACTGTGTTTCTCGTTGTGTGACCTCTGTGTTTGTGTGATTTGTTTTTCTAGTTTGTGTGACATTGGTTGATAGCATAAGTATTAGCTAGATATAAGTTCATGAGATTTATCTCATGATGTGATTTCCACTAATTACTCTTATAGTAATTAATGACTCACGGCGAAAAGCTTGGTATCATGGCATTAAGTTCAGCCGAAGGACAACACAAACTGTAATATCAAGAATGGGAAAAACTTGCACAAGCAAATGATTGTCACGTCGAGGTATCATAATGATCAAGATACGAGAAGTCGATGAAGTTGACCGCGATCGTGCAAAATTCAGAGAAGAAAACATAAGATAACAACATCAAACTAAGCGTGTCTGGAAGGACTTGTGCTCTCTGAGGCAAGTCAATCCGAATCTTAGACCTCTAGTGAGCGTCTCATGATTCAGAGACTTTTAACTGTACTATCCAATTCTTGTACTGATCATACTTTCACTTCATGTGTGGTGTGAGATTTTTAAATTTCCTTGTTCCTGACATTTTCACTCAAGTTGATTCTTTTGTACCCTCAGTGGTCATATTCTTCTGCTTTAGTTCATTTGAAGCTATACTCTAAGAACTCGTAACTTGATAGTCATTTCTTTAATTCTTATGGTTGTATTAAACAATCACAAGGTCCAATTTTATGACTTCATGTTGATCTGATTATTCCGACGTTGATTTGAAATCTATCATGGCTCATCAGTTGGTCATGGTAGTCGGTTATTTTAACAAACTCAAATGGATTCCCTATACATGAGAATTTGCACTCATGTTTCTAAATACTCATGGTTGTAGTAAACATTTGAGTTGATCGAGTTGATAGTATCCATTAATTTGGACATTCTACTTTTCTTTGAAAAGCTGTTATGATTATCCTCTTGGGTCATAACATATGTAGCTTTGTCGTTATACAGTTTTTGGGACCGACAAAGTGAGATTACTTATTCTGAAGGTCTTAGACAAGATAAGTGTCTCACAACTAAGTCTTCATTTGTGATACCCATTTCATTCGGTAATACTTCTTTCATTTCACTTTATTGTGTGAGATCATGGAATTTGTCTGTTTCTATGTTTTTGATACAAGTGACTTCTCTTTCTACCTTCAAAATTTCATTTTGTTGTTATAGCTTGTTTAGATTTTCTTTTCTTTAAATTTGCAAGCTATTAATCATTCATTTGTTTCCTATGATTGTATTAGACAATTGAAATGGCTAGCTTATAGCTATCTGTTGATCTGATTGTTTCCATCTTGATTCGAAATCCATGATGAATGTTATCCTTGAGTCATGATGGATATAAATTTTCGGAAACAAGAAGTTCTTAGGAAACTTATTCTAGTCACCTCTATTCTTGTTAGATGTGACTTAGTCTGATTTTTTTAAGGCAGCATGTTCTCCTATTAAAGCATCGTTCGACGACTGCACTATTAAGGATGAATCCTTTTTGTGTTAGAGTCTATTCATCTTTTGATTACTAATATGATGGGAGTTCTTATGAAAGAATGAATTTTTAGTAGAGTCCTATTTGTAACAACTGTGACGACATTTTTACATTCAGGAACCTATTGAAGGCTCTTTTTAGAGGAAGATTTGTCTTATGAGGCCCTCCCAATTAAAATATGATGTCGATTGGTGAAAGAACTTCAAAGGAAGGTGATTACTTCAGTCAAAGTTTCTAGGATCATCTTCGTTGGAGTTGCTACGTGGAATATCCGGGTGAAAACGTAGGGTAGTATCTATATCTTTTTTTTGAGATATATCAAATTTCGAGGACGAAATTTTTGTAAGAGGGGTAGTAATGTAGTAATGTAACATCCCAAAAATTATATATGTGTTTATTGGATAATTAGTTTTATTAATCAATTAGATATTTATTTTTATGTGTTTCAACTTATTTGATTTTATTTACTTATCAAACTATTTTTTTGTTTGGTGCATTGACACTGTGTTATTGCAGTGTATGCACACTTGTTAGACAATAATATTACCCTATTGTCATTATTATTATCTGTTTAGAAAAATATTTTAAATAGAAAGATTGAAAGAAATTTATTTTCAGATCTTACTCTACTTAATTTTTTATTTGAAAATATGTTAGTTTAAAAGTAATCGGAGATTAATTTTGTATCATTGATTTCCTTGGTTGATAAATTCAACCATCAATCTGTACTCTAATTCAAATTTTGAAATTATATATTTGTCAATCATTGTGTTTAGATGCAAGGGCCAAAGTTTATTTATTTTTCTAAACTCAATTTTAATCATTCAAATTTTACTCACACCAAAATAAAGAATAAAGAACATAACATTCCCTTCTTGGCTGTGCACCTTCCACGATACTTCTTCCCCTCCACTCCTTTTCTCTTAACGCCATTTTCTTCTTCTATCAGACTCATTTTTTTTCTCTTTCTCTTCACTTCTTCTCATCTCTCTCAAAACTCCATCTCCTTCCTCCTCTCCTTGGACCAGCGCGCGCCGCCCCGCCCAGCCCAGCCACCGACTGTCGTCACAGTTCGCCGATGGAAGGGCAAAGATCGCGTCCATCGCTGCTGCTGCGCTGTTTCGCATCCTCCGCCCTGTGAAATGCAGTTGTCAGCCACGAATCGTCGTTCCACCCGTTCAAGTTTCTCATTTTTTTTCATCTGAACTTACATTCTCTTTTGTTCTTGAATGCTCCGGAAACAAACCGCCGCTGTCCGCCACCGTCGCCGCCATCACAGAACCTTCAAGTTCATCTTCTTACTTTGGGTGAGTGATTTCTCACTTTCCTTTGTCCATTTTCAAAATCTCCAATTTTCTTCATGAACCTAAAAACCCTTAAATCTGTTTTGATTTAAATTAATGTGATTTTTGAGAGATTAAGTATGTTAGTGATCTATATTTATAGTGTTAATGTTGAGTAATTAATTTGGTGACTTGTGGTGGTTGTTTCTATGTTTGGATTGTTTCCCTGGGATGTTTTGCATGTTCGTGCTGGCTCTGGGGAAGCAGGAATTGTTTTCTGGGAACTGACATGAGTTACATGTGCGTGCTCTGAAGCGCCAAAGGAACCGGAACATCATTCCAGGTGGGGGAAGAAGATAATACTCTAGGCGTAGTGTGGGTTTTAATGCGGGTTTTAGTATGTTTGCTAGGAAATTATATGGGGGATGGTTATTATATAATTGTCTGTGTTAATTATTTGATTGAATTATATGATTGGTATGATTGAAACCTTAGCTGATGCTTTGAGTGGGAAATTGTGTTTTTGGAAATGATTGTTTTTGCTGGCTTTGATTGTTCATTCTGACTTGAGATTAGAAATAGGGGATCATTATTCCTTAAGACTTAAATCATGTACGATGTTGTTGAATGGAGAAATGCAATAAGAGTTTAGTGGTAATGTGTATGTGAAGAGGTGTGAGCGAACCTTGAAGACATAATAGTCTATTTTAAATGGTTTATAAGCATATAGGTGTGAATCCTAATTAGACGGACGGTGAATGGATTGTAGAAGCGATTATGTACTGATGCAAGTTCTTAGGCTAAGCTCCGTTAAACTTATGTTAAAGTAATTGCTATGTTAAGAAACAAGGCATAAACCCAATATAATTTTATGGATTGTACAAGTTGATTATGATGGATGTAATGGATGATGATTGCTGGAGATATGATGTAGCTTAGATTAGTTATGATGTAAAATTCTAATTTTTGAAGGACATTAAGCTCCTTAAGTTAAATTGGATAAATTCTAGAGTGACTTAGAGTAGTTTTAAGGGATTGTCAATATACGAGAAATTAGGGAAATAAGTTATTTGATATTTAGTTGCTGATGTAAATTAAGTTGGGATTGATTGGAGATGAGTTTAGGATCGTATCTTGATGACGTTGAATTCAGGTTTAGAATGAAGCATAAAACTCTAAGTTGTTTCTAAGGAATATTTGAGTATTTAAAGGTTAAAGAAGGATGTTCATAAATATGGCATATAAGTGAAGATTGATTTTAGTATAATTGCTTAAGATCTTATATTGAAAGAATTCTTAGTATGATTGCTTGCTCTTAATTGTTTGCCGATGGCATATTTAAATGGACTTCACACCTCCATTTGCTATATTATTTTAGCAAAGTAATTATCTTGTTTTTAAGACGCGGTCGCCCTTGCGAATTTTGGGTAAGGTTCGTTATAATTAGGCTCTAAGTGTAAGCCTATCAGTATAATCGTTAAGTCGCTTAGGGACTGTTTGTGATGTGCATTTGTTTCCGAACTTGATTCGGGAGGTGTTGGAATATTATTATTAGTTGGTATCAATTTCTTATTTATTGAATTTGTGAATTCAATCTTAAGGTTTATCCTTATTCATGTTTTGTTGTCTTGGGCTCGAAGTTAATATGATATATGTTATTTTGGAATGAAAGGAATAGACCAAATGTTGGAAAGTTAAAGACTTTCAAAATCTTGTCTTTTGATGATTTTATCCTTCGGTTTGTATTTTGATCTTAAGTATCAAATGTTAATTCTAAATATGATTATATACCTAATTTTAGCCTAAGTGCGCTCAAATGAATTTGAAGTGTCAAAAGTATTTTGAATCAAGAATAATATGTTGGTTAATGGTCTATTCGAGCCCAATTCTTAACAATAACTCTTTTTAAATTGATACCAGCGCTTTGGAACTTTTTAGTTCCTGCTTTGCTTGTCTTCGGACAACATTCCAACCTAACGTAGTCGTTGTCGTTCTGGATGCATAAACACCTATTCATAGGATATTAGGGGACTGTGTGGGGGCCACGGAGACCTTGGGGATAGTTAGGCGTGGATCCTGCCAATGGTTCAGTGTACAGCTGCGCTGCACTGGTGGAGACCTGGACAACAGGACTATCTTGAAACTCCACCGAACTAAATATTATTCAGATGTTAAGTACTCTCGTGTGAAAGGACCGCGGAGATGGCTGTTAGCGTACTCCATTTGGGACTTGTGCACCGAGTTGTTTACACATATTACCTGAATGCTATCCTGACATAACATTATGACAACAATAGTCTCCATGGAGCAGAGTTAGGTCTAGTTCTAGGCATACATTCGAGTCTCAGCCTTTTCTAAAACTATATATATATATATTTTATAAATATCCTTTAATGTATAAATGTATATATCCACTTGAATGCTTGTTTGTTTACCTGCATGCCCATATCTACATTCCTAGCCTATTGTAGAATCTTACCTCCTTTATTTGTATCTTTTCTTCTCTTTGTTACTGGTTGGCAACAATTAGTTCATCCGGTGAGCCTAAAGGAGATAAGGAATGACTGAAAGATGCTGAGAAGGTGACAGAAGAGAATTATGAAGACTCAGAGCTTTGTTATCGTGTGTAATATGTTATATATTTGGAGTTGTGTGTGTTAAAGTATTTGGAAAATGTTATTATGTTTTATTTTGGCAATCATGAGAAAATTTATAAGCAAGCTTAGTTTTCGAAAACTCATTGTAAGTAATTATTTCATGTACTTTTAAAAATTCATTTGGGACTGTTGTATTTATCTATTTTAAGTTTCTAGTGTATAAATGGGATTTTATTTTTTTTATCCTGGCAATTGATGTAAGACCAGTGATCAAATTTTTATTTGAAGAAGTATTTGGATTTATCAATTGTTTATCAGGTAATATTTTGACGTCATGCAAAGTTCCAATTTTTAAAGAGGTTATTTAGAAAATTTTCTGAAAATCCTCATTTTTATACAGTTAATCCGTTTTAAATAAAACATGGTGTTACATTTAGTGGTATCAGAACAGTCGAGCCTAATCGGATCTGAGGTTATGACCCGACTGTGTTTCTCGTTGTGTGACCTCTGTGTTTGTGTGATTTGTTTTTCTAGTTTGTGTGACATTGGTTGATAGCATAAGTATTAGCTAGATATAAGTTCATGAGATTTATCTCATGATGTGATTTCCACTAATTACTCTTATAGTAATTAATGACTCACGGCGAAAAGCTTGGTATCATGGCATTAAGTTCAGCCGAAGGACAACACAAACTGTAATATCAAGAATGGGAAAAACTTGCACAAGCAAATGATTGTCACGTCGAGGTATCATAATGATCAAGATACGAGAAGTCGATGAAGTTGACCGCGATCGTGCAAAATTCAGAGAAGAAAACATAAGATAACAACATCAAACTAAGCGTGTCTGGAAGGACTTGTGCTCTCTGAGGCAAGTCAATCCGAATCTTAGACCTCTAGTGAGCGTCTCATGATTCAGAGACTTTTAACTGTACTATCCAATTCTTGTACTGATCATACTTTCACTTCATGTGTGGTGTGAGATTTTTAAATTTCCTTGTTCCTGACATTTTCACTCAAGTTGATTCTTTTGTACCCTCAGTGGTCATATTCTTCTGCTTTAGTTCATTTGAAGCTATACTCTAAGAACTCGTAACTTGATAGTCATTTCTTTAATTCTTATGGTTGTATTAAACAATCACAAGGTCCAATTTTATGACTTCATGTTGATCTGATTATTCCGACGTTGATTTGAAATCTATCATGGCTCATCAGTTGGTCATGGTAGTCGGTTATTTTAACAAACTCAAATGGATTCCCTATACATGAGAATTTGCACTCATGTTTCTAAATACTCATGGTTGTAGTAAACATTTGAGTTGATCGAGTTGATAGTATCCATTAATTTGGACATTCTACTTTTCTTTGAAAAGCTGTTATGATTATCCTCTTGGGTCATAACATATGTAGCTTTGTCGTTATACAGTTTTTGGGACCGACAAAGTGAGATTACTTATTCTGAAGGTCTTAGACAAGATAAGTGTCTCACAACTAAGTCTTCATTTGTGATACCCATTTCATTCGGTAATACTTCTTTCATTTCACTTTATTGTGTGAGATCATGGAATTTGTCTGTTTCTATGTTTTTGATACAAGTGACTTCTCTTTCTACCTTCAAAATTTCATTTTGTTGTTATAGCTTGTTTAGATTTTCTTTTCTTTAAATTTGCAAGCTATTAATCATTCATTTGTTTCCTATGATTGTATTAGACAATTGAAATGGCTAGCTTATAGCTATCTGTTGATCTGATTGTTTCCATCTTGATTCGAAATCCATGATGAATGTTATCCTTGAGTCATGATGGATATAAATTTTCGGAAACAAGAAGTTCTTAGGAAACTTATTCTAGTCACCTCTATTCTTGTTAGATGTGACTTAGTCTGATTTTTTTAAGGCAGCATGTTCTCCTATTAAAGCATCGTTCGACGACTGCACTATTAAGGATGAATCCTTTTTGTGTTAGAGTCTATTCATCTTTTGATTACTAATATGATGGGAGTTCTTATGAAAGAATGAATTTTTAGTAGAGTCCTATTTGTAACAACTGTGACGACATTTTTACATTCAGGAACCTATTGAAGGCTCTTTTTAGAGGAAGATTTGTCTTATGAGGCCCTCCCAATTAAAATATGATGTCGATTGGTGAAAGAACTTCAAAGGAAGGTGATTACTTCAGTCAAAGTTTCTAGGATCATCTTCGTTGGAGTTGCTACGTGGAATATCCGGGTGAAAACGTAGGGTAGTATCTATATCTTTTTTTTGAGATATATCAAATTTCGAGGACGAAATTTTTGTAAGAGGGGTAGTAATGTAGTAATGTAACATCCCAAAAATTATATATGTGTTTATTGGATAATTAGTTTTATTAATCAATTAGATATTTATTTTTATGTGTTTCAACTTATTTGATTTTATTTACTTATCAAACTATTTTTTTGTTTGGTGCATTGACACTGTGTTATTGCAGTGTATGCACACTTGTTAGACAATAATATTACCCTATTGTCATTATTATTATCTGTTTAGAAAAATATTTTAAATAGAAAGATTGAAAGAAATTTATTTTCAGATCTTACTCTATTTAATTTTTTATTTGAAAATATGTTAGTTTAAAAGTAATCGGAGATTAATTTTGTATCATTGATTTCCTTGGTTGATAAATTCAACCATCAATCTGTACTCTAATTCAAATTTTGAAATTATATATTTGTCAATCATTGTGTTTAGATGCAAGGGCCAAAGTTTATTTATTTTTCTAAACTCAATTTTAATCATTCAAATTTTACTCACACCAAAATAAAGAATAAAGAACATAACGTTCCCTTCTTGGCTGTGCACCTTCCACGATACTTCTTCCCCTCCACTCCTTTTCTCTTAACGCCATTTTCTTCTTCTATCAGACTCATTTTTTTTCTCTTTCTCTTCACTTCTTCTTCTCATCTCTCTCAAAACTCCATCTCCTTCCTCCTCTCCTTGGACCAGCGCGCGCCGCCCAGCCCAGCCACCGACTGTCGTCGCAGTTCGCCGATGGAAGGGCAAAGATCGCGTCCATCGCTGCTGCTGCGCTGTTTCGCATCCTCCGCCCTGTGAAATGCAGTTGTCAGCCACGAATCGTCGTTCCCCCGCCGCGGTAAGCTTCTAAGCTGCCATTAATGGTGATTTTCGGACATCACCTTGCTAGTTCAAGTTTTTTTTGTTCTTCTTCTTGAACTTACACTCTCTTTTGGTTCTTGAATGCTCCGGAAACAAACCGCCGCTGTCCGCCACCGTCGCCGCCATCACAGAACCTTCAAGTTCATCTTCTTACTTTGGGTGAGTGATTTCTCACTTTCCTTTGTCCATTTTCAAAATCTCCAATTTTCTTCATGAACCTAAAAACCCTTAAATCTGTTTTGATTTAAATTAATGTGATTTTTGAGAGATTAAGTATGTTAGTGATCTATATTTATAGTGTTAATGTTGAGTAATTAATTTGGTGACTTGTCTGGTTGTTTCTATGTTTGGATTGTTTCCCTGGGATGTTTTGCATGTTCGTGCTGGCTCTGGGGAAGCAGGAATTGCTTTCTGGGAACTGACATGAGTTACATGTGCGTGCTCTGAAGCGCCAAAGGAACCGGAACATCATTCCAGGTGGGGGAAGATAATACTCTAGGCGTAGTGTGGGTTTTAATGCGGGTTTTAGTATGTTTGCTAGGAAATTATATGGGGGATGGTTATTATATAATTGTCTGTGTTAATTATTTGATTGAATTATATGATTGGTATGATTGAAACCTTAGCTGATGCTTTGAGTGGGAAATTGTGTTTTTGGAAATGATTGTTTTTGCTGGCTTTGATTGTTCATTCTGACTTGAGATTAGAAATAGGGGATCATTATTCCTTAAGACTTAAATCATGTACGATGTTGTTGAATGGAGAAATGCAATAAGAGTTTAGTGGTAATGTGTATGTGAAGAGGTGTGAGCGAACCTTGAAGACATAATAGTCTATTTTAAATGGTTTATAAGCATATAGGTGTGAATCCTAATTAGACGGACGGTGAATGGATTGTAGAAGCGATTATGTACTGATGCAAGTTCTTAGGCTAAGCTCCGTTAAACTTATGTTAAAGTAATTGCTATGTTAAGAAACAAGGCATAAACCCAATATAATTTTATGGATTGTACAAGTTGATTATGATGGATGTAATGGATGATGATTGCTGGAGATATGATGTAGCTTAGATTAGTTATGATGTAAAATTCTAATTTTTGAAGGACATTAAGCTCCTTAAGTTAAATTGGATAAATTCTAGAGTGACTTAGAGTAGTTTTAAGGGATTGTCAATATACGAGAAATTAGGGAAATAAGTTATTTGATATTTAGTTGCTGATGTAAATTAAGTTGGGATTGATTGGAGATGAGTTTAGGATCGTATCTTGATGACGTTGAATTCAGGTTTAGAATGAAGCATAAAACTCTAAGTTGTTTCTAAGGAATATTTGAGTATTTAAAGGTTAAAGAAGGATGTTCATAAATATGGCATATAAGTGAAGATTGATTTTAGTATAATTGCTTAAGATCTTATATTGAAAGAATTCTTAGTATGATTGCTTGCTCTTAATTGTTTGCCGATGGCATATTTAAATGGACTTCACACCTCCATTTGCTATATTATTTTAGCAAAGTAATTATCTTGTTTTTAAGACGCGGTCGCCCTTGCGAATTTTGGGTAAGGTTCGTTATAATTAGGCTCTAAGTGTAAGCCTATCAGTATAATCGTTAAGTCGCTTAGGGACTGTTTGTGATGTGCATTTGTTTCCGAACTTGATTCGGGAGGTGTTGGAATATTATTATTAGTTGGTATCAATTTCTTATTTATTGAATTTGTGAATTCAATCTTAAGGTTTATCCTTATTCATGTTTTGTTGTCTTGGGCTCGAAGTTAATATGATATATGTTATTTTGGAATGAAAGGAATAGACCAAATGTTGGAAAGTTAAAGACTTTCAAAATCTTGTCTTTTGATGATTTTATCCTTCGGTTTGTATTTTGATCTTAAGTATCAAATGTTAATTCTAAATATGATTATATACCTAATTTTAGCCTAAGTGCGCTCAAATGAATTTGAAGTGTCAAAAGTATTTTGAATCAAGAATAATATGTTGGTTAATGGTCTATTCGAGCCCAATTCTTAACAATAACTCTTTTTAAATTGATACCAGCGCTTTGGAACTTTTTAGTTCCTGCTTTGCTTGTCTTCGGACAACATTCCAACCTAACGTAGTCGTTGTCGTTCTGGATGCATAAACACCTATTCATAGGATATTAGGGGACTGTGTGGGGGCCACGGAGACCTTGGGGATAGTTAGGCGTGGATCCTGCCAATGGTTCAGTGTACAGCTGCGCTGCACTGGTGGAGACCTGGACAACAGGACTATCTTGAAACTCCACCGAACTAAATATTATTCAGATGTTAAGTACTCTCGTGTGAAAGGACCGCGGAGATGGCTGTTAGCGTACTCCATTTGGGACTTGTGCACCGAGTTGTTTACACATATTACCTGAATGCTATCCTGACATAACATTATGACAACAATAGTCTCCATGGAGCAGAGTTAGGTCTAGTTCTAGGCATACATTCGAGTCTCAGCCTTTTCTAAAACTATATATATATATTTTATAAATATCCTTTAATGTATAAATGTATATATCCACTTGAATGCTTGTTTGTTTACCTGCATGCCCATATCTACATTCCTAGCCTATTGTAGAATCTTACCTCCTTTATTTGTATCTTTTCTTCTCTTTGTTACTGGTTGGCAACAATTAGTTCATCCGGTGAGCCTAAAGGAGATAAGGAATGACTGAAAGATGCTGAGAAGGTGACAGAAGAGAATTATGAAGACTCAGAGCTTTGTTATCGTGTGTAATATGTTATATATTTGGAGTTGTGTGTGTTAAAGTATTTGGAATATGTTATTATGTTTTATTTTGGCAATCATGAGAAAATTTATAAGCAAGCTTAGTTTTCGAAAACTCATTGTATGTAATTATTTCATGTACTTTTAAAAATTCATTTGGGACTGTTGTATTTATCTATTTTAAGTTTTTAGTGTATAAATGGGATTTTATTTTATTTTTTATCCTGGCAATTGATGTAAGACCAGTGATCAAATTTTTATTTGAAGAAGTATTTGGATTTATCAATTGTTTATCAGGTAATATTTTGACGTCATGCAAAGTTCCAATTTTTAAAGAGGTTATTTCGAAAATTTTCTGAAAATCCTCATTTTTATACAGTTAATCCGTTTTAAATAAAACATGGTGTTACATTTGCTGTGCCACATCAAGACCCAACACTTGGCTCTCGCCAGTCTCATACCAACACAACGGAGTCCTACACTTTCTCCCGTACAAAGCCTCGTACGGAACCATCCCTATACTGCTGTGGAAACTGTTATTGCAAGTGAACTCAATCAAAGGTAGTAACTTATCCCAGCAGCCAATATGTTCCAACACACAGGCTCTTAAAATATCCTCCAATGATTGAATTGTTCTCTCTGACTGCCCATCCGTCTGAGGATGATAAGCTGAACTCATCCCCAACTTGGTTCCCAAAGCATTGTGTAACTATCTCCAAAATCTAGATGTAAATCTAGGATCTCGGTCGAAGACAATACTCGACGGCACACCGTGCAACCTTACAACTTCCTTGATATAGATATGGGTCAACTTCTCCAAACTGTAGCTCTCACCAATAGGTAAGAAGTGAGCACACTTCGTCACCAAAATCACATCAAACCTCTTCGGAGTTCTTGGTAACCCAACCATGAAGTCCATAGCTATACTATCCCGCTTCCATCCTGGGATATCCAAAGACTGCAACAACCTAGCAGGCTTTTGATGCTCTATCTTAGCTTTCTGACAAACTAAACAAGATAGAACATATTCTGCCAACTCCTTCTTCATCTTTAGCCACCAAAACATCTTCTTCAAATCTTGATACATCTTGGTGGCTCATAGGTGAAAACTCAGCTTACTCTTATGTGCCTCCTCTAAGATCATCTTCCTAAACACCAAATCCTCTGGCACACATATCCGGTCTCTAAACCTCAACACACCATCGGATCCTCTCCTAAACTCTGAAACCTTACCCCTATCTATGCCTCGACTCACCTCTTGCAGTTATTCATCCTGACCCTACTTAACCTTAAGATCTCTCAAAAACTCACTACTGATGGTGATCATACCTAAGCATATTCTATCCTCAGTCAAATCCATACCTAGGTTCATATCTCTAAACTGTTCAATCAATTCCATTTCCTTCACCATCATCGCAGACACATGCAAAGATTTCCTACGCAGTGCATCCGCCACTACATTCCCCTTTCTAGGATGGTATTGAAGATCAAATTCATAATCCTTAATAAATTCCATTCATCTATGCTGTCTCATGTTCAGCTCCTTCTGATCAAACATATACTTCAAACTCTTGTGATCGCTAAACACAACGAACTTGGCTCCGTAGAGATAGTGTCGTCATATCTTCAATGCAAACACTATCACTGCCAACTCCAGATCATGGGTCGGATAATTCCTTTCATGAATTCTCAACTGTCGGGAAGCATAAGCCACAACTCTTCCCTTTTGCATCAAAACACAACCCAACCCTTAATATGACGCATCACAATATACGTCAAACTGTCCTAAAGGATCAGGTAACGTTAGCACTGGATATGTAGTCAACTTTTCTTTCAACTTCTGAAAACTCTCTTCACACTTTTCTGTCCAAACAAACGCCGTACCCTTTCTCGTTAACTGCATCATAGGCAACGCAATCTTCGAGAAACCTTCAATGAACCTCCTGTAATACCCCGCTAAACCTAGGAAACTCCTCACCTCACTCACTGACTTAGGCCTCTCCCATGTAATCACAGCCTCTACCTTAACTGGATCAACGACTATCCCTTCCTTATTGATTATATGACCTATAAACTGCACTTCCTCTAACCAAAATTCACACTTGGATAGCTTAGCATACAATTGCCTATCTTTCAACACTTGCAACACAACTCTCAAGTTCCTTATGCTCTTCCCATGAACGCGAATGAATATCATCTATGAACACCACTACAAATTTGTCGAGGAACGGTCTAAAGATCCTGTTCATGTAATCCATGAACATTTTTGGAGCATTAGTCACACCAAATGGCATAACCAAGTACTCATAGTGTCCGTACCTCGTCCTGAAAGCTGTCTTAGGTATGTCCTCCTTTTTCACCCTAATATGATGGTATCCGGATCTTAAATCAATCTTAGAAAACACTGCTTCCTTTCTATTGATCCATTAGATCATCTATCCTAGGCAATAGATACTTATTCTTAATCGTCACCTTATTTAACTGCCTTTAATCCGTACACAACCTAGAACTTTCGTCCTTCTTCCTTACAAACAAAACCGATGCTCCCTAAGGTGACACACTAGGTCTGATAAATTCCATTTTGATCATATCATCCAATTGTTTCTTTAATTCAGCCAACTCTTCAGGAGACATCTGATAAGGAGCTGCTGATATAGATCCTGTCCCTGGTGTGAGATCTATAGTGAACTCAACTTCCCTATCTGGTGGCAAACCAGGAACATCAGGAGGGAAAACCTCAGGAAACCCTCTCATGATAGGCATAGAATCTATACTCGGAGTCTCCTTAGCTTCCAAAGAGAAAAGCATCATATACTGCTGAGAATCGTCACTCCTCATAGTTGCTCCTTCATTGGCAGATACTATGCTAGAAGGCTCAAGAAAAGACAGGGTCTTTCGGGCCCAATCTAACACTACATGGTTAGCCGAAAGCCAATCCATGCCAAGAATAACATCTATCTGTTGCATAGGAAAACAAATGAGATCCACAAGGAATGTCCTATTTTCAACAACTATAGGACACTGTAGGCAAACATATATAGTAATCAAAGAATCGTTTGTCGGGGTAGATACTGTAAGAGTATATGGTAACTGGGAAGCGGGTAAATGTAAATGATCCACACATTCATCTGAAACAAACGAATGTGTAGCGCTTGAGTCAAACAACACAGACGAGAATCTGCCAGATATTAAACACATACCTTGAATAAGATCTACAGATTTAGAGGATTCAGCCCCTCTCACGATAAACACCCTCCCTGTGGCCTAAGGTCTGGCCGTCTGTCGTCCTGCTGCTGGAACTCCTCACCCAGCTCCACCTCTGTAAGTACCTGCTCCTCTACTTGCAGCTGGCTGCTGCTATACTCCTCTATGACTGCAATTCCTAGCAAAGTGACCAGGTTTTCCACAGATGAAACAACCAGATCTCTCCTGACACTCTCTGATATAATGCGGACCTCCGCATCTAAAACAAACTGGGCCTCTTTGTTGCTGGCCCTCTCTGCTAACTGATGCTGGTGCTGTAGGTGTCTGTACACTCTATGCTGGCCTGGTATAAGGTCCTCTCCTCCACTAAGAAGCTCTATCTCCTCTCCTCTGATGACCTGCCCTAGTAGGTCCTCCACTCCGCTGCTGCCTCAGCTCTGCAGCCTGCCTCTGGTCCATACTCTCAATGGCACTGCACCTCTCTACTAACTCTGGAAAACTCAGAATGTCCAAGGGCACTATAGCCCTCCTCAGCTCATGTCGCAAACCCTCCTCAAATCTCCGACACATCCAATCCTCGTCCGGAAACCTCTAATAGAACTCAGAAAACTATATCAAGGCCTTAAATCTGCCCGCATAGTAACCAATACTCATGTCCCCCTATCGGAGACTCATGAACTCCCTCTCCTTCTCGCGTCTGACCAACCGCGGGAAGTACTTCTCGAAGAAGTAAACTCTAAACAAATCCCAACTTATCAAAACTACCCTCTGCCTCTAACAACCTCCTCTTTCCTCTCCACCCTGACTCTGCTCCTCTTGTCAGCATAAAAGCAGCATATGTCACCATCCTGTCGTCTCTGCACCTCATGGTATCAAAAATCTTCTCGAGCTCCTGAATCCACCACTCAGCTCCCCCTGGATCATAATCACCTCAGAACTAGGGTGGCTTCTCTTTTAGGAAGGTAGCCAACCCTGCATCCTCTGCCTCAGCAGCTCTCCTCCTGTCCCGCTGCTCCTGTAACTCTGCATCCTCTGAGCATTCTATTGTGCCTGCTACAACAGAACGGATGCTAACTCACGAATAGTCTGGAGAGTCTCAGATGACTGTCCTCCCCCACCAGCTCTTACCTCTGGCTGAAAAGTCTCGCCATCTACTCTCTCTGGGGTCTTACCACCCCCTCGTCCTCTGAGTCCTCGTCCTCTGACTCGGGCCATGATCCTGTTAAAAGACATCATTAGCCCACATCAATATGACATATAATACTATATGTTACATCAATGCTAATTATTGCGTATGGGCTCACAACCCAACTTCTAAGCATAGTCGATATCTGAGGTGGATTCAACTAATGGCCAGTACACCCTATCTCACAATCCGAGTAAAACCGAACTGCTCTAATACCACCAAATGAGACTTCCTGATGTCCCATTACAGAAAACCCGAAATTATTAAAACCTAATCGTGATATTACCATCACTAACTACTACCCTCGCCGTCACCCCTGAGTCTCGACGGTCCCACTGCTAGAAGAGCTCCTATCAAAAGACCTCTGGAACAACCGTCGGTAAGCTCTGATGTCTCTGGATGGCAACCTGGAGGACACTCTAGAGGACTCCGACCCTGTCACTCTAACCTCGGGGAGTATGGGCACCTCCGAGACATGCATCGAATCAAGGACTGGTACTACTGGGTCCTCCTTAGGAACGGGTGCCATGATAGGCTCTGGTGCGGGTGCTGGTGCTGGTGCTGGCTCTGGTGCAGGTACCTCAAAGGGTACCAGAAAGGGAACTGGTACTACCTCCTGCATCGGTGGCATCGGTGGTAATGGTGCATCCGGAAATCCGATAGGAAAAGGAAAAGTTTGGCTGGCTCGAAAAGTACCAACCAAACCAAGCGAAGCTACTTGACCTAATCCAGTAGTCACCAAGACGGGACCCGTATATACCGCAAATCGAGTGACTGGGTCCACTAGCCACCTTGTGGGATCCACAAATTCAAACTCAAAAGTCCCCGTGTGGGGGAACCCCGCCCGCTGCGTCATCCACGTGCTCCAGGTCTACGTAAAACAGTAAATAAAACAAAACACCACAGCAAGAAGAAAGGGGATAAGAAACTATTTAACGTCAAACGTGGAATGGGTTTAGCAACATTTAAATCCATAACAACACACTAAACATACATCTCCATATATTTATATACATATATATAAGGACAATCATCCTCGAAATGTCTATTATTTTCCTCTACCCTCCCTCATGATGCAATGCAATGCGATGTGTATGATCATGTATGGCCACATATCCGGATATCCATCTCAATCAACGACACGTCTCCAGAGTCCTCAGCGCACATCCTCATCCGTGGAGAGAGAATGCCCATGTAAAGCAATGGCACTCTAGTTACACAATACACGTCGGTGCACACCCTGGTCCCACGGGGACGGTGCTCATGCAATGCAATGCATGAACTATAGCTGCGACAATAATAATAATAATAATGTCTGGGACGGTCCTGTAATCCTCTGAACCACGGGAATACATCCCCCGGGGAATTAAACCCCTAGTGTATATGAAAATATCACAGACCATCTCTCGGGTCATCTCCTAGTGCTTGAACCTCTGATCCCTATCTCATGGACAACCTCAACATTAATCATATCTCATCAATCTCATCTCAATATCACAATAATCATCTCAGTTCGGCACTACTGAACACCTGTATTATGAACCCCCACATACATCACCATAACTCATCATGTCTCAGTATTGATAAAAATCTCTAAGCATAATAATCATAGTCATACCAACATGTAATCATCATAATAAAATATTATAATATAAATATATCTAAGCAGTCCAATAATCATACTATTTCTAGACAACTCATTACATAACAAGCAGCAAATCAATAATAGTCAAATAGTCAAATCAATCAACATCATTTAGAAAATAATATATTTTTATACTTAACGGCGATAAACCTACAATTCCAATATCATCATTGGTACCACTATGTAGTTCCCAATATGATATTGATATTGTCTGTTACTCGCTCTCTAATAAGGTTTCGATCGCCCTACGCCGTTATCGAAATAAATGTCAATTCACCGTTTACAACGTTAGATAGCTTCTTTCCCCCACCTTATTGACGTGGGTAATTTCCCATACAAACTCTGAATGCATCTGTGCTACCGACACGAACCTCGACACGTTTTCAAACAACGTTACAAATCCCAAACAGCCGCTGCATTAAACGAAATTCGGACTAGAAAGTGTGTTTAAGATCTAAGAGAAAAAGCATTAAAAGTGCTACTGTTCGAACTACTGTTCGAATGGTGAGAATGAAGAAATACTTGTCCTAAACCTCCTCCAAAATTTTCAGCTAGATCCAACGGTGAATGAGCCTCGGATGGCCGTTCTATGGTGACAGGTTAGATGTTATACAGGTTGAGTTTCTCACCATCTAAGTCCATTGTACGAGCTGAATATCTCATACTCTGGAGGGTTTTTGAAATTCCGACCGTTGGATATGAAGAAACACTAGTCTAGAGCCTTCATATCAAATTTGATCATGATCCAATGGTGGAAGAGTGTGTGGTGACGATTTCACAGTGACCACTCCAACTAAGCTTTACTCTACAATGGCTGCCTTCCTTTAAGAGTTTCTTCCCCACTCTTCTCTATTTTTGTGCGTGAATGAGCAAGGAGAAGTATACTTCTCTTTCATTCCACTATCAGATGTATAATATTAGGTTTATTATATTTTTAGTTTAAGTTATATGCATGTAGGCTAGGTGTCTTAAGTTTAGGTTGTTAGGTGTCATAGTGGTACTTTAGTGGAAAAGATGTGTCAACATAGGCATTTATTAGCTTAGTGTCCTATAAAAATGGTAGTGGAATCCATGTGTCAAGGGTCTAGGCTAGGTTAGGTGAGTGGAATGGTGACGTGGTGTCTTGGCATGGCGACATGTGTCATCGCGTGTTGCTTCGTCGGTACACCCGGGTGTTTTCTTCCCCATCTTCCTACTGCTGGAATATTTTCCTGGATTATTTTACTTGTTGTACTCGTGCCTCGGTTTGTGTTTCTTTGCGTTCTAGTTCCGTTTCAACTCTGATTGTCCTCAAATTTGAAATATAAGCTCACCAACACATAAGGAGCGTGATTAAGCCTTCAAACATGCTTAATCCTTTCATTATACACTACTTAAGAAAACGAGGTGTTACAGAACCACTAGTGTAAAAGAAGTATCTGGATGCATGCTTGGACTTGCGTGTGTATAGGATGTACCTGCATGCATACTCGGATCGGTTAGTGTCTAGGATGTGAAGTTGTGCATGCTCAGGCCAGGTGATGGATCTGGATGCATACTCGGGCCTGACGTGATGAAGGAGGTGGAAGATCTAGATAGAAATAAGTCGCTGAAGGCTGACATGGAATATATGGAAACTACGGAGAACGTAATACGTCCCCGAATCTCTCTCTGGGAAAGGTGGCTGATAAAATGGTGGTGATCCAACTGGCATTCTGTTTCGGTCTAGTCCACGTGTTTCCCTGCTAGACCTACTAATCGTCATGTGTACCACCGGTGGAGCTTGAGATTGCATATCAAGCAGAGCAGACTGAGAAGGTGCTGTGTTGCGACTATGGACCCCTATTGCCATCATCATACGCTCAGTCTCACTCCTAATATCTTCAAGTGACAAAGCTTGGCTCCCCTCTGTCGTAACTAAATAGTTTACCCGTTCAAGTCCGTCAGCCTATGCAAGGTTAAATCAATTGGAAATTAGTAACGATAATGATAAATTATTAATGTTTTACAATAAAACACACAATGATAAATAAAATTACCAAAATTGCCTGATGTGCGTTTTTTTCTACTGATCCACCGACGAGTAATTCCCCAGTACCATCTCATATAATCCGATTGGATGTTGATGGACCTCTGTTGTGGTACATCGTCCTGGACCCATCCCAACCTATTGTTCCATGCGTCAAGTTGTGGGCCCATTTCGGCTGGGAGGGTGCTTTAGGAATATGTTGGCTCAGGTCAAACTGTCTCATCGTTCAATCAGGTTGATGATACTCCCCAATGTTAAAGCATATCACCGGCACAACTGCCCTCAAGATATGTTGGCCTTCGATGCATATATACGGCTAAGATGCCATGATGTACGCGTCATATAGCTCCCACACAATCTACAAACATTCAACAACTATCATAACAAAGAACTATTAAAAATTAAAAAAATCCATGGTGTATTACAGCAAAACCCTTACATTTTTTATGGTTCCATCGTATCAAAAACATCTCGATAATGAGGCAGCTCATGATAATGTCTTGAAAAATTAATCCCACGCTGCCACCTGATAATCAAATTTGGGTCAGAAGTTAATAAAAACAAAACTATCGAATATTCAATTAAAAAATTAATGTCACATGGTTCCATATGGTGTCCCTGGAGGTCTATCATCGCTTCTGAGTCTGGGCACAACTTTTAGAAACCGCACCCATGACCACATCTGTAACAATGCAACAAAACCTGTCATCTCTTTGTAGGAATAGTCAGTGGCCTTACATAGTTTACGGTATAAATAACTTAACACCGCTGATCCCCAACTAACTTGTGCAGGTACATTAAAATCTTTTAACAATGTTAGATATCTTAATGGAACATACGAACCAGAACGATCTGAGATCAACACTCCACCAAGTAACCTCATAATATATGCTCTGGCACAATGGGTAGCCACTACCGGGTTAGACAAATCATGTTGCTCGAGATTTCCAAATTGTGGATTTAACCATGTCAATCTTAAACGACTCCCTTGAAAGGCTTCATCTCCTGGGATCACTCCTAGCATTTGACCCAACATACTTTGGCCAATTATCATAGGTTCGACCAATTACAGGCTGGCCATCAAAGCGAAGACCCATCAAAATTGCAACATCCTACAATGTGATGGTGCACTCTCCAAATGGCATATGGAATGTGTGGGTCTCAGGCCTCCACCATTCAAGCAATGGACTTATCAGTGCGTGGTCCACCTGGAACAATGATAATTGAGCAGTACCCAAAAAGCTTGTCATCTCGAGAATCCCTTTAATGGCTGGGGGAATGTTGGCATCTCCATCCTTAAATTGTTGTACTTTTCTACATCTAAGAACCCGATCCTCCTCATTGTTCCATACGTACTGAGAGACATGTGTCTTTTGCTATCTAACAAGCCAAATTAATGGGGTCGGGATTAATCGACTGTGCCATATTACCTTGAAAAAAATCATGACAAAGTAAACCATGAGTACAAATAATAATAATAATAATAATAATAATAATAATAATAATAACAACAACAACAATAACAAATACTAATATAATAATATTGTATAATAATAACTAGATTACTAATAGCTTTAACAATAGAAAGAGTAAATGTAAAATAACAGTACATAATAATTATATATTAATAATAACACTAACAATAATAACAAGAATATTAACATAATCATAAAATTAATAACATTAACAACAACAGAATAATAAAAACACTAACAATGATAACGTTAACAATAACAAATATAACAATAAGATCTATATCTAACAAACAATAATGACATTAACATAACCATAAAAAATTTAAAAAATTTAAAAACACAAAATGATAATATGGGCGACTTCTAATATCATATATATCAATAATAATAATTAAAAATTAAAACAAAATTAACAAATACCAAAACAATATAAAAAAAATATTAATATAATATTATGATCATAAACTACATTAAAAATAGCTTTAATAATAATAATAGAAATAATAATATTAATAATTATAATAACAATAAAAATATAACAAACTACTAATATTATTAATAATAACAAAGTAAATAAAAAATATTAATATATTAAAAAAAGGATTGCACAAAAATTAAAATTAAAATTCAAAAATATAAAAAATAAAGAATACACAAAATGATAAAAATGTGGTAATAAAAAAAATGGAATTATAAAAATTAAATTATTAACTTTCAAAAAAAATTATCATAAAAGAGAGTGTAAAAAAAAGGTAGTAGAATGTTGGAGAATGAATATACAATAACTAATAAAATAATAAAAATATGATATCAGAAAAATTTATATTTACCTAAACTTAAAATTGACTATAATAGAGTATAGAAAAGAAAAGAGTGTAGTAGAATGTTGGATAATGAGGGAAATAAGGAATTAGAAAAGGGTGAGAAGTGGTGCTGTGGAGGGGAGAGGCATTTTTTTTTTTTGGGGGTGGGGGGGGGGGGGGGGGTGTTATTTGGGGTTGGTAGAATGTGTGGGTGAGAGAGGCGCCACGTCTCCACACGTTGTAGTGGTGTCACTGCAACTAGCGCCACTGGTGGCGCCTGTTACAATGGCGCCAGTGTACCGGGTAGTGACACGTGGCGCCGCCCCTAATATTTTTTTTTTTTGGAATTAAATTTTTTTTTTTGACCTGAAATTTTTCTGACTAATCAGGACTCGTCATGTGGCAGTTAATGGAGTCAGTTTGACTGGCGCCACTAGTTAGAAAAATATTATTATTTTAATCCACCCTGACAAAAAGTATGTTAGTTTGGTAAATTGTTTCAAAAGTAAGTTATTTTGGTAAATAATTTTTTAAAAGTGGGTCATTTTGGTCAAAAAGTCATTGGTGTTACCTAACTTTAAAGTTGGGCTATTTTTATTTTATTTATTTTATAGAGATGTCCATTTTGCAACGTCCTTCGTAGTTGCCCACCTATGATTTTCATATTCTCTTATTCATTCAAGACGAGCGGAAAGATGGGGGTCTACACTTGTCAATCCAACTTAGACTTGTGAGTATCAACAACTTAGCTTCATGATGATAATGCCATTTCTGGACACAATCAAATCCGATGACCGCTGTTGAGGACCAAACGAGTCATAGTTACGAAAAGAATGTATTGCAATACTATGGTGACGTTTTTTTTTTTTTGATAAACAAAAATTGAATATATCCGGGTACAAGGGGTACCCTAACCCATATACATAGAAGGTAAAAGGGAGTACTATAGATATGATTTCAACTAGGAGAACTTTTTGCAACCCGGTTGAAAGATAACTAGAGAAAAACTGCCCCAAACCCAAAGAACCCAAAAGACTAAAACTGTACTAAAACTAAAACTACAGGAAAAAAAAAACGAAAACAAACTGGTAATTGCATAAGATTAAAACACAAAACCGCATAACCCAAACCTAGATGGATAAAACCAAGGACCCAGGTAGATGATCAGTACGGGCAATATCCACCATCTTGGTTATCGCTAAAGAGAAAGACCAAGTATCAATGTCACAAGCTCTAGGCATAGGAAGCAGAAAAACTCCACCAAACCTTGGAAACAAATGTTCACTTTCTGTTAACCACTATAGTCCTGCAAAAGATTTCCACCAAAACAAACAGTGTATAAAAGTAAGCTAGCAGCTAGCCTAAACCAACAAAAGAGGCCAAAGCTCCAAGATACAATAATTGGCAACCGCAGATCACCAAAACTCAAAGTGTCAACATCATAAAAACCACAACTAGTAGAGAAAAAAGAATCCAAAACCAGAATACAGCAGAAGGTCCATCACCACCACATGTCTTACTAAGAACCAAAAGCAAAGTAACCAAAAGAAAACTGGTGCAGAGCGACCAAGAACCAAAGTAATACAAGATACAGGATGCAACCAGAAGCAGGTAACCCAAAAAACCAAAGAAACAAAAAAACAGACAAGCTGGCAAAAAAACAAAACAGGCACCAGACAGAGAACAAAGAGGGACACAAGAGAAAAAAGAAAACGACACCCAAACAGAAAAGAAAAAATGCAAAACAAAGAAGGAGGAACACAAGAGAAGCTAAACTAGGAAAGCAACCTAAGCAGAGAACAAAAAAAGAAAAGAAAACGAAGACCCTTGGGAGCAAAAAACAGAACAGCAGAAGAAAAACCAAAGAGAAGCCACAAGAGGGAACCAAAGGAGACTCAAGGACAACAGAAAAACAGACCACAACACAAAAACGACAAAACAAGACACCCAGAAACACCCCGCTTAACCAAACCCCACCCAAGATCACTAGCATTACCTAAAACCCTTTCAGAAGCCACACCTACAAGAAAAAAGAGAAGCAGGTAGAGAAGCAACAGCTCAAACCAGGAGGGTTCAGCCAAAAAGACATCAAGCAGGTTAACTAAGGCAGAAAAAACATAGCACCTCACCAAGAACCACACAATCTCTCAAGAGATTCACTCTGGTAAAACCTCACAGAACACTCAAACCCAAAGACCAAACCGTGGCACAGTGAGGACCAAAGAGATCTTTCATCCAACATCCAACTGCGTATTCCAAACCAATAAAGAGAACCAAAGCTAGGACAGTAGAGTTTCAAGTCAAGCAGCCTAGAGGGCACAAACACCAATCTGAAAAGCAGTATCCCAGACCCTTTTGGTAAGAAGATAACCAGGACCAAGATCGAGCTTTGATGGAATCCGGTATAGTCAATAGATCTACTCTCCTATTAGAGAAAATCACCTCATTACGCAAAAGCCAAATTGACCACACTGTTGCGTGCCAGATAAGTTGCCAACCCTTTTTTTTCTTTTTTTGCCTCTAAAGATATTCCTATGGGTTGAGTAATGTGGTACCACTTCAGAATGCAGCAGAAAAGGTTGATCTATCCACCTATATACATGCCACCACACCTGAATCGAGAAAGAACAGCAGCTAAAGAGATGGCTAGTCGATTCCTCTTGAGTACCACATAGCGCACAAACTGCTTGGCTAGCCTCTGAAAGCACCCCTCTTAGAAGGAGATTCGATCTTGTAGGAAACCTATTTAAGATGAGCTGCCATGAGAATGCTAAAACCTTCCTCGGAGCACAACATTTCCAGAAGTTCTTGAAAACCTGATCCATAACCGACCCATGGTTTTGTTCCCTTGACTGGACCTGTAAGGTATTAAAAGCCGACTTTACCGAGAAAACCAGGGAAACCTCAGGTACCCACACCCACTTGTCTCTTTCCGACCTGCTTAGGCATGCACCAACCATTGTATCATTGAAAGTTCCAAAAAGATCTTCCTCCCATGCAAAGAAACCTCTTCTCCATCGCCATCTCCACCTCCATATATTGCCATCCCACCAGCCCATATCGGCTATTTTAGAATACTTGTCGACTGACAGTGAGAAAAGTCTAGGGAAAGCCTCCTTTAGTTTCTCTACACCAAACCGAACGTCATGCCAGAAAAAAGTGCCCTCTCCGTTCCCAACCCTCCTCCTAGTTTCCTTAGATAACCAGTTCATCGGAGCATACTTACCATTTTCAATAGCACACAGATCCCTCCACCACTGAGAGGAGTTTCTTGAATTTCAGACCCCTGTTTGTTGTTGACCACTTAGAGCACCATATCTAGCCTCAATCAAATTGTGCCAGCATACATTGTTCTCAACTAACATCCTCCATTTCTACTTCCCTAGCAAGCTCAAATTAAAAAGGTCCAAATCTTTTACTCCTAAACCACCCTCCTCTTTTGGAGAACAAACCTTTTTCCAACTAACCCAAGCAATCTTTTTTCTAGACTCACAACCTCCCCATAGGAAGGATCTCTGTAATCCAATCAAGATCTTCAAAACTTTCCTTGGAACTCTGTAAAAAGAGAAGAAAAAGAGTGGCAAGCTAGAAAGAACTGATTGTAAAAGAACGATTCTCCCACCCAAGGATAGGTTTCTACCTTTCCAACCCGACAATCTCTTCCTCATAGCCTCAATCACAGGTTTCCAAGTCGCTTCTCTCTTTGGATTCGCTCCTACTGGTAAACCAAGATACGTGAAAGGTAAAGAACCAGGTTTACAGCTCAGAAAATTGGACCCAGCTGAAAGGAAATCCCCACCTACATTGATCCCAATCAGGCAGCTCTTGTGGAAATTTACCTTTAAGCCTGAAACCAATTCAAAGCTTCTCAGAACAGCCTTTAGAGTCCACAAGTTATCAAAACTCGCTTTACCCACCAACAGGGTGTCATCTGCATATTGTAGGTGCGAGATACTCTGATCCTGATGAAAGTTATAGCCAGTGAATAATCCCAGATCCACCGCTGAAAACATCAAACGACTCAACCCCTCCGCTACCAAAAGAAACAAAAAAGGAGATAGAGGGTCACCCTGTCTTAAGCCTTTCTGAAGAGTCACCTGATCAGTCGGACTTCCATTAACAAGAATTGAGACCTCCCCTTTAAAAACACAGGCATCCAACCATCCCAACCATTTATCACAAAAGCGCATCCTAGCCAACAAATACTTCAGGAAACCCCAGTCTACCGAGTCATACGCCTTTTCGAAGTCAACCTTAAAAATTAGACACTCATCTCCCATCTTTCTCACTAAATCTACAACCTCACTGATAGCAAGAACCCCATCCAGGATCTGCCTATCGGCAATGAAAGCAGACTGACAACTTGAGATTAAAGAGCCAATAACCACCTTAAGCCGATTTGCAAGCAACTTAGAAATTAACTTGTGGATACAGCCAATTAGTGAGATTGGTCTGAAGTCCGACACTTTCTGTGGGTTATCTCGCTTAGGAATTAAGGCTATAAAAGATGAACTCACCCCTTTCGGTAGAGTTGAATTACTGTAGAATTCTGCCATAAGCGAGAAAACCTCGTCCTTAATAACTTCCCAAAAAGTCTTTATAAAGGTAAAATTGAAGCCATCCGGTCCTGGACTTTTTTCGCCTTCACAGCTCCAAACCACTTCCTTGATTTCATCCATTGAGAAAGGAGCCGTTAGAAAGGCAGAATCATCTGAGGCAATAGTGTTAAAATCAATTCCATCCAGGGTAGGCCTCATTCTAAAATCCTGAGTATAATGTTTTGAAGTATGACACTACCTCATTCCTAACCCCAATCACACCTTCAACCCAATTGTCACCCGCCAAAAGAGCTGTAATACAATTTTTCCTCCTACGAAAGTTAACACATGAGTGGAAAAATTTTGAATTTGCATCCCCCTCTCTCAGCCACCTCAGCCTTGACTTCTGATGCAAAAGGTTAACTTTCATAGAACGAGCTTGACTTAGGTCAAAATAAATTTGTCCTCGAGTTCTGATTTCAACATCACTTAGAGCCCTAGAGGTAGCCACCTCATCGGAACTATTCAGATCAGCCACCAGAGACTCGATTTTACTGTCCAAATTCCCAAAAACCTCCTTATTCCACACCTTAAGTTTCTCCTTCAATAATTTCAATTTTTCCTTGAAAGCAAAAGCCTTCCATCCATCAACATGCAACCCTGCCCATGAGCTAACCACAAAATCGAAGAAATCAGAGTTTTGTAGCCAGCAGTTGTTAAACCTGAAGGGTTTAGGTCCCCAGTTTGTCGAGACCCCTTTAAGAGAGATCGGACAGTGGTCAGATACATCTCTGTTTCCAACCCACTGCGCTGATACATCCCACAGGCTAACCCAACCCTCTGAAAGAAGAAATCTATCCTACCTGCTCAAAGCAGACCCATCCGACTTAAACCAGGTAAATCTTTTACCTAGTACAGGTGAATCTACCAGATTGAGATCGTCAATGAACCTCTTAAACTCATCATTTTGGGCATCCTGTGAGTAAGATCCTACCCCTCTTCTTTCTCTTCTGTCTTTGGTGGAATTGAAGTCTCCCACCAGACACCATAAGTCACCTCCAAAGCCTCTTTTAGACATTGCTAGATCACTCCACATGACCCTCTTGACAGGCAGAGAACACGACAAGTATATGTCTACCACCGTGCAAGTTGTAACATCCCGATTTTTCGACTTTCTAATATCGGTAATAATTATATAAATGATTATATTCTTATCCGAGGTTTAGAAAATGACTTTGGATAAACTAAGGTCATTTCCTTGTCATACTTATTTTTTATAAGGTTACGGGGAAGTTTTGGGATGAAAATTCAGACGGAAACCGGTCTGCGTTTTCTGCATTTTTACTGACAGTAAGTTTTTACTGATCAGAAACCCTAATTTTAATTCGCGAACGAAACACTTAAGGTTTTTATTTTATTTCCTACGATTGTGCATTTTTAGAATTATTTCACAAAACGTGAAATAATATACGTTTTACGGACGTTACGTTCAATCGGGTAAACGACAGAGCCGATTACGGGAGTTTTGAGACTCGATAAGTGGACAAAACCTATATTCTCTTAGGAATAGGTCATCCATGTGAGAGTTTTAACGTGGCTTAGGGTTATGTTAGCAATTTTTAATAATTACATTTTTATCCTTACACTTTCTCTTAATTGCATTTTGGTCCCTAAACTAATTTCTTTGATACACTAAGTGAAGTGGGCCAAATTCTTGCCATTCAAACCCATTAAGGGCTGCACCCAAAAGGCTCAATCTCATGTCCAAGGATTCATTTCCATGAAGCAATTCTAGTCTTAACTTTTCCTATGTTTTCATTATGCCTTAAATGATTTTCAAGTGCAAAATTAATTGGGCTTGGGCTTTTTAGGCCCAAAATTTCGAAAGCCCATGGATTTGGGAGGCTTGCTCTACAAATTCTAGAGGCAACATGAAAATTCTAGTTCATTCCACACTCTTCCTAACTATTCATCATCATCTACATTTCTCTCTTTTCTCTCAAACTCCATAAGCTAGATTTGTGAAGGAGCTTGGTGATTCCCTGCCCATTTTCATATTCCAAGAGGTGATTCATGTTCCTCATCCTCTCTAAACTCTTATTCATTCATTTCATTTCTTGTTTTACATACTTTTTCATATGATTCCTCTTTGTTATTCATAACTTTGAAAAATCATAGTAAATCATAGAAAAATCCTAAAAATGTGAAACCACTTTCTATGTTCTTATTATTCTCTCTACTATCATGATCTAAGAGATTGTTTCAAACAAATTTTTCCTTCCCTACTTTATAGCCTAGGCCGAACCATGACAAAAGTTAGGTGTAGGAACTTAATTTCTTTTGATGAAAGTAATCATGTTAATCATCTATTGAACATGTATTAATGATGAATCTAGGTTTTTATGTCAAACTAACATTCCTAGCCCTAATCTAATGTCTTGGCCGAAATTAGGGTTTTGTCAAATTAAAAGTTTATGTTCTAATCTTTGTTGTTAAACAAGTATTACAAAGACTTAAGGATTTTGGATCATTAATCCAAGACTTAAGCAAAGTTATATTTTTTTGTCACTAAACCTAGTCTAGGCGGTGACCAACTAGGAGTGATTAAGAAGATTTGATTCTTAATTTTTGTTGATTAGTCATTAATCCATTGTCTTAAAGTGATTAGGATCATTAATCCATGACTTAGGCAATTCTAGAAATTTTTAGCCACTAAACCTAAGGGAGGCCGTGACCTATTATAGAGAATTAGGGGATTTTAATTGTTTGATTAGTGATTAGTTGATTGTGGTTGATGAAGGTTTAGCAAGTTCGTTGTGTACGTGAACCCGGACTTCCGACAATTACACCGCGGAGAGGTCTTTGAGAGGTAAGGGGAGCTTACCTGAGGGATTTTTCCCAATACCTATGTGTGTGACTAATGTGTGGTCTGTAATTATTTATTTGTTGGTGGTTGTTTAAGTGTTCAAGTTGTGTTATTTTATCCGTGTTGTTTATCTGCTCATAATTGGTTATCTGCAGTTATTTATTATAATGCTGTGATGCATGATCTGTCTGGCAATATTATTGTGATCATCTTGTGGATGTTGTGTGAGAAGCCTGACAGTGGTCAGTGCCCAATCAATTAATCAGATAAAAGCTTTGAAAAGGTTCGTAAATTATATTCAATGTTTTAACGGTAAAATATTGGAATATAATATTAATGGAAAATATTTATTTGGGAAAATAGAGTTTTGGAAAATATCATTATTTTAATGATTTATCAATGTAAGAGTGATTTGTGAGTCACAGTGAGGACGAAACCGTGAAAATATTTTTGTACTGCTGATTTTTACGTAATAAATTCCAGAATATTGTAAAAAGTTATTTATGAAATTAATTTTCAAAAATAACTTAATAATGATTTTAGAAAAATATTTAAGTGAAATAAGCTAAAATTTGGCTTAAATGGCTAATTTGACGGCAACTTAGAAAAATACCGACGGCAAGAAATCCTAAAGCGGCAGTACGTAGTTTAAACAACTTTGAGCCTCAAGTGACCATCTTTTATAAAAAGTTAAAGTTTTAACTTACGGTTTTATTTCCCATTTGAAATGATTTTCCGAAAACGAGTTGAACTCAACTGTGTTAAAAGTGGTTTTGAACTTAGTAACCGAGACGTCGGGGTACTAAGGTTCGTGTTGTGTTATGGACTTGGTGTCCTTTGGACTTTAAGGTCCTGTAGACTTGGTGTCTACTGTAGACTTGGTGTCTACTGAGTTAAAAACATTTAAGATGTTTTTCTATTACCACGAACCTATGGCTGGTGCATCGGTCTAGGGGTGTCGTGATTGAGCACTCGGACTTTGAGGTCCTGTGTTATTAATAAAGTTTTAAAGATGTTTAAAACTATGGTTAGTCGTAAGCCATTGTGAGTTTCGACAAAAGGAGATTGAACACAAAGAAAAGTGTCAAGAACAAAGTATTTTGCTGCATGCATTTGGCAGACGTGCCCCGGTTTATGTGTGAGTACCTTGCGGCGTCAGGTGTCTCATGCTACGATTTTCTTCATTGTGCCAGGGTTGGACAATGAAACCCCATTTACGATGTTATCACTGTGCCTCGAGTTTGGACAGTGTGCAATGGGTTTTGGCTGCGTGCCAATGGCTGCGTGCCAGTGTGCCTAGTGTGGCAATTGAGCTTGATCAACTCACTACGGTTGGGATATCTCATGAGATTAAGTGTGAAGTTAGACGATGTATTGGAAGTGTTCATGCATAAGTTTTCAAACGATGATGTTTGAGGTGTGAAACCCATTGATTAACTACTGTCTTGTTATGAACGCTTCTATTTTTGTATGAAACTGTATATGTGTATGTGTTGTTGTGTTATGTCTCACATGTAGCTATTGTGTTAAATCCATATATTGGCGTCTCACCCTTACAAACATATCAGGTTTTCTGGTTTGGCTTTTGTGTCTTGGTACACGAAAGTAGATGGTGCAGAAAAGTCCTTAGTTTCACTCGGGAACTTTGGTCCTGAAGGTTGAAGAGATGTTAGAGTGTGGGAATGACCACGGGGTCTTTCCAGTAGATGTCTTGTAAGACGACTAGCTTAGGATTTTCTTTGGGTTGGGTATTTTGGGAAAGTTGTTATAAATGGTTTGAAACACCTTGTAAGGTGTATGAAAAACAATTTCAGAAAAGCTTGTATGTTGCAATGTTTTGGTTTAAGAATAAATGTAAGTTTAAAATAATGCTACTATTGTGATGTTTATATATCTTTGTTTTAAGTATTTCGCAGAAAGAAGAAAAAAAAATTATCACCATATTTTGAAAGGATAAGCGTTGAGAAATTAATATTTTCCGAAAGCAACCAGCGAAATTATAATTTTATTTTCCGCATTTGGGTAACTATGTGATGACCCCAGAAAGGGTGTCGCACAAGTCATATTATTTTCCACCCATAGGCCACATACACCTAAAAAACCAACACCAGAAAAAGAGTATATAAGCCTGAACTGAGACGCACACCACAAGCTTAGTAAACCTCCTGAATTTCCTTCCGCGGGTAAGAACACCCACTCAACATCCTGATCACCCCACAGAAAACTACAAAGGCCTCTATCCACCATAGCCAATTTTGTCTCTTGAATTGCTATAAAGTCTACCTTATCCTCCCTAACAATACTCCTTATTTTATCCTTTTTTAGCCTGCTTCCCAGGCCTCTTATATTTATTGAGGTAATCTTCATAAATTACCTCTCTTAGCCCTATTGCCATCCTTGGCACCCTTATCTCTAAGTTCCAAATCTTCCACTTTTTTCACCATAACCGGATCCCCCCATTGAAAGAGACCCCAATCTCCTTGCATATACCCCAAATTCTTTCTGCTTGTGTCCCCCTGTTACTTAACACATGATTTACATTACTTCTTCTACTAACTATGACAGGAGAGATGTTACCTGACTGAGAAGAAACCGTGGTACTGTCCTTGGTACCCAGAGCCGCATCCAAATCCACATACAAATCTCTATCAATTGACCTGGCTCCAAGTTCCTGGTTGTCCGCGCCCTTTCTGAGCCTAGATGAAACGACGCGCTTAGCACTAGCGTCGGAGCAAGAAGACTCAGGTACCACTAGAGAATTTAAAGCCTGAAGACCCAGCTCACACCCACGATCAACATAGTCTCCTCTGTTATCTTCGTTGCCTTTATCAGGATGTGAAGGGTTGCTTTTGTTCTGTCCCTCAAGAGAGTTATCAGAAACAACTATATGTTGTTCTTTGGAGCTTGCCCCAGAATCGCCAGATCCTCTTGAGGAGGAAATATCTTCATCACCATTTTCTGAAACTGGCACATTTATCTTCTCCTTATGTGCAGCACCCCCCATCCTCTTGAGTTTTTTTGTGTTAATGAATCTCAAAGCTCTAAAATTTGGGAAGTTCAGCGGTGGAATCCCTTTTACGCCCACAAAATTTTTTCCCCTCTCCTTATCCTTTTTTCTTACAACCTTCTCTTTAGACACCACAGCTTTTTTGTTCCTACAACCTTCTCCACAATTTTGGCCCACCAAAGAATTGACCTCGTAAGCTACTAAAGAGCTCCCACCTGCTACTGCCTCTAAGTTCTCTTTTGTCTTGCCAAAGAGTTTGTTGGACTTCATCTCTAACCCAACGTCGCTATTTGACCTTGGGCCCTTTTCTTTATGACCCGAAGGCCCAACATTTCCTCCCTCAAGACTAGCCCGCCTTTCGTTATCAGATTGCTTTCCTTTCTTCTTATGATTTGGTCCCACATGGATGTGCTTAAAATCCTCAACCCCAAGGGAATTGACAACCGTACTGATACCTATGACTCCTTTCATGCAGTCCACAGACTGCTCAACGTCACTATCATTGACATCCTTCCTTTCACTAACAAGCTTCAACACGTCTTCTGAAGCTAGGCCATCAGAACCCTTTTTTCCTCCAATAGGTTCAAAGTCTACCCTAACATTTGAGCCATCTGTTTTCTCGAGCTCCACACCTGTACCACCTTCCTTCATCCTACTACCAATGGAATTTAAATTTGAATTAACCCAATCCAGCAGCAACTGGTTCTCCGGTGGGGCCACGTCGGAAACGACTGTATCTTGGATGTCAAGAATGCTGTCTACAACGGAATCGGTCCCCTCGGTTGAGCTAGCCATAGCCCGTCTGGATACCTTACTGGACTGAAAAATCCTTACAACATCAAAGAACATATCCTCCATCAGCCTGATGGTATAGATTTTTTCGTTGATTTTCACTTTGACTGACCTGTTGATAACTTCTGGAACTGAGGTTGAAACCAGTACTCTTGCAACATCAAACCTGTCTTTGTTCCTTGTAACCTCATCCAGGAAACCAAGCCGTCCTACTGTCTGAACTATGCTGGTGAAGAAGTCCTCTTTCCAAGCATGAAGAGGGACCCCGCACACATTAAGCCACACCAAACGTTCTCTGACTTCAAAACTTGCATCCCAAGGCCATATTTCTGCGAACCACTTTGAAGGTGATCTGTTTTCGTCCTGTAGAGCCAACTGCAGATTAACTTCACCAACAGCAGTTAGCAGAACCGATTCCCCACCCAGTGGGGTGGCCTTGATAGAGAAGATGCCTTCCCTTTGGAGGTTATCTTGAATCCCGTATGCATATTCTATGTTGTATGTTTTACCCAAATATGAACCTTCAAGCCATTTCATGTCTTCCACTGACACTTTATAAGACATCCCCTTCCACTCCTCATTAAAGCCAGCATTAAACGCATTTGACCGTCCCTGGCCATTCCTCATGTTAGGTTGTCGCTTGAACTCAGCAGTTGCCTCCACGTACGTCCTGCCAGGGATAACTCCTTTACTGGTGCTTGCAATGAATGTTCTCACTCCGTGATTGTTATTAAAGTTTCCCTGGGCTTGACCACGTTGAAACCTTGGATAGTTGACTTTTAGTTTGTAACTATCTATCCTTATGGAGCCCAAACGCTCCTCCATGGCCTTAATGCTCTCTACCCCTTTAAATCTAACAAACCCAAACCTCTTACCCAGCTTGTCTCTTTTGGGAGGGATTACCACTTCCCTAACTGAACCCCATCTGCTAAAGATCTCCCACATGTCCTTTTCTCCATAAGCATCTGGGAAGTTCGTAAAATAAAAAGATGTCGTGCCCTCTAGATGACCATAGAACTCATTCCTGTGATTGTGATTCTTAGCATTCGGCGTCCTGTGATGGTTTGAATAGCCGTTGTAGGGGAAAGGTTTTGGTCTCTCCCTAGCCCTGTAACGTTCATGCATTTTCTCTCTCCTCTCTCTAAAAAAGCTCTCTTTAACGAAACTTCTTAAAGATAAAAATTTTACTATGGTGACGTTTGAATTAAAAATTGCTGGATAACGTATCATCTGGTGATAGGGGAACAAGATATTTTCAAGGAGAAGTTAATTAGAATATTGATGTACATGTGGATCATAATACTAGTACTAGTTAAAAGAAAAGACTAGTACTAGTTAAAAGAAGCAGCATGAGAAAGACTTACAATAAACGTTAAGCACCCTAAGAAGGTATCAAATGAAATTAAATGCTATGAAAATGGGCATTATGTATAAAAATTGGAAGCTTTCTTGGATTTACGAGGTTTTTTTTTTTTTTTTATCAAACTAGTGTAATTTACTTTTAAATTTACCAAAATAGTGTAGACTCAAAAGTATTTACTGGATTAGTGTAAGTCGTAAATGTAATATACAACTTCTAAAGATAAGTCGTGAATTAAATGTATGACTTATTATTTTAAATATTTTTTTAGTAAAATCTTATATATAGTATACGACTTTAACTTTTATTTTATTTTTTAAAAGTATTTAGAAGAAGTCGTTAATCTAGTACAGGACTTCAAATTTCTTTTTTTAAGAAAATATTTAGGTGAAGCTGTTACCTTAACATACGACATGCATGGAATGTAATTTTTTTTTGAAATTTAAAGCTTTTTTTTTTTTGTATAAGGTATTAGCTTTGTGTTTAGCAGCGTAGGTTGGGGAAAAGGTTTTGATTTTTTGGATGAGTAATGTGGGTTCGTGTTAGGGATGGCAATAGACAGAGTTTGGGTAGGGTGCTACCAGTTCCGATACTCATGTTTAAAAAAATTATCCATACACGTATCCATGTGGGTAGCAACTTTAGTATCCTTATCTGTATCCTCTGGGTATCTAAGAACCCGTACACGTACTCGTTACCTACACTTTAACTGTGAAAAAGCAATAAATAACAAAAGAAACATTATAACAATTAAAAACGATTAAAAAATCTTTTAAATCTACTCATAAAACATTACAAATCAAAATATTTAAATAAATAAAAACATCCAAAAAGAAATTATAGATGCAACTAGGTTTAGAAAGTTAAAAATCTTTAGATTAATTTGGGTTTTAAAATTTGTATTATAATTAAAATTATATATATTAGTAATATAAATAAAGAAATAAATAATTATATATACATTTGTGCGGGTGCGGGACGGGGTGGGTAACATAATATCCGTACCCGCACCTATATCTATTCAAATTTGCAGGTAATTACCCGTACCCGTACCCAGACCCTTACCCATTGTGCGGGTAATTACCCTATCCATTGTGGATAATTTTTGTGGGTACCTAATGGGTAGGGTACAAATTGCCATCCCTAATTCATGTGGTCGGTAATATTAAGGAACCAAAAGGAAAGGTTCTTGGTTTTTATTTTTGAAAGTTTTGGGACATGATTGATCAATTTCATTAACATGATCTCTATTCAAAATCTCTGGTCAAGCAATGTTACATAGTAAAACCACAAAACTGCCATGCCACTTAATATAATATATTTATGCAAGTGGTGAATTGAATCAACTACTTAAACTAAATTTAAAAAAAAAAAAAAATTGAAGTTATATATTCAGTTAACGACTTCTTTTAGATATTTTAAAAAAATAAAATAAAAGTTGGAATAAGTATATCATACATACGACTTTGTTAAAATATATTTAAAATAATAAGTCGTACACTCAATCTACGATTTATCCTTACAAATCGTATATTTCATATACGACTTACACTTATCTGGTAAATACTTTTCAATATATACTATTTTGATAAATTTGAAAGCAAATTACACTAGTTTTGTAAAAAAAAAAAAAAACCGATTTACGATTACAGCTTGAGGGATTGAAGCTTATTGAATAGAAGTTTGCGACAACGGATTGAACTATGCTTTATGCTTACCCATAATAGTGGTAATTCTAAATATTTTCCATGGTAAAATTGTCTACGATTCTTTCAAAGATTTTGAGAAATAAAAGATTTTGGATGCATAGATAATGTGGAAAGCTCTACCGCAATTGATCGAAGATTAATGTGGAATGGAACCCACTTGATATTTACCTAATGAAGGCATGCATGTTTTTTTTTTATTTTTTTATTTTCTGTTTTAATTAATAATTGTAAAAATATTACTTAATTTTCATTTTTGTTTCCTATTTTAAAATATTTTGATTGGAAAAAGTGGAAACAACAAAAAGTTGTTTCCAGGTTTTTTTAATAAATTTTTTAAAGCCGAAAATAGAATGACAATGTGACATTTTTATAATTATCTCTGAAAATAGAAATTGAAAATTGATAAAACAAAGCAAACATAGCGTCCACTGTTCATCGCCCTTTTAGAAGATTGAAAAAAATCCAGAAACCTCCATGATTATTATTAGGAAAAACCCAAGTCCGACATTGACTAGAGATAGTCTCTAATGTGAGCTTATAAGTAAAGGGCAATCCTCATCCTATAAGCTAGCTTTTGGGGTTGAGTTAGGCCCAAACCCAAATTCTAATATGGTATCAAAGCTATCCTAGATCCATTATTGGGTCACCCACCAAATTATCCACGCACCAAGCCCAATAGTGCTGGGCGTGAGGGGTGTATTGAGAAAAACCCAAGTCCCACATTGATTGGAGATAGTCTCTAATGTGAGCTTTATAAGTAGAGGGCAATCCTCATCCTATAGGCTAGCTTTTGGAGTTGAGTTAGGCCCAAACCCAAATTCTAATAATTATTTTTGACAGTTGTAACAAATTTGTACGTCTCATTTCCTTTATAGCATTAGGCATCAATCTCCAAAGTGTGACAGAACTACTGAAAGAGCGGGAGGAGACTCACTCGAGAGTGAAATCAAATAAGAGTTTTAGTTGAGAAATTTTCTGGAGTTTTGTATTATCTTGTAAATTTCTTTCTTAGTGAAATTGAGTGTTTTTCTCTAATTTTCTTGTCTTCCACCACTAACAAGTGATATTGGAGCTCAGGGTTGGGCATTTGTGGTGACACAAAAGGTGCTTTTATTTTCATTCTAAGCACTCTAGTAGGTTCCTAGTGTCAAGAAGAGATTACATGGATTTTTTTTATGGAGGTCGAATAGAGTCTGGAACAGCCTACACTCACACACGGTTTTCCAAGGTTGAAGACGACTGTATTAGAGGTCACGCCATCAACCAATCTGCTTCATGTCATTAGGAGACTTTCTACATTTATATATTTCACAGAAGTTTGTATAAATACATTTTTGACCCAATAATGTTTCAATATCATGTTTTGGCCCCATATTTTTGGAAATTATACTTTGGCTCCCCAAAATTTTAAGTAGTTTTGTCCAAATTTTGGCTTTTAGCCTACGAAGGGAACTATTCCAAAACAACGCACTTTATTATGCTAAATCATCTTAATTTGATTTTGTGATTGTTCAGTCCAAAAATATAAGATCCGAGATGACTGAAACAGAACAAAGTTACTCTAAACTCTCAAAAGTATTTTCTATCAAATGGATGTTTTCCGTATGAACAGCTTAACAGGGCCAAAGTTCTGCTCCTATGTATCCTTACTAGAATCAAAGTTGAGACCTAGTTCTATGTGGGTGACCCTATTTATAGAGTAAAGGAGTGTAACTGTTGTGCATCCTTCAATGATTAGCGTATATCTGTCTTTGAGATTTACAGGGTAGTTATGGCATATCAATGTGGGTGCACCGATGGCGGGAGCTCCGCCGGGGTTGTCGCTCACTGTCATTCTGTATTAATGAGAATCGGTGTAAACTCAGTGACAGTTGTCCTGCCATTATTACCATGTAATTATAGGGATACATAAATAATCAGGAATACTATGATCGTTGCATCGAGCTTAGGGGACTTGGCTCTCAGCCGCCGATTCAACGAGTTACAATCGGTCGGATCTATGGTCTGATTATCCTTTCGAGAGGTTGTCGTGATAGGTCGGAGGTTATGCTCGAGTATAGCCGATGTATTACTTGGCTCTCGCTTTATATGATAGGCTTCTCGAATGGTTTATCCTAGCTTTAGAGGTGGATTCGGTTGTCCGACCTCATATTCTCGGTCAGTACAGATGCCCCCCAAGCTCTGAGCTTGATTGAGTGAAAGAGTAAAATGATATTATACCCCCCTTGGCCGAATATGTTTCAGGATCTACCGGGTGCATTTATGTTGAAGTCCGAGATAATCGTCCTCAGAATTTCAATCCCCTGACGATTATTGTTAGAGAAACCATCGTTGTACCTATTTTAGCTTTCCTTTCCAAGATACTTCTACTTGAGGCCACGTGTCCCATTACCTCTTCCATTGATAAGACACCCTTCATTTTTTTAAAAATTTTTGCAAAATCATTTTAACCCGGAGAACCAAAGGGCTCGCCTCTTGGTTCCCCTTATTGTGTCCTGTACGTTTCTTCCACCCAAAATATGAAAAGACTCTACTACTCAATTACTCCCATTTAAAGACATGAACCTTCATAACCGGAGATCTATACTTATAAATAGTGTTATAAAAAATCATCATTCCTAGATTTCCTCCCTTTACTAAATCTTATTCTCTCTGTCTCTTACCTTGCACTTCTTGGGTTTCCTCTTCTTCTTCATTAAGTTCTTCAGGTATGTCCCCCCATCCCAAATCTCCATTACATTTCATAATTTCAACACTTCTCATCATGAGTTCTCCCTATCCTTCCCGAGAATCCTCTTCCCTTAAGATAATAATTGAGCTCGAAATTCAAGGGATCGGGAAAGATACTTCCCCTTCAAATTCTTCCTTTGCTTCCATGGAACTTGAGGTTTCATCGGGCTTCATTCGTGGAGGTCCGACGGTGGAGGAGGCAGCGACTTCGAATCCTCCCCCTCAAAAACGCCACCGGAGGAAAGATGTTATGGTTGAAAAAGACCCTGCCCCTCCCATTACTTTACCCGGTTATGAGTGGGTTAAGGGGGTGTGGGGACTTATTGGTCCAGATACCAAACTCTCGAGTCAATATTAGAACTCTGGAATTCAATCTCTATCTTTTGTCCCAGTTGTGATGACAGGTTCATAGTTGAACCTTGCTCGAACATCGACCACATCTTCCTAGCCGCTTCAGGGGAATCAATTACCCTTTTACTTTTGTATTTCAAACCTTTTCTGAAACACTCGGCCTTTCCCTCCCTTTCAACAAGTTTGAGCTGCTGTTCTTACCACTATCAATGTTGCTCATACCCAACGCCATCCAAATAGTTGGGCCTTCATGAAGGCTTTCCACGTCCTTTGTACCAAAATGGACATCACCCCTGCTGCTCCTTTCTTCCTCTATTACTACCAAATTCGGTTTGGGGATCTCATCGGCTGGATCTCATTGAGTGGGCTTAATAACCGAGGTATCATCGGTGCCTATAAATCTTCCTACAAGCATTTCAATGGAGAATTCTTCAAAGTGAGACCTGCTGAAGGGTTTTCTCATTTGTATTTTGATCTAGAAGGGAAGCCACGCTTTCCCCTCTATTGGACAAGACACCCCATCAAGTTTGCGGGTTGGTGTCATGGGGTCCTAATTGAAGAGGAGAAGATTAATGTTCGAAAGTTGAATGAATTATCTCGGCCTCTTGTTTGTAAAGACCTTTTAGAGTTTCCTCTCCCACTTACCCTCCAAGCTAATCTGAAAAGTGAGTATTCACCCGAATGCATTTTTTGTTGTAATTATTCCATGTTATACTAACTCCTCGTTTCTTATTCTTTTTTAGGGATCATGGGGAAATTTGACTTCCGATCTTTGAAGATGGGCAAAAGCTCAACTCCGTCTGCTTCGTCCGGGGATCCCAAGGAGAAAACTGCTACTACCACTCTATCATCCTTCGCTCCTCAACCTCCTCTTGAAACTTCTTCTGCTTCCTGGCCTAAAAGAGGAAGAGAAGAGAGTTCTCAAGCATCCCCGAGGGATTCCCCTTCCAAGCGTCCTGCCATGCTTGTTGACCTCGATTCTACTTCTCCTCAATCTGCTGTTGGAAAAACCCTAAGTCTTTCCCCGACCCCCTTTCCAACCAAGTGGTATAATTCTGCAGCTCGACCTGGCTCTTCGGCGGTCTTTGGCAACGACTTCAAGCCCTTTTCTGCCCTGAACCCGATTTCATGAAGGGAACTGACATGAAGTTTCTGAAGAAGTATAGCCCTCAGGAAGAAACTGAAGGGATTTAGGTAATGTACCTTCGGACTATCGCTACTGCTCAATTCTTGGTACAAGAGTTCGAGGACAACAAAACAAGGTTGAGCTGATGAAGATTGAGTTTGCTCATGTGGCTGATATGAAGCGCAGACTGGCATAGGTGAAGGCTGAGTTGGCCGAGGTGAATGAGGCTAAGAAATAATTGGCTTCTCAAGTTTCTAACACTAAAGTTCGTTTGACCGAGGATGAGGAGAAGCTAAAGACTGCTAATTCCGAGAAGGAAATTTTGGAGGTAGAGCTGACTTCAGAAAAGACTTCCGGCCTTAAGCTCAAGGAGCAGAACGAGCAGCTCACCTTGGCTTTGGACAAGAAGAGGAAGAAGATCTCCAAGAAGGAATTGGAAGCCGCTATGGAAAGCATCATGGAGCAACACATTGCTGGCTTCGAGAAGGCGTGTCATCAAGCTCGTCTCCTTGCTCCCAATGCCGACCTCTCCCCGATGGATGTGGACAAGGATGTCAAGGGTGGGGAGCTTGTCAATGTGATGTGATCCTAATCCGGACCGCCTTGAAATTTTAGACACAAGAAGGATATTGACGCCACACTCAAGATATAGGTGGGAAGGTGAGTGATAAGTCATGGGTTTGATCGCCACAAGTTGTCTTGATAAGATCGAATTTAGTTCTTTTACCTAAGAACCAAAGGGAAGCTCTCACAATAGAGAAAACTCTTCAAATTTCATTATCATCAAATCTGATTTGTGTAGTAAGAGTTCCCTATTTATAGGCTAACTAGGAAATACAAGAAATAAAGAAATACAAGAAATAAAACTCCTACTAACATGCATTTACCACAAATGGATAAATGCATTTACATTACCTAGTAAATAAGCATAAACATGATAATAAATTCCCACTAGCCATTATTATGACTTAGAGCACTACTAGGAAGCATTTAGTGAGGCTAGGAGAAAACAAAAGGTCACCAGAAAATTCAGCCCAAAAATAATACGAAAATTATAAATAAAAATTGTAACAATAGAATAATCTGAATATGCTTCTTTCCACATGCTCAAGCCATCCATTTTCCTATCATTCCCCTTTTCTTGAAAGTGATTTGTCCTCAAATCCAAACCTGCATCAAAAGTCAGTGGATTATCTAATAAAATCTTGCTTTTGTGCTTTCCACCTTTTGCTTGATAATTGGCTCTTCCATTTATTTTTTTCTCAAAGCTCTCATTTTTCAGGAGATATCCCTCATTGCTTTCTTTTCTTCAACTTCTATCTCATGGTTTTCCTTTTCCTTTTCTTCTACACTTTTCTCATGGATTTCTTTTTTTTTTCCCTACTTTTCTTTCATCACTCTCCCTTTCCTCTTCCATTCTCTCATGGGTCTCCTTTTTCTATACTTCTTCTTTTTCCTCATCCACCGAACCCTCTTCTTTTATTTTCTTCTCACTCATTCTTCTTTTCTCACTCTCTCCCCTCAAGTACATTTGATCTTCATACACTTGTTTTGGTGACAATGGTCCAAGAGTAATTTTGTGATTATTAAATACAAATGAGTACTTGTTGTTGTCGATATCATATCTCGCTTGTCGTTCAATCCTCCAAGGACGCCCAAGTAACAAGTGTCTCGTTTCCATGGGCACCACATCACATAACACCTCATCTTCATATCTCCCAATCCGGAATGACACTCGTACTTGTTTGTTCACCATGTCACCGATATGACTAAACTCCGGAAGGCTCCAAATGACATACGGTTGTGGATGCTCTTGAACAAGAAGTCTCAACTTCTGCACCATGGTGGTACTAGCTAGGTTAACATAACCCTTTCTATCAATGACCAAGCTACATATCTTGTCCTTCACATAGCATCTAGAATAGAAAGTATCCTCCTTTTGCTTGGCATCATTTTTCTTCATTAGTGACTCCATGAAGAACACACTAAGAAAAATTCAAACTTTGCATACAACCACCACGAAAGATGAATAAAATTTTGAATTTTTCAATTTTTTTTTTATATCACAGCCGTGATGGCTATCACGGCTTACCCGTGATCACTTCTGACTTCCCAAAAAAAAATTTTTTTTTTTTTATTTTCTTTTTTTTTGAGAAGCAAGGAGATAATTCACACAATAATCCCCTTCAAATAGAATCAAAGTGATACCTTTTTTTTTTTGAGAATAGAAAAGAACAAAGGAAGATAGAACCTGAAATTCAAGGATCCTAAGCTCTGATTACCAACTGATGTGATCCTAATCCGGACCGCCTTGAAATTTCAGACACAAGAAGGATATTGACGCCACACTCAAGATATAGGTGGGAAGGTGAGTGATAAGTCATGGGTTTGATCGCCACAAGTTGCCTTGATAAGATCGAATGTAGTTCTTTTACCTAAGAACCAAAGGGAAGCTCTCACAATAGAGAAAACTCTTCAAATTTCATTATCATCAAATCTGATTTGTGTAGTACAAGAGTTCCCTATTTATAGGCTAACTAGGAAATACAAGAAATAAAGAAATACAAGAAATAAAACTCCCACTAGCATGCATTTACCACAAATGGATAAATGCATTTACATTACCTAGTAAATAAGCATAAACATGATAATAAATTCCCACTAGCCATTATTATGACTTAGAGCACTACTAGGAAGCATTTAGTAAGGCTAGGAGAAAACAAAAGGTCACCAGAAAATTCAGCCCAAAAATAATACGAAAATTATAAATAAAAATTGTAAAAATAATTCAGCCCAAGCACCTAGCCCAACAATTTGTGTTGGACGGTGCATTAAATCTTTTACATATGTTTTGTTTAAAATGTAGTGGAAGTCACCTAGGAAACGTTCACAATAAATGCTCTATCAGTTTTGGAGATTTCCATGCCTCAATGTTTCTCTAAACTTTAAAGGCTCTAAGACATTACCTATCATGTTTAGTATAAATAGGTGGTTCCATCTTCCTTCTTTTTATCCACCTCACTCGCTAATTTCCACACTTCTTCCCACACTTCTTCCTTCTCATGGATAGCTTCATTTGGGATAGAGGGAAAATTCTCCAAGTAATTTCTCCAAAGACTATTTATTGATGGTAATGGGTCACTGCGTTTTTTAGTAAATAGGGGTGGGTGACTGCATATGTTACTACGTCAAGTTGCTTCTAACTCTGAGGTTCATCTCAATCCATCGGTTAGCAGTTCATCCTCCCGGCCTGACTGAGGAAGATGGAAGGCTAAAGAAGGTCGGCAAGATAGACATATATGTATCGCCGCCGAGAAGTCGCACCGAATGACCAGATTCTTCTCTATCTGATATCTCAGATTCTCCTTCACTTTAGAGCACCAGGCTTGCCATCTTCCTTGGTCGCAACTTTCCTCCCCAGGCGGGCCAGTCTGAAGATGAGATTTGGGGGAAACATGGTAGAGCGGGATGTCTCGGCCTCAACCTTGGTTTTGCGAATTTATACTTCATTATCTTATACTTGGATGCGTAAACTTCTTTTATCATGAATATCAATAATATCAATATTCAATTGTGTAGTTTTGTTTCTTTCCTCTAAAAGTTTTTGTATAATTAACATACCAAGCAACTCTGACCTTTTCATCTGATTGTATTGAATCTTTCCACCTCCACACCTTAACTCGGTTTTTCCATGTTTTCCTCTTAACTTTGATTAAATAAAGTTATCATCGCATTCTTTTTTTTTTACTTTCTTAGAATTCAACGGGTCTTATGAGCCTGATTTTCGCTTATAATCTTAACATTTGTTAAGTTAAGCATAAATTTGGCTTTGAGATTGGTCACGACTTGTTAATTTTGGACTTATCATTCGCTGAGTTTTAGGCTTGGGTTCGATCTTGAGCTCGGTCACGGCTTGATTTTGGACTTAGAATTTGCCAAATTTTAGGCTTGCATTCGGCCTTTGAGCTCGGTCACGGCTTGTATATTTTGGACTTAGCATTCGCCAAGTTTTAGGCTTGGATTCGGCCTTGAACTCGGTCACGGCTCGTTGATTTTGGACTTAGCCTTCGCTAAGTTTAGGCTCGGATTCGACCTTGAGCTCGGTCACAGCTCATTGATTTTTGACTTAGCATTGACTGAGTTTAGGCTCGGATTCGGCTCGGTCACGGCTCATTGATTTTGGACTTAGAATTCACTAAGTTTAGGCTCGGATTCAGCCTTGAGCTCGGTCACGGCTCATTGATTTTAGGCTCGTATTCGGCCTTGAGCTCAGTCACGGCTCATAAAAAAAATAAAGCTTAAAGGACAACTCAATATTCTGAAATTCATTAGTTTATTGATCTAAGATGAGCCTCGTTAAAACCTCCCTAGTGAAAAACCCTTTTCTTCTTCTTTTGGGATAAAAACACTAGGATAGGAAAAATAGTACTCATCTGATATATGTTTGTTTAACTAAAGTAAAATTTCAAATGATAAGCATTCCATGTATGTGGAATCGCCTTTCTGGACAGTTCTTCAAGTCTATACGCCCCATTACCGAGGTTCTTGATGACTCTGAATGGACCTTGCCAATTTGTTGTGAATTTCCCATTTTGCCCTGTCCTTTCGAGCTTCCCCCTTCATCTTCAAAACCAGGTCACCAACTTGAAAACTTCTTGGTTTTAACTTGGAGTTGTATCTCCTTGGTGCTTTTTGCTTGCAGGCTTCCTCTTTGATCTGAGCATCTTCCATTACTTTTTCTCCCAAATCCAACTCAATCCTCATGCTTTCCTCATTTAATTTCTCATAAAAAATAACTTGCCTCAAGGACGGCTCTCCAAGTTTTACTGGAATCATTGCATCAGTTCCATAGGTCAGCCTAAATGGTGTTTCTTTGGTAGTCGACTAGGGGGTACAGTGATAAGCCCACAAAATACTTGGTAGTTCCTCTTCCCACTCATCTTTGGCTAGGTCCAACCTTTTCTTTAGCTCTCCAAGAATGACCTTTTTGAAGCCTCGGCTTGCCCATTCATCTGAGGATGTTCCACTAAGGTGACATGATGCTTTATGCCTAAATTTGTATAGAATTCTTTCAAACCTTTATCCACAAATTGCATCCCGTTGTCGGTTACAACTGCATATGGAAGACTGTTCCTGCAAATTATACTTTTCCACACGAACTTTTGTACTCGTTGAGCTGTGATCGTTGCCAAAGGCTTGGCCTCGATCCACTTAGTGAAGTAATCAATACCCCTCGACTGAAACTTAACTTGTCCTTTTGCCACCGAAAACTTGTCCAAAATATCCATTCCCCACATGGTAAATAGTTGAGACACCCCGATGTTCCATTAAAGAAAACCCTAATTAACTAAGCTTTAATTCGTTATCAACATTACCACACTTTATTACAGAAGAAAATATTATAATATTAAAAACCGTAAAGAATTTAAAACAGTTGAGCATGCACAGCGATAAAATATAAACACGACTTATATACAATACATACAGCATATAACCAATGTACGAGAAATCCAAACAGAGGGATTATAGACCTAGTATAACTATACAGACACTGAGAAATAAAGAAAAGGAGATACATTAAACACATAGCAGATGCATCCGACAAATCCATATCACCGCCGATATGGGCATCTGGAACTATCATCTCCATCGCCGTAACGGCGTCTGTATGTTCGCAATGAGATCACCTGCAGATAGCGTTGTGGCTGGTAGTCCTTCCAAGACGATGTCCCCGTCTTGTTGTTGCTTTTCATCTACCGTATCGATACATATAGAGAAAGATAGAGAAAAAAGGGAGATTAGTAACTCTAACAACTTCATAAAAAGGGGATGGGGACACATAGAATAGAAATCATACACGCAAAACACATACAGCAAACATCAAACATCTTCCGAGTTACACCAACACAATACATCCTCAAAGTTCACTCTCAGATCATTCCTATAAGGAGTCTCCCCCCTATGCATGTCGACCGGTATCCCTCATTTGGGTCTCAATCCCGAAACATTCTCCTTACCGAGCCTCACTGCTCAGAGAACTTCAATTAGTTTGTGCAGATAACTATTCCGTTGGCCGTGACCAATAAGGGTGCCCCCCTATAAGCTCAACTCCAATAGGGGTATCTTGGTCACCTCGGAAGGTCCACCTGCGACGTCGATACTCAGGGTAGAGTCAGGAAAACCAGGCTATACTGGGGTACACGACACATTAGGAGCTACCTAATGGATATTGTGAGCCTTCCGAGTCAAGTTCATACATCCCCAAGGTTTCTTCACAGACTGGTCCTTCCGTAATCTGTACTCGCGCTCCAGTACAACTAACCTCGTATGACTCCCAGTCATACGACTCGCCACTTGGCAATATGCAATGCAACAATCATCCTTCAGTTAACACCAGGACCTTCTTACACATTCACAGTCTGACAACGGGTGTCCATACAGTCTCGGCCTCAAATCCTCAATCTAAAGGCATTACCACGGTGTTAACTCTCAACACATCCATACAGTCAAATAACCATCCAATCTTCAACTAATCATCAACAACATATTATATTAATAATAAAAACATAACCAGTATACCAAACAACACAACATCAACATGTACCAACCAATCACGTAGCATCATACACATCAATCATTGCCAATCAGCACAATTTCTCTAACCTAGGGTTCAATAAAACATACAACAACTAAACTCAAGACAACATTAAAATATTATTTAAATAGGGTTTACCCATTTATTCAACACACTATTAGGGCCTAGGGCATCTACACACATGCACATATAATATCTACACTATGCTTGCCTCCCCGCCTTGAATATTCCTGTAGGCTTTCTCGACACCTCGAATCGCATCCTCCCCTTTTCCTCCTTGCTGGCACATGACCCAATGGACTTCTCAGAGCTCCGAAATTTCCCCTAACACAGAGACAACATCCAGACATAGTCATAAACCCAATCTTGATTGAAATTCATAATCAACTAAACCCTAATGTCGACAATGTTGACGTGTTAAGGATTCTGGCATTAACTCAGTTGTATCGGAGAATCAAAGGTCGATACTTGTAGTACTCATCACCCTGATCACAGCTGCGTAGTTGGAATCACGATCAGACAGACGGATTGTTCCCAGGCTGAGTTTCTCTCTCTAAGAACCTAGACCTTTTATCTACCTTCTCTATGTGTTCTTCGCGAAAATGAAAAAGATAACCAAAAAAATTTTGAAGGAAAACTTAAGTTGGTAAGCTGCACTGTGCATGCTCAAGTGTGCTGGGACTCCACGCTATAGCGTTCTCATGCTCTAGCATTAGGTGTTCCCACGCTAGAGTGTGGCCTCTTGATGCCACGTGTTGCATGCAATAGACGTGTGGAGGCGACTGTGACCCCATTGCACGCTCAAGGGTCCAACTACCCACTGTATAGCATGCCAATGCTCTAACGTTGGGTACAAGCATTGGACCTTCTGCCGGTACCCGATTGTTCCACGTTTCGATCAGTTCTGAGCCCGTTTCAAGTCCGATTACTCTTAAATTTTAAACAAGATCTCATTAACATACGAGGAACAAGATTAAGCCTTCAAACATGCTTAATCCCTTCTCATACACTAATCTAGAAAATTGGGCGTTACAATGGCCTTGGGGAAAGAATGTTGTGTAACTCGGATGGATGGGTATAGTTTAAATTGTCATACCTCTGACATTCATCACATCTTTTTACCCATTTAGCACAATCAGCTCTAAGGATAGGCCAATAATAACCTGCCCTAGCTACTTTTGCAGCCATTGACCTTCCTCTAATGTGCATTCCACATATTCCTCTATGTATCTCGGCCATAACATACTCGGCTTGGCTTCTAGTTAAGCACTTCCTCAAATGGGTGTAAAAGCCCCTCCTATACAACTCCCCTGTTCAATTATGTAATAACTTGCCTTTAGTCTTAGCTTTCTTGATGCGTCTTCACCTTGAGGAACATCCCCGACTATAGATAATCTCACACCGGGGTCATCCATTCTCGGTCTATTTCTTCATTAACAAATACTTCGCCAAGTGCTATACTCGGCTCAGCCACAATTTCTTGTATCACAGTTTTATGCTGTCTCGGATGTTTCGTGCCGACCAACTTAGATAACAAACCGGCCTGGTATTTTCCTCTGCAGGAATGTGCTCAATGATAAATTCATCAAAAGTTAGAGTTAAATGGGTTATCTTATGAAAGTATCGAGCTAGTTGGGGGTCCTTTGTTTGGTAGTTCCCATTAATTTGTCCATTGACCAGCTGGGAGTTGGTTTGGCATCTCAATCTTTTCTCCCCCATCTCTCCGGCCAACTTTAACCCTGCAATTAATGCTTCATACTCCTTCTTATTGTTTAAAGCTTGAAATTCAAACTTTGAGGACTACTACAACATAGTATCTCCGGGACCTTTAAGTATCACCCCTGCTCCACTTCCTTTGACATTTGAAGACCCATCCACATATAGAATCCACCATTCGGCCTCCGTGTTGTAGTTGGGCGACAATTCTACCACAAAATCGACTAGGCATGGGGCCTTCATTGGGCCCCAATGTTCATACTTCAACCCAAATTCTGACAGCTCCACCGACCATACAATCATTCTCCAGGCTAACTCTGGCTTCTTTAGCACCTACTTTATTGTGTGATCAATCTTGACCACAATTTGGTGACTCTCGAAAGAAGGCCTTAGTCGCCGGGCTGCAATTACCAGAGCCAATGCTAATTTTTCGATGACTTGGTACCAGGTTTTAGCATCATGCAATACTCTGCTTATGAAGTAAATCAGAGCTTGTTGTTTAATTTCCACTTGTACTATAACAGCACTTACGACATCATCAGTGACTGAGAGATATAACAACAATTCCTTCCTGGGTTGTGGCCGAGTTAGAATCGGTGGGGAAGACAAGAATGGCTTGAATTCTTGGAAAGATGCTTCGTGCTCTTGGTTCCACTGAAACTGCTAAGGTTTCTTTAGCAGCTTAAAGAATGGTCTTCCCTTCTCCGCCGACTTGGGAAGGAACCGAGATAAAGCGCAAGTCGACCGACGAGCTTCCTTGACATTCTAAGGACTTCTCATATTGATAATTGCTTGACACTTGTCTGGATTGTCCTCAATTCCTCTATGAGTTAGATGGAAACCTAGGAACTTGCCTCCATGCACTCCAAAAGTACACTTCTCTTGGTTTAATCTCATGTTGTATTTTCAGATTTCCCCGAATATCTCCTCTTGGTCGGCTGGATGCCTGTTAGGATTATCTGATTTTATCACCATGTTATCTACATACACTTCCATATTCCTACCGATATGCTTAGAAAAAACTTTGTCCATGAGCCTTTGATAAGTATCACATGCATTCTTCAATCCCAAAGGGCATAACTTTGTGGCAATAGTTAGCACCCTCCGTCATGAAAGTTGTTTTCTCCTCGTCCGATGGATGCATTTTGATCTGGTTGTACCCTGAGTAGGCATCCATCCGGATGAGCAATCTGTACTCGGAGGCACCATCTACAAATGATCTATGCTCGTCAAAAGGTAGGAATCCTTTGGGCATGCTTTGTTCAAGTCCATGTAATTGGTGCACATGTGCCACTTCTCATTAGCCTTTTTCATGAGAACCACATTCACTAGCCATGTGGTATACTCTATTTCTCTTATAAAACCTGCATTCAACAATTTGGCCGTTTCTTGCTCTATCACTTTCCTCCTCTCCTCACCTAATCTTCTTTTCATTTGTGCAATTGGTTTAGCCTCAAGATATACGGATAATTTGTGACAAAGGAAGCTAGGATCGATACCTAGCATATTATATATTTCCATGAGAAAAGATCCACATTCTTCCTTAGTACTTGGATTATTTCTTCCCTCAATCTGGGCTCCAATTGTATGCCGAGCTTAACTTTGTTGTGTGACTGCTCACCAATTTGGAACTTTTGTATTTGTGAATATCAAATCGCTATAAGTTTTCAAGTGATGTATGTGTTGTTCTAGAATTAGATGGCTCACTCGTCTGATATCTATTTCTTTTGTTGTTTGATTGTTGTGCTTGCGAAAACGTTTTCAAAGTTTCTGAAAAATTTGATAAACACAATTCGACCCCCCCTGCGTGTGTTTGCTTTGGTTATTTTTGTTGGTATCAGAGCTCAGCCTCTGGGTTGAGCACCTAACAATGTTTGAGGAAAAGATCTTGGAAATGGCAGGTAAAGCAAGCACCAGCAAAAACCATGCAGGAGAAGGAGCCTGCATGTCCAGACATCCATACTTCAATGGAGAGGATCTTATCTACTGGAAATAAAAGATGAAGGTTTATCCAATCCACTAAATTTGATCTTTGGGATATCATTGAAGAAGTCCCTTTGTGCCTAAAGATGACAATTGAGAGGATGTTCCAAGATCAAGCATGGCAACAGAACAAAAGACAAAATGGCAACTCAATGCTAAATCAAGATATGCTATCATGTGTGCTTTAAGAAGAGAGGGATTTGAGAAAGTTTTTGCCTATTAATCTGCAAAAGAAATGTGAATCCACTAGCTATTGCTCAAGAAGGAACCAGCAAAGTAAAGGAGACTAAAGTTGGTATGTTGGTCAGAAAGTGTGAACTCTTCAAAATGGAAGAAGGAGAGACCATTGGTCAAATGTATAGGAGATTTCAAACTATAACAAATGGGTTCAAGTCTCTGGGAAAAATATACAAAACTGAAGAGCATATTCAAAAGATTCTTAGGAGTCTTCCAAAATATTGGAGACCCCTAGTTGCTGATGTGTCTCAGGCCAAAGATTTGTCAACCATGAAGTTGGATTAACTTCTTGGAATTCTTCAGGTCCATCAATAAGAGCTACTTGAGGAAAACAATGGAAAGAAAAACAAATCCATAGCTCTCAAGGTCGAGAAAAACTCATCCAAAGGATCTACATCCAAAGCACTCAAAGTTGATGAGTCTTCAGATGAATCTAACTAAACCAATGAGGATGATTATGAAGATGAAGATGATGAAATCTTTTAAAAATGAAGAATTTTTGGAAGAAAAGAAACTTCAAGAAGGACAAACCCTTCAGGCGCTTCAACAAAGACAAATACAACAAGGATGCTGGATCCTCTGATAGAAATGTCATTGTGTTATGAATGCAAGAAGCCAGGACACATAAAAGCTGAATGCCCTCAACTCTAAAAGCGAGCTCCTAAAACGTTCTTCAACAAAAAGAAGAAAGGAATAATGGCCAATTGGGAAGACTTGGATGAGAGCTCCACTGAAAGTGAAGAAGAGGAGCATGAAGCAAATCTTTTTCTCATGGCTAATATAGACTCGAATTCTGATTCTGAGGTACAACCTGAACTTGAGAAATTGAGTGTTGCATATGACGAACTTTTGGAAGAATCCAAATGTTTGACTAAAGCATTTAAATCGCTCAAGAGACAATATGTTAAGCCCTCAAATGAGTATACACAGAAAACTCAAGAGTGCGAAAAGTTAGTTGAGGAAAACAATAAGCTGAAGACTGAAAATTCTGAAGCCAAGATCTCAGTTGAAACTTTACATTCTAAAGAAGAGATTAAACTTCAATAGAAAGTAGAAGAGCTCACCTCTGATCTTGCCAAATTTGTTAATGGAAGATATAATCTAAGCATCTGGGATATACCAGTCAAGAAGGTTTTGGATATACCAGTCAATAACATCATAAAGGATCAACAAAGTTCTCAAAAATAATTGTCAAATCTATTTCAATCAGTTTAAACAGACCTGTATGTACTTATTGTGTAAAAGTTGGACATATCATGTCTAAGTGTATCCACAAACAGAGAAAGAAGTCTTCACAGATATCTTAAACTAATAGAAAAGGACCCAAGAAAATATGGATACCTAACACCTGTCATGGTACTTGGATAGTGGATGCTCGCGACATTTGACAAGAGAAAGGTCTATTTTCCTAGACCTCCAAACTAAACAAGGTGGACATGTGACCTTTGGTGGCAACCAGAAAGGAAAGGTTGTTAGAGTAGGTAAAATTGGTGGTAAACCTCCCTTACCTATTATTTCTGATTTTTTGCTAGTTAAAGGGCTGAAACATAATCTTGTTAGCATAAGTCAATTATGTGATAATGGGTTATCTGTTTCTTTCACTAAGGATGCATCCATAGTCAGTGACAAGAGTGGCAAAACCCTCTTTTCTGCTAAAAGGCAACACAATCTTTATAAGATTGACATGTCAGAGAGGATTACAATGAAATATAATCAAGAGAAGTTTTGACAGAGTTTAGCACTTTCAATATTCAGAGTTTGGTTATGTTTTTGCTGGGGGTCGTTTAGTACTTATAGAGGAGTGCAGCCTCAGCTTGTTGTTTCTTCAACGGTCTTCAGCATATGTCCATTTAGAGATAGAATTTAATGCTAGGATCCGTTGAGTTCTGATAACTTGATATGGTACTAAGAAAATAGCTCTTGGTTATAGCTCAAAGTGATACTGTCACTTCTCTAGTGTACCAGAAAGTTGCCTTTTGTTTTTCCTTCTTTGTACTTAGTCAACTTTTGCAGCAGCTTGTGTCAGAGTACAAAGGAATTTGTGTAATCGATGGTACTATGTTTCTCTTACCAAGAAATAAAGTATAAACAATTTAATCAAACAGGGTGAAACCATCGAAGCATATAAATCAAATATACAATTATTAAAAAAAAAAAACACTGAGTAGACGGGTTCTTAAATGTTACGTCTTTGGATGTGCAATTTTAAACTAGAAGCATAACAATTGGTGTAGTCTAGCATCAGATCGTCTAGTGTTCTACCAGGTTGTCTAGTGTTAGACCGTTTAACTCTTACCGAGTAGTCTACTTAGCAGATCGTCTATCTTTTATCGAGTAGTCTATAAGTCTTTGGACTTGCTACTTTTTAGCCTAGCTATTTTCTCTCAGGGTAGATTAGCGGCTCGTCTAGAGAACTAAGTATAGACCAGCGATAAGCCTTTGGGCTTATTTAAAGAGGTCTAGACTTGCATCCTCGTTTAGCGATATAAAAACATTCCTACACACTTGAGTAGACGAGTTAGCTCATAAACTTATTTTTGCTATACAAATTTAACCTTTTTGTTAGAGATTATTAACCAAAACCACTTTGGTTCCAACAATCTCCCCCTTTTTGATGATGACAAAAACTTATTAAATTGGATAGAGCAAAGCCTAAGAGAGCCACATGGCTCCCTCTAAGGTAAAGCATTCAAACAACTTAACAAGTCAAATATCAGTTAGTCAAACAGGTAAGCAATACGACATGTATGTATCAAGGCAATAGTCAATGCAGTATATAGTCAAATATTAGAGCATAAAAAAGATATACATGTATAAGAACATGTATTCAAAATTTAATTCTTTATCTCTATTTCTCCCCTTTTTTTGTCATCAGAAAAGAAAAAAAAGGAATCAGGATAAAGGACCATCATTGTCAGCAAAACAAGAGTAGGAAATAAAAAGTTTTAAGAGGAAGGAGGAGGAGGTGGAGGAGGAGGGTCCTAATTTGGCTTAATGCCCATAGCTTGCAACATCTTGAACATTTCTTGCAGAAGGGAGACATTCTTAGCTTGCATCGCTTTTTGAATTCCCTTTAAGGGTGATAGCAGTTCTGGAGCTTTCAGCAGTTGCATCCAAATGGTCTTTGCCAGGGATTGTGCTCAGAGCTAGGGATTGCTGAGGGGCTTCAGGATGAATAACTGAGAGAGGTACAGGCTGTGAGGCTTGTCTCTCAGTCCTTTGTTGAACTTCCTCAGAATCACCAATATGTTCTGGTTGGTGCTCTGGCTCAACTTGCTCAGCGGGTTCTGCTTCAATTTCCTTAATATGCTCAGAAAGAGCTTCTTCTTCATGAACTGAGGGCTCTGGCTCAGGTTCCACCCAATGAATGTCATCTTCGTATACAAGAGGGTTTCTTACATGGAGACAAAAAGTATCTTTGTAGATCATCATCCTAGCCTCGGAGAAGCCATATTCTCCCCAAACCACTTGGGTTTCAGCCTTCTCCTCAGCAGATAGTCCAGATGAGGATGCCTTCTTTGTACAGATCCTTATATGACTTTCCCAGTAAATTTTTGCTTCAGATTCTATTCTTTCCTCATCTGGAAAGTTAGGATAGAGTTCCAAAATCAGAGCATCATTGGTATCTTCCTTTCAGAAGTCCAAATTGATCTTTTCTAGTGGTGGCATAGTTGCTTTGGTCAGTCTGAATTGGCCATCCTTTTTTTTGTTGAGGTCTATCATGGGTAACCTTGGGAAAATTTTAGGAGGAAACATGCCAACCCTTGTCTTGGAACTATGCCACAGCCAAGTAGGAGGCACAGAATTGGCAGCTCTGTAGAATCTTGGCATACAGAATCCAGCTTTGAGATGGCCATTGATCAAGTAATCTCCATAAACAGCCAATTTTCCATAACTTCTAGGATGCACGAACTTTCTCCATTTGACATCTTGACAAAGAATGAATCTTCTGTATCCATAGGTTCGGACCTTCTGTACTCCACATCCTTGTGAACTCTCTTTGAGGGAACAGTCCTATAGTCAAGAATGATGTCCCTATCAACACCATCAGTGTGTGGGGTAAAGGGTTCCATCTTGATGAGGTTTGGATATATTTTTCTGAGAGGGAATTTCTTCTGTGGTAGGTGAGTGAGGAAAGGTCCATGTTGGTTGAAGAGTTTTGAAGGGAGGGGACCATCACCATCATATGGAATAGGAACATACCAAGGATAGTTGATGGGTTCAGGTTCATATTCATACTTAGGAAAAGGGTAATCCAGTCTTGTGGATTCTAGTGCAGGAAGGATACTGTGGTAAAGGATTCTCCAATTTCTTTTGACTTTGCCCTAATTTTCAGCTTGGCCATCATACAGAGAGTTGGGGCCAGTGTAAGGAAACTGGGTTTTAGGTAGTTTTGGGAAAGGGGCTTCAGGGGTAATCCCATTATCTGCTTGGTTGAAGCATGGATCACATGCTGGTATTATGGGTTGAAACATTGGTTGTGAAGGTGAGGTGTTAATTGGTGAGTGTTCTAGTTGTGGTGGGGGTGAAATGTGTTGTTCATGTGTGGGTGAGGGTGGTTGATTTAGTGGGGTTGATGATGGTGTGACAAGAATATTAACAGAATTGACAACAGCAACAACAACATTCTCAATAACAGCTTGAGAAGGTAGAGTTACCTTAGTAGTAGAAGGTTTAATAACCTTGGCTTTTCTTGGAGGCTGCCTTGGCCTAGTGAGGACAGCAAAGGTGGAGACTTGCTTCTGCTTTTTCAAGGCCACTCCAATAGGATGTCTGTCTTCATCATCTTCTTCATTGTGAGAGAGGATCACTTTCCTCAAACTTTTCTTCTTTTGACCACCTTGGGGCTCATCAACCCTTGGTCCATCCCTGATGACAATTCCTGTAGACGACCTCCTTGTCCCTGTTGGACGAGCAGCTTGTGCAGGTTGTATAGTCGTTCTGAGTTGCATGGCTTGAGCCTCGGCTTCATTTAGTTCAATATGCTTAGCCTTTACTTTTAACAGCTCTTCCTTCTTTGCAAGATGAACTTGCATTACTAGGTCTAGCTTCATCATGACCAAGTTCATCTTCCCAAAAGGAGCAGGGGATTGACCATGTGATTTAAGGTAGGCAGCATGTTCTTCAGGAAATAATTTCCAATTGAATGAGCACAAATCAAGTAATTAGAGACCTCGATCTTTCATTCAAGTGGATGGTAAACACATCATTTCCACAATTTGAATTTCACGAAGATCTATTAGGTTCTAAAAATTTGAAATCATTGAAGCACTTTTGATTAAAATTTGAATTAATCTTACTATTGTGAATTGAAAGTTGAACTTGAATTTTGCAATTGTTCAAATTCACAAAGTAAGGCAAAGAGATCTATGCTTGAATTTTCAAGAAGCAACCAAAATCACATGTGTGGAGGATATGGAGCCTAAAACAAGAGTGAAAATGGGGAGGAAAAAAAAATTTCACAAAAAATTCAAGCAAGATCAATTCAAACACATTTCAAACTTTAGATCCATGACCACAATTGGATTCAAATTACTTTTCATCATCCAATTCATATGGTAAATGGCGCCACTATTGATGAACTTTTCATCATAAAATTGGCTCCAACTCAAAGATCACCATAAAATTTGGAAAAAAAAAAATTGATCAAAAATTCAAAACAAATGAAGATCAAAGATCTAGCTCTAGATACCACATGATGTGATCTAAGCATTGATTACTAAGCATTTTAGGATCTTCTTTGATTTAATTGTTTCAAAATTAGAGATCAAACACAATTCAAGCACAGTTGATTTGAATCTTGTTCTTCAAGTGAAGAATCAAGAGAAACAAAAATGAGTGGAAGAGAAGAACAATTGATATACAACTAGTAAGTAAATTGCAAGAAGTAAATTGCAAGAATTAAAGAACAAAAGTAGAAAATGGAATAGGCAGAAGATGAAGGGGAAGGTGCCACAATTGAATCATCTTTGAGAAGAAGATTGAATTGATAAGCCAAAGGAGGATTCACCACTTGAATATGAAAATTCAAGATAAGAATCAATGGTTCAACTCATGAACCAAGAAGAGGATAACTCTCAACTCTCTCTAGAAATCGCAAGTGTGAGAAAACTCAATTGTATTCAAACTTGTAAAATGAATTACATGAAGCCTATTTATAGATGAGCAAAAGTGCTCATCTTCCTTAAGGTGCAAGCTAGCTTACTTAAGGTTCAAGTCAGTGCCTCTTTCCTCTACAACCCAAGTGTAGGCTTTATTTTGGGCCTAATGTTTCCTACTCTTATGCCATGTTGTCCTAATGGTCCAATAGGCCCAAATCCTAAACTATTCATAAGTACTTTTTGAATAAGCACTTTTATTACATGAACTCTACTCTATACAAAGGTTCTAATTCCTACATTTATTATATGAACTCTACTCTATACAATGGTCCTAAGCCCTATCCCTAACTAGGTATCTTGGACTCTTCTTAGCTTTGACCTTGTTATGCGTCCATGTGAATCTTCAATGGTTGATCATTTGCTTTGTGAATCCATGTTCATATCAAGAACACTTGAGCACTGGACATGCCACACTTGAGCGTTCTCACTGATGTCGGTTGCCCGATTTCGTGTGTTTCGGTGCACTGAGTCCAGATTAAATCCGATCAACCTCAAACTTGATATACTGACTCAGTAGCACTTAACAAACAAGATTAAGCCATCACACCCGCTTAATCCTTGTCTGATTCCTTAAATGAAAAAACGGGGTGTTACAACATTTCTTTTAATTTCCTTGCTTTTCCTTTAAACAACCCTCCTAACTCTATAACCAAACACACCAGTTTTGTCCCTTTGGCTAGAAATGATGTGTTACTGTTCAACGAAAATAGGACTGATGTGATTAGATTGTTGGATTTAGTCAAATATAGATCATGGAGCTAGTTTGATTCAGCTATAGATGAGGTTGCCCGATTTTCGGATTGGTATGTATGCCCGATGTAATGTAATTTAAGAGTTAGTGGTTGAGGCTCTACTCTTATGCAGGCTCTGATACCTTTTTTTTTTTTTTTTTTTTTTTTTACAGAGTATATCAATGTCCTCTGTAGGCTCTCATAAAATTGATTATTTTTTCATCATTTTATTGTTTATATCATTGGTCAATATGTTAATTACAAAATTAAAAAGTTGGTTTAATTAACACTTGCCAAACGAAAGTCACTTTTAATAATTAAGTATTCAAACATAAATCAATTACTTTTTTTTTTGGTAAAGTGAGAAAAAAACAAGCAAAAAGAAGAAACAAAAACAAAAACTACACTCTTAAAAACTCAATCCCAGTCAAATCTGCAAGGAGATAGCTACAGATGCCCTGCGGAGGTGAAGCCAAAATCTTCCAGGCCTCATCTTGATTAGCACCCATCTTGGCCATAAAATCAGCACAATGATTTCCTTCTCTCAGAGTATGCTCCACTCGAACAGACCAATCACGTTGAAGTAAGCTATTAATATCGACAAGAAGAGACGCATATCTGTGCGAAGAAGGGACTGGGTTTGTAATAAAAAAGATAACAGTCAAAGCATCAGTGTATATAGTAATATGACGGATCCCTAAGTTCCAAGCAAAATGAAGCCCATGGTACAAAGCCGATATCTCTGCATGCAAGATCTCGGATACACCAGTTGAGCCAACAAATCCAAACCCCAGGAACCGTTATGATTAAGAACAACACCACCAAAACCAGTCCTACCTGTATTACCAAAACAACTACCATCAACATTCATAATATAACCAGTAGCTCCTAAATGATTCCACTTGACCCAGACTTCCGAACGGTGCACCGTTGTGTGACCAGGGAAACAACAATGGATGACACTCGCAAGGGCATGTATCTCCAAAATAATCTTGTAGTGAGGGATAATTTCTTTGTTGATACTGTGAGAGTTCCTTGCTCTCCAAGCCCACCATAACCCTGCAAGAAAGAGGGGAGCTCGGGTACCAGTGGCGTTCACCTTAAGCCAATCTCGAATATTCATTTGAAGAATAAACTCAGGGTGCCAGAAGCCTAGAACCATCCAAAGCCTTTTAGAGTGAATGCAATCACGAACAGTGTGGAAAAGGTCTCAATATCACATGAGCATCTCTCACAGATGTTAGTTCCATACATACCTCTATAATGAAGAATATCTAGGGTTGGTGTAGCATAGTGACAGGCCAACCAAATAAGAAACTTTATGTTTTCAGGGGCACCTAACTTCCAAATCCAACTCCAAGAATAATCATCATGATCCTCTTCTCTCCTCCTTAGTAACCAAGTTGCGCCTGACTTAACAGAGTACTCTCCATCAACATTTTCACCCCAAATTAGCATATCTGTAACGTGAGGGTTTAAATGGATTTTAGTGTTTGTAATCACATCCTTAACTCTGTCAGGGAGGATGGTTGCAAGCAAATGCATGTGCCAAGTACCATTCAACAGAACCTCATTCAACTTGAGGGTGGTGTCTTGAATATCCACAAAATAAACATGCTCACAAAGAGGACCCAAGCTAGTCCAGGGCGAGTACCAAAAAGACGAAGAGCCATCCCCCACAAGCAGCGTGAACCCCTCCCTGAGAATGTCCTTGGCCTTAGAAAGAGAGTTCCAAACATAAGATCCTGTAGTTTTCCTATTATCCAAAAACAAGCCTTTCTTAACATATTTGTTGCTAACCAGTTGGACCCATAGCTTGTGAGGTTTTTGCTGTATGTCCCAAACCAACTTCCCTAGAAGGGATATATTAGCTTCCCTGGCCGTCCTTAAGCCGAGACCCCCCAGCTTCTTAGGTTTGGTGACCTTCTGCCAACTCACGAGATTAACACCTTTGTTGGTAGACCCCTTCCAAATAAAGTCCCTGGAAATTCTATCAATCATGTTGCAAGTAGATTGAGGAAGCCAATAAATCTACATGTAATAAGTGGGCATGGACGAGAGCACTGAGCTAGCAAGGGCCAATCTACCCGCTTTATTTAGAAATCTATGTTTCCAAGAGGCAAGCCGGGATTTCATTTTTTCAATGATAAAATCAAAATCCGCCTTTCTAACTCTACCCTTAAAAATAGGGAAGCCCAAATATTTTCCAAGAGTAGTAGTGCAGCGGATACCTGTGATCATAGTAAATTTGTCCACCTTTGTTCTAGTCACACCTGTGGAATAAAAAGCTCTAGATTTCGAAATGTTCACCTTTAAACCTGACACCTTGCTAAAATTCTCAAACAGATTAGCAATCATTCTAGCTTGAGAGCTTTTAGCCTTTGTGAAAAGGAGAACATCATCTGCAAAGAAAAGATGGGATAGCTTGGGCCCATTTTTAGATAACCTCATTGGAATCCACTTTTTCTCATTAACTGCATCTAAAATTGCAAGGGATAGTTTCTCCATACAGAGAACAAACAAATAAGGAGAGAGGGGGTCACCTTGTCTGAGACCTCTATTAGGGGAGAAGCTAGGTAGCCTTTTACCATTCCACAAAATAGATAAGGAAGACGACATAAGACAGTGCATAATTAACTTGATCAAAATAGGAGGAAAGCCAAAATCAATCAAGCAACCTTTTAGAAAATTCCAATCCACATTATCATAGGCCTTTTCTAGATCAATTTTATAGGCCACATCCCCATTCTTCTTTTTGGATTTATGCATGGCATGAATAACTTCCTGAAGGATAATAGCATTATCAGAGGTACCCCTACCAGGAAGGAAACTGCTTTGAAAAGGGCCAATGATGTCATTAAGAAGTGGCCTGATTCTATTCACAATAACCTTTGTAATAATTTTATATATAGTATTACAAAGGCTAATAGGTCGGAAATCTTTAAAATTACCTGGATTATCAACCTTCGGAATAAGAGCAATCAAAGTTCCGCAATAGAGGGATTGAAATGACCAGTAACAAATGCTTGACTCACTAACTTCCAAATATCATCTCCCACAATGTGCCAATATTGTTTAAAGAAAATAGGCTGGAAACCATCAGGACCAGGGGCCTTATACGGTTTCATCATATTGAGAGCTTTAGAAACTTCATCTTTAGTCACAGGATCCATAAGCTTGGAATATTCCTCATTTTTCAAAGTAGGCATGTTGGACACTTCAAAACAAGCATGACCAGCGCTGGGGGAGGAGCAAAATAAGGATTGGAAATACTTTTGAGCCTCATCCTGTAAAATACCATCGTCCGCTACCCAAATGCCATTGGGGAGATTCAAGCCATGGATTTTATTCTTCTTACGCCTTATGACTGTTTGGGCATGAAAGTAGGATGTATTTTTGTCACCCAACTTAACCCATTTTTCTCTAGACTTTTGGTACCATAATAGTTCCTCCTGAAAAAGGATTTGGTTTTATTCATGTTGTAGATCATTCTCCAAACGAACCAGAGCCACGGAATCCACACTCTCAAGCTTCTTTTGAATACCTTTCATCCTAGCTTCAATAATGCGCTTCCTTTTGAAGATACTACCAAACACTTCTTGATTAAAAGAAATAGAATCCTCCCTTACTTTCTCTAGAGCTCCCAAGGGGTTATCTTTTCTAGGTAACCAAGCATCTTCAACCACTTTCTGGTACTGATCATGAACTATCCAAGCCGCTTCAAACCTGAAAGGGCGGGGGCCTCTAGCTTGAGGAAGACCACCACACCTAAGAAGGATAGGGTTATGATCAGAGTGAAAACGACATAGAGTTTCAACAAACGCCTCTGGGAAAGCCATGCGCCATCTCATATTAGCCAAACTCCTGTCCAGCTTCTTAGATATAGACCTGTTCCCTTTGCAATTTCGATGCCAAGTGAAACGGCCTCTGACGGTATCTAAATCAACCAAACCACAGTAGTCCAAGACTTGAGCAAAGGCATCTGCTCTAGTTTGGATAAAATTGCCACCTCTTTGATCCCCCGGATATAATATTTCATTAAAATCACCAATAAGAACCCAAGGCAAATTATTACTGTCATGAATGCTCTTTAGGTGGTGCCAAAGAGCAGGCCGGTTCGCAGGGACAGGGCTAGCATAAATGCCAGTGCAATTCCAAGAACCATTCCCTGTAGCAATGTTAAAAGTGATGGCATACTTACAAATATTCAAAATCTTAATTGACAAATTATTACCACTTTGGACAAAGACCCAGAGTCCACCAGCATAACCTTCTGCGTCAACAGTAGCTACAGGAGAATAACCTTGTTGTTGCCAAAAAAATTTGGTGCTTCTCAAAAGGAATGTGAGTCTCCATAATTACTAGAAGCGTTGGTCGCACTTTTCTGATAATATCCTTCAAATGCCTCTTGGCTTTGCTATTATTGGCTCCCCTTATATTCCAGGAGAGAATGGAAACATCATGAAATTGCTTCATCATAACAAAACTGAAGAAAAAGAAACAGGAAAAAAACATAATAGCTAAAAGATGAAGCTATTATTGTGGGTTTTCTTGCATCTCAACTTCCTGACCAAGTTGAGTTTCTGGCACATAATCTCTCATGGCTAAGCCCAAGGCTTCCTCTTGCATCGGTTGCTGAGGCCTATCGGGAGGTTCATCAATAAATCTGAAGTGATTTGGGCCAATCTGATCAATATTCATAGAAGATTTAACATCAGGATGCAGTTTCCTTTGCCCTACGTTTTTAACACTATCAGTAGAAGGGTGCGCTGAATCACGTAGGGGCCAAAGTTGTACTGCATGGCCTCGGTCCTTGTGTCTGCAGCATGCATGGGTGCTTTGCCTTTGTCAACAACTTTCTGATTTTTCTCAACAAAAACACTGGGACCCGCTCCACTTTTTGCATTAAGATTTGGCCCACTCTTAGCCACTGCTACCTGCCCATGATCGTTCCTCCTCTTTTTTTGCCTGTTCCAGTATTTATTGTGGTGGTCCCCCTCATTATTTTCGTGAGCTCCCCTGGTCGAATCTTTAGCACCATCACTCCTACTATAATGAGCATTTAATTTCCCTGAAGTAAGATTATCTCTTCCTTTCTTATCATTGATTTTGATACCCGAATGAGCTTTTTGGTGCAATATACTTTCCACATATTTCTCATTAAGGATATCAAAACCAGATTGGAACTTTTGATATTGAGATCCCTTATTCTTAGCAGCAATATTTGCTGACTTATTGAATCGCTTGTTTTTCTTAACCACCAGCCAATCACCATGAGTTTCCTCTGTTGCAACCTCCCCAATATCTTTGTCGTGATCAGAGGAGTGTTTTCCGGGATTTTCCACCTGAATTCCAGCACCTTCCTTATTAGTTTTTCCTGTGGCCGCTGCACTCTCACCGTTCTGTGTACCTGCCTGAGTCTTCTTCTTGGGTTTCATCGGACAATCCTTGAGAAGATGCCCATAGCAACCACACTGCGAACAGATTAGATGGAGACCTTCATATTCAACGTTATACCAGTGACCATTGACACCCACTTTACCCACAACTGGTTGGTAAAGATCGATCTCAACGCAAACCCTCGCAAAACGGCCTCTAGCTACTCGAAGGGTGTGAAGGTCTACCTTAATCGGCTTTCCGATGCCAGACCGCTATAGCCATAATATAGTTCTCCTCAAAAATAGCACATTCAAACTGGGTATGCGAACCCATACAAGGGTTTTATCAATGACTGCCTTATCAGCTACAAATTGCGGAGTCCACAGTCTAACAGAGAGAATATGATCAAAGATCATCCATGGCCCCCCATTGATTACCCTTAGTCTATCCTCTTCAGCCTCAAACTTGGCCATAAAGAAGCCATTCCCAACATCCATGATTTCAAAACTACCTCCTTGTATCTTCCATAAAGAGGCAAGCTTGGTCTTCATTATGTTGAAGCCAAGTGATTTCCCAAGCAGCTTGATCACCAGCACATTCTTCCATGGAATACTTAACTCCTCAATGACTTTGTTTTCAATATGGAACATTGGCAATAAACGATTGCCATTTATGTGTTCCAACTTCACAACTTTCTTTGCAAGTAAATCAACTTTCTCCATTGAAACAGTCGCCTTCGCCCCAAGAACCTTGTCACGAAAGGAAACAGGTAGAGATCCTTCTTTCAAAGAAGGAAAACCTCCACGGTCCGGAGGTTCTTTTGGAATAGCAGCCTCCGGAGAGTCCTTCGTCGCCGTGAACTCAAACTCCATATTATTTTCCCGTCAAAATCTGTCTAGAAAGATTGATTGATTACCGAATGTTTTGTATTTGATTCTATTTATCAATTACATTCCATTAATTTTAATTTTAATCAAATCAATTACTTTTTCTTTAACACAACATAAATCAATTACTATAATTACACTTTTAATGAAATCCAAATCTATAAAACTCAATTTTAATAGTAAAGTATGGAAATGATTTATCAAATACACCCTAAGTTGGTTAGCCACACTAAGCCGCATATTGAAAGTCAGGATCTATTCTATCGCCAATACCAACATTTTCATGCTGCCTTCAAAATACAGACATAAACATGTTCCCAGGCGTGGATATGATTGTCATGTCCTTATCACTTGCTTAAGATTTGTGAGGAGGCAGGAAAACTTGCATTGCTAGAGATAGAACCCCATATAACTGGGCCAGAGTTATGGTTCCCCATATGAAAATATAAATACAATCACTATTGGAGTAGACCCAACAGGATCCTGAAGGCTAGACTGGGACGGACCTACCTTGAACACCATGGGGGGCAGTTGCCCCCACAAAGTATTTTTTTTTTCTTTTTAAGTTGTGAATAAATTTTTGTTCCCCCACTAAAAAATAAATTTTGCCCCCATTATGTTATAATCTTATTCTACATAACACTTTTGGATTTATTTTTAATTCACATTTGATAAAAAATATGTTGGGAATTACTAATGAATTGTCTAGCATTGCAAAGAAATGGTCGAGATATTGTAAATACTATGATATTAGTCGGAGTCCAAGAAAAGATTTTTTCGATCTACTTCGAGGAGTATCCCACCGCCAACCTGAGACGAGCACTAATCTCCCGTGGGAGTTTGCTCAGCACCTCGATGGGTGGCATCCCTCCCAGCTGAGATTTTTTTCATACCCAAGGCTCGAACCCGAGACCTTAGTTAAGGAGCGAGAGGCCTTCAACCACTCACGCCAACCTCAGTTGGTAGAGTCCAAGAAAAGATTGCAAAGTATGAGAGATGATAGTTGGCATTAATTTCCCCTTATATCATTGTTTTGCTAGAAGCAAAATGTATTATCATTTCAAATATGAATGATGGATTCATGAAATTACAAGGAAGATCAAGGCATAAACTTAAAAAAGTTTCAACCTTCCATTTCTTTCAAGTTGACATATTTTAGCTGATAAAAAAAAAGTTGACATATTTTATCAAGTGATTGGTAGACAACTTCAAGAGTTTAATATTAGATTTACATAGGTGAACACTAAATTACTTATTTGTGTGACAAGCATTGATTTGTTTGACTTAACTTTATCTATCAAAATTTTCTTTTGTGAAACTTATGAGGCTTGATAGCCAACTCGAAAAATATATTAGAGATGTTGTTCTAATGAATAATTTGCTAATTAAAATCAGAATAGTGATTTTTGAGAAATGTTGATAAAAACTAAAAAACATATTGCATATCCAATATTTTATCACTTGTACATTTATATATTTTTTTATAAAAATATTTATATTATAATAATTGTGTCCCTATTAGCCAAAATTTATGGGTCCGTCCTTGATGCTAGAGCAATATCAGTATAACGAACTCTATACAATGAGTCAATTACATTTCACCATTCTCTCGGTAAACAAAAAGTTCACATTTTGTTTTGCTTGGATCACGTAAGACAATCATTGTTTCTTTGGATTTTGTTCCTACATAGGCCGAATACATCTCGGCCCATGAAGGTAATTCCTTCCTTTAGGCCTACTTGACCGAGAGCAATCCACATGTGACTGAATATTTCCATCATAATGGGATTGGAGACATAACGGCTATGATATTCATGGCCTTGTCTAGTAGTTATGAGAAATGAGAGATTCTCGCCCACATGGTTAATGACCTTAATGACATCAGTTATGGAAAATGCCTATATAAGGAAGGCTCAATCTAGGAAGAAGAGGGAGAATAGGAAAATACTACTCAGACATATAGTCCTAGAGAACCTTTCTGGTCCTGGGGCTCAGTTCACAGATCTTAGTTCATAGTTCTTAAGCTTTTGCAAGAACATTTTGGGGCCCACCGTGAGGCCGCGGTAAAACTCTTCCCGGCCACACATTCAAACCATCGCCTCATGTCCGGCAACCACCGCATTCAGCCATACGTAGGCATTTTTGGTGATAGCCACGGACTTGCACCGATATTGTTGATGTTCATGATCTCGGATTCGGCGCTCCTAAGCTTATATTTGAGGATCATTGGTGTTGATCTGCATGCAGACTGACTCGACTCCATCCTGGATGCCTCATCCCTGCCATATCGGAGTTAGACCCTTCCTCTGTGGCCTCCGTCGAGAAAGATAAAGGGAGTATCTATTTTCCAATTACAGTTGCATTTTGAATTTATTTCATTAATTCGTAAATAAATCCGTGTGAGTGTAAAGCATTCATTCAGAATTGTAGATCTCTGAATGATGAGGTGGACGACGATGGAGATTAATGGAATAAAATGGTGACCACCACTTGGGTTGCAGCCTTCTGTCGGGCCTTCCTTTTTTGGTTTTACCCATTTTAATATATTCTATTTATTTATTCATAATTCATTCTTTGAGTTACACCCATACGTTGATCTTTGGTAGCTATGAATTAGATGCAGGATGAGGATTCTACAACTCTCCTTTGGTGTCGATTCCAAACTCGTCTCGTCACAACTCGATGCAGGCCTTCAAACATGTAATTTTCAAGACTCGGTGTTGACCAAACTCGGTGCTTACCACTTTGTTACAGGTTGTGGCGGTTATTTTCGAAAAATATTTCTGGGTAATTATTTCTACTATTTTTATTTGACATAAACTAAAAACGCATCAAATTGATTATCAGCATCATTTCAAATAATATTTGTTATTGATATTTTTGTCACCATGCGAGGAATTTTCTTTAATTGGCATTAATACTCCCTGTTTTCATTTGCTTGACACTGGTTACGTTTCTATCAGTGTTGGATGGAACATGACGTTAATTCAATTGTTGAATTACCATAGTGGGTAATAAGTATTACAATTAGTGCTCTCATGAATTGTTATAAACATATTTTATGTCAATTAAATGATTGTCAATTCAAATATTGAAATAATAACCCTTAAATTTAATTAATATTGATTACCCATTAATTGCTATTACTATTACGGATTGTCTTTAGAGTTGGCTGCTATTACAAAATTCACATATCTAGTTTTGGTTGTGAGGCATGAAAAGATTGTTGCCAATAAAATGAAAAAAGGAAAGAAAATAAATAATTAAAATAAAATATTTGGTAGTCACCTTTGCTGGCTTGTTTTCAAACCATATAGAATAATACCTATTGACTTATTCTGAAGGAGATCTGTAATATCTTGTCCCAAGGATATTTTAGTCATTTCATTATGATTGTGATCACTAGTATGCTTTATTTCCTTTCATCTCATGAGTATGCAAATATAAGAATTATGAATTGTTGAATCTCTCTTTATTATTTTTAGGCTGAGCCGATGAATATCTTATTTGATTTATAATTGTAAAATGGTATTTTATAATTTAGTATCAAATAATATTTATCTTTGGCTAAGAAATATTCTAGTGAGAAAATATAATTATTTTGGGGGTTTATAAAGGGTAAAAATTTATTTATGAAACAACCTGATTTTAATATAACACATATTTCATTAAAAGCTGATTTTCTTAAATTTCTAGTCGCACCCCCTATTTTACTGCATACACCCCCTCTCTTTTGACATAACCCACGAATTTCCCCTCCCCCATACTCACTTATTCAGTTTTGAAGAATCTGAACACTCTTCTTATTCTCTTAAAGAAGCCTCACCACCACCATCACCTCCATTCCACCAAAACCACCACAAACCACCACCAATCTACATCATTCTCCTCTTCATTTCACTTTCTAGCAAAAATACCACCACACTCCTCTTAAACCAATCCAAAATCTGAGCATGCAAACATCCCTTCTTCACCTTCAAAATTGGTCATGGAAGGATTTAGGTTTAGATGAAAGTTCTTCTTTTTCTAGCTACAAAAGTGAGCTAATCAAGGAGATAAGAAGCTACTATTCTCACCATTCCAAGGGCTAGGAAGCAAAGGAAGAAATTGATAGATTGATAATTGGGAGAATTTCTCTAAGATCAAGAGTGATAGAGGAAATCACCAATTCTTCATTTTCTAGCTTCAATCAAGTGAGTTCCCTTAGTTTTAGTGCTTGGTAACCATAAATCCAAGCTTAGGAGTTGTTGATAAATGCTTTAATTGGTTGATTTTCTATTTGTATGTTGACTATGAGAAGATTGAACATTGGAATGAGTTGCATATTGATGTTATAATCTGTTTTATTTGCATGCATGTGAAATGTTTGTGAAATGTCGTAGATGATGTTGCTGTCCTGAAAACTCGTATGGATATATGTTCAGTGTTTTGCTTATAACTATTTCTTAAGAACTCCTTTGTTTATGATTCTTGTTTTGTTAGAAACTAGACTCGATTTGCTACAGTTTAGGCACTAAGTTTACTGTTTTTCACTGAGTATTGATGAAGAAAAACCTGTTAGAAGTTAGAGGACAGTTGCTGTCCTGTTTTTCGAATGCAGTAGAATGTTGATTAAAATTGTACTTTTTGGAATGCTTTTTCCCAAAAATAAAATTATATTTATAAACTAGACTTATTTAGCTTTCCATATAAGGGTCTTTTTCCTAAATCCGACTTTGTTTGGTATTTTAATAAAATCACAGAATCCGACTGAAAACTGCAGAAATTCTGCATATGTTGCTAATCAATGTTGTTGTAATGCTGTGTTTTCAATTGGGAATTTCCTATTAATAGTAGTATTGTATTCTAATTGAGAGATTATATAATGTTCATGCGAATGGTTTATATGTTTGTTTTAGGTCATTAGTTATTAAGCTATAGATTGATATATGAGTTAAGTTATTCAATGGTATGATGAAATGAATGGGAAACACCATTTGGCATTCAAAGGTAGTAAACCATGCTAATTCTACTCATGAATCGAATTAGAATGGTTATCAATGACATTACAGATGTCAAGTACAGAAGTCCATTCAATTTGAAGGCAAGTATAAAGTCCTTCCCGTTTGGAAGGCAATCACAGAAGTCCTTTCATTTTGGAAGGCAAGTAAGTAAGTGCAAAGCAAGTGGGACGCCGCTTGTGGTCATAGACGTATGTCCTGCCTTACAGTATAGAGCTGGTTCCTCTTAAGTACCTCGGTGCACGGGGAGCAGCGAAGTGTTAGTTCCTCTTAAGTACTTCGGTGCGCGGGGAACAACAATGTTTTTCACTGACAAAATTAAAAAGGAATGTCCAAATGAGTGGTTCATAAATATTATGAATGACATGATGATACCAGGATTAAACCCAAAGCTAGTCCCTCTTAAGTACCTTGGTGCGTGGGGGGCAGCAATGATGTTTATACCTGATGATATGTATAAGTTTACTAATATATGTATATGTGTGGGACTGAGTACTCTGTTTGCAGGGAATTCACTGAGATTTCATATCTCACCCCCTCACCCTTTTGTTTCAGGTTAATCCCTTCTATGTTGGAGAACTGTGAAGTATCCCCGGAAATACTTGGCAGTTGTTCCAATGTAAGATGTCTCTTTTATGGAAGATGTCACCGGATCGGAGTTAAGAGTCATAACGTCATTGTTTACTTGTTAAGTATAATTTGAAAATGTATGAGATATTTTTATATATTATATATAAGATCTTTAGCGAAAAGCTAATTTCAGTGTATCTTATGTTTTGTATCTAGTAGTATCCTAATGTACTTTGGGGTATTACATTATGGTATAAGAGCAGTTCGATCCCATCGGACTGTGAGTATGAGTCTAGAACGATCCGGCTTAGGGGTTTGTATGTCAAGTTCTATGGGCTGATATTGTTCCACTTTCTTCATGTGAATTAATGAGGTAGGCCACCTCAGGTATTCACGTAAAGAATGACGAAGAGTATTGCCCCACAAGGACAAGTCTTTTGTACAAGTCATCTTTTGAAAATATTTTAATCGTACACCCTTCATAAATCGATTTTCAAACCCTTGAATTAGTTGAAGTTTGATGAACATAAATGTTGTTTATAAGTTAAGCGGAGCAGTATCTGCCAGTAAATGTTTTTGACTAATACAAGTTAAAAGTTTTCTTTTTATGAATGCTGATGTTTATTGCGCTTCTAAATGAATTGTTGTATTTCCAAAATACGAATATATTCATTTCAGAAGTTATTTTCAGAATGATCAAATTCTTTTGTGCTTTCTACACTGGTCTTCAGGAGTTCAAATCTGACAAGCCTGGTAGTGTAGTAGTTACATTGGTCCTCAGGAGTTCAAATTTGACAAGCCTGGCAGTGTAACAACAGATAAGATAAGGAAAAGAAAATGAAATGCAAACCAATGAATCATGTGTTGTTGCTATGTTGTGTGTAGACTTACAGTATAGATCATATTGAAACAGTTATATTCTTTCTTTGTGATTGATACGCAAGTGTAAGAAAGTAATAATACAATTGCATTCCCTATAATCTGAGTGTTTACCTTTTGTGTGGTGTAATTGTTATGCCTGAGTGTGATATCAGATGATAATTCAGATTACTTGAGTATGGAAATAAATGCTGGTAGCAATAATATAACATTCGCATGCTTATGTGTTGTTGTTATGTCTTGCTATATGTTTTGGGAGTATCTACCATGATCTTTAAGTTTCTCCCTCTAGTCGGACACCATGGAACATTACAAGCTCAGATGCTTGCAAAGAATGAGTGCTCTGTCTATTTCCAAGTTCTTTTGTTGCACCTTGGTAACCTGATGTTGCCAGGGTAAACGCAAGTTAAGTTATCTCTTATTATATGCTTTTGTTTTTAGAATAGAAAGGGAACTGGTTGCCTTATACGATGCATTCTTTTGATTGTAACCATGAAGGTCAACTGAACATGATATATAAATATGAAAGAAGCATGCACTATCTTTTCAGTATAGAGCTAAGTAATTGTTGCTAGCTGAGAAATCTAACTGAATGGATTAGCCTTGTATGGGTTAGAGTTTTGAATTGTGTTTTGTTTAGACTAGTAGTAAATATGGATAGACTTGCACATTGTTTTGTGTTTCCCATCGTTGAATCTAATAAGTTTGGCTGTTGTTATAAAGTTTCATCCTTTGTGCGGTTTTGACTTGTTAGGTGGAATGCAGTAAAACCATGTACACTAACAGCGAACAACTCATTCCTTCTTATTCGGTTTTGTTTCATGTTTTAATTCTTTACTTTGCATGATACTTTTGTCTGTTAAATTGAATGTATAAGATGTTATTAATTTCAATATCTATTTTAAAATGTTAAGTATAATTGATAAACTTCTTAAGTCTTTCATATTTACGTGCATGTAACTGCTCTGTCCTGCAACAATATTCCTAAGTTAGGAAAAGGTTGTTGTTTGTTTTTGGGCTCTGATCAAATTCTTGTCGGCCTGTTTGAAACTGCGTGAACAAAGTCTATAACTCAGCTTTTGTTTTCCTTTACATAACTTAACCTATGGTCCATGTGATATACCTATTATGGTCTTGTGCCCTAGGATTTTTCATATTATATATGAGCTACCACTAAGATCAAATATCTATTTACGTTTGTGTTTTCTAAACGCTTTCCTAGTTTTACATTAAGTCAAACTAACTTCTATGCATGAGAATCTTTTAATTTTCCTTAATTATGTCTTGGGGTGTGATGGTTGATGCAAGATTGGGAAGGTTTAATAAGTTTGGTTGTACACGTAAATCATCTAAGATGCATTGCTGTATGTTCTTGGTTTCAAGCCAGAGAATCATCAACGGTTCAAATTCATCATGTGCCTTAATGAATTCAGGGAAATGATTTAGTATATAGGTAGAGTAGAATCACATTTCAAATAAACCTTGTTGAGGAGGATGTTACATGCCATAGTTTGTAAATGGTAACGAGCTTGTTAATTACTTGACTTACATTGTTAATGGAAAAGAATGAGTGTATGCAAATACCTGACTTGTACCTGATTGCTTCTTTTTAAATTTTTTTAGAGGACTGTATGATGCTTCTTTGTTCTTGAACTAGTTGATGAGTTCATGAGACTTTTATTTTAAGACTGTGAACCTCATAAGATGTTTGGGACATATAATTAAATCAGATTAGCAGTTGTGTAGTATGTTGTAATGTGGTGTCGATTGACTCACCTCTTTATTATAACATTGCTTTGAACTGTTTTGTTACCAGTTTTAAAAAGGAGAAATTGTTCTAGGCATCAAGATTTGTAAATGGATCCTTGCATGTTTTAAATGCATAGTGGTTATGTTATTGATTGCATGTTCACTAGTAGTATCTTTTATGGTACCCAAGTAGCATTGCACAATTCCTTCTATTTTAAACTTGACGTACTATGTTAGCATTGATGAGACTAGCAATACTAGTCTAGCATGTTATTGACTCTTTTTGGTTTAGTTAAAAAAATAAAATAAAATATGATGTTTAATGCAAATTGAATTATAGTATATGTGATATCAAGTTTGAGACTAGGGCACATAGGTTTGGGTTAGTAGAGTTGAAGCCCATATCAGTAGTTACGTTTTGTAGGTCTAGTTTCTTTTTCAAAGAGCGAGGACTTCAGGACTTTAGAAATCAGAGTCCGCAGCAGAAACTAAATGAGTTTAAGACTCATCTTAACTTTCAAACGTATGCTGGTTCAAGTTGTTGACCACACTCTGAAACCCGGAAGCTTAGTAGCTACTAGACGAAGGATCTTGTAGGAAACCATTTAGGAACTTCAATGCAAACTGAAGTAGTTTTGTGTTTTCAATTATCACTTGCATGCTTTTAAATATCATGAGGTGGGAAGTTCGCTAAGGCAACAACTGTTATTGTTCGAGAAATCATTGCCAATGCATTTCTCTCAGGTAGGTTTTACTAAATTTTGAGGACAAAATTTCTTTAAGGGGGAAAGTAATGTAATATCTTGTCCCAAGGATATTTTAGTCATTTCATTATGATTGTGATTACTAGTGTGCTTTAATTCCTTTCATCTCATGAGTAAGCAAATATAAGAATTATGAATTGTTGAATCTCTCTTTATTATTTTTAGGCTGAGTCGATGAATATCTTATTTGATTTATAATTGTAAAATGGTATTTTATAATTTAGTATCGAATAATATTTATCTTTGGCTAAGAAATATTCTAGTGAGAAAATATAATTATTTTGGGGGTTTATAAAGGGTAAAAATTTTACTAAATTTTGAGGACAAAATTTCTTTAAGGGGGAAAGTAATGTAATATCTTGTCCCAAGGATATTTTAGTCATTTCATTATGATTGTGATCACTAGTGTGCTTTAATTCCTTTCATCTCATGAGTATGCAAATATAAGAATTATGAATTGTTGAATCTCTCTTTATTATTTTTAGGCTGAGCCGATGAATATCTTTTTTGATTTATAATTGTAAAATGGTATTTTATAATTTAGTATCAAATAATATTTATCTTTGGCTAAGAAATATTCTAGTGAGAAAATATAATTATTTTGGGGGTTTATAAAGGGTAAAAATTTATTTATGAAACAACCTGATTTTAATATAACACATATTTCATTAAAAGCTGATTTTCTTAAATTTCTAGTCGCACCCCCTATTTTACTGCATACACCCCCTCTCTTTTGACATAACCCACGAATTTCCCCTCCCCCATACTCACTTATTCAGTTTTGAAGAATCTGAACACTCTTCTTATTCTCTCAAAGAAGCCTCACCACCACCATCACCTTCATTCCACCAAAACCACCACAAACCACCACCAATCTACATCATTCTCCTCTTCATTTCACTTTCTAGCAAAAATACCACCACACTCCTCTTAAACCAATCCAAAATCTGAGCATGCAAACATCCCTTCTTCACCTTCAAAATTGGTCATGGAAGGATTTAGGTTTAGATGAAAGTTCTTCTTTTTCTAGCTACAAAAGTGAGCTAATCAAGGAGATAAGAAGCTACTATTCTCACCATTCCAAGGGCTAGGAAGCAAAGGAAGAAATTGATAGATTGATAATTGGGAGAATTTCTCTAAGATCAAGAGTGATAGAGGAAATCACCAATTCTTCATTTTCTAGCTTCAATCAAGTGAGCTCCCTTAGTTTTAGTGCTTGGTAACCATAAATCCAAGCTTAGGAGTTGTTGATAAATGCTTTAATTGGTTGATTTTCTATTTGTATGTTGACTATGAGAAGATTGAACATTGGAATGAGTTGCATATTGATGTTATAATCTGTTTTATTTGCATGCATGTGAAATGTTTGTGAAATGTCCTAGATGATGTTGCTGTCCTGACAACTCGTATGGATATATATTCAGTGTTTTGCTTATAACTATTTCTTAAGAACTCCTTTGTTTATGATTCTTGTTTTGTTAGAAACTAGACTCGATTTGTACAGTTTAGGCACTAAGTTTACTGTTTTTCACTGAGTATTGATGAAGAAAAACCTGTTAGAAGTTAGAGGACAGTTGCTGTCCTGTTTTTTCGAATGCAGTAGAATGTTGATTAAAATTGTACTTTTTGGAATGCTTTTTCCCAAAAATAAAATTATATTTATAAACTAGACTTATTTAGCTTTCCATATAAGGGTCTTTTTCCTAAATCCGACTTTGTTTGGTATTTTAATAAAATCACAGAATCCGACTGAAAACTGCAGAAATTCTACATATGTTGCTAATCAATGTTGTTGTAATGCTGTGTTTTCAATTGGGAATTTCCTATTAATAGTAGTATTGTATTCTAATTGAGAGATTATGTAATGTTCATGCGAATGGTTTATATGTTTGTTTTAGGTCATTAGTTATTAAGCTATAGATTGATATATGAGTTAAGTTATTCAATGGTATGATGAAATGAATGGGAAACACCATTTGGCATTCAAAGGTAGTAACCATGCTAATTCTACTCATGAATCGAATTAGAATTGTTATCAATGACATTACAGATGTCAAGTACAGAAGTCCTTTCAGTTTGAAGGCAAGTATAAAGTCCTTCCCGTTTGGAAGGCAATCACAGAAGTCCTTTCATTTTGGAAGGCAAGTAAGTAAGTGCAAAGCAAATGGGACGCCGCTTGTGGTCATAGACGTATGTCCTGCCTTACAGTATAGAGCTGGTTCCTCTTAAGTACCTCGGTGCACGGGGAGCAGCGAAGTGTTAGTTCCTCTTAAGTACTTCGGTGCGCGGGGATCAACAATGTTTTTCACTGACAAAATTAAAAAGGAATGTCCAAATGAGTGGTTCATAAATATTATGAATGGCATGATGATACCAGGATTAAACCCAAAGCTAGTCCCTCTTAAGTACCTTGGTGCGTGGGGGGCAGCAATGATGTTTATACCTGATGATATGTATAAGTTTACTAATATATGTATATGTGTGGGACTGAGTACTCTGTTTGCAGGGAATTCACTGAGATTTCATATCTCACCCCCTCACCCTTTTGTTTCAGGTTAATCCCTTCTATGTTGGAGAACTGTGAAGTATCCCCGGAAATACTTGGCAGTTGTTCCAATGTAAGATGTCTCTTTTATGGAAGATGTCACCGGATCGGAGTTAAGAGTCATAACGTCATTGTTTACTTGTTAAGTATAATTTGAAAATGTATGAGATATTTTTATATATTATATATGAGATCTTTAGCGAAAAGCTAATTTCAATGTATCTTATGTTTTGTATCTAGTAGTATCCTAATGTACTTTGGGGTATTACAAGATCCATATTAAATAATGGCAGCAACGGATTCTTCGCCATAGCCAATTTTGATGGCCACGTGATCAGTTTCAATTAGAAATTGTCATTTATTTGAGTTTATTTTGCTTTCATGATTTATATTTTAGAAAATGGTCTTGACCTTTCCTCTTCAACTGGTTGAGGTAAAGCACAATCTTTTACATCTACCTTAAGTGGTGTAAGTATGAGGCAAAGAGAAACCAACTAAGTGTTGAGCATTTAATTGATATTATCATCATGTGATTTTTATTGCCTACTCTTAGTATATGTTATCATGACCGTTAGTATTGCACCATTATGATCATTAGGAATATCATTACTAATTGCTCTTGTTATTATATTCATCAATGCTCCTATAATTGCTCTTCAGTATTTTTTAAATTTGTTAAATGTCAATCAATGGCATTCTTTTCATCAAACCAAATAAGAAAAATGCATTCAGGAGAATATTATTGGTCATTTAATATTTTAAAAGCTCATTTATAGCATTTAATTGCATTTGTTATTTAGTCGTTATACTATTAGCGCATCGGTTGAAATAATATTTAGATTTATAAATATCCCTTCTGTTTTAGATTTTCCAAAAGGCATGGCAATTTTGATATTAGTTTGGTTCTCTTACCTCAAATTTGAATAGGAAACACTATTCTGACATAAGTATTTCGTGTTGAAGAGCTCATAATATTGTTAATTGGTTGATTGCTTTTGGAGATGATTGCCTAACGGGTGCTTGACCATATAGCCAATAATCAATTGGCATTTTGATTACAGGGTGTTCGATTTTCATTTGGAAACGGCCAATTATTTATTTGGCTTTAATTTGCTTTAGTGCTATAGAGAACTGACTTGCTTTCCTTTGTAATTGATTGAGGCAATCACTTTCTCTACATCTTCTAAGGCGCAACCTTCTACATCCAATGCAAGAAGCATCGTAAGGGGTGTGTGTCTATGGCAAAAGAAAAAATCATTAAGTGTTGGGTAGTATCACACTTTAGTTTTATTTCATCATAATTGGCATTTAATTAACATTATCTTTTGATGCCTATTTTTAATACCTATTATTATCATTATTATTATTATTATTATTATTCATTATCATTATACTCATCAACGGCTCATCACGACATTAAAATAAATGCTCAGTTAGGAAAGGATGATGCATATGTTTGCTCAGTTATGAGTTGCATTCTAGAAAAAAATGCTAATCCAATTCATGATTCAAACAAAATCGTGAGTAATAGAAAGGGACCATAGTAAAAATAAATCAAGGCTTGATGCCGTTATATTCTAAAAATTGTGAATTAATATGGAAAAAACATATTGCTATTTGATTGCCTTTATAAATCAGATAGCTATATGATTATCTTTATCATAATTGCGAATATTATTATAATTGCGTTATTATACTATTGGATCATTCCTCATTAATATGAAACGATCACAACTCATGCAATAAATATCACATCCATTAAATATTATTATGATTCTTCACGGTTAAATTTTATGAATATCCATATTAAAACCATGCGAATGCATTGGCCGAACTATAATTATATTTACATCCATAGTAAAATAGTTTTTTAATGTGATATGATTTTCGTATGATTCTTGATTAAGATGCGCGATGATGATCACCAAATTCGAGCAGAGAGCTCGTCCCAATAAAACCGAGCAGAGAGCTCGTACAAGAAAAAACCGAGCAGAGAGCTCGTCCCATAAAAAATCGAGCAGAGATCTCGTCCCAATAAAACCGAGCAGAGAGCTCGTCCCAATAAAACCGAGCAGAGAGCTCGTCCCATAAAAAAAGAGAGCAGACAGCTCGTCCCAAGAAAAAATCGAGCAGAGAGCTCGTCCAAGAAAGAGAGCTCATTTGAGAAATTCTCAGCCAATAATAAAATCGAGTACGACCTCGTCCGAGTATGATCTCGGTAGCAAAACCGAGCAAAGAGCTCGTATGAGGGAACACTCAAATAACAAAACCAAGTCCGAGAAGTACTCGGACCAAAATCCTTAAGAAGGAAATTTCCTAAAAGGAAATCTCTATACGAGAAATACTCAGACCAAAAACCTTAAGAAGGCAAATTCCTAAAAGGAAAATTTATCTGAGAAATACTCGACAACTGTCTTTTAACAGAAAGTGTCCAATAAAGTGTTGATTCTCGGACGAATCAAATATGAGGAGATCAAGGATATAACACAACAGACAGATTAGGATGTGAGATTCACTCCTCAGCAATTAATGACATTGATAGCATTGTCTGCATTTTGAGCCTATATAAAGGAAGCCTCACCTCAGGAGAAACCAAGTAATTCTCATATATTCATACACATAGTTCTCGAGAATCACTTTGGTCTCGGGAGCTCTTAATTATTGTAAAAACAGGATGATCTCGTCCGAGTACGAACTCAAGGATAAAACCAAGCATGAGCTCGTCCGAGAATGAACTCAGGAATAAACCAAGCCAATAAGCTTGCCCATATACGAATGCCATATTAGATAAGCTTGACAAAATAGAGGAGCCTGAAGTACATATAGCAAAATTTTGTTCCAACAATCCCAAGGTCCCATCCTGAAAATATACCGCTAGAAGTCCCCAGGCATAATCGTCACCAAAGACAATTAAGACAAGAATATGACAGATTATCAAGATGGGTGATTTTTCGCCATAATGACCTAAGAACTATCAAACCCCCTTCGCTGACTACAGCTTGAGGCTTGGGGGGCTTCTGTTCCTACATAGGCCCAATACATCTCGGCCCATGAAGGTAATTCCTTCCTTTAGGCCTACTTGACCGAGAGCAATCCACATGTGACTGAATATTTCCATCATAATGGGATTGGAGACATAACAGCTATGATATTCATGGCCTTGTCTAGTAGTTATGAGAAATGAGAGATTCTCGCCCACATGGTTAATGACCTTAATGACATCAGTTATGGAAAATGCCTATATAAAGAAGGCTCAATCTAGGAAGAAGAGGGAGAATAGGAAAATACTACTCAGACATATAGTCCTAGAGAACCTTTCTGGTCCTGGGGCTCAGTTCACAGATCTTAGTTCATAGTTCTTAAGCTTGTTCACAGATCTTAGTTCATAGTTCTTAAGCTTTTGCAAGAACAGATTTACTTCCCCGTTTTTTATATAGAACTTTGACATGTGGTTAGTTTAGGTAAGAGGTTTAAACTACAAATGGGTATTTAATGTTTTTTTTCCCTGTTCAGTTTGCCTATATGAAGCACATTGGTTGGTACTTTCTCATGGGGGAAGCAACTAAAATAGAACCGATCAAAAGCATGTGCTGTGAGGCTGTAGTACAAGCCACATGAACCCAAACAAAAAGGTTAAAGGACCTATATCTCCAAATAAGAAATCTCTCACATGCATTGGTATATATAACTCTTCGAAACCCATGTGAACAGCACTTGGACCATTCAAGAGATTCTCTAACGTAGTATGCTTTTCATCAGTACATGTATTTTTCCTTTAGTTTTTTTTTTTTTTTGGTCAAGTAACAACTCTCTTATGCATCCAATGAAATTTGATTATCACTTTATTATATCTTTAATAAATATTAGAATGTCTTTGAAGGGACGTGTGCTGTATTTCACATGTGGAACAGTCAAGGGAGAATAACAAAACTAAAATCACCCCAACTAGAAGATCTTCTGCATTAGAAATTAGATTCTAAAGAGATTGATGTTGTAAACATGCATGTCTTTACCTGCTTCATTGGACATTTGGAGGAGCATAAGAGAGAACTTATTTGAATTTATCTTTATCATACGTACTTTTGACTATATTTAATTGAAAGGGAATGTTAATCAGTATCCTTATGACACTTATTAAAAAATAAAGGAAATAAAGCTTTAGTTAGAAATAAATGTTTTTAATATTTGAGAAGTAATATAATTAGCTTTTTAATAAATATATATATATTTTAGATTTTTAACCAGTATCGTTAGATCATTCACCACTCGGTGTCATCCTTAAATGAATAGTTGGGATATCAATTCCCCAAATAACATATATACTTATTAGTGGTAGAGTACATGGGATTTTGTTTGGTGCTTATTAGAGCTGAGTAAATTAATGGACCAGGACCTGGGGACCGGTCCGTTTGGTGCGGGCCTGTGTGGACCAGTTCGCCAACCCAGCTCTCGTGATTATATATCAACTAATGGGCGGATTAAAGAAAGGAGAATGCTAACGAGTGTCCTTATAGAGCATTGTTTAAAGAACCAAGAAAGGAAAAATTTGCATGGGAAAATGGTGAATTTAGCATTTTGAAAAGTGTTACACTTTGTTTCCCAACACAAAATTTCCTTTTGTGGGTTCATTAATCAATGTCCGTAGAGCACTCGTTAGGAAGACCCTTAAAGAAATTATAGAGAATAAGATATAGAAACGGGCCGAATCCCACGGTGATGTTTCCCCAACAGAATACCTAGTCAAATAGGGAGCTTATAAACATGCCATGTGATTGCCAACTAATCGCTTGTTTATGGAAATATATCCTTATAACAGCATAAATCACTAGTACTCTATGATAGGTGCGATGGGGCCTAGTGCTATTAAATTCATATATATTCGTGTATTTGCAACCACCTGTTCAACAGATTTTTGCTGATCGACCTTTTTGTTTAGTAATGCATGATAGTCTATCAATGCATTTTACTTGTCATTGATTATTATTTTTATTTTCTTCATGTATTGCATATATAACATAATACAAGAGACAATCTTACATGATCATGATCACCCTCCTCAGAGACTAAAATGTCATTAAACGAAAAAGATTATCAGCGCTGTTATTCAGACAACCGGCCGGGACAACTCTATGCGACAATTGTTACTGTAGTGCTACTGTAGTGTCATAGTAGCACTTTTTTTTTTCTTTTTTTTACAAATTTTGACTATTTTGAAAAAATAAAAAATTTATTTCTAAAAAAAACCCATTAACCAGATAATGAACTGAATTCACCAAATATTTGTACCCGATTAACCAGATATTTGCACATACTTAACCAAAAATTTTATTTCTCAACAAAACCCATTAATCAGATAATGAACCGAATTCACCAGATATTTGTACCCGATTAACCAGATATTTGCACATACTTAACCAAAATTTTATTATCAAAAAACCCATTAACCAGATAATGAACTGAATTCACCGGATATTTGTACCAGATTAACCAGATATTGTACATACTTAACCAAAAATTTTATTTCTCAAAAAAACTCATTAACCAGATAATGAACGTGATTCACCGGATATTAGTACCTGATTAACCAGATATTTGCACATACTTAACCAAAAAATTTATTTCTCAAAAAAACTCATTAACCAGATAATGAACGTGATTCACCGGATATTTGTACCTGATTAACCAGATATTTGCACATACTTAACCAAAAAATTTATTTCTCAAAAAAACTCATTAACCAGATAATGAACGTGATTCACCGGATATTTGTACATGATTAACCAGATATTTGCACTTACTTAACCAAAAATTTTATTTCTCAAAAAAACCCATTAACCAGATAATGAACCAAATTCACCAGATATTTGTACCTGATTCACCAGATATTTGCACATACTTAACCAAAATTTTATTTCTCAAAAAAAAAAACCCCATTAACCAGATAATGAACTGAATTTACCAGATATTTGTACCTGATTAACCAGATATTTGCACATACTTAAAAAATGTTAAAACAAAAAAAAATGCATTTTTTTAAAATTTTGAAATTTATAAATAATAAAAAAAAAGAAAAAAAAAGTGAACAGTGTAGCGCTACAGTGCTGCACAGTGCAGCACAGTAGAACTACACTGTGCAACTATACGGGTTGTCCCGTATAGTTGTCAACCCCAGTTGTCTAAAAAACATTTCTGAAAGATTATGGATCTATTGTTTCCTACGCTTGTCATAAGCCAACTAATCAGTAAATGAGTTGAATATCTATCACTCGATGAGATAAATTAATATAGAAGGCCAAGTAACAAAATAATGCAAATTGGAATTCCTCATCTTTGTAATATAGGTTGGAGAATTTTTTATTTATTTATGAACCACTGTAATTAGGGCCGTGGCCCCTAGTGGCATTCCGGGGTATCCCCTCATGCTTCGACCTTTTGGATCGACTATAAGACTAATTCTCAGTCGACTGCTTAGAGCAGGGAATTGACCATCGATTTTCATAACCTCCCAACTATAACATCTACCACCAGAATGAACAATTTTCATTCTCTTTATCAGCTTCTAAAGTTGAAAAATCCAACCATTACAACCAAAATGTTCTCTTCATGAGTATATTTTGATAGTATTTAGTCAAGCTCTTTTTTTGGCTTCTCTTCTTAAAAGGAGAAGTTGAGTCAAACACTTTTTAAAAGAGGTTTTTAAAAAATATTTTATTTGAAGAGTAGAAAAATTAATTAAAAAAGTAACTGTTAAAATAGCTAATTTTGAGGAGTTTTTACGGAGCTAATCTAGAAAGACCTGTCTCCTCTCTCCCTTCTTCGATTCTCAGCTCTTCCTAAAACCTCATCTTTCTATTTTTCTTTTAAAAGTAGCTTTCAAGTTAAAAAAATTCTAAAAATTGAAAATTGGAAATTGGGAGCTAATATGCTAGCTAATTGAATTGCAAGTGTTTGATAAATTAACTGATCAACTAGTTAATACGTGTAAAATGATGTAAAACGACACGCTTATTGGTATATATTCATAAATTTATTCATCAATGATAATTAAAATTTATAATTTGTTGTCATTATTGTAAATATTATTATTATTATTACTATCATTGTGACTATCATTGAGAGAAGAGGAGATGAGTCTATTAGCTAAAAATAAGTATATTAATAGGAGAAGGATAAGAGGTTGTCAATTTTGGAAACTGGTAAGGATAAAACCAGAAGAAAAAAAATTATGTAGCCTCTAGCTTATTTAAGTATGCTCCTCTACTAGCTTATCAAATAAAGAAAAGAAAAGGCTCCCTTACCCAACAATACAATTAAGATTTCTTATAAAAATAAGGCTTAATTACACTTTTGGTCTTCCAAATATCATGATTGTGCAATTTTGGTCCTTTAGGTTTCAATTGCGCCAATTATGATTGTGCAATTTTTATGCCAGTAGCCTACGTGACACACATGAGACTGATTTGAGACCGATCTTCAAAAATGTCCTTTGCAGAGGTGTTAATAATGCCACATAGTAATGTCATGCAAGCTATCAAGCCAACCTCACTAAGTTCCAAATCAATCCTAGGTGTGCCATGTTGGCTATTGCCGTTAAAAAAATGCATAATCTTGATTTCTGGTGGACCAAAATTGCATAATTGTGATATCCGGGGGACCCAATTGGCGCAATTGTAACCTGATGGACTAAAATTACACAATCATGATATCCGGGGGACCCAATTGTCGCAATTGTAACCTGATGGACTAAAATTACATAATCATGATATCCGGGGGACCCAATTGTCACAATTGGAACAAGGTGGATCAAAATTACACAATCATGATACCTCAGGCAGTGGCGGATCTTGACTGAAATTTTAGGGGGAGCCACTAACTACTAACTAAAATAATGTAATTAAAATTCATATGAATTATATATAACTTTATCTTTTTTTTTTTGAAAAAAATTATATATAATTTTATCAAAGCTTGCTCATCCTATTGAACTATTTGATTATTAGAAAGATATTTTTAAAGTGAAGATAAGCTATAAAATTTTAATATTGTTTCACAATTTTCCTTTTGAAGGGATTTAATTGGTATGCATTGTAAGTGTAAAAAATTTCTACACTATCAATCAATCAAAAATTAACAAATCATAACAAAGAAATAGACCTTTTTCATCAACCCGTCGCCATCCATACCAATAAAAGTGATGTTTTGTAAGCCAACAAAACCAACAAAAAATCATCATCTCTCAATACTTTTAAAATCTATTTTTTTTTCTTATATGCAAGAAAAGCTTACTGTCCCCAACACTATCAATGGAGTAAAAGCAACTCCCAAATTCTTGTGTGCTTAAAATCTTTGAAAGAAATTGCAAAATAATATAAAATCAAAAAAGAGAGAACAGCTGTAACAGAGAAAGTATACAAAATTATACAAGAAAAATAGAAATTGCAAATTAGATTGTTAAAGAAACTTAGAAAAGCATGTGATTTTGTTGGAAGGTATCTTAAATTGCCTCAAAATCACAACAATACTTGCTTTTATTAATAGGATGACAATATCATTAGTTCTTTCTTTAAAAGAATTGTAAATTTTTTGGGGGAGCAAGCCATTATTTTTTCTTTAAAAAAATTGTTAATTTTTTTTTTTTTTGGCTCCAAAAATAAATAATAATAACTGACTAATTGCCTTGTCAAGCCTCAACCTCTACATTTTGTTAGGAATGAAGCTAACCAATCTAACTATTTAAAAGCTTTTATAACGATAGCCCTTACTCATGAGTACCATGCCTAGTCTCAAAATCGTAACATATGACTATCTTTTTCTGATAAAATTATCAATTTTTTTTTTCTTTATATATAATGACATTTTCTGAAATTGGACATGAGAAGTTGGATAACTTCTCACGAGTTCTTGGAATATCAGCACAAGCCCTGGGCTAGGTTAAGCATAAACAAGTGGGAAAGTAAAGTTAATAAAAACACTTGATAAACTCAGCTCTTGACGGATAGAATTCGCACGTGCATACCCAGATGACCCCTACTCAAAACACTTTATTAGTTGATCCCAGTCACATAAGGTCTTCCAAATTTCTATGGTTCATCAATCATCATTGGACGCTCAACTGGACAGAACCGACAGATCTCCCACCCAAATATGAGTATTTTAGAAGGACTCTCCATGGCTGTTGACCTATTTTTCACATGGTTTCTGATCCAACCCATTTCACATTAACTGACAATTGAAATCACCACAATACCCTTGGCAACCATGGAAGTGTGCTATTTACCTGAGGGACAGCATGGGAAGTCAGGAAAGTAATTTCATTATAGAAGCAAGGGATCTGTTATCTATCTCTGTAGTGTTCCAGGATGTGGCAATTTTGGCTTATATAGGGAGCTGCTTCTATGCTTCTTCTTACACAAGCAGGCCATACCTAACTACATGGCACAGGGACCCAAACATACTCTTGAAAATGGCAGTTAGTACATAAAATATATAATGTGACAATAGTTTTAGGCTGTCAAAAAACTTGGCTATTTCTAATATGGGGACCATAGTATTTATTTGAAAGCAACTTATCAAATAGAGACATGAAGAGATCTACATTTGTTATGTAACTTTCTTCTGAGTTGTTGACACTATCCACCATGTTTTGATTTGAAAGAGATGGGGAAAACAGGCAAATGGCTTAGAAACTTCTTGACAGGAGGGAAGAAAGACAAGGAAAAAGAGAAGGAAAAAAGTGCAACCAACTTTGATGTGTCAAATGGCACAGAAAATCCAACTACTCCAATCTCAACAACCCCTAAAGAGAAAAGAAGATGGAGTTTCAGGAGATCATCAGCCACAGCTACACCTCCCAAGGAATTGAATTTTGCAGAATCTAAAGTCACTGCTTCACTGACATTGCAAACTGCCACTGATTCTCAGAATGAGCAGAGGAAGCATGCCATGGCTGTGGCTGCTGCTGCCACAGCTGATGCAGCACAGGCTGCAACTGCTGTGATCTGCATGAATTCTGCTTCCAATGGAACATTTAGAAGTATTGAAGAAGCTGCTGCCATTAAAATCCAATCCTTCTTTCGATCCTACTTGGTATGTGATTTTATAATAAGCTAATTTTTTCTTTCATTCACAAGAGCACAAGTATGTATGTGGATATGTGACATATTTCAATGTTTATTTAACAGGCAAGAAAGGCACTGTGTGCTCTTAGAGGATTGGTGAAGTTGCAGGCATTAGTAAGGGGTCACTTGGTGAGAAAACAGGCCACAGAGACACTAAAATGCATGCAGGCTTTGGTCATAGTACAAGCCAGAGCTCGTGCTCAGAGGGCTCGAATGGCATCAGAAGCAAAGCCTAATCAAAAGCAATCAACCTACAGAAAAACCACAGAGGACAATTTATTCAGGCATACGTTTGATGTGAGTTCAATAATTGCTGCCAAACCTTTCAAATTGCAGAATGGTAGTTGAAATTTTAAATAAAATCTTATAATTTTCTAGATGTTATAGAAACTTTGTTGAGAAAGAAAATGATAAATTTCATTTTGAATTAATTGGTTAGGCATTTTATTAAGACACACATTATGAATGAAAAAACAGACCTAGTAGGTACTATTCAATTCGTGCAAGAAAATTGTTTCTTTTGTGTGAATTTAATGCAAAAGATAGAGGAAAAAATGGTGACTTTGAAAACTAAAAATGTAGTCTGGCTAAATAAAAAGAAAAATTAAAACATGACTAAAAGGAAAAGGACTTTTTCCAGTCATTGATATAGAATTGTGGTTTTTGTTCATCTAGGAAATGGACAGAGGCTTAGAAGAGAATATCAAGATTGTGGAGATGGATGTTTGTGAATCAAAAGGTAACTCTAGAAGCAGAAACAGAAGCCCAAATCATGGACATAGTGAATTTTCTGAGCATAGATTTTCTACATATTATTCATCAAATGGTTCATACTCAAAGGAAGAAAACTACAAGGTATCACCTGCAGCATCAGCATTGACAGAGTTGAGTCCAAGAGGCTGCAGTGGGCACTTTGAAGATTGTTCCTTCAACACAGCACAGAACAGCCCCCATTACTGCTCTGCTGTGTCAAGAGCTGAGGACTCAAACCTTCCTTTTGCTTTCCCTAGGCCAGCCTATGCAGAACCCATGTCTTATGACTACCCATTATTCCCAAACTACATGGCTAACACTGAATCATCAAGGGCCAAAGTCAGATCACATAGTGCACCAAAGCAAAGGCCAGACTCATATGAGAGACAGCCGAGCCGGCGAAGAGCTTCGGTGGAAGGAAGAAATGTCCCAAGGCCAGTGAGGATGCAGAGGTCATCTTCACATGTGGGTGCCACTTCCCAAAACTACCAATTTCCATGGTCAATAAAGCTTGATAGGTCCACAGTTTCACTCAAAGACAGCGAGTGTGGCTCAACTAGTACAGTGCTTACAAACTCTAATTACTGCAGATCTCTTCTTGCATATGACGTGAGTTCTTACCATTCCCATACAACATATTTTTATCAAACATCTCAATGAAATAAAAATGCATATAAATCATGTTTTTTAAAAAAAAAAAAAATCAAGTCACTTAGTTTAGTAATGTTAATAGATCTGATCACTGATAAGGTTTTATAATTGCTTGTTTTGGCTGCAGCCTCAAGGACATAGGTACTGACATTGCACCTTCCACTACAACAAAGGGTACCTGTTTTGCAGGAACTTAAAAAATCTAGAATTGAGTGCTCATGAATTCTTCTCCACCTAGTCTTCCAAGACAAATAACAAACTGCTTTTACAGATACAAAGTCCTTGAAGGATTTAATTGAAGTCCAGCTTCTGTAGAGGTTCTTCTTCTATTCATTTTCCTTTGTCATGTCTGTGGATTACATTTTGAAGAAACATTTCAATGGATTATGAAGTATGTATAAATTTTACAAAAGTGGGATATTTCCTAAGGAACTGGATCCTCTGCAATTCAAAAATAACTGCATGAGGTGCTGTTCTGAAATCAATGGCTTTTGTTATTGAGTTATATTTATTTATTTTTACTATGGAATGAAATATTATTCGTGGCTGAGATTGCAGGCAATTTTCAGAAAATTGTAGACGATTCCAATCCATTTCGTAACTGCAATGTGTCTCTCATAATGCTAATTTTTCACTACAGGTGTAAGAGAAAAAACTATAGTCTGATAATAACAGCAACTACTTGGTCAATTTGGTTGCATAGAAATGATTTAATTTTTAATAACAGCAGTGTCGATTTTGAGAAGGTGATTGATCTTATTAGATATAGATCTTGGTGCTGGTGTTCCAACATTTTGAAAGGAAGACACTTTTCTTTCACAGACTGGTGCTTAAACCCGCTTATTTGTCTTCATTACTGTAACGGGTAACTTTGATTGGTGAGGCAGGTGGTGATACAATGGCTGTATATTCTGTTTGGGGCTGGAAAGGGTGCTTGCGGGCCTCTGTTGTGGGGAAAGGTTCTATAGGTTTAGGTTGTTTAGGTTTTTATCTTTGTTCCTTGGGAGTTTATGTGGAAATAGTTATTTTGTAGGTTTGTGTAATACGTATACAATTGATCAGATGTTGTATGCTAATTACACTTGGCCTGTTCGTATTGTAAATGGGTGGAGTACCCCTTGTACTCTATATACAATATAATTCTTTGCTTATCAAAAAAAAAAAAAGAAACGCAAAATAGATAACATAATGATAACATTTCATAAGAGGATGAAACAAAGATAATGGCAACTTACGAAACACGAACACTTCAATATCGACTATTTCACGTACACTACTAGTTGTTATACAATTTTTTTTTACTTTTGTATTGTATGATGTTTGTTGATATGTTTACGTAATGGATAGAACAATATAAAATTTATTAAAATACCTTTTGTCTTATACAATGTTTGATTTGCATTATCAAAAAACATAGAACAAGTTTTTTACATTTTAAATTATTTTTATTTATAATTAATTATCATCAAACTATCTTTTTATGTATAATTTATTAATAATTTATAATTATAATTTATTAATAATTAATAATTAATAATGTGGACATTTACCCTCGATTAGAAAACGATCCTATTGGAGGAGAAGCTAGAAATATGAGAACTCTGATGGTGATAAGAAGCTCCGGTTATACCCATTGTGGACGACATTTTCCGCCGCAGAAGCTCCTCCCCATCAGGTATAATGACTGTCCATGAGAATGGAGGAGTCGTTGATGGCGAGTCAAGTTTGTTACTTGAGCCACTGGGTATGTTTTTGCGGTGGTTACTAATGTTGATGGAGGAGAACGAATTGGTTGGTGCAAGCAGGTTGGATGGAGAAAAAGAGGGAGAAAGAGGAGAAGGTTGGATGGAGAGAAAGAGGAGAAGGAGATCCAGAAGTGGAAGTAGTGGAGTTCGGTGTGCAAAGAGAGTGGAGGAATGTGGAGGATATTTTTGACATTTTCTTTACATTATACTTGGGACAAAAAATTGTCCCATGGTTAAAAAATTATCCTATGATTAAGTGAGTAACAAAATTTTTCTGTTTTGTTCTGTCCTTTGTCTCCTTATTTGTGCTGTCCCACTACCATGTTTTAAATCAAACATAAAACAAAAGATTTTGTGCTGTCCTTTGATTTTTAGTGAATCAAACGGACCTTAGCATCCAGCATGATTCAGAAACCGTGGATGAAAGAGCGTGATAATCTGCTACATATTTAATCATGAAAATGTTATCTCTGAACTACTAGAAACAACGTTGTTCACAAGAAGAAAACAAGTAGTTGCAGCATAAGTCATGTGGGCTAGAGTTGAAGGCCATGACTAGCTTCATTCCTAAATAATAGATGATAAGTTTGATTAGTTGGAGGATGTTATTCTCAGCGAATGATCGTACTAAAATGCTTTACAAATAGGCAAGGATATGTCTCGGTCTTTTGGAAGTCAAGTATTGTAGTGCACCAACCATGTGTAACAGGTGGGATCTTGTAGTAGTAGTTAATGTTGAAGCAGAATTTTGCAATTGGGATAGCAGTGAGTCTCGACAGGCTTGGAATACTCAAGATCACTCTTAAGTTTAAAACATCTTATGTGTGTATGGAATGTTGAAAGAGAAGATCAATCTGAACACCTAAGTGCTGAACAGGCAACAAGGCATGATGCTTGATAAATAACGAACTCCAACTTTAGTCCGAACCTTAAAATTAAGATTCAAACATGGTGTCCAAAAAATTAAGATTTATGTGAGTACAAAAAATTCGTTGATTAATTCTGAACGTGATTTGAAATCATTCAAATGTAAGAAGCGACTTAATTAACATCAAGGAATAAAAGGCTAGCTACCACCTTCCAGTGATTTATCAAATTAACCACTTTTTAAATGCAGCCTGGTTTACTTGAATACAAGGACCATATAAAGGGCATACTGAAAGCTTCCAGTAACACCAGAGCACAAACAAAATCAGATATATAATAAATTGTTGATTGAACTTCAACATTATCAGCCAAATTAAATATCCATCTCAGCCACAATGAATACAGACAACATCTATACCAACTATTTCCAAACGTCTTAAACTTGGCTATAGTCATATCAGCAAAAAACAAACTAAAGGCATATTCTACAAATCACCAGACTAGATGAAAGAGCAATCATGAAACATTTCCAAAAATGCAACTCCATGGGAGCTTGAATAATTTAAATAATAAAAAAAAAGTCAAAAGGGATCTAACAAGAATATGAAGAACATCTTGCCAGCATTTGTCACATTCCAAGAAGACAACAAAACATGGGTACCAAATTGTATGTGCATTCTTTGGACATGCAAACCTTCTGTGAGCCTGTCATTTTTATCCTAAGAAATATAAACCAGATATTACATTAGTAAAGTGCTAAGAATTGGGCAGCATTCATTTGAATAAGCGAGGAAGAACTTCATGAACGCCAATATCCAAAACCTCTGGGTCCCTGAAAATATAAAATATAAATTAGCTTCAAATATCTAACAAAGTTTAAAATGAATACAAGGAATGCCTGATGGGAAACAATTAAAGTAAAAATTAAGAGTACAGAGATAAAAAAGAGAAACAACTGAGGCTAAAGTGTGGAGTCAATGCAATAAATACAAATATTATAATTAGCCTAATACCATTATTACATGATTTGGTTAGTCTATCCAATGAACCAAGAAACTATTTACTTAGTTTTCGATACTTCCCCTCAAGTTAGAGCATATAGGTCATACGCACCAAACTTGTCGAGACATAGCTTATTCGAGGACCTCTCAAGACTTTGAAATTATCGGCCAAATTGATCATTTGAATTGACAAAGCTAGTGGTGATGTCTCCAAATAGGATCTTCTCTCTAATAAAGTAATCTATTTCAATGTGTTTGGTTGTCCCATAAAACACTAGATTAGAGACAATATGCTATGTAAATTGATTATAACAATGCGCGTCATTTGCATCATTACATAAATCAGAGCTCTTTAAGTAGTTGTTTTAACCAAATGAGTTTGCAAATGGCAAACGTCATGGCTCGATATTCTGCTTCAACACTTGATCTTATGACCACATTTTGTTACTTATTTGTTCAACAAGATATTAGATTATCCCCCATGAATACACAATAACCAGAAATGGATCTTCCACCATCTTGTAACTCTTATGTATCTCTTCTCCCTCATCATCATCTTGTAACTCAGTCAGGCAAGAATCTTTTTCTGCTTTTTTTTCTGCTCAATGGCATCCTTTAGAAGCTTCTTTATTTCAGCTGGGATTTTTTTACAAGCATTAACATTTGCCCTCACACCTATTTGGTGTCCTTTTGCTCTAGTAATTCGACCAGTTGTGGTGGTGCACTTGTGTCACAGAAATCACATGTGACACTCTTCCGTTTGTTAATGCCCTTCAAGTTCCAACTATTTGATTGCCATGCCATATCAATATTATCCCCACTAAGCTTTGTTGTGATGAGAGAAAAACAAGAGACATTGGCATAACCCGTGTGTTTCAACTACACGACGGAGATTCTATTATATAGGCAATGAACAAATCAAAATACAATCAGTGTCATAATTACAAGATATTCACAATATCTGATTATCCTAATTTATCCTAATTATCAAATATTCCTATAATCAGAATATTTGATTTACATAAATATCAACACTCCCCCTCAAGCTGGAGCATATAAATCATATGCACCAAGCTTGTTACATATATAATTTATTCGAGGACCTCTCAAAGACTTAGTGAAGACATCTGCCAGTTGATCATTTGAATTGACAAAGTTAGTGGTGATGTCCCCAGATAAGATCTTTTCTCTGATGAAGTGGCAATCTATCTCAATATGTTTTGTCCTCTCATGAAATACTGGATTTGAGGCAATGTGTAGTGCAGCTTGGTTATCACAAATGAGTGTCATCTGTGTAACATCCCCAAATCGTAGTTCTTGAAGTAACTGTTTGAGCCAGATCTGGTCACAAGTAGCTGATGCCATGGCCCGATACTCAGCTTCAGCACTTGACCTTGCAACAACATTCTGTTTCTTACTCTTCCAAGATATTAGATTATTCCCAATGAGTACACAAAATCCAGATGTGGATCTTCTATCAGTTGGAGAGCCTGCCCAATCAGCATCTGAATATCCAACGATATGAGTGTGACCCTTATCCTCATAGATGAGCCCTTTTCCTGGGGCCTCTTTGATATATTTGAGAATACGAAGCAAAGCATCCCAATGACCTTCGCAAGGTGAATTTAGGAACTGACTTACCACACTTACTGCAAAAGAAATATCTGGACGAGTGACTGTGAGGTAGTTTAGTTTCCCAACCAGTCTTCTATACTTTCCCGTATCTGAAAGTGGCTCCCCCTGATTTGGTAGGAGTTTAGTGTTTGGATCCATAGGAGTATCAACTGGTTTTGCATTAAGCAGTCCTGTTTCCTCAAGAATGTTCATCGCATACTTTCTCTGAGAAATAACAATGCCATTCTTTGATTGTGCCACCTCTATACCCAAGAAGTATTTCCAAGATCTTTTGTCTGAAAATGGTGACAAAGTTGTTGTTTTACCTGTGATATGCCATGGTGGTCACTCCCTGTAATGACAATGTCGTCGAAATATACAATCAAGTAGACATATCAATGGCTTTTGTTATTGAGTTATATTTATTTATTTTTACTATGGAATGAAATATTATTTGTGGCTGAGATTGCAGGCAGTTTTCAGAAAATTGTAGACGATTCCAATCCATTTCGTAACTGCAATGTGTCTCTCATAATGCTAATTTTTTACTAGAGGTGTCAGAAAAAACTATAGTATGCTAATCTAAAATTAGAAACGCAAAATAGATAACATAATGATAACATTTCATAAGAGGATGCAACAAAGATAAAGGCATCTTACGAAGCACGAACACTTCAAAATCGTTGCCGTGTTCATGTCATATGGGTCCATATCGACTATTTCACGAACACTACTGGTTGTTATACAATTTTTTTACTTTTCTGTTGTATGATGTTTGTTGATATGTTTACGCAGTGGACAAAACAATATAAAATTTACTAAAATACCCTTTGTCTTATATAGTGTTTGATTTGCATTATCAAGAAACACAGAACAAGTTTTTTACATTTTAAATTATTTTTATTTATAATTAAATTATCATCAAACTATCCTTTTATGTATTATAACTAGAGTTTTTGCCCATGCACTGCACGGGGTTACATCATTGTATAAGATATATAAAATTTGTAAGTTTTTTAAAAGATAAATATAAAATATAAAATATGTGTATAATAATACAAACTACAATAAATAGATAGTACAAAAATAATTTATTTTATTTATATACTTACTACCAATCTTTTTTTGTTTATCTAAAATATCTCATTTTTAAAGTTGCACAGAACAGAAACCCCTATATTTAAATGTCTCTTTTTTTTTATTTAAATGTTCAAATTCAATTTGTTTTATTGTTAAAATTCAAATTGTGACTATTTTCAATACGTTAATTTTCTTAATTTTTTTTCTTTTAAAATGTTTTGATTTATTTATTCCAACTTCCAAAGAACAATAAATGTAATTTAATTCACACCTACCATGACATCCAATCAAATAATTTCTATTTTCTTATATTCTTTTTTGTTTCTTTTCAATTCCAATACCACATTCATTTCTATACTTACTACCAATCTTTTTGGTTTCTATACAAAGATAATTTATTTTATTTCAATACTTACTACCAATATTTTTTTTTTGTTTATCTAAAATATGTCTTTTTTAAAGCTGTACAGAACAGAAACCCATGTATTTAAATGCCTAAAATATCTTTTATGATTTAAATGTTCAAATTCAAATTGTTTTATTGTTCAAATTCAAATTGTGACTATTTTCAATGCATTGATTTTCTTTATTTATTTCTTTTAAAATGTTTTTATTTATTTATTCCAACTTCCAAAAAACAATAAATCTAATTTAATTCCAACCTACCATGAAATCCAATCAAATAATTTCTATTTTCTTATATTCTTTTTTATTTTTTTCAATTCCAATACCACATTCATTTTTAGTAGAGAAGCACATGGCTATCAATAACATGTTAGTGGGAATTTATGAGTCTTTTAAAATTTGAACCTTTTTAGATTCCAGATAAGAAGTTGTAGACATTGAGTCTTTCAAAATTTCAATTAATGAATAAAAACCATTAAATCTTATTAAATTTATAATTCACTAATTGTATAATTTTATTTTACTAAATATATTGATATTAATGCTTTTTACTATTTTTATGTAATTTTATTGTTTTATTGAAAAGACACCTTACAATAAAAACTAAATTATTAACTCACCTTATGAAATTGTTACCCAGATTTCAACAATTATAATAATAATTTTTATAGCTGTGACTTTTTTCCAATTATACAAAAAAAAAATAAAAAAATTGATTTGCTTCTCTTCTTTTCCTATGACCATTTTTATTTTTATAAAAAAATTTATCTATCAAAGTTTTTTTTGTTCTCTTTTATTTATTTTTAATTAGTTTCTCCATTTTTCCCTTTTAAATCATTTTTGGAAAATATAATTTATTTATTTATCCTTTTTTAAGCCCATGTTAACCATCTTCTGGGAATATTTTAAAAGTATTTATTTTTAACATATTAAAGAAGAAGAAATAACTCTTAAGAAATCTCAAAGCCAAAGATGCAAACAATGTATTGTTCAAAGACCATGTTCACCAGCATCTTAAAAGACTTGATTATGTTATCAATTAAGAAAGAAAACTCGAACCATACACATTCTAACAAATCGAAACAATAATGAATTACAAATTTCAAAAAATAACATAACAAACCAAGTTTTTCCTTTCCATTGCCAATGCAAAGTAATCAAGCCATTGTTACACTGCCTTTTTTTCTCCTTGTGCAACACTGTATCAGTTTTTCTTCTACTTTTTTGTTTCGTCCCCCCGTGTTCATCTTGCTTGTTTAGAGGGCTACAACTACTGCTGCTAACATGCCAAACAATCATAAAATGCAATTAGTCCATGATTAAGGATAAATTGCTAGAAATGATTACATGAGAATATATAATATCACATAAAATAAAAAGGATAATCTATCAGTAAATATTTTACCTTAGACCCCTCCATAAGATCTGGTTATTTCCCCTGTAAATCACCAACCAGAAAGTTCTATGAAGAAGTAATTCAATAATTTTTTATATGTAATATCAAGATTTTAGTAAAAAAATCAAGGGATATCAAGCTCCACCCACCTCAAAGTCCCTCACGCGTGGCTTTGTCATCCTCCAATATCATGAAAATGACATTTTCAAAAATAACAAACAAAATAAATTCAAGAATAAAAAATCAAATAATAGATGTCATCCTCCAATATCATGACTTTTCATTTATGGGAGAAGTATTGGAATTATAATAATAGCAATTAATAAAATGTCTTGAAAACATTAAAAAATTTAAAATTCAAAATCTGAAATTGGAACAAAGCAAGCATTTAATATCTATTGAAAATATCATGATTTAAAGTATCTAGACTATTTTTTTAAAAATAAAAATAGCTGACATTCATTATAATTTAAAACGTTCTTGATATCTGTTTAAAAACAATAATGACATTTTCGAAAATAACAAACAAAATAAATTTAAGAATAAAAAATCAAATAATAGATGTCATCCTCCAATATCATGACTTTTAATTTATGGGAGAAGTATTGAAATTATAATAATAGCATTTAATAAAACATCTTGAAAACATCAAAAAATTTAAAATTCGAAATCTGAAATAAAAAAATAAAATTAAAATAATTCAATCATTAATGATACACTTACATATTCTAAAATATAAATTATAAAGGAGTTGATAAATTCACCTCACTCATTAATAATGATAAAATAATACCTTTTTATCTTCACCACAATCTTGCTAAATTTTTGTCTAAAATTATGATAATTTCATCCCACCCATTCATAAGGCACCCTTCAGACTTTGATGATTTGGTTAATTAAAAGAAAATATATTAGAATGAAAAATAACTGAAATAACTATAGAATCAAAGGTAATAGGTGGAGGCTCAGCCTATGAGTGATGAAGCAACCAATTTTTAACAAAAAACAAATAAATAAAAAAGTGATGAATACCTCCAAGGTGAACATCATTTCACTACTGTTGTTGACTTGTTGCTGATGTAAATTCCACTATCATGCTACCCTCTCCAATAAACTCTTCCCCTCTTTCTCCAAATCTTAAACCTATGCACCGCAAAAAAATAAAAATAAGAAAACACAAAATCAAATCAATCCATATTATTCATAGTCTCTTTATATATCATGAAACTTGGTATAAGATTTAGAACGAATGAATGATCAGAGAAGGAAGAAGAAAGATATGGAAAATTAAGAGAAGCATTTAGATACTTACATTTACCATTTGTTAACATGTCATACTTGTAACAGACCAGACCTCTCCTCTGTTTGCTTCCAAACCTGTAGAACATGAAGAAAGTTGGGTTAGTCAATTCCTCCATGCATATTGAAGATAGATGAGGTCCCCTTGCTGGTTCGTTGAAATGTTGAATGGGAAAAGAAAAGATTGGAAGAGAGAGAGAAAGAGAGAGTGCGAGATACGGAGAGAGTGAGAGAGAGACAGAGAGCAAGTGAGAGAGAGATAAAGAGAGAGACAGAGAAGCGAAGCAAGCATACCCTGTTAGGTAATATTGTGCGTGTAGAGGAGCTAGGTGGTGGCATGAAGATGGAAAAACTGAGAGAGAGACTGCTGCATTTAAAGGAGAATTAAAATGGTGTTTTTGTTTCTGTTGTTGCTGTTTAGCTTTCTCTTCTTTTTTTCTTCGTATTCGTATAAAAAAAATAACCAACTAAAGAAAGAGACTTTTGGATTTTGAAAAGATGGACTGAATTGAAATAGGGTAAAAATGATTTTCTCCTATTCTCAATGCATTAATGAGGCAATTGGATTTTGAAAATGTTTGAATTAGTATTGGGAACAACCATTTATTTGAATGCCTCATTTAATTCAAATAGTTACCAAAGTCTTGAAACTCACGTATTTTGTAATACCCCAAAGTACATTAGGATACTACTAGATACAAAACATAAGATACACTGAAATTAGCTTTTCTCTAAAGATCTCATATATAATATATAAAAATATCTCATACATTTTCAAATTATACTTAGAAAGTAAACAATGACGTTATGACTCTTAACTCCGATCCGGTGACATCTTCCATAAAAGAGACATCATACATTGGAACAACTGCCAAGTATTTCCGGGGATACTTCACAGTTCTCCAACATAGAAGGGATTAACCTGAAACAAACGGGTGAGGGGGTGAGATATGAAATCTCAGTGAATTCCCTGCAAACAGAGTACTCAGTCCCACACATATACATATATTAGTAAACTTATATATATCATCAGGTATAAACATCATTGCTGCCCCCCACGCACCAAGGTACTTAAGAGGGACTAGCTTTGGGTTTAATCCTGGTATCATCATGTCATTCATAATATTTATGAACCACTCATTTGGACATTCCTTTTTAATTTTGTCAGTGAAAAACATTGTTGTTCCCCGCGCACCGAAGTACTTAAGAGGAACTAACACTTCGCTGCTCCCCGCGCACCGAGGTACTTAAGAGGAACCAGCTCTATACTGTAAGGCAGGACATACGTCTATGACCACAAGCGGCGTCCCACTTGCTTTGCACTTACTTACTTGCCTTCCAAAATGAAAGGACTTCTGTGATTGCCTTCCAAACGGGAAGGACTTTATACTTGCCTTCAAACTGAAAGGACTTCTGTACTTGACATCTGTAATGTCATTGATAACCATTCTAATTCGATTCATGAGTAGAATTAGCATGGTTACTACCTTTGAGTGCCAAATGGTGTTTCCCATTCATTTCATCATACCATTGAATAACTTAACTCATATATCAATCTATAGCTTAATAACTAATGACCTAAAACAAACATATAAACCATTCGCATGAACATTATATAATCTCTCAATTAGAATACAATACTACTATTAATAGGAAATTCCCAATTGAAAACACAGCATTACAACAACATTGATTAGCAACATATGCAGAATTTCTGCAGTTTTCAGTCGGATTCTGTGATTTTATTAAAATACCAAACAAAGGCGGATTTAGGCAAAAGACCCTTATATGGAAAGCTAAATAAGTCTAGTTTATAAATATAATTTTATTTTTGGGAAAAAGCATTCCAAAAAGTACAATTTTAATCAACATTCTACTGCATTCGAAAAACAGGACAACAACTGTCCTCTAACTTCTAACAGGTTTTTCTTCATCAATACTCAGTGAAAAACAGTAAACTTAGTGCCTAAACTGTAGAAAATCGAGTCTAGTTTCTAACAAAACAAGAATCATAAACAAAGGAGTTCTGAAGAAATAGTTATAAGCAAAACACTGAACATATATCCATACGAGTTTTCAGGACAGCAACATCATCTAGGACATTTCACAAACATTTCACATGCATGCAAATAAAACAGATTATAACATCAATATGCAACTCATTCCAATGTTCAATCTTCTCATAGTCAACATACAAATAGAAAATCAACCAATTAAAGCATTTATCAACAACTCCTAAGCTTGGATTTATGGTTACCAAGCACTAAAACTAAGGGAACTCACTTGATTGAAGCTAGAAAATGAAGAATTGGTGATTTCCTCTATCACTCTTGATCTTAGAGAAATTCTCCCAATTATCAATCTATCAATTTCTTCCTTTGCTTCCTAGCCCTTGGAATGGTGAGAATAGTAGCTTCTTATCTCCTTGATTAGCTCACTTTTGTAGCTAGAAAAAGAAGAACTTTCATCTAAACCTAAATCCTTCCATGACCAATTTTGAAGGTGAAGAAGGGATGTTTGCATGCTCAGATTTTGGATTGGTTTAAGAGGAATGTGGTGGTATTTTTGCTAGAAAGTGAAATGAAGAGGAGAATGATGTAGATTGGTGGTGGTTTGTGGTGGTTTTGGTGGAATGGAGGTGATGGTGGTGGTGAGGCTTCTTTGAGAGAATAAGAAGAGTGTTCAGATTCTTCAAAACTGAATAAGTGAGTATGGGGGAGGAGAAATTCGTGGGTTATGTGAAAAGAGAGGGGGTGTATGCAGTAAAATAGGGGGTGCGACTAGAAATTTAAGAAAATCAGCTTTTAATGAAATATGTGTTATATTAAAATCAGGTTGTTTCATAAATAAATTTTTACCCTTTATAAACCCCCAAAATAATTATATTTTCTCACTAGAATATTTCTTAGCCAAAGATAAATATTATTTGATACTAAATTATAAAATACCATTTTACAATTATAAATCAAATAAGATATTCATCGGCTCAGCCTAAAAATAATAAAGAGAGGCTCAACAATTCATAATTCTTATATTTGCATACTCATGAGATGAAAGGAATTAAGGCACACTAGTGATCACAATCATAATGAAATGACTAAAATATCCTTGGGACAAGATATTACATATTTCTAGCTATTTTCGATTTGTATATTTATTTTTTTATATTTTGTATTTCTATTTCTATTTATTTAATTGTAAATAACTAAATCTGATTGTTGGTGTTTTTCAAAATGTGCATGAGACTCTTCCAACAATTAATACATAGAGAAAGAATATTTTGAAAGATATAGTTAGCAATAAATTTCCTACAACTCTTTTATTCTTTTATTGTTTTTTACTTAATTTTAATTGATTTTTTTTATTGGAAGTTGGAACTCGTTTAAATAAAACATTAATTGTTAGCAGTTGATTATTTATATTTTAAATATAAATAATGTAAAATTAAAAATATCATTAACACTAATACTGTTTATGGAAAGTCTTAAAAGATACTTATTGTAGAATTGTTGTAGGATTTAACGTAGTCGTGACACGTGTCCAAACTTTCCTTAGAGTGGGGAAAGAATTGTATTTTAACTAGAGTTTGAACCCGTGCTCGCACAGGATAAACTATTGATGATTTTTAAATTATTTGATTAATAATTTTAGTATTATAATTTTTTTAAAAATTAATTATTAATATATTTTTTATTTTAAAAAAAAAATAGTATTATAAGATAACTTTTGAATTTTGACCTATCAATTGTATAAAGTTTTTAACAAAATATTCACATATTATATAAAATATATAATGCAAGTGAATATCATAATTAATTAGGTTTAAATGACCTATTTAATAAATTGAGAAAATAAAATATTGATTAAAAAATTTGATACATTGCAAGGATCAAGTTTATTATATTGTGAGACGATGACAGAGTATTGTATATTTGATTTTGAATTATTTTTTGTAAGTATAAAACCTTTTAATGAAGTGATATTTTAGTATTAATCGACAATTTAAGAACTCTTTATTCTAATAATAGATACAAAATAAATGTTTGAATCATATAAGTCAAGATAATTTAGGCATTATTATTGATGATAAGATTAAAATATAAATATATTATTTATTTTCTTAAATAAAACTGTTGTTTTGGAATAAGTGTTAGAGAGTTTATTGAATATATATATATTTTTTTTTATGTATTTTGAGTTTTGGATGTATAGTTTATTGACCCAAAACAAATAGTTCATTAAATACATTCACATAAAAAATAAAATATAATTAAAACATTTCCTTTGATGAAAAAAAAAACTTAGTTTATCAGTTTCTCTTACCTCCATTTTTCGTTCATATATCATACTAGAATTTTCATCCGTGCCCGGCACGGGTATAAAGTTTATTTAATTTATATTTTGAAAATAAAAAATGATAAATTTATTATTATAAATAATTACTAATAAAAAAATCTTGTTTCATAATCATTTACAAATATTTAATCTAAAAAACTTAAGACTACATCATCGATATCACAAAGTTTTCATTAATTTTATAATCATCTTACTTCGTACAAAAATTATATTTACTATCAACCTTTTACACTTAAATATGTCTCATTTGTAAAGTTACACACGGTAGCAACACCCAAGTTTCCACACTTTTAATAATAGAAATCTGTCAATGAACTTAATAATCATGTACAGCATATTTTCTTCATATTTTTATAAACATTTGGTTCCTCCCACCATCCTATAAACATTTGGTTACTCTCACCACTCTTTATCTAACATATTTTCTTCATTGGTTCTCCCATTCATCTATCATATATTTTTTGAAAACACGTCATTTCTTTTTTATTTATTTAAAACGTGTCTCATCTCTAAAGCTGCACACAGTAGTACCACCCAAGTTTCCACCCCTTTAATAATAGAAATTTGTCAATGATCTTAGTAATCATACACAATATATTTTCTTCATAATTTTATAAACATTTGGTTTCCCCCACCCTTTATCTATCATATTTTCTTAATTGGTTCCCACTTCATATATCATATATTTTTTTAAAACATGTCATTTCTTTTTTTATTTATTTAAAACATGTCTCATTTCTAAAGCTGCACATAGTAGCACCACCCAAATTTCCACCCATTTTAATAATAGAAATTTGTCAATGATCCTTATAATCATACACAACATAATTTCTTCATATTTTTATAAACATTTGGTTCCTCCCACCACCCTTTGTCTAACATGTTTTCTTCATTGGTTCCTCCTTCATCTATCATATATTTTTTGAAAACATGTCATTTCTTTTTTATTTATTTAAAAGACGTCTCATTTCTAAAGCTGCATATAGTAGCACCACCCAAGTTTTCACCCATTTAATAATAGAAATTTGTCCATGGTCTTAGTAATCATACACAACATATTTTCCTCATATTTTTATAAACATTGGTTCCCTCCACCACCCTTTATCTATCATATTTTCTTCATTGTTTCCCCCTTCTTCCATTATATATTTTTAAAAAACGTGTCATTTCTTCCAAAAGTGATAAACTGATAAATATAAAAAATGGCTTACCAAAATCCTTGTTCATAATCATTTACAAATATTCAACCTCCAAAACTTAAGACTATCTCATTGATATCAGAAAGTATTCATTAACTTTATAATCATCATACTTCTTATAAAAAATTTATTACTACCAATATTTTTTATTTATTTAAAATATGTTTAATTTCTAAAGGTGCATAGAGTGGCATTAGCAACACCCAAGTTTTCACCCTTTTAATGTTAGACATTTCTCAATGATCATAGAAACTGTACACAACATTTTTTCTTCAAATTTTTAAAAACATTTGGTTCCTCCCTGCCCCTTTATCTATCATATTTTCTTCGATGATTCCTCCCTTATCTAGCATATAATTTTTAAAAACATGAGTCATTTCTTCCAAACATGAGTCATTTTTATACATGGATCAATATTTTTTTATAAAATAAATTTCTATACATGGATCTATATTTTATAAAATTCTTATTCTTATAAAAAAAAAAAAAATGGTAATTGTAGTATCATAATATTAAACACAACTAACGTGAAGTTGGCATTAAGGTGGAATTGGTAGACCATTATGCTTTTAAAATTCCGAAAACTATAAGTAAACTATCTAAAGTGTATTTTGTTTACTAAATAAGTCCTTTAAATGATAACTTTGACGTCATAGTCAGTGGGAAAAATAACCCAAAACTAACCTTTTATATATATATAAAGATTGAAAATTATTAGAATTTGTATCCTATTGATTTCAGTTACAAAAAAAAAAAAAAGGTTTACAAATGCTAACAAATATATGATAAAGAGAATTTGCTTTACCTTTTCTTAATGGGTATACTGGCGACAAAATAACAAATGAAGAGTTCGTTAGCATTTCAATTTGCAGCTCAAAATCTAACTCTACAACTGAAGGCAGGAGAAATTAGAATCATACAATTCTCTCAAAAAATAAATCATCCAGAATTTTCTCTTCCCTAATGGATCACCCACGTACACAACATAATTTTTTCATATTTTTATAAACATTTGGTTCCTCTTGCCACCCTTTATCTAACATATTTTCTTCATTGGTTCCTCCTTCATCTATCATATATTTTTTGAAAACATGTCATTTCTTTTTTATTTATTTAAAAGACGTCTCATTTCTAAAGCTGCATATAGTAGCACCACCCAAGTTTTCACCCATTTAATAATAGAAATTTGTCCATGGTCTTAGTAATCATACACAACATATTTTCCTCATATTTTTATAAACATTGGTTCCCTCCACCACCCTTTATCTATCATATTTTCTTCATTGTTTCCCCCTTCTTCCATTAAATATTTTTTAAAAACGTGTCATTTCTTCCAAAAGTGATAAACTGATAAATATAAAAAATGGCTTACCAATATCCTTGTTCATAATAATTTACAAATATTCAATCTCCAAAACTTAAGACTATCTCATTGATATCAAAAAGTATTCATTAACTTTATAATCATCATACTTCTTATAAAAATTCTATTACTACCAATCTTTTTTTTTATTTAAAATATGTTTAATTTCTAAAGGTGCATAGTGTGGCATTAGCACTACCCAAGTTTCCACCCTTTTAATGTTAGACATTTCTCAATGATCATAGTAACTGTACACAACATTTTTTCTTCAAATTTTTAAAAACATTTGGTTCCTTCCAGCCCTTTTATCTATCATATTTTCTTCGATAGTTCCTCCCTTATCTAGCGTATAATTTTTAAAAACATGAGTCATTTCTTCCAAACATGAGTCACTTTTATACATGGATCAATATTTTTTATAAAATAAATTGGTGTACATGGATCTGTATTTTATAAAATTCTTATTCTTATAAAAACAAATATGGTAATTGCAGTATCATAATATTAAACACAACTAACGTGAAGTTGGCATTAAGGTGGAATTGGTAGAACATTATGCTTTTAAAATTCTGAAAACTATAAGTAAACTATCTAAAGTGCATTTTGTTTACTAAATAAATCCGTTAAATGATAATTTTGACGTCATAGTCAGTGGGAAAAATTACCCCAAACTAAACCTTTTATATATAAAAAGATTGAAAATTAGTAGAATTTGTATCATATTGATTCAAATGGTTCAGTTACAAAAAAAAAAAGGTTTACAAATGCTGACAAATATATGATAAAGAGAATATGTAACAATAAATTTTAAATTTTAAATTTGAATCAGATTTTGAAAAGATTTTTATCATGATTGGTTGAAGCAAATGGCTTTAAATATTAATTGTCTAGAGAAGACAAATCATTTAAAATCAATTCAAATATTCTATTTTATTATTTATAAATCCGATTTAATATATTAGTTAGTTAAATTAGAGCATTGGGAAGCTATATGCATTCATGATGATAAAAATAGAAAAGAGATTCACCAGTCAACCAATGCATTATTGGAACCCGTAACAATAAATTGTCTATATATTTTTCTTTTAATATTTTTTTACGAAATTCAAAAAGTTCCCATTTTATCGAGAATGCTGCAAGATTATGGAGAATACAGACAATTTCTACTTAATTTCTATTAGATATCTAATTATAAGGTAATTTTGAACTCTAGACCATTATGGTTATATAGTAATTTCATATCTAAAACATATTATTGGAATTAATGTTAATTGTTACTTTGTTTTAAAGCAATTTTAATGTAATTTTAATAATTATTCGTTTATTTTGAATTTTGGACGGTTATGGTTAGATAATAATTGTTAATAATTTTATTTTAAATTTTTGACAGTCAAACAATGGATTATTTAATTTATTATAATATCATACACAAATGTTACTTGCATCCTTTGAATAATAAAAGTTTGAATACAACTTTCATAATAATCTATACAGTTGTGATAAAAAAAATGGCTTAGGCTGCTACAATGTTTTGGACCATCCTTAGGCTTTTCTTCACCACGCTCCTATAAACCTGAAGCAAATAAAGGTTGTACAGAGATTTAAAAAATGGCATCAAGATTTCATGTTCAAATATAAATCTAAGAACTCATAATTTATCAAAACTAATATGTAAACAATGAAGAAGAGATTGAAGTAAACAATGAAGAAGAGATTGGAAATAGCTTGTATTGGGTTTTTAACGTCTCTTTAATTGTTGGGCTTTGAAAAGATTGAATAAGTATTGGAAAGATACACACATCATTTATTTTCAACAGATAACAATAAAATGTATTATTATTTCTTATTCTCATTTTTTTATTCTCGTTTTTTTATATGAATTTAAAATATATTTTTTTCTTAGGGATATGCTTATGGAAGAAATTAAGTATTAATTAATGGGGTATTGGTATAGAAAAGAAAGAAAAAAGAATATAAGAAAACATAAATTATTTGATTGGATGTCATGGGTGGTTGGAATTAAATTAGTTTAATGGTCTCTTGGGAGTTGAAATAAATCAATTAAAATAATTTAAAAAAATAAATTCAGAAAATCAATACATTGCTTGTTTTGATAGTCACAATGTATTGGAACAATAAAACTATTTGAGTTTGAACATTTAAATTAAATTTAATATATATATATAAAACTATTTCATTTTTGAAAATCATTATTCTGTCAAAAATATTATTATTATTATTATTATTATTATTATTATTATTGGAGATAGGCTAGTTAGATGACCTTAAAATACTATGTTGAAGTTGCATTAGAAACCGTGAATGAACTTTTTTTTAAAAAAAAATTGTGTTGAAATGCAGCATTTAATGATCTTGGTAATAATGTAAAATAAGTTGATAAAAATTATAACAATTACTGATTTCATATATATTTAGTTAAATAAGAGCATTGGGAAGGTATATGTATTTATAATAACAATATAATAGAGGTTCATCAGCCAACCAATGCATTGGAACCCGTAGCAATAAATTGTCTGCATATTTTTTTTCTTTTAATATATTAATTTTTTCGAAATTTATTTGTTTTTTTTTTAATTGTAAATAAGTAAATCTGATTGTTGGTGTTAAATATGGTGTTAAATATTGTAATTTAATCTTTGATTTCAAAACAAATAGAAGCAAAACCAAAAGAAAACAACTTTTGGATGTGTTTTTTCATAACCGAAAAAAAAATTAAATGAAGGAAGAGTGTTAAAACCTGAAGATATAGATTGTTGGTACATGAAGAGTGTTTAAAACCTGAAGAGTGTTAAAAACTGAAGATATAGATTGCTGGTACCGTTAGAAGATCTGCAACCTTCAAAAACAACCATAAAAGAAAAAGAAAAACATGAATAGAGACATCAGTGACAAACGAAAGTGACAAACCGTTTAGGAAGAAGGAAATAGAGTTTGTTATTACCCCGAAGTCGTGAATCGAAATAGCAGCAAATGAAATCCACTGCAATCTTCAGAAACAACCGTAAACCAAAGTTAGGAAGCAAATGAGAAAACAAAACTAACAAACAGTCTGAGAATAAGACAATAGGAATACCAGAGAAGGAAAAGTCAGAAACGAAATTGACAAACTATTGTTTTAAGAGAAAATAAAATTTACCTGATATTTAACAGAGATAGATTTAGGAGATGCAAATGAGGGTGGATGGTGCTCAACATTATGCAATTTAAACTGGCAAGCTTGAATTTATCCTCTATTCCCAACCCTAGAATATTTACAGACGGCAACAGAAATGGTTATCCCATGCATGGGTTTTCTGAGCTTTGGAAGGAGCAATAGTAGTAATGACCCTCAAAATCAGCTAAAACTTTCATTATAAATTATAATTATAATTTAAAATAAAAACAAAAGAATTTAATATATTTAAGTTAAGTTTCAAAGTTACCTCTTGCTCCATCTCGACATTTATCTTGATGTTGTCCACATGATTGAAGAATGAGGATGCACTTCACTTGTTTTCTGCAACATAAACTGTTGAAGGGTATCCAACATCACTCACTAGAAGGGCTGGTGTTGCAAGAAAATATGTACGCATAGACACTTCCAAAAATACAACAAAAATACAACAAAAATGGGGAGAGCGAGAGAGAGAAAGAGAGAAGAGAAGTAAGCATACCTTGTTCAGTGCAGAGAAGACGGTCGACAGTGGCCTGCTCATAGCAGCCGCGGCATAGTAGCAGCGGCAATCTCCTCACGTCAGGGGCCTTTTGGATAGAGAGATAAACGAAAAAAAATATTTATTCAGAGAGAGGGAGAGAGGGAAAGACAAAAAGAGAGAAGGTAGAGCAACAATAAAGTAGTGAATCAGATGAATAAATAAAAAGATGCTAAAGTGGTTGATGGATAATTATTATATGTTGGAATTATGCAACAATAAATTTTAAATTTGAAATTTGAATACTAAGCTTTGATTATTGAGTGATTGTCACTATTTTTGAAAATATTTTTATCTTGAAACTCGTAGCAATAAAATACCAATCAATAGAAAAGATACTACCAACCAATAGAAAAGATGCTGCCAACCAATTTATTTTATTCCTCTTTTCCATAATATTAATTGATTTTAAAGATTTAAATAACCAATAGAATGAAGAGGTGCAGTCAACCAATTTTTTGAAAGTTGTAGCTAGCAATAATTTCTCTGAATCTCTTTTATTCTTTTTCTTATTTTTTTTTCGAATTTTAATATATTTTTTAAAACCAAAAGTTTCCCATTATAGAAAGTTTTTAGAAAGCTTCTTGTAGAAGCAATCTCTGTAGAGGTGACACTTGGCAAACTTTCCTGCAAATGGGGCTAGATATATTGAATATATAGATATAGATATAGATTATTGGTTGATGAAATAGGAGATATCTTCTTAGTTGAGGTACCAACGGGTAAACCTTAATCTTGGGGAGAAAAAAACCATGTGGAGTCACAAAATTGAGTTGACTAATACTTTGTCCTCCATTTGTGCTTCCACTTGTGCCACCTTCGTATATCATATTAATGTGTTAGTAAAAAAAAAAAAAGTAAATATATGCGACTCTAAATATTTAGGAATTTATTTCTTATAACATCTATAGTTGGCTGATATATTAGTAGAAGAATGAGATGATGGTTCAACACCGTCATTTTTCTCACCATTTGAATATGGAGTTGGTAATGGAGACAATGGTTCTCTATTCCCATAGACATTGCTCCCAAAATTCCTCTTGTTTACTCTTCCACACCAATATTTTCCTTACTATTTGCCTCTATAAGAAATATAAGCAACAATTAGCATGAATGATGACAAATAACATGTTAAACATGGATACAAATCAAATGATAAATTGTAAAAAAAGAAAAAAAGACAAAAAACAATATTTCTTTTAATTTATAATTAAAAGAATGTGTAAATATAATTAATCAACCTTCTCATCCATCAATAACATTTCCATAGTATATGGTTTATAGATAAATAATTATTGTTTATAGGATTTGTTTATAGATAAGAATATTTACATATATTTGAAATTTGATTTATTAATTTATTTATATTTAGTTAATTTTGGTTTTTATTTTTATTGGTTATTTTTTGTTAGGTTTATAAATTCAATAATAAATCAAAAAATTTGTAGTGCTGACACTTGTCATCCATTCAACATTGTTGCATTTCATGCATAGGAAAGATGACACATGACAATAGGGGATATAATTGTATTGTTAAATAGAATAGATAGATAGATAGATAGATAGATAGATAGATAGATAGATAAATATAAATCGTGTAAAAAAAATATAAAACTGACATAAATTAATTAATTAGATAAGATAAGCTAAATTTAGAATTTTAATTTGTATTTCAATTTGAATTACTGAAATTTCAATTTCAATTTAAGATTAGTTAAATTTAGAATTTAAATTTGTAGTTTCAAGTTTAAATTTTAAAAAAAAAAATTCCTAAGATTTGTTTATAGATAAGAGATTTACGTATATTTTAAATTTGATTTATTAATTGATTTATATTTAGTTAATTTTGGCTTTTATTTTTATTGTGTTATTTTTTGTTAGGATTATAAATTCAATAATAAATCAAAAATTTGTAGTGTTGACACTTGTCATCCATACAACATTGCTACATTCATGCATAGAGAAGATGACACATGTCAAAACCACATTGCATAGGGGATAGAATTGTATTATTAATCATGTATAGGGAAGATGACACATGACAATAGGGGATATAATTGTATTGTTAAATAGAATAGATAGATAGATAGATAAATAGATAGATAGATATATAAATATAAATCGTGTAAAAAAAATATAAAACTGACATAACTCAATTAATTTGATAAGATAAGCTAAATTTAGAATTTTAATTTGTATTTCAATTTGAATTACTGAAATTTCAATTTCAATTTAAGATTAGTTAAATTTAGAATTTAAATTTGTAGTTTCAAGTTTAAAATTTTAAAAAAAAAAATCCTAAGATTTGTTTATAGATAAGAGATTTACGTATATTTTAAATTTGATTTATTAATTGATTTATATTTAGTTAATTTTGGCTTTTATTTTTATTGTGTTATTTTTTGTTAGGATTATAAATTCAATAATAAATAAAAAATTTGTAGTGTTGACACTTGTCATCCATACAACATTGTTGCATTCATGCATAGAGAAGATGACACATGTCAAAACCACATTGCATAGGGGATAGAATTGTATTATTAAATAGATAGATTTAGAATTTAAATTTGTAGTTTCAAGTTTAAAATTTAAAAAAAAAAAATCCTAAGATTTGTTTATAGATAAGAGATTTACGTATATTTTAAATTTGATTTATTAATTGATTTATATTTAGTTAATTTTGGCTTTTATTTTTATTGTGTTATTTTTTGTTAGGATTATAAATTCAATAATAAATCAAAAATTTGTAGTGTTGACACTTGTCATCCATACAACATTGCTGCATTCATGTATAGAGAAGATGACACATGTCAAAACCACATTGCATAGGGGATAGAATTGTATTATTAATAGATAGATTTGTTTATAGATAAGAGATTTACGTATATTTTAAATTTGATTTATTAATTGATTTATATTTAGTTAATTTTGGCTTTTATTTTTATTGTGTTATTTTTTGTTAGGATTATAAATTCAATAATAAATCAAAAATTTGTAGTGTTGACACTTGTCATCCATACAACATTGCTGCATTCATGTATAGAGAAGATGACACATGTCAAAACCACATTGCATAGGGGATAGAATTGTATTATTAATAGATAGATAGATTAATAGATATAGATTTATTAATAATTAATAATTAATAATGTGGACATTTACCCTCGATTAGAAAACGATCCTATTGGAGGATATGAGAACTCTGATGGTGATAAGAAGCTCCGGTTATACCCCTTGTGGACGACATTTTCCGCCGCCGAAACTCCTCCCCATCAGGTATAATGACTGTCCATGAGAATGGAGGAGTCGTTGATGGCGAATCAAGTTTGTTACTTGAGCCACTGGGTATGTTTTTGCGGTGGTTACTAATGTTGATGGAGGAGAACGAATTGGTTGGTGCAAGCAGGTTGGATGGAGAAAAAGAGGGAGAAAGAGGAGAAGGTTGGATGGAGAGAAAGAAAGAGAGAGAAAGAGGAGAAGGAGATCCAGCAGTGGGAGTAGTGGAGTTAGGTGTGCAAAGAGAGTGGAGGAATGTGGAGGATATTTTTGACATTTTCTTGACATTGTACTTGGGACAAAACCTTGTCCCATGATTGAGTGAGAAACAACCTGTTTTGTTCTGTCCCTTATCTCCTTATTTATGCTGTCCCACAACCATGTTTTAAATCAAACATACAACAAAAGATTTTGTGCTGTGCTATCCTTTGATTTTTAGCGAATCAAACGGACCCTTAGCATCCAACATGATTCAGAAACTGTGGATGAAAGAGCGTGATAATCTGCTACATATTTAATCATGAAAATGTTATCTCTAATCAAGAAGTAGTTGCAGCATAAGTCATGTGGGGTAGAGTTGAGGGCCATGACTAGCTTCATTCCTAAATAATAGATGATAAGTTTGATTAGTTGGAGGATGTTATTCTCTTAGCGAATGATTGTACTAAAATGCTTTACAAATAGGCAAGGATATGTCTTGGTCTTTTGAAAGTCAAGTATTGTAGTGCACCAACCATGCTTCTGTAAGAGGTGGGATCTTGAAGTAGTAGTTAATGTTGAAGCAGAATTTTGCAATTGGGATAGCAGTGAGTCTCGACAGGCTTGGAAGACTCAAGATCACTCTAAGTTTAAAACATCTTATGTGTGTATGGAATGTTGAAAGAGAAGATCAATCTGAACACCTAAGTGCTGAACAGGCAACAAGGCATGATGCTTGATAAATAACGAACTCCAACTTTAGTCCGAACCTTAAAATTAAGATTCAAACATGGTGTCCAAAAAATTAAGATTTATGTGAGTACAAAATAGTCATTGATTAATTCTGAACGTGATTTGAATTAATCATTCAAATGTAGGAAGACACTTAGTTAACATCAAGGAATAAAAGGCTAGCTACCTTCCAGTGATTTATCAAATTAACCACTTTTTAAATGCAGCCTGGTTTACTTGAATACAAGGACTATATAAAGGGCATGCTGAAAGCTTCCAGTAACACCAGAGCACAAACAAAATCAGATATATAATAAATTGTTGATTGAACTTCAACATTATCAGCCAAATTAAATATCCATCTCAGCCACAATGATTACAGACAACATCTATACCAACTATTTCCAAACGTCTTAAACTTGGCTATAGTCATATCAGCAAAAAACAAACTAAAGGCATAGTCTACAGATCACCAGAATAGATGAAGAGCAATCATGAAACATTTCCAAAAATGCAACTCCATGGTTGCTTGAATAATTTAAATAATAATAAAAAAAAAGTCAAAAGGGATCTAACAAGAATACGAAGAACATCTTGCCAGCATTTGTCACATTCCAAGAAGACAACAAAACATGGGTACCAAATTGTATGTGCATTCTTTGGACATGCAAACCTTCTGTGAGCCTGTCGCTTTTATCCTAAGAAATATAAACCAGATATTACATTAGTAAAGTGCTAAGAATTGGGCAGCATTCATTTGAGTAAGCGAGGAAGAACTTCATGAACGCCAATATCCAAAACCTCTGGGTCCCTGAAAATATCAAATATTAATTAGCATAAAATCTTAACAAAGTTTAAAATGAATACAAGGAATGCCTGATGGCAAACAATTAAAGTAAAAATTTAAGAGTAGAGAGATAAAAGAGAGAAACAGTTGAGGCTAAAGTATGGAGTCAATATAATAAATACAAATATTATAATTAGCCTAATACCATTATTACATGATTTGGTTAGTGTATCCAATGAACCAAGAAACTATATACTCCCCCTCAAGCTAGAGCATATAGGTCATACGCACCAAGCTTGTCATAGACATAGCTTATCCGAGGACCTCTCAAAGACTTATTGAAATTATCTGCCAAAATGATCATTTGAATTGACAAAGCTAGTGGTGATGTCTCCAAATAGGATCTTCTCTCTAATAAATTAATCTATTTCTATGTGTTTTGTTGTCCCATAAAACACTAGATTAGAGACAATGTGCTATGTAAATTGATTATCACAATGCGCGTCATTTGCATCACTACATAAATCAGAGATCTATAAGTAGTTGTTTTAACCAAATGAGTTTGCAAGTGGCAAACATCATGGCTCAATATTCTGCATCAACACTTGATCTTATGACCACATATTGCTTCTTATTTGTCCAAGATATTAGATTATCCCCCATGAATACACAATAACCAGAAATCGATCTTCCATCATCTTGTAACTCTTATGTATCTCTTCTCCCTCATCATCATCTTGTAACTCAGTCAGGCAAGAATCTTTTTCTGCTTTTTTTCTGCTCAATGGCATCCTTGAGAAGCTTCTTTAGTTCAGCTGGGATTTTTTTACAAGCATTAACATTTGCCCTCACACCTATTTGGTGTCCTTTTGCTCTAGTAATTCGACCAGTTGTGGTTGTGCACTTGTGCCACAGAAATTACATGTGACACTCTTCCGTTTGTTAATGCCCTTCAAGTTCAAACTATTTGATTGCCATGCCATATCAATATTATCCCCAGTAAGCTTTAACAGAGAACAACGAAAGACTGAAATTGAGGTGCTTTGTGGATTTGAGCATTGTGGTTGAGTGGATGAAGCCATGACTCAACTAATGGGGCAGGAAACAAACAAAAAGAAAAAATAGAACAGGACTGTGAAAACAGTAGCAGAGGCTGGAAAAAACCAGAAACCAGTTGCATAGAAGAAAAGAAGAAAAAACAGAGCATGGAAAAGAAGAAAGGAGAAAAACAGAGCATAACAAACAAAAAAAGAAAGAAAGAAAGAATGGAGTATAGAAAAGAAGAAAGAACAAAAATAGAGTGGCCAGAAAAAGAAAATGGAGGATGCCGGCAAGGAGCTAGGATCATGAAAGAGGAAGGAGCTGGGTGTGTGCATGAAAGTGAGACGAAGGAAGGAGCATGAGAATGAAATAACCTACTAAATGGGAAAGTTCGAGAATACCCCAAAAATTACCATTGGAAGCGCATAAGGGTAGGGTTAGATTTGGGTTTCAACCCATTTTGCCGGGGCAGCCATGATGACCGCAAAATCCCACAAAAACCCGTGATTCTGGCCGCTATTTCATGCACAACGGCGGCTACTGAAAAATGCTCTGCGATTCGTGCTCAATCGCGGCCAGAGGCTGCTCCGCCTCTATTTGCACTCTATAGCGTGTGATCAACTACCCTGGCCTAAACCATCCAAGGCAAATTTATACCATTTTTTCTCCAATAGGTGTTATCTCGGTTTTCTCTCTAAATCCTTGGAATATTACTAACCATAAATTTTAAAAAAATATATATTCAGTAAATAAATACAGGCAAGAGATGGTGAAAGAGAAACCTGCAAAATGTCCGTCCCTTTTCATTGGAACTGGGAATAAACCACAGCTTTCGCAGGGAAGAAGACTCAAATTGAACAAAAAAACCATCACTTTGTGCATGTTTCCACTTCCTTGATCCTTGGCCTTTCCATACCTGCAGACTTTGCGTCAGTTAAGAAATTTATACTGATTCAGACTATGCATTTCTATCTTAAGATAATTAACCCTAAAAAACATATGGAGCTTGGTTTGTATACCTGATCTGATGAAAAGATCATCAACCAGATAACCCATTCTTCCCACGTTCAAAAGAACAGTAGGTTAAATGTAGGTGATATACTGATATATTAACCCACCCCCACCAATAAAAATAAAAAATAAAAACCAGATTGGAATTGTTAGAAAATCAAAGAAATATCCGATAATATCTTTTCATATCTTTATCCTAGATGATCTCTTAGGGTTTATTTCTGATTTATATTTTATGATTTGATTCTCTATTTGATCAAGACTAGGATTCTACTTTTAGTATAAATAGGACTATTAGGGTTGTCTTTTGTAATTACATCATCACCACATCAAATCAATATCAGTTTTACTATTTGTTAGTTTATTTCTCTCTTTTTCTCCTCCTTCTCTACCTAAAAAACTTACAATTCAACAGGAAGAGGAGCATGATGATTTAAACTAGAAACTTGAACTCATTCATAAGCCGATTTTTCTTAAGAAAAAGAAATATTAATAAGGAAGTAATAATGTAAAAGGAAGATGACAGTATATTCTCAGGGGGGAAAATAAGAGAGCCCTTGGTTTTGATTTCATTAATTTATTTACTTTTTTCACTCACACTCTTTATGAGCTACTATATTAATTTTTATCTATGCAAGGGGATGGTCGGTAACCTAAAACCTTTTATCCTACTAAGACCAGGTCAGGCTGGAGAAGTTTCTAACCATCTATTTCTTCAAGTGTAAATTTGAAGGAATTGATGCCACTTGAACCATTGGCCTAGTGGCAAAGGACCTGATTTCGATAAAGGCAGGAAACATTCCCCCCCAGCCCCCCTTTCACCAAGCCCCCGGCCCTACAATATGTAGTGTATCTAAAGAAATTTGAAGGAATCAAAGACCACAATGTTTTACAATACTAAATTCACAACACAGCTGTAGACATAAAAGCATTTGAGCTAACTGCACTCACCCTGGACCCACCTAAACTGTAACTGGATCAACTTAAAACATTTTTTTGTATATCCAAAATTTGCACACCTTGCAAGCTTGGTGTGCATATATCATTTCTCTCTCGTTCCAAGTTGAAGATGTGACTTGCCTCAAAAGTAGGGCCCATAGTCAAATTTGCTAATTAACAGTGAAATTTTTCATCAACCTACATTTTCTGCTGTAGAACATTGTTAGGCCTTAGTTAGAAGGAAGGTAGTTAGAAGTAGAAGTTAGTTAGAAGGTAGTAAGGTGAAGCCTATAAACAAGACTTCTAAAGTGTAGAAATGCAGTTTTTGTAATCATTGAGTTTTGACTGGGTTATTCCTAGTGTGAAAGGAGAGTGCTCCTTTGGGGTACACTTGTGTACTTTTTCTTTTCCATTCTCTACTTTTCCTGTAGGATTCTTTTCTGTTCCTTGCAATAAAACGAGTATATTCAGATTTTTCTTTGTTCTTTCCCTAGTCTCTATTCTCTCTCTTTAGTGCTATTGTTAGGGTTCTTTCTTCCTAAAAAAGAGATTCCTAACAAGTTTGGTCCAACCTGCCTAATCCCTTTTTGCGATGGAGAATCGGGTGACTACTTTGGAGAAGATGGCCAGTGAACAAGGAGTGAAATTGGCGGAATTGGAAACTGCATGGATTACATAAAACGTTTGCTGTTGGAGATGAAAACCAAGAAGATGCCCTCCCTCATGGGAGACAATTTGATTAACAAGAATGATAAGTCCTCTGAGGAGGATGCTGAGGGCAAAGGTACTGATGAGGAGGAAAGTGTAGAAGAGGTGACATCAGTATGAGGAAAACTTGGATAGAAGGGGCTTAGTGGTTGTCAAGGACAAGTCTTGTTCTTAGGCTAAGAAGGCAGAATATCTGAGTGTCAAGGAAACTGACCCATTGGGGTGAATGCCGGAAAAGCAAGAAATAAAACCAGAATCTTGTTTACCATCGGAGAAGGTGCTAGAAAAGCAAGAAAATAACCAGAACCAGATAAAATGACAAAGACAGAGCAAGACGCAGTGGTGAAGGAGAGCGAGGCGGAAGTCTCATTTGGCATTGTAGTAGCGCTTCCCTCCGCCCAGAACTCGGACCCAGTGGAATCCCTAAAGAAGACAAGCAGAATGCAGAAATCAGGAGAAACTACTGTGTTCTTTGAGTTCTGATGTGGAAGAAATGCAAAGCAGCATGTGTGGTATGAAAAGGAAATTAACAACGACTAAGCAAGTGGATCAAGAAACAGGGCATCGGTCTTGAGATGGAGGAAGCCATACATTGACCAATGCAGTAGAACAAGAATACAGAGGCTTAACAAGACAGTGATTTCACGTGCATCACCAATGAATATTGGTTGGCAAGAAAGACTAGAATACTTCTACCATCGCTGGTAGAATCGCTACAGCCTGAACCGCCGCCTGACTGGATGCTAGAACCTCCAGACTCGAAGCCACATGAAACTACACCGGAACCGCCTTGGTCGATCCTTCCCAAGCCAGAAGCACCATCCTTGAGCAGCATGGCACAGGGACAGAGATGGAATTACGAAAATTAGGTAAAAAATTTCACCCAATGGACTAGGCTCAAATCATTAGAGGGCAGTAATAGGTCATTTTTCTGGTTTAGTGAGCCAAGCCCAACTCGTTAGTGAGAGGAAGTGAGCCTCGCTGGAGTGTGGAAATGGAATGGGTCTGATAAAAGAAGTAGGATTTCCTTCAAATGAGGTTATTACTAGATGTTGGGTCATTTCACCAGATACTGGGCCACAGCCCCATCTCTTTGTCGGATGTTTTCAAGACCCACAATTTGCTAAGATAAAGCCAAAGGATGTTTTGGTTTTATCACCAATTATCATTTTGGGGAAACTATTTTGGAGAGGTTTTGTAAGGGAAGCCTTGGTTCTTGATGTTGCAGCGGCAGAGCTTACTGAAATCGAAACCCTTGAGCTGAAACTGAAGTTGGTAACTGGTTTAAATGGCAAGATTCGCATAATAGAGCCCAATGAAGCAGAACTTGTATGCAGAGGAAGTGACGATAATGGCAGCGCAGTTATCGAATGGCACATCCCTTGGAAGGTTCAACCAGTGGAAGAGGCTGCTTGGGAAGAAACAGATGTCATCAAGGAGATGTTTTCCTCTTCTTGCCTTGAGGACAAGGTAAATTTTACAGGGGGTGGTATTGATAGGATACTGATACTGGGCCCAGCCCAAATACTAAGTAAGAGGGGAGAAAGCATGTAATGCAAGGGTGAGGGAGGAAAATTAGTTAGAAGAGAGAAAATGCATTTGTTTAAATTTCAGTTAATAAAACTGCCTTCCTTTCATCTTTTGGTTTAAATTTCATTTCTGTGGTTGAAGATAGGAACTAGACCCTATCATGCAGGCCACTGCAAGGAGGCTAACCTGGAGTTGAAATGCGCCAATCCAATGGAGAACATGACGTAGGACCAACTATTGAGTGGGTGGAAGAAGAAGCTGCACTCTTTCGGAATGGGTTTTCAGATTTCAACCTTGAGGACAAGGTTATTTCTGAGGAGGGTGGTATTATTGTTAGGCCTTAGTTAGAAGGTAGTTATAACTTAGTTAGAAGTCAGTTAGAAGGTAGTAAGGTGGAGCCCATAAATAAGACTTCTAAACTGTAGTGATGCAGTTTATGTGATCATTGAGATATGACTGGGTTATTCCTAGTGTGAAAGGAGAGTGCTCCTTTGGGGTACACTTGTGTACTTTTTCTTTTCCATTCTCTACTTTTCTTGTAGGATTCTTTCCTGTTCCTTGCAATAAAAAGAGTATATGCAGATTTTTCTTTGTTCTTTCCATAGTCTCTGTCCTCTCTCTCTAGTGCTATTGTTAGGGTTCTTTCTTCCTAAAAAAGAGGTTCCTAACAAACATTCATCCCATACTTGATGCATTAAGAAACCAAACATTACCTGTGGATAAGCAATGATGCTTTTCGGAGCCACTAAGCAGGCTGCTCTGGAGAAAGACTCCTCAGCATACTGCCTAAGAAATGAACAGCAATTGCTGTGTGTATGTGGTGATTCAAAGGCCTGGGAAACCAGACAAAACAACAGTAAAAAAAAATTAAAAACCAGAATATAGGGAACTTCATTAAGTTACTCTTAATAATCATTTGAGCCAACAAGAGAGACCAGCCAAATATGCATGCATAGTTAGCCTGTAGTCAAAAGACCAGAAACCGAAGCGCAAAGAGAAAGGAAACCACAATAAAAACCAAGTGAACCAAAATTGAAGTTATTTAAAGATTTAATTGGAGAACATATATAGTTACATACCTTATCAATATTCACAACTGAGGCATACTTATCGGTCTGTGTCTTTTCCTTGTCAAGAAGAAAGTAAACTCTAGCATCCACCGAAGAAGTGTCGTGCCAGGTTTTGACAGCAGTCTCCATAGTTTCAACTAGGAACAAAAACATGTCTTTCCAGCATCCTTCAGATCCATACTTTCCAGACTGCAGAAGGGAATCCATTATTCCATTCCAATCCTCACTCGGGAAATTTCAAAAATGATACATAAATATGGAAATAAGAACTCCTTGACCACCTCACAAATATTTATAATAAGGTGCCTAAAGTTTAAGGAAATAGACAATAAATATTTCAGAAACCAAAATACGGAAGAAAAAAGAAAGGAGTGCGATATATTTCTATGGGGTTTTATTTTTTAGACGATTTATCAGCAATACCCCAGCATCAGAACCAGAGGGTACGAACTGGCTTGTCACTGGGATCTTGAAGCCTCCACGTGCATATTATTCCTTCTGTACAAGACTCCCATCACATGTGAGCACACTCTCTTGCTTTCAGCCAGACTCCAAGACCTTTAAACCACCTAAAACCTGATCTGTTTGAGACAATCTGCTTTAACTGAGCCATTTCCAAGCACGGAGAGCGATCTTTTGAGCCAGTGTCCATTTTCCTCCTTTTTTTAACATTCTAGGTACCATTTCCAAGGTTTTCTGATGTTCTGAGTTCATTTTGGAATTGGTTTCTTTCTACCTCATGTCAGCATCATAATAGGTTTAATGTTTCTCCTTCACTTTCACCTCATACTCATTATTTCAATCATTTAGTTTGAAACAACCAATAATTTTGCCACGAAGGAATCAGTTTTAATGCCATAAGCTTTTCCTGATATATATGAAAGAAGTTTTTGACTATTCTATTGAAACCATTAACATCATTTATGCTGCCAATGTCAAACTAGAAGAGAGAAGAGAAACCACTGGAAAGGGAAAAAGTGTGACATCCTGTCACTGTCTACAGATTTTATTAACAGAGAGAGATAGCAAACAGCTTCACAGTGTAATTAAAAATATAAGCATAGCCAGCCTAACTATAGTAAGTTAGTAACTAAGAGTAACTAATAGACTACGGTTACATCTCTATTTATCCAACAGCCAACATGTGGATAATTGCTTCAATCATATCTTCACTTCTACTCTTTGGCAGGTAAGTTGAGAATTTGCCAGATATTCAACATATTATGAGATGGTTTTGGGTGGCAGTCTACTAGTTCCCAATCCTTTTAAATGCAATAAATCGAGTGCATCAAATTATTTGCACAATGGACAGGGGAAGGTGTCCCCAAACAAGAATGGGTGTAGTACTACTTTGTCAACATGAAAATTGGCTTGAACGGAGGAAGGAAGTTGGAAGAGGCTGAACTTGGTGTGTGGGTTTGAATTTCGGGAAAAAGAAAGGAAGACCATTTTGTTTGTTTAGTCTGCCATCACATCAAAATGAAGAGATGAGTTTTATTACAAAAAATCCGTTAATGATGTGTGATTTACAAGAGTTCCACTGCCTCTATACAAGTTTCTGAAACAAAAGTTTGAGAACATGCTAAAAGTGTTTTCATTTCTTCATTTTTAAAATAGACTAATTTGAAAATCATTTTAAAAATTGATAGCTAAAAGCAATTACACAAACAATAACCAAATGGCCCGAAAGGCCGAGATTGTTCCTAACTTCTGTTTCTCCTTCCTCAATCTCAATCTACTTGTTCTTGTTCCCCTTTTCAAGTACTTCTCCCTCTTTCTTGTCTCTCTTCCGAAATTTTCTTTTCCCTTCTGTTACTACCTTACCCTTTCTACATCACATCTAACAAACTCACTAGAAAATCTACCATAAAGCAATTGCTCGTTGAACACTCTTAGGAAATAGGAATGGAGCAGGAACGCATGTATACTAACCATTTCAGGTTTCAATGAGTCTAAATGTTTGACCATGTCAACATTAGATCTCATATTCTCCACTTCTTCAGCTCGCTTGCTATCTTTCACAAGTTGGTTTATCTTCTTTATCTTTTTTGATACTTCTTGACTTTGTGGGTTATACTGCAAAGCAATCTGAAATGCAACTAAGGCCTGCAGATATTCAAACAAGCGGATGCATTAGGATAAAAATTCAAAACCTTGGCAGTTTACCTAGCTTCCAATCAAATGTTAAGAGAGAGGCCATTGTATACATACATCATCATATCGTTTCATGGCCTCCAATATGCTTCCCTTCCTGAAATATCCCTGGAAGTGGATTCAAGCAGAATCACTGAAAACTTTATTACAAGGGTTCAAACACTACTAATATTAAGAAAACTAGATGAATATTTACCTTTTCCCACTGGGGTTTTAATTTAATTGTCATCTCAGCATCGTCAAGAGCTTTATTAAGCTTATCCAATTGTAGCAAGGCTGCAGCACGGTTGCTGGCAGACAATGTATGGCACAGAAAATACATCAGGGTAAGATGTTTTTGCATTCATTGCATGTAACATACCAAATCAATCACTTCCAAATATTAACGAATCAAATAGTGGTCTGTGTGGAGGATACAAAAAGCACCCACAGGAACTTGCACTTTAAACTATGGCTAAGCTGATCCTCTACTTTGGTGTCAGCTTTTATTTAACTTTTTATAGAATACTGAATCAGTACAAGAAATAAGGGTCATGTACCTTCAAGGCATAAGTCTCAACTCGGTCAAAGACGAGGAGATTTGGCTATAAATAAGACCAATGACCCTGTTGTTAATGTTAATTGGGAGATCAAGAATTGCAAAGCAAAGGGCCATTTAGTTTATGAGAGGGTGTACAAGACTTTCTGGTGTTGGATTTCAGATAGCTCTTCTAATGCATCAGACTACCTTTAGTATTAGTTTAAACTTTAAGAGATAACATTTAATGGTATAAAAAGACTGGAAAATTTAGTAATCTCATTGTGTTTGGTTTCCCATTAGGTAGTGTCGGCCTTATAGTTGTGTGATAAAATTTTCCTTTTACCTTAAGTGGTACCTTTTTATCACATATAACACCTGAGGCCCTCCTCCATTTCATCCACCCCGCTTGAATCCTATGATTTGCATCTCCCTCTATTTCTCTGTCGTTTTGTATGATAGGTCCAAGATATTTAAACCGTCTCACTTGTGGTATGGTATGGTCTCTAACTTTCACCTCTAACCTAGCGCCTTTTGCTAAACTTACATTCCATATACTGTCTTACTTCTACTTAAAAGAAAGTCGTGTGTTTCCAAAGCTTGTCTCCAAATATCTAGGGTCCGTATGCTTTGTTTCCAGTTTCCCATTTTCATTTCCTATTTTCAAAAATAATTACAAAACTGCCACCTTGTTTTCATTTTGTTTCCTGTTTTCAGAAATTTGTCCAGGAAACACTGAAAACAATTTTTTCTGTTTTCACTGTTTCCTGTACAAATTTTTTTAGACAAGAAACAAAATGAAAACAATGTGACAATTTTGTAATTATTTTTGAAAATAAGGAATGAAAATAGGAAACTGGAAACAAAGCAAACAGGACCCTAACCTCTCATTTATTTCTCTCTCAACTCTCCAACTAAGACTATATCATCTGCAAAAAGCATGCATCATGGCACCACCTCTTGAATGTGCTCAGTAAGCACATCCAAAACCAAGGTAAAAAGATAGGGGCTCAAGTTGACCCTTGGTGCAGTCTGATAATTATAAGGAAAACTTCTATTGCCCCACCCTATGTTCTCTAGTTAGTCGTGACCCCGTCATACATATCCTTGATAACTCAAATATAAGCAATCTGAACTCCATTCTTCTCTAGGCCTTCCACAAAACCTCTCCTGACACCCTATCATACGCCTTCTCCAAATAAATGAATATCATGTGTAGGTCTTTTTGATCCCTCCGATATTGCTCTATCAATCATTTAACAAGTAAATTTCCATGGTCGACCTCCCAGGCATAAAACCCAATTGATTCTCAATAATGTTGGTCTCTTGTCTTAACCTCCGCTCAATCACGCTCTCTCACAACTTCATAGTATGGCTCATAAGTTTAATCCCCTATAATTCGTGTAATTTTGTATATCTCACTTGTTCTTATAAATAGGAACTAAAGTGCTCCTCCATTTGTCCGGCATTTTCTTAGACCTCAAAATCTCGTTAAAAAACTGTGAGCCAAGTAATGCCTCTCTCCCCTAGACTCTTCCATACCTCAACAGGTATATTATCCGACCCAACTGCTTTGCCATTATCCATCCTTTACAGTGCTTCTTTTTACCTCATGTTTCTGAATTCTACGATAAAAGGTGGAATCTAAAAAACCAGTCAAAATTGATGACAATCCCCAACAACACAGGCTGGTTTAACACAAACCTCTTCAAACCATGAACGAGTTGGTCAAGACAAGGTGACAAAGTTCACCTTGTGAAGGATCTTCCAAAAATTGGTCAACTTAAGAGGAACTTGATCTGCCTAAAATTTGAACCCTCCAACAATGGTTTGTTTCCAAAAATCCATCATTGAGCGTTGAGAAAGAATTTGGGCGACTGCTCTGCGCTGAAAATGATTGCATTTTCTTCAACCAACTTAAATTCAAGGATACTGCAAAAGCCTTCACTGTCACCATTGTCGATGCAGGTGCAGATGCAGTAAACCCATCATCAACTTGAGAATGAGACCGTCAAAGAGAGAGAACTCCAGCAAGCATTTGGAATAGAAAGTGTATGTGAAGGGAAATTTTATCCCAATTGGAGCTTCAATCAATTTTACCCCAAAATTTGGGGGATGTACTTTAATCAAAACTTTCTAACAAGCATTTTTTTTTTTAATTAAACCTTACAACCTTAAAGTTTTACCACATGTTAACAACGTTCCAGACGTAACTAGGGGTATAAATAAGCTGAGATACTCATGAATAATTTGAGCTCGACTTGGTAAATACTCGACTAGCTCGTTTGTTTAACTACACACACAAGCTCAAGCTTGAAGTTAGGCTCAATTATTTAAAATGTGTCAAGGTCAAGCTTTATAGGCTTGGGATTAAAGAAAAAAAGCTCACAAATAGCTCAAGTATTCATGTACTACCTAGAGAGTAATGACAGAAAATTATGAATTATTTATGTAATAGTTATGAATACAAAAATTATATATATATATATATATATATATATATATATATATATATTTTTCATCTTCTAGCATAAAGATATTTGTTAAATGTTAAATTAATAAACTTAAAAATAATTAAAGAATAAATTTGATAAAGGAAAAAACAATCAAGAAGCAAATGAGCTAAACGAGCCACACTCAAGCTTTAAATTTAGCTCGTTTAAATAAACGAGCCAAGTGTTAGCAACCTTTTTTTGTCACATGCCAAGCCAACTTCAAGTGCCTGGCTTGGCTAGACTCGTTTGAAGTGCATAGCCTCAAAGTGTACTGGTTTATCGTCTAGGTGGATGGAGCATAGATTTGTCAAACCACATTAATTCTTGTACCTATGCACTCATTATATGACAAATTAATTTCCTTTTTCTTGTTTTTAGGATCTGTTTGATTTACTGGGTTGATCAATGAGTTTAAGGGCTTTAACCAGTGCAACATCCAGTCTTTTTTCCCAGCAACTAGCATAAAAGCTCCCTTGAGCTTCCTAAATTCCATTAAAAATGTTTCACCCAAAGTCGAATAATCTACATGGTTTCACAGTACAGAAACTTGATGAAAATGGAAGCAACTTTTCCTACTCTGAGTGTACCAGCCTAAGTGCCACACTGGTCTAACTCCCACTCACTGCCCGTGCCCATCCCAAACTGCCACTAAAACTCCAATTATAAGCTCTTGCTACAAACATGTGATAAAACTTGACACTTCACAATCCATAATAATAATTGAAAAATCCAACTACTTTAAAACAAAATTCAGAAATTATTAAAAAATAAAAAAATACCACCTACTTCAGATTTAGTTTTCAGAACAAGCACACAAAATAACAAAGCAGAAGGAAACAGAAAACCCAGATCGAGAAAATCACAATGTACACTTCAATCAAGTTTATGTTACTCAAAAAGAAGAAGAAAAAATATCACAGAATAAAATCAAATAAAAACTGTTAAATTTTGGGAAATAACCGCTATTTTTTTCCAGGAACTTTCGATAATAAGCTATTTTGAATACAAAATATGTTAATCCAAATAGCCATAGGCAGTAATACCCAAAAAAAAAAAAATGTCTTTTTGAGGAAACCCATGAATGAAAGAAAGAAATTTTGAAAGAAAAAGTGGTAGCTAGCTACCTATAGAGAGTGGGGTTTGAAGGGTCTTGCTTGATGGCTTGAGTGTAGAGTGCAGCAGCTTTGAGATACTTGCCTGACTTGAAAAACTCGTTGCCTTGATCCTTTAAAGACGTCTCCGGTGCTATGCCACTCGACCCTCCTTCTTCTCTTTCCGCCATTGATGTTCTTCTTTACTCACCTCCTGCAATTGTTTGGCGCTTTTTTTTTTATTATTTCCTTCTTTACCTTAAAAATTGTGATCCTGGTCTGGATGCAAACGTTTGTAGGGTTTATGAGGATGTTTGCTCCTTTTCCAGCTTTTTCTCGAGTTCCGGAAGTTATTTAAAAAACTAGTTTGTTTTTTTTTTTTAATATACTTTTGGCCTCTTTTATTTTTCAATAATTCATTTTTGAGAAGTGTTGGCAACATGCTCTTTCCAACACATTCTTTCATCCATGACCAGTCAACATATAATAAGGACTGATTTGCACAATTTGACAAATTAAAGGACTAAATATACAATTAAATTTTTTAGGGACCAAAATCGCATAATTGAAAAAGTTGAGGGACGAAAAGTGAAATTAATCCTAATTTTTATTATAAATAAATGATTGAATTTGTGCTTAATTGCAGTTTTGGTCCCCTTACTATTGGTCATGTGCGATTTTGGTCCCTAGAGTTTTTTTCATGCACATTTGGTCCCTCTGTATTTTCAATGTTGCAAATTTGGTCCTTCTGTCCAATGTCTGTCAATTTTTTCAATAATCAACATAGAGGAACCACTTCTCTAATAATACACAACTTCTGGTTGAGGTTCTCCCTCTTTTGCGTCTTCGATTCAGCATCATTCAGTGGTTCCTCTCTGCTATTTATTGGTTTTGTCCATCCTTTTCGAGACATTTTTTTTCCCCTCCACATGATTATTTACCACAAAAGCTCAAAAAGAGGTAAATTTGCGCTTAATTGCAGTTTTGGTCCCCTTACTATTGGTCATGTGCGATTTTGGTCCCTGGAGTTTTTTTCATGCACATTTGGTCCCTCTGTATTTTCAATGTTGCAAATTTGGTCCTTCTGTCCAATGTCTGTCAATTTTTTCAATGATCAACATAGAGGAACCACTTCTCTAAGAACACACAACTTCTGGTTGAGGTTCTCCCACTTTTGCGTCTTCGATTCAGCATCATTCAGTGGTTCCTCTCTGCTATTTATTGGTTTTGTCCATCCTTTTAGAGACATTTTTTTCCCCTCCACATGATTATTTACCACAAAAGCTCAAAAAGAGGTTCTATGCACTTAAAGTAGTGATTCTGTGTGCTTATTAAATTTATTATTAATTTACTCATTTTAGTTTTAAATTTTTTAAAAGAATTAATGTCATGACCCACAAGGCTAGATTCTCCAACCTCAGACCAACCAATTGGTGATCTGCAACGCCTCGCATATAAGGCCTCAAACAATGCCATCTGAATACTTGACTAATAGCCGGTGTTGTAGGCAAATTCCATCAAAGGCAAGTATTGATCCCAACTTCCTCCAAGACCTAATACACAAGCACGAAGCATGTCTTCCAAAATTTGTATTGTTCTTTTCATACTGACCATCTCTCTGAGGATGGAAAGCAATGCTCATATTCAACTTAGTCCCTAGAGCTGTCTGAAAAGATCTCTAAAATTGAGTTGTGAACCGAGGTCCTCTATATGATATTATAGACAATTGTACGTCATGCCATGACAGTATCTTTTCTATATAAAGCTTAGCATACTAAGCTGTTGAATAGGTAGTTTTCATTGGCAAGAAATGTGCAGATTTTGACACCCGATCTACAATTACCCAAGCTAAATCATAACCCTTTGAGGTTCTAGGTAACCTTGTCATAAAGCCCATCGTGATCCTCTCCCATTTCCATTCATATATATCAATCCTCTAAAACAAGCCTGCAAGCTTTTGATGCTTTGCCTTAACCTGCTAACATACCAAGCATTTTGACACAAATTCATCTACATGTTTCTTCATCCCTTCCCACCAATAATGTAACATACCTGGTTGCTCTATGGATTGACGACTGTCCCCACAAACCAACACTGGTCTTTTCAGCGTGTTTTGTCATCACTCACACGCTTCCCGGGAAAACTTCCCAAGAGGTCACTCATCCCAGAATCGCTCCAAGTCAAGCACGCTTAACTATGGAGTTCTTAAGTGTTACACATGTCACAACTGTTACACATGTGTCACATTACATGTGTCACAACTATTACACATGTCATATTATCATTAGAAAACAATACATAATGTACCTACGGAATTGTAACTAACATTACAACAGATTCGGGATTTAATAGCATTAATTTCAGCATTTTATAGAGCTTCTGAAGCTTCGTCGTAGGTTTAACTACAATAACACTTGTCAACGAAACGCTATAGTAGTTCACATCGAAATGCGCAACCAGGAAGTGGTTCTGACGTGGATTCTAAATAAGGATAGCGCTTACTTAAAAATGCACTGTCGTAGTTACCCAAAAACTATAGCGCGGCCTCAAAAAAGCGCTATCACTGTTTAAACTACGATAGCGTTTTCTTAAACAAACGTTGTTTATTGCCCACCCCTTTTTTTAATTGGTATTTTATAGCTGCTTTCTTCATTCACCATCATACCAGAATTTGACCAATCAAAAATAGCATCCAGCTTATAAAAAAAAATAGAATTAAGCATGCAACATTCAAAAAATAGCATTCAACAATCAACACCAATCATACCATTACTGCAATTAACAAAATCGACCGTAAACAAACTTTGGGTCCTAAAAACATATATCATAATGCGAAAACAAAAACATACATTCCAATGAATATACCAGAATTTAACAATCAAAAGATTAAATCGCCTATGTCTTACTGAAACAAAAAAAAACAAGATCTATAAAGACAATGATAATTAACCTTCACTAATGTCTTGTCATCCAGAATAATTATTTGTATCATGAATTTAATCATATATTTGATATATGAATAAGGCATTCATTTATTATGTTATTAGTTTATAGCATAATAAAGTCCTTAGAATAGGCAGTTCATTCAATGAGATATTAAGTACTTGACTTAATCGTGAGACCTCATTGAATAACAGAACGCTATTCTTAAATATCCGTAGTCAAGTATTATTGTTAATTAGGACGACAATAATACATAGAGACTATTGTGTGAGTAGACTGATGACCACATCTCACGAGTCATGGATATGTGATATCAAGTCGGCACACGGGTATAAATATTAGGAGTAATATTTATACCGGATGACCTACTATGAGAATACTTCATAATAATTATGTAAGTGTCATAAGTATTCTCATGGCGACCATAGTGAAGTAGTCCTTCGACTTGAAGTCACTACGATTCCTATATGAGGAGTTGTAAGCTTTAATGTTATCAAACGTCACGCGTAACAGGGTGATCATAAAGGTAGTTATTGGGCCTGCAATAAATCATGTTGAGGAGTGTGAGTGATGTAGACAGGATTCGTCCCTCCCACATAACATGGGTAATGTCTTGGGCCTCTCGATAGAGTGAGACATGAAATATGCGTGACCACGCGGAAGTGGGCCAATATGTGATATTGGGCCCGTTTGTGATTACACATCTACTCAGGGATCGAGGAACAAATAATTGAACATAACAAGGATGACACTCTTATGTCTTGTGTTCCATTAAGACATATGGATGAAGGGACATCTACTGTACGATAAATTTTGGTTGCGGTAAGGCTAAAATCGGATCACCGATACTCTCGCTAATTGGGTAGTAATGATGCATTGCTAGATGCCGCTCATTATTTATAATATTTAATATTATAATTACTATTTGATATTATTATAAGATTTAATATTATTGCCAACTTAGTAGGAGCCTATAGGGTCACACACATAGAGCAAATGCGGAGCGGTTATATTATTTAAATATGATTTAATTAATATAAGGACAATTGGGCTTGTAGTGTACAAAGCCCAATAGGGTAAGCAGTTAGGTCAAAGGGAATTGCCAGCTTATAAATAGGCTAGTGCTCTCCCCTCTAACCTAGTCTTGTTAACCTTGCCTCCCTGTAGCCGTCAGCTAGCACAAGACGCTTTGCTCCGACGCCCATTTGCTCGCGTGGACTGAGGAGAGGTGCTACCCCTTCGTGGCATTGGTGATCGAAAAGTAAAGCACGCTTCAAGAGGTAAACATTATTGTCATTTGTGATTCATGTTTGTATTGCGTAATCTGTGGGATGGTTTTCTTCCGCCTTGAGATTTGATTTTAAAAGATGATAATCTCATGAAAATCCAACAGTGATATCAAAGCCTTGGTCGTAGTTTCCTTGAATACCTATGTACTTGTTTGCCTTAATTAATAACATGTCTTATTGCTTTTGAATATGATTCAATTGAATACATATCTTTGATGAGCATATGTTTTGTTCTTGTTTAATATATATGGTGATATGTATGTATGCTTTTTCGGAACTGGGCATTCAAAATTCTTTTGAAAATCAAAATGGTATTTTTCCGGAACAGTGAACGAAACCGTGGACCAGTACGTATACGCTAATTTCAACTTTGTTCGTGAACTTTTGTGTGTGAATGAACTTTTGATTCGAATTTCAAATTAAAAAGAAAATATTTCAAAAGAGAAATTTGATTTCAAAACTTTTTGAAAGGCTAAGAGGACGTTATACGAATTGCGCACAATGTGGATATTAAAAGAGTCATGATAGCATGACACAAAATTTTGACACAAATACGGTTTACACCGTATGTGTGCGAGGCGGGAGGACATCACGCTACTGTAGCGTTACAGTAGCATCTTTTTTTTTTTTTTAATTTAAATTTTGGCTTTTTTAAAAAATAAAAATTTATTTCTAAAAAAAACCCATTCACCAGATAATGAACTGAATTCACCAAATATTTGTACATGATTCACCACTTAACGAAAAATTTTATTTATCAAAAAAACCCATTTACCATATAATGAATTGAGTTCACTAGATATTTATACATGATTCACCTGATATTTGCACATACTTAACCAAAAAATTTATCTCAAAAAAATCCATTCACCAGATAATGAACTAAATTCACCAGATATTTGTACATGATTCACCACTTAACGAAAAATTTTATTTCTCAAAAAAATCTATCCACCAGATAATGAATTGAATTCACCAGATATTTGTACATGATTCACCAGATATTTGCACATACTTAACAAAAAAATTTATTTCAAAAAAATTCATTCACCAGATAATGAACTGAATTCACCAGATATTTGTACATGATTCACCACTTAACGAAAAATTTCATTTCTCAAAAAAACCCATTCACCAGATATTTGTACATGATTCACCAGATATTTGCACATACTTAACCAAAAAATTTATTTCTCAAAAAAATCCATTCACCATATAATGAACTGAATTCACCAGATATTTGTACATGATTCATCACTTAACGAAAAATTTTATTTCTCAACAAAATCCATTCACCAGATAATGAATTGAATTCACCAGATATTTATACATGATTCACCAGATAATTACACATACTTAACAAAAAAATTTATTTATAAAAAAAAAAAACAATAAAAAAAAAACCAAAACTAAAAAAAAAAAAAAAACTCGCTACAGTGCCGCACAGTGCAGCTACAGTGCCGCACTGTGCGGCACTATACGGTGTAGGTGTAAAATTTTGTGTCAGGATAGCATTTCTCATATTAAAAAGTTGAATTCACTTGAAGTGTGTTTCACGTCGGAGAAACTTTTAAAATTTTAATGTTCAATGAAGGTGAAATTGAATTGAATTAAAAAAAAAAAGTTTTGATTTTAACAAGCAATACCTGCGCATACCTCTTTTTAAGGCATTTTAATTCATAGCAAGAGATTGGAATCAATTAAGTGATATTGATTACTTATATTGTCTTTTAAATCAATTAATTTAATTACATGATATTTGCTTGATTTGGAATTCAATCAAGTGGTATTATTTTGGTAATTGAATTAATGATGGTTTCCACTTTAAAATTATTTAATAATTATAATAGCAATAAAGGTTTATTATTATTATTATTATTATTATTATTATTATTATTATTATTATTATTATTTATTATCGAATATTTTATTTTAAGGTATATTGTTATGGCCCTAGGTTATGGTGTTATTTATTTTTGGTTAAATACGACATGTGTGTCGTGATTTATTTATTTAAATACGACCTGCATGTCGTGCCCTTTAATTATTTATTTATTTTAAATAAATTTAATTACTCGAGTTGAAGAGGAGGCAACACCAAATGATGACGCCGTGGGAGAAGCTTGAGAAGCTTGCTCAAGAGTTAAAGATTTGTAATAATTATTTATTTAATTTTACATTTTAGGAGGCCATAATCATAGTACCTTATCTTATATGTTTATGTATAAGATGCATGAAATGTATGAGATGTATATGTTTATGTACGAGATGCATAAAATGTATGGTTGTATGCATATATGTCTTGTATGTTATATATAATAATTAAATGTATGATAGCATGTATTTCATGTATGCTGAGAGACGCTTTGTATGTGATACAACACCGGTGAGATCAATTTTAATAAAAATCACTCAAAAGGAAATATTAAGTTTAAGAGCCTTCCAATGCGTGGCACTCATCAAGACTAATATCAAATGAGTGTAGGTCCACCAAAGTGGAGTGCATTTTTCTATACTAGTAAGATGCGATGGGTCAATTGTAATGTCCAACTGCCAACCATTGGGCTTGACTTAACTGGGCCGAATTCAATAGGATTGAAATGGGCCTAGAGGCAGGGAGTTGGGCTTTGATTCATATAGATGAATTAGAATAAGAGTTATTCACCCAACTGATACAAGAGTTACATGAGATGTAATTAGAAATGAGTTTCCGACCAAAATAACTAAAGTTTGGAAGATCAGTCTAAGTTGACTCAAAACGAGGTGAAATATGGATCTTTGTCTCACTAGAAGATCTTCCAATGGGATTTTCCGAGTCAATGATGAGGGTCAATGATTTGATTAAAATAGTGGGAACGTATTTAATAAAAGACCTTATTAAATATGTTTTATCATGATACTGATATTATGTATATTTCTGTAATTATAATTACTATTAAATAAAACACTATAAGTTATTACTGCGATTTCTCCTTGAGAAGGACAAAGTATCTAGAATAAAATTTTCGGATTGGTACAGTAATTTGAGGAATGTCCTCAAGTACGAGAAATAGTTGTATGTTCTCGAGCAAATGATTCCTAAGCAACCAGTTCCTACTAGAGGTGGGTATTTGGACTCAGGTCCGCGGACAGTCCGTTAAACCCGCCGTCCTTGCGGACTTGGACACCCTAAAATATGAGTCCAAAAAAAATGCGGGCTTTTTGAGTCCGGCCCGCGGGCTCGTCAACGGACTGGAGCTGTTTTTGTTTAAAAAAAATTACACTTGCTGGGCCAACAAAAAAAAGGTGCCCAAAACTACTCACTACTCACTCACCCATCTCTAACCCTAAACTACTCATCACTCACTCAGCGCCATCACTGTCCTCCTCTGCCATCTCCGACCACCACCGTGTCCCTACGCCGCTGCTCCACCATCGTTCGCTCCTCACCGCCTGCTCTGTCCAGCCGCGTCGTCACGAAGTGTACCAGTACCAGATCAGTTCCAGAATCCATCACGAAGCGTCTCCCTGCCACGACTCCTTGATCCAGTCACCCAGCTCCGCCACTGCACCTTGACGCCGCCGCACGTTGCCGCCCTGTGCCACCACCTCGCCCCGGAGCCCTTCACGTTCCAGATCAACCGCACCGGCTCAGCTCCGCCACCACACCAGATCCGCTCTCACCTCCTCCGCCCGGAAGACCGCCACGCACGAGCTCCCCATCTCAGCCTCGGACTTCCGCGTTCCTCCGTCGTTGCCGTTGCTACCTCATCCCTCGCCGTCACGACCCGAACCAGATCCGCTCACAGATGCCGTTCGCGTCTTCTGCTCCGCTGCCTTCCTCTGGAACGGCCATCCACCGCACAAGCTGCCGCGTGCCGGACGTCCACCCTCTTTGCCGTCACTTCTCCGCCGTGCCGCCAACCCTTCTGTGTCAAACTCCTTTCGTTTCTCCCTATTAGGTAACGATGGTGAAGCTGAAGCTTATAGCTTCTGTCTTCTGTTTTTTTTTTTTTTTTTAATTTCTGGTTTGTTTTATCATTTGAGTTGGGTTTATATTGTTTGGGCTTATCATGATGGGTATATTTGTCATTTTATTTCTGCCTTATTAAAAAAAAAAAACAAAGGTGTAGAGTCCGCGGACAGTCCATTTAGTCCACGGACTATGCGGACTGGACTTGGACTCTGTTTTTCAGAGTCCATTTTTCATGCGGACTATAAAGTCCGGTCCGTTTAAATACGGACTTATGCGGACTGGGCTTAAACGGACCGAACCGGTCCGTTTACCCACCCCTAGTTCCTACTAGGATCGAAAATGATACTAACAAGAAGTATCCGGTCGATGTCCTGGATGGAGGATATCTCGTGCTTGCAAACATGGAAGCGTATGATATGATCATGCACCTCTAGATACTCTACCTATAGCGTGCAAGGCATGAGAGAACTAGGCTTCCCAACACCTTTTTCAACTGCAAAAGGAAATCCAGATAGTTATCATTGCTTCATACTATTGAGTATATTAAGAAACTGATAAAAACTGGGCTTTACTTTAGGCCAAATGTTGGTCAATGATATGATCTTGCAATTGTTGCCGGATATTTATAGTCAAATCGTTGTGAACGATTCTGACAGACCTCTATTAGATATTGCAAGGAAGTTGAGAACTGCCTAGCAGAGTCTCTATAGTAGAAAAGGGTACACTATTGTGATAGGCTTGAAAGGGAAAGCCTTAAGCCTGGTAAACAAGGAGAAGAACATGGGCAAGAACAACTTCAGGTCCAGTACTTCTGTCTTGAGGCTAATATGCAAGGTTGCAAAGGAAGGCAACTTTCATTGCGGTTTGACTAGACAATGAAAAACTGCCAGAAGGTACAGGAAAGAGTATGAGTAAAGAAAGGAAGTATGACTTCCTCTTCGAGCATTATGTTTTAGAAGTCAACCTACTTCAAAATCATGGGTATTTGATACCGCATGTGGATCTCACATTAATGTGAAGGATCAAAGGGAGTAGGACGTTGACTAAAGGCAAAGTCAACCTCTGAATAGGAAATGGAGCAAAAGTTGCTGCATTAACTATAGAAGTTTTTTACTTTGCCTTCGAGGCTTATTTTAGAACTAAATAAATGTTATTATGTTTTAGCTATTGGTAGAAACATCAGTCACATGTTATTTTCTATGCTAACAAGTTTTTGGATAATGGACTTTGTGTCCTTAATCCTCATTTGCCCATTTATAATACAAATGTGAAAGGATCAAACCAAGTGATTTGAACCCTATATGCCTATGGTATTGTCGTTTAGGCGATATAGGTGAGAAACACATCTCCAAGCTCCATAAGGATGGACTCTTGGACTCATCAATTATGAATCGTTTGATGTATGCGAGTCTTGCTTATTGGGGAAGACGACTAAGGCCCCATCCACCGGGCAAGGTGAAAGGGTCACTGCTATTTTGGGCTTGATACATAGCAATGTATGTGGGCCCCTAAACAAGTCTGCTGGAGGTGGTTATCCTTACTTCGTCACATTTACTAATATTTTCAGTAGATGTAGATTTGTTTATCTTACGAAACATAAGTATGAAACCTTTGAAAAGTTCAAAGAGTTCAAGAATGAAGTGGAGAACCGACTTGGTAAAAGTATTAAGGCCATACGATCTCATCGTGGTGAAAAATACCTTAGCCAAGAGTTTGATGACTATCTGAGAGAGTGTGGGATAGTGTCCCAACTCACTCCTCCTGGAAAGCCACAATGGAATGGTGTCTTCGAAAGGAGGAATCACACCTTGTTAGACATGGTACTGTTCATGATGAGTCATTCAGACCTTTCTGACTCTTTTTTGGGGCTTTGCTCTACTTACAGCTGCATTCACTCTTAACCGTGTTCCATCTAAGGCGATTGAAAAGACTCCATATGAGATATGGTTGGGCCGAAGGCCCAGTTTGTCATTTATGAAGATTTGGGGATGTCAGTTTTATGTGAAAGACAAAGTGTTTGTCGCTAGGATTGGAGTGTTCCTTGAGAAGGAATATGTCTCTAAAGGAGACAGTGGGAGGAATGTAGAACTTGGAGAAATCCAAGTATCACAAAGCACTGATCCGTATGTAATGGAACAAAAGCCGATTCCACAAGATGTTGTGGTTGAACCACTAGTTCAAGTAACACAAGACTTGTGTAGGTCTAATAGGTCATGTCACCAACCCAAGAGATATAGACTTCTCCTGACTCAGGAAGGTGATGTGCTACTCATGGAGCAAAATGAGCATGTATCCTACTATGAGGCAATAATTGGCCCAGAATCTGAGAAGTGGCTTGAGGCAATGGGATCCGAGATGGAATCCATGTACACGAACCAGGTGTGGACCTTGGTTGAGCCACCCGAAGGGGTAAAACCCATAGGGTGCATGTGGGTCTTCAAAAAGAAGACAGACATGGATGGTAAAGTGAGTACCTTTAAGACGAGACTGGTTGTGAAAGGTTTCAAGCGAATTCATGGTGTAGACTATGATGAAACTTTCTCCCCGGTAGTGGTGCTTAAATCCGTTCTGATTCTGCTTGCTATTACTGCATACTATGACTATGAGATCTGGCAGATGGATGTCAAGGCTTCATTCCTTAACAGGAATCTCCTCGAGAGTAGGGGTGTAACGGGTCGGTTTGGTTCGGTTTTAGGCACAAAAAAAAAATCCGAACCAATCAAAATTGATCGGTTCGGTTTGGTTCGGTTTTCTTCGTTTTTTACTACAAAACCCGAACCGAACCAAACCGATGAAGTTCGGTTTGGTTCGGATCGGGTGTTCGGGTCGCATACTTAAAATAGATTAGAATGCAAATTCACTAATAACTACAAGTAAAACTCAAAATTACAGCAACAAAGCAACACAAATGAAGGATAGAAGAACAGAATATGTGGATCTGAAGAAGGGAAAAGGAACAGAATATGCAAGAACAAGTTTAGTCTAAATCTGAAAATGCATTCTTTTAATGTGCCTCCTCCTCAGTTCTTTCTCACCCCCAATCAAAGCTACCTTCAACCTCACCTTTCCCCACCACGATCATTTATTGGTGTGCGAGGTTGACGACAGTCTCTGCACGCGTTTCAATGGCTCCACCACCGAGTCTCTAAACCTATACGGCAACGCACGATTCTGTTTTCATTTCGCCACCTTCGTTTCCCTCTCTATCCTCTTCCGATTCTGATTCCATATCACCATCTTCATTGTTTTCAACCTTAAAGCTCAGAACTTGGGTATCCCTATCATCCGAAACTTCCACGGAGGATGATGCAGTGAAGATGGACGGAGGATGAAAGAGCCCAGAACGTCGATCTGGTCGTGAACAAGAAGCAGTGAGCATGACGACTGAGAGAGGAGCTGAAGAGAACATCGATCTGGCCACGGCGGCGAACCCTTTAGTGGCTGGGTCAGATGCGATAGTGAGTGTAGGGCAGAGAAGTGTCGAAGGAGTGGGGCAGAGAAGACTTAGTAAGTTAAGTCAGGAAAGGAAAGTAGGATTTGGGGGAAAATTCTCAATGGTCGGGTCAGGTCATCGGGTAGTCGGTTTTGGAAAATAAAAACCACTACCCGAACCAAAGAGGTTTGGTTCCCTTTGGTTTGGTTCGGGTTTTTACCCGAACCAATTAACTTCGATTTTTTATGGGTTGGTTCGGTTCGGGTTGGTCGGGTTGGTCGGGTTTACCCGATCCACTTACACCCCTACTCGAGAGTGTGTACATGACACAAACAAAGAGTTTTGTTGATCCAAAGGATGTTGAAAAGATATGTAAGTTGCAGAGATCCATTCATGGATTAAAGTAACCTTCCAAAAGTTGGAATCATCGTTTTGATAAAAGCTATAAGACAATTTGGATTTATCAAGAACGAGGATGAACCTTTGTGTGTACAAGAAGGTTAGTGGGAGTGAGATTGTCTTGCTCGTTTCGTATGTGGATGACATACTACTTATCGGAAACGATATCCCTACACTGTAAAATGTGAAAACATGGTTGGGAAATTGTTTCTCGATGAAGTACTTAGGCGAGACTTCCTACATGTTCGGAATCAGGATCTATAGAGATAGATAGCTGAAGTTGTTGGGCCTTAGTCAGAGTACATTCTGTACTACACCAATTATCTTGTATGCTTTGAGCATGACAAGAAGGTACCACTTAATATTAGTGAAGGTCACTAAAATGTAGTCAAGAACATCCTTAAGTATCTGAGAAGAACTGAGGATACATTCTTGACAAATGAAGGTGAGGAAGAAGTCTTTGTAAGGTGTTACATCGGCATTGTTTCCAAACCGATAAATGTAATTGCAAATCGCAGTCTAGATTTGTGTTTTGTCTTAATGGTGGCACTGCATGCTTGAAAAGGTTCCAAACTTGAGATAGTTGTAGAATTTATTACAGAGGCCAAGTATATAGTTGCCTTAAATGCAGGTTTAAAGGTCGTTTGGATCGAGAAGTTCATTTATGAACTAGGAATAATTCTTAACTTTGTGAACTCCGTTGATCTCATTATGATGATGATGAAGTAATCGCATAAGCTAAGGAAACTTGATCTCACCAGTGATCTGAACATATACATAGGTGGTTCCATCTCATTCGATAAGTTGATCGATAGAGGAGAGATGTGAAGAGGTGCTGAATGACAACACTAAATAATCCGCTAATAGAGTTTCTTGCTCAGTGGTAGCATGACACTCACACTAGATCAATGGGTATTAGATTGATGCCCGATTGGCTCTAGTGCTAGTGGGAGATTGTTGGTGTAAGCCCTGGAGGCCAATCTAATTTGAATAGATCATTATTTGTATCATGAATTTAATCATATATTTGATATATGAATAGGGCATTCATTTATTATGTTATTAGTTTATAGAATAATAAAGTCCTTAGAATAGGCAGTTCATTCAATGAGATATTAAGTACTTGACTTAATCGTGAAACCTCATTAAATAACAAAACGCTATTCTTAAACATCAGTAGTCAAGTATTATTGTTAATTAGGACGATAAAAATACATAGAGACTATTGTGTGAGTAGATTGATGGCCACATCTCACGAGTCATGGATATGTGATATCAAGTCGGCACACAAGTATAAATATTAGGAGTAATATTTATACTGGATGACTCACTATGAGAATACTTCATAATAGATATGTAAGTGTCATAAGTATTCTCATGGCAACCATAGTGAAGTAGTCCTTTGACTTGAAGTCACTACGATTCCTATATGAGGAGTTGTAAGCTTTAATGCTATCAAACGTCACGCGTAACAGGGTGATCATAAAGGTAGTTATTGGGCCTGCAATAAATCATGTTGAGGAGTGTGAGTGATCTAGACAGGATTCGTCCCTCCCACATAACATGGGTAATGTCTTGGGCCTCTCGATAGAGTGAGACGTGAAATATGCGTGGCCACGCGGAAGTGGGCCAATATGTGATATTGGGCCCGTTTGTGATTACACGTCTACTCGGGGATCGAGGAACAAATAATTGGACATAACAAGGATGCCACTCTTATGCCTTGTTTTCAATTAAGACATATGGACGAAAGGACATTTACTGCACTGTAAATTTTGGTCGCGGTAAGGCTAAAATCGGATCACCGATACTCTCGCTAAATGGTCAATAATGATGCATTGTTAGATGCCACTCATTATTTATAATATTTAATATTATAATTAATATTTGATATTATTATAAGATTTAATATTATTGCCAATTTAGTGGGAGCCTATAGGGTCACACGCATAGAGCAAATACGGAGCGGTTATATTATTTAAATATGATTTAATTAATATAAGGACAATTGGGCTTGTAGTGTACAAAGCCCAATAGGGTAAGCAGTTAGGTCAAAGGGAGCTGCCAGCTTATAAATAGGCTAGTGCTCTTCCCTCTAACCTAGTCTTGTTAACCTTGCCTCCCTGTAGCCTTCAGCTAGCACAAGACGCTTTGCTCCGATGCCCATTTACTCGCGTGGACTGAGTAGAGGTGCTACCCCTTCGTGTCATTGGTGATCGAAAAGTAAAGCATGCTTCAAGAGGTAAACATTATTGTCATTTGTGATTCATATTTGTAATTCTCTGGGAATGGTTTTCTTCCGCCTTGAGATTTGATTTTAAAAGATGATAATCTCATGAAAACCCAACACTTTTCACTTAATTATTAACACTCTGGCCGATCAGCTCCAGAGCTCAACACCTTGACCATTAAGCATCAAGGCCCCCTTGGCCACTCGGCGGCCAAGGTACATTATTATTTTTTAAGTTATCTAACTTGTCTTTACTTCGTTTGGTGTCTTCTTTCATTATTAGGAACAACTGGGGTGAATCACCCCTGTTTAGCTTCTGCGTTTTGTTCTGGACAGGTGAGCACGAGCGTGCTCACACTTAGCACGAGCGTGCTGAACTTTAAGTTGAGCATGGGCGTGCTGCCTAACAAGCACGACCGTACTCGTTGGAGCATGACTGTACTGATCTGGGCATAAAGGGTTAGAAACCCTTATGATGTTTCCAAGGGCATTCAAGGATCTAACCTATTGGCTTAAACTACACCATTAAACATCAGTTTCATCATTCTTAATTAAACTCCATCTCTTACCATTATGGGGAATTAAACCTTTAATTCCAGCTTCATTATTAATGTCCCTAAAACACTCACGAATCAATCCTAGGGTCTTTAACTAAACCTTTGAACATAACCTTGCCTCTCATACTATATTCATGTCTTATGAACAAACTGGGAAAACATCCCTTAATTCTCTTTCATCATTGTTAACATTTTTTAACGTCTTAACATCATTAACAAGCCCTATTAATTAATTAGAGTCTTATTAAAGTTCACGTTGGGATAACGGCCTCAACAAACAAACACTCATTCAGAGCACAACATCATCATCATCGTCATGACAACATCATCATCATCATCATCATCATAACAGCATCATCATCATGAACATCCATTAAACATCATATACAATTAGGCATACCAATAGTAATTAAGCATATATCATAATAAACATGATAGCAAACAAATAAACAATTAACAAACAACAGGGTCATGGGTTAACCCTTCATCTTATGCTAACCCCCAACGCCTACATGTTAATACTATTCCTTCTCCCCATACCTGGTATGAAGATTCCCAACAACGACGACGCGGGAAATTAAACACGTTCCCTCGAGCGACTCGACGAACTCCTCAAGCCTTGGCCAAACACAAGAGGATTAACCAATTAATCTCCAATTTAAGAAAAGGGAAAGGAGATTAAAAAGAGGGATGACCAGTTTACCTTTAGAGACACTAGCACACGTGACTTCTCTCCCAAATGGACTCAAGAACTCCAAGAACTTCAAAGGGTTCAAGGGAAGGGAAAGGGAAGAGGTTTCTGTCACACTGGGATTGCCTAAAGTGCCAAAAAGAGGGTTTTCACTTGAAACCCTCCAGACCGCTCTCTTTTTATAACTTCAGACCCGAGCATGGCCAAAACACATAAAATAAGACATGTAGATATTTCTCTTATCTTTGTAATGCATCAAAGATCAACTCAATCGGACATTTAGAACTCAAGATATGGCCAAAGTGGTGAAACAGGTTACTAGGACTCTAAAATGATTGAACCTTTCGAATGCTAAACTTCCCCAAACATAAACTTAGACATCAAAAACAAACATAACAAGCATGTACAAACATATATATAACATATATAAATGCATTAAGCTTATTTAAGAAAAACAGGGTGTTACAATAGAGGTGAACAGACTTACCAATGAAGATGACGAAAGTTTAGAGAACAAAATGTTAAGAGTCAGAGAGCGAGTGAGAGGAAAATTTTTTAGAGCGCGTATAGTTTGAAAGATTTGAGAGAGAATAATAGTTCAAACTTTTAATATATATATCTATTTAAGGTGGATCATACCTTTAATAGTGCTTTCTGTAGCAAACGCTATTAAAATGGATACATTTAATAGCGCTTCTCTAGAAAACGCTGTTATAACTTGATAACACAATTTTTGGTGGGAATGATACCAAGAGACAGAGCACAACTGCATGTGATTTCTTGATCTCTTCCTTTTCTCCACCAACATTGTAACTTCTCATTATGGTTTCTCTTTAAAAACGCACGACTGCACATCTTCCCCACTAACTGCATCATCCGCTATCGTGTACAAATATAATCATTCCATATTCTAAAACCATCCCACACTCTGATACCTTTCACTCTCCTTGTAACCTTTCACTCTTCAAAATCCAAATGGCTCCCAAATGTCATCCCATTACAATGAGGGCCATGAATCTTGAAGAGCTTAAACAGGATGGATATGACACAACTTCAGAGATTGCTTTTCAAGGATGGACTAGGTACTTCAACCTCCATAGACCCATACCTATTTTAGAAATTAGGGAACTCTAGTCAAATGCTGATATCAATGATGACCATCACTGGGCATATAAGTGGTGGTGTACCAGTGACCATTGCACAGGTCATTGTTGTTGAGTTAACTGAAGCTCTAAACAAGGGCTGGAGAGTTTCAGAAGTTTGGACTGGATATTGGAAAACCCTAGCCTTTTATTGAAGAAGGTATATCAAAAACTATTTGGGGACAATGCTAGTCAGAAGAAGAATGAGACCTCTCGGCTAACCAACAAGGCTAAGTTCTTGCTGGAGTGTTGTTGGCATTTCATTCTTCCCCTCGCGCATCATAATGTCTATTGGCATGAAGCATCCTCACAGTGGCCCAACTCTTTCGACACTGCCTTCCTTAAGGGTAGGGGTATTCAACTGGCTCCTCTCGTGATAGATTCTTCTTCAGAATCTACGTATCCAGAGCCTGCCTCACCATTGTCTCCATCTGAATCTGACATGGAGGAGATTCAATCAAAAAGAAAAGGTGAATATAGAGAGGCCTACCCCACGCTCCGGCTTACTTATCAGGACATGCAAAACTTGGAATATCATAAGGAAAAGAGGAGAAGAAGGGAGTGAGGGCTATTTTTGTATAAGTTAATTTTTATTTATTATAATGAAGTAGCTATATTTTCAATGCATTTTTTTCTGTATATATATGTTATCCTGATCACTATCTATTTAACTTTAACTGTTAATATCTACAAGTAATAAAACATTGAATACATCGACAAACTTAATGACTAACTTATAAATTTTAAGTAAGAAGTTAAAACTATTTATCATTAAGCTATAATAGAAATGATAAGTATCAAATAAAAGTGACAAAAATTATAGAGAAAGATTTCAATTTTAAGATAATCAAATGATAGCGCTTTTCCAAATAAGCGCTACTATAATCTCTATTTAATAGCGGTTTCCAAACGATACGGTATTCATGATTGACCTTTTAATAGCACTTTATCGAATAAGTGCTATTTAAAACATTTCCTTTCATTTTTTAAAATAAATATTTTTCATTCATTTAAATTTCTAATAGAAGCAGAACATTTTGTCTGTTACGTCTTTGAGTTCCTCAGGTTTTTAATAGCGCTTCCTTTAACAAGCACTACTAAAACATTTTTTTAATGATATTTTTTCATTCCTTTAAAATTTAATGCAATCAGAAGTTGGGAACAAATATAGAAATTTTTCTTTACATTTTCACATGTTAAAAAATCGTTTTTGAGTTCCCACTTCAAAGTGATGACAATCAAAAGTTGTTAAACGGATAAGGATTGCACTTGTTGCAGATAAAAAATACCTTCAAAGAAATATTTAATTTCTATATTATTTCACTTCAAATATACATCTTTTGAGTTTATACTTTACAGTAACAGTAAAAATTGAATACAATATTATTATATATTCTTCTCAGCATGCTGATGGCAAGCTAGGGAGAAAACAGAATGGAGTTTGAGGAGATAAACAAGACACTCCAATTGCCTTTGCTTTAGTTTGTGTCTTCTAAGTCCCTTCAAGATGCCACTTATCCCTTATATGTCTAAATCTGTATATAGGGTCACTGGGGCGCCCTCCATTCCTCATCTTATGTGAACATTCAATGGTCCACTCTCATATCTTTTTATCGTCCGTCATGAAAAAAAAAGGATTTATTGCTTGAAAGGCTCCCCATTCTGCATGTTCTGCTGGGCACCTTATGTTCGTAGAGACGATGCCACATATCCCGAATAAGCTAGTGACAAGAAGCAAGATCCACTCATCCAGAATAGGGTGACTAGGGCATCTTCGCTTCTCATCTCGTTTGGACATTTTATGACTCACTCTCTTATCTTTTTGTCGTCTATCATACCCAAAAAAAAAGATTTCTTGCTTGAAAGGCTCCTCTTTTTTTCTATTCAGGCACCTTATTTGGGAGAGACGATGGCATTCACATATCTTGTCGTCGGTAGGGTTGAGCATCAACCCGCGACCCGTCCGAAACCGAACAAACCGATTCATAATTTGGTGATGTGGGCAGATTCGGTCGGTTTGTCGGTTTAGGCGGATGAAAAATTAGGTTTGTAATGGTTATTGTCGGGTGGGTTCGGTTCCACATAATTTAATCCATCGGTAACCAAACTAGACCAAACATTGTAAAAAAAATTATTTCCCGTGTCTCGCCTCTCCCACATCCCACCCTCACCTCAAGTTACCCACTAAAGACAGAGCTTCCTTCGGTTTTCAGTTTCAACAAATCTCAGAAGCTACCTTCGCTCCCTCACTCCAGTCTGAGAGTTGCAACCGCGCGGCCTCTCTTTCCAAGTCCGAACCCTCGCAGCCTCGCCCTCGCTGGTCGTTGCGGATCAGAGCCACGACGCAGTACCACTTTTTGGATTGTCGCCGTCCTCCAAAGTCCAAACAGCAACACGCGACATCATTTTTCGCCATGATGAGGCCGAATCTGACGGTGATGAAAGGAGATCTGGTGGTCCCGTCTTCTTCCTCTCCATATCATACTCTCCGGTCATCTGCCGTACAGCACCATGCCACCATGACGAAGCCGGATCTGACGGTGTCACTCCTTCATTAACTCATCGTCTTCCTTGCCGTTCAGTACTGCCAACCGTTCCTGGTTCGACTTTGAAGACGATCGTGAATGACTGAAGTCTGAAGGTGTGGTGGCGGCGGCTAGGGTTGTAGCAGTCTAGCAGAGAAGAAGAAGAGGGTAGAAAATGGAGGCATGGGCCATGGAGGCTGTATCTCTCCTCTGTTTCTCATTTGGGCCAACTCTCTTCTTTTTTTTGGGCTGTGTTACCGAGAAATTGGGCTTTGGCTCCATTTTTTGTTTTTTATGAAATAAAATAATAAAAAAATTCTTCATCCGTGCAAACCGCCCGAACCGAACCGCCACCCGACCAAACCGCCACCCGACCAACCCGATGTATAGATGGGTGGAAATGGTTTTCATTTTTCTTACATCAAATCCGCCCGAACCCGACAATCCCAACCCGAACCCACCCGAACCCGCCCGATGCTCACCCCTAGTCGTCAGTCATGACATTTAGGATTGGCCCTCTTCTGGACCTCATCAGGACATTGGTCATGACACATGACAAAAACATATGAGAATGTCGGCCTCTTCTGGAATGATAAGAAAACAGAGAGGAATACATGAGGAGATTTTATAAAATTTAAAGTGTAGGATAAGAACATAGATGAGGGTTATTTATAGGAGAAATTGGCTTAGGATTATGAGCGTTTGTTCAATAGCTATTAAGGCGGAATTGATTACGGACAGTTTTCTATGCATTGAATGTTGAATATCGGGTTTTCTATGCAGAGAGTTTATTATACTTCCATCAGTTCTGTGAACTGTGCCAACGCCTAACGACTACGGCCAGAGAGTTGGTCACTTAAAAAATGTAGTTTTAATTCGAGGAAATGATAGCATTTTTCCATTTAAGCACTATGATAGTTACCACTTTCATATAGTGCCTCCACTATTACATACTGCTAATGATGTATGGGGTATAGAGCATTTTTTTTTTCAAAATTGGTTAACGGGTAAAGATAGCATTTTCTAGATGAACCGCTATTAAAGGCTTATAATTTAGTAACGTTTCTATTGGTCGGCGCTATTAAATTGCTATTAAGTGTGCGCTATTAAATCCCGAATCTGAGGTAGTTTAAGTTTTGTCCCAAAAATAGACCCCTTAGGCCTTAAATTCATTACTATATACGTTTCTATTGTGTGTCGTAATTGATATTTGGTTTTAATAAGTTTTAATCCCTGCAAAGTTCACCAATTTTGGCTTTAGTCCTTGTAAAAAAATTTCTTAGGATTTTATCCCTGTAATTTCAAAATTTTGTAAATAATCCCTACCGTTACCCCTAGTACTAGAAATCATACTAGATAAAAATCTTGTCAATTTTAACCCTGTGGCCCTAAGGTATGACTTTTTTCTATTTTCTAGCCAAATTTTGGAGCAAGTCGGATAATAATAAGAAATTACCTCGACACCCCCTGAGTACTAGATATATACAAAATGAACGATTTTATAAATTTTAACTTTGTGGTCCCTAATGTATGTTTGTTTCTATTTTCTGGCCAAATTTTATAGCAAGTCAAACAGTAAAATGAAATTACCTCGATACCCATGAGTACCAGATATCGCAAAAAGATGACAGCACTGGCGGACATTCTTGGGGACGGGGGAGCCACGACTCCCCCCAATTTTTTTCCCTTAATTATCTTCTATATGAAAAAAAAAAAACATGTATGACACCCTAAAATAATTTATGCAACATATATTACATGTAAAGTTTACAAACTATCATATATTTTATTTGTGGAACACTATTATTAGACCCTATTCATTTGAAAAAATATTTAAACAATTGAACAATTCTATCAAAATGAATATTATTTCAAATTCAACATCATTAAGGCTCACTATAAATATGTTTTTCCTCCTTTACACATCCACTTCAAATTTCTCAATCTCTCTTGCTTGCTTCTGCACCATTGCAAAATGAGCAAACACTAGTTCTAGAATATTTCACATATTAAATGTTCACTCACTTTACAGTTTACATATTTGCGTGATAAAATTATGCATGATTAATTATAAATTTTAAATATATTATTTTGAATAATATCTAGTGGCTCACCCAAACTTTTTTCTCAATATCCGTCTTGGATGACGGTAAGTACTATTTACAAAAGTTTTGAGATTACAGGAACGAAATCCTAAAAATATTTTACAGGGACCAAAATCGAAATTGGTAAACTTTCCAGAGACCAAACATTTAATTATTTAAACCTTGATATTTCTATTATTTGTAAAAAAAAAATTATTCTTAATTTTCACATTACTTAATTCAGAATAATCAAATGGGCGGATAACCAATTTTCTTTGGAGATATTAATCGATTATTCGTCCTTCATTATTTTCAATATACATTTGCCTTGTAACATTTTATTTTATTAAATTTGAAATAAATTAATTTATATTTATAGTTTTGCCTTGTTGGTATATATTTGAGATTAAATTCAATTATTTTGTGCTAAAAAATCAATTGTTTTGTCTCAATTCTGTCAATCAGAAACATCTTTTAATTGACAATATTTTTTACTACTAATATTTTAAGTGTTTAATTTCTATGCACTGTCAATGTACAAGATTTTTACATAGACATCTAATAATATCTTGATAAATCAATATTATTGTATTTCTCTCTCTTAATTATTAAAATGAAAGGACACATGTCAAAATATTAATAGATGTCAATTGTAATTTTTTTTTACACTAACAATATTTACCACTTCAATCCATATTTAATTATATATTTTTTATTCATGAGAAAGCATGAATAAGAGAAGAAGGGGGAATGGAAACAAGATGTGAGCCCATTGAAATTAAACATTGATCCAAACCTTCCATATAGAAATTGAGGGTGCTAGATTTTTGCCACATCATATAAAGTCTACTAACTTTCCCTTAACATAACATAAATAGGTTAAAAATAGTTAAAGGTTAAATGATAATAAAGATATGGGTAGTTATGGGTAGTTAATAAAAAGATCAGGGATATTATTGATCTCTGTACTAGACACGTTTTGTGCCAAATCCTTAGACTATAAGGTATGCATTAAGTTTAGTTCTTTTTCGATTTTTTTTAATGCAGGGGACATGAATCTTCCTAAATCCTCCTTGGATTATGTTATGCAGGCGTGGTTTTTTTTTTTTTTTTTTTGTAATTATGGATAGACCTTAGATTTTAGAGAATGTCAATTAAAAAAGATTATATAAAAGGTTCTTGAAAAATCTTCAACATTATTTGATACCTTAAATATAAAAAATAAATCAATAAATATCCCAAAAAAAGGAAGAAAATAAATATAAATGAGATAATGCAATAAAGAATTAAAATTAATAATTGCAACATTTTGTTGTGTGACCAGCTGTTTCCAAACTTATGAAATCATATTTTGGAAAGTTTATAATGTATTGTCATAATAAACTTTCCATGTAGCAAAATAAACCTTAATAAACTTTCCTTAGTGATCTATGCAATCCAGTAAATATGTAAAGGTAGATATTTCTAAGTCAAAATCTTGTGACCCTTCCTCAATATAAATTATTTCTTTACCTCTCTTTCCATTAGTAGTCTCTGCATTTTATACTTTATCCTAATTCATGCAAAATGAATCAAATCTTTCTATTTTAAGAATATGACATAAATGTTTTGCAAGATTCTAGAATCAGCTGTCGAAGTAACATTATATGCTTTATATAAATGGCATTATATGCACTTTAATGCCAAATATACATTATCATTTGTCATCTATAAAAGCACTCTGTATCTGATATGCTCTGGAGTGCTCATACGCTAATTCCCCCTCCGATTAGTTCTACATCTTACTTCTTTGATCTTTATCCCCAAAACACCTTTTCCAATTCTTCATCATCAGCACCACACAATGGCCGACAATTTTTGCAACCTGAGGCTTGATTTGTTAAATTATGCACAAAACACTAACAACACAGATCAAACTACATGCAGATTATGCAAACGAGTTTTCAGGAGCAATCAAGCTCTAATAACCCATATTGACTCCCATATGGCACATGAAGAAGGTGTCATAAGAAGGCTCTATTCAATAAACCACATCAACCCTCAAACACATGCTTCCCATCTCTTCTCACCCAATTTTCCTATGCCAATGCAGCTGCAAGAAACCCAAAACTTATCTGATAATAACAGCATTTTGCAAGCCATGGCTATGCCTCAGCCAAGAAGAAACTCATTTCTCAGTGCTAGCCAGATTGGTACTTCAACTCCAATTAGGCAAATGCAACTTTCACCTCAGGTTCTTTCATGTGCAGGAAATAATAATGCTGCTGAAATAGCACAGTTGCCAATTCCTCCACAAGTCCACCAAAGGAAGCCAGAAGAAGTATCACCAATTGATGGCACAAGGGCATATATCATGCAGCTAGAGAAACCCATCAAGAAGATCGATTTCATTGATTTGGTTAACATAGATGATGACAACTCAGATGTGGAACCATTGAATTTAGCACTAAAGCTCTAGAAACTTTAAAGGGTTTTTGCTGCCTTTGGATAATTACGCATTTAAATCATGATATCAATTTTAATTGATTCAAATAAAGTTATTTCTTGATTACAATATATTAGAATTCTATAATGTTGTTTTTGTTTTAGCCTTAGGATCTTGAGTGTTAGTGTCAGTGATGCAAAAATGAAAAAAAAGAAATTTTTTTTGCAATATCCAGTTTCTGTTTTGTAATATTGAATGACTGTAAGCGATTGTCTTTTTCTTGTTTTTTTATGGAACCATTGAATTTAGCACTAAAGCTCTAGAAACTTTAAAGGGTTTTTGCTGCCTTTGGATAATTACGCATTTAAATCATGATATCAATTTTAATTGATTCAATTAAAGTTATTTCTTGATTACAATATATTAGAATTCTATAATGTTGTTTTTGTTTTAGCCTTAGGATCTTGAGTGTTAGTGTCAGTGATGCAAAAAAGAAAAAAAAGAAAAAGAAAATTGCAATATCCAGTTTCTGTTTTGTAATATTGAATGACTGTAAGCGATTGTCTTTTTCTTGTTTTTTGAGTTTCAAATTTGCACTTTTATGTATTGAGTTTGGTGAACAAGATAGAAATTTGTCATACATGGTATATGTTATTAATTAAAAGGAGAAACAAATAGATTTTGTAGGTGTTGTTTGGGATATGGAATTAAGTTTGAAATTATGTCTTCGAATCAGAATGGAGTTTCCAATTTCAATTATCTTATTTAGTGTATACATTAAAATTGGGATTATAATTTTGAGTACAATTATATTGAATTAAAATATTATTGATGATGTATGATTGGATGTTATTGGTATGCCCAATTGAGTATGATGTTTAATGATACCATAAATGTTCATGATGATGATGATGATGCTATTATGATGATGATGATGATGTTGTTATGATAATGATGAGACTGTTATGATAATGATGATGATGTGGTGCTCTGAATGAGTGTTGATTGTTGGGGATGTTAATGCCAACAATGACGTTAATAAGACTCTAACCAATTAATAGGGCTTATTAATGATGTTAAGACTTTAAAATACGTTAACGATGATAATGAGATTTAAGGGATGTTGTCCCAGTTGTTCATAAGACATGAATATAGTGTGAGAGGTAAGGTTATGTTCATAGGGCATAGTTAAAGACCCTAGGATTGATTAGTGAGTGTTTTAGGAACGTTAATAACGAAGCTGTGATTAAAGGATTAATTCCCCATGATGATAAGATATGAATATTAATGAAGAACAATTAAGATTAATGAAGCTGATGTTCGATGGATTAGTTAAAAGCTAATAGGTTGAATCTGTGAACTGCCCCAAGGATTTGGGAAAGGGTTTCTAACCCTTTTCTGCCCAGATCAGTATGGTCACGCTCCATTGAGCACGGCCATGCTTAACATGGACCACGCCCGTGCTCCAGTTTGAAATCCAGAGCAGGGCGTGCAATTGACAATGCCCGTGCTCAGCAGGCAGCATGGCCGTGCTTGCCTGCAGGTCCAGTACGGTGAGCATGCCTATGCCCACCCGACCAGAACAAAACAAAACTAGAATGCTGAAAAAATGGGTTTTTCCCCAAAGTATCCAATTAATGAAAGAAGACACCAAACGAAGAAAAGATGAGTTAGATAACTTAAAGATGTTGTCCTGTACCTTGGTTGCCGAGTGGCCAAGGGGACCTTGATTCTTAATGGTCAATGTGTTGAGCTCTGTACCTGATCAGTCAGAGTGTTAATAATTAAAGTGGAAAGATGTTGTTCTGTACCTTGGTAGCCTAGTGTTCGCTCCAAGGGGGCCTCGATAGCCTAGTGATCGAGGTGTTGAGCTTTGGTGCTTATTGACCAGAGTGTTGTTGTTCTGTACCTTGGTAGCCTAGTGTTCGCTCCAAGGGGGCCTCGATAGCCGAGTGGTTGAGGTGTTGAGCTCTGGTGCTTATTGGCCAGAGTGTTGTTGTTCTGTACCTTGGCAGTCGAGTGGCCAAGGGGGCCTTGATGCGTAATGTCAAGGTGTTGTTAAAAGATATTGGACCTTGGTAGCCGAGTGGCCAAGGGGACCTTGATGCTTAATGGTCAAAGTGTTGAGCTCTGGTACTTTTTGGCCAGAGTGTAAGTGAAAAGATTATGTGATAAAAGATTAAAGACTAAAGATGAAAGATAACGTTGATGATGATGATGAACTTGGGTAGCCGAGTGGCCCAAGCGAAGGTGGTGATTGCGCTGTGTTGCTCATTCATTCATTGGAGTAGTGGAGTAGCGTTGCATCGCATAATATACCTTGCTTGGAATGATATATATATATATATATATATATAATGCTAATATGATGAGATGATTATGTTTGATATGCTATGTTTATATGATGCATGTTCATCTTGCTAACTGCTTCCATGCCATTATGTTGATACATATGCTTCTTACTCCCCATCGTTTGTTGTTTGGTTGCATGTATCTTTTTGGATATGTAGAGGACGGTGAGAAGCTTGCTGAGGAGTGACTCTGAGGAGCCGCTACTATTAGTTTAGTTTATGTTCAGTTTTAATTCGTTTTATCCGAGTTGTTTTATCGGATTGGTTATACCAGCTCTGTAATGTGACATCGGGGTTGGGTTAAATGTTTTATTTACAGTTATGTTTCTTTAAAACATGTTGTATTTTCCGCGTTTGAGACCTTGTTACAATGTGGTATCCTTTACCCGTTGATTTTCATTTTATAATAAATGATATGCATGTGTTTATCTATTTTCGAAAATCACATATTTTTCTTCTACGTTATCACTTTATCAATGCATGCGGGGTAGAGGGTGTCACACCAACGGGTGGCTAGTGGACCCAGTCACTCGTTTTGCAGTATATACGGGTCTGGTCTCAGTGACTACCGGATTCGGACACAGAGCTCCTTTGGGTTTGATTGGTACGTTCCGAGCCGGTCAGACATTTCCCTTCCCTATCAGATTTCCAAATGCGCAGTTACCACCGATGTCGCCTATGCCGGAGATGGCACCAGTTTCGTTCCTAGTACCCTTTGAGATACCCGCACCAGAGCCCGCACCAGCACCAGCACCCGCACCGGAGTCTGTTCTTGTACCAATTCCAGAGGAGGACCTAGTAGCACCAGTTCTTGATCCGATGCCTATTCCTGAGGCACCCGCACCTACCGAGGTTAGAGCAACAGGGTCGGAGACCTCCAGAGTGTCCTCCAGGCTACCATCCCTAGATAGCAAAGCTTATAGATGGTTGTTCCAGAGATCTTCTGATAGGAGCTCTTCCAGCGGCAGCGGAGGAGTAGCGGGACCGTCGAGACCCCTGGGTGCCAGTGAGGGTAGTAGTTTGTGATGGCTCAGGTCAGTGCTATCTGTATAGGTGTGTGTGAGGTTTTGATGTATTTTTTAGAGGGGACTGGGTGTTGAGAGTTGGCGAGGCATCTTCTGTTCCAGTCTTTTGATGTATTTTTATTTTCTACCAGTCTGTTTATACTCGGGATCCTACTGATGGGATTCACATTGACAGTACTATATGACTGTATCCAAGATGTGATGCATATCTTGATGCATATATGTTGACATATCGGTATGGTAGTTGTTTATATTTAAGTTTTAATTTTTCCGCCGTTTTAAAATAACCGCTTAACGCTAATAACACGTTTAGGTTTTAATAAATTTTGAGTTTTTCTTTAATGGGACGTCGGGGCATCTAATTTGGTGGTCTCAGAGCAGTTCGGTTCTAAACGGACTGTGAATTAGGGTGTGCTGGCCATTTAGTTGAATCCACACCAGGTGATGACTTTGCTTAGAAGTTGGGTAGTGAGTCCGGATACGACATTTGTATGACATATAGTATTTATATTCCAGATTTATGTAGTAATATATGTCATATTGATGTGGGTTAATGATTTCTTTTAACAGGATCATGGCTCGAGGCAGAGGTCGAGGACATGCCAGACGTGGTGGTGGTAGAGCTATAGAGGGAGACCCTAAAGTGGGCATTGAGGATGAGCCTCAGCCTGAGGTAGGAGCTGGAGGTGGAGGGGAGTCATCTGAGATTCTCTGGACCATTCGGGAGTTAGTATTCGCTCTGTTGCAGCAGGCGCAACGAATGCTCAGAGGATGCAGCGAGATGCAGAGCTACAGGAGCAGCAGGGCAGGAGGAGAGCTGCCAAGGCCGAGGATGCAGGATTGGCTACCATTCTTAAAGGTAAGCCACCACAGTTCCGAGGGGATTATGATCCAGAGTGAGTTGAGTGGTGGATACAGGAGTTGGAGAAGATCTTTGACACCATGAGATGCAGAGATGACAAGAAGGTGACTTAAGCTGCCTTTATACTGACGAGAGGAGCAAAGTCATGGTGGAAAGGCAAGAGAAGGTTGCTTGAGGCAGAGGGCAGGATGATTAGCTGGGAGCTGTTCAGAGATTGCTTCTTTGAGAAGTATGCAATTGGTCAGACACGAGAAGGAGAGAGAGTTCATGAGTCTCCGACAGGGGGACATGTCTGTAGGTAACTATGCGGCCAGATTTGAGGCCTTGATACAGTTTTTCGAGTTCTACCAGAGGTTTCCAGACGAGGATTGGATGTGCCGGAGGTTTGAGGAGGGTTTACGGCACGAGTTGAGGAGGGCTATAATGCCCTTGGACATTTTGAGCTTCCCAGAGTTAGTGGAGAGGTGTAGTGCTATCAAGAGTATGGACCAAAGGCAAGCTGCAGAGTTGAGGCAGCAGCGGAGTGGAGGTCCTACTAGGGCAGGCCACCAGAGGAGAAGAGATAGAGGTTCTTTGTGGAGGAGAGGACCATACACTAGACCAGCGTAGAGCTGTACTTAGGCACCTACAGTAGCAGCACCAGTTAGCAGAGAGGGTCAGCAGCAGAGAGGCCCAGTTTGTTTCAGATATGGAGGTCCGCATTATATCAGAGAGTGTCCGGATAGATCTGGTTGTTTCATCTGTGGAAAACAAGGTCATTTTGCTAGGGAGTACAGGCAGAAAGGAGGACAACAGCAGCCAGTTGCCGACAGAGGAGTCAGTACTTCCAGAGGTGGAGCTGGGAGAGGAGTTCCAGGGGCAGGACGACTGATGGCCAGACCTCAGGCCACAGGGAGGGTGTTTACCGTGCGAGGGGCTGAATCCTCTCAATCTGCAGATCTTATTCAAGGTATGTGTCTAATATCTGGCAGACTCTCATCTGTGTTGTTTGACTCAGGCGCTACACATTCGTTTGTTTCACATGAGTGTGTGGATCATTTAAATTTACCCGTTTCCCAGTTACCATATACTCTTACAATATCTACCCCGACAAATGATTCTTTGATTACTATATATGTTTGCCTATAGTGTCCTATAATTGTTGAAAATAGGACATTCTTTGTGGATCTCATCTGTTTGCCTATGCAACAGATAGATGTTATTCTTGGCATGGATTGGCTTTCGGCTAACCATGTAGTGTTAGATTGTGCCCGAAATATCTGCCAATGAAGGAGCATCTATGAGGAGTGACGATTCTCGACAGTATGTGATGCTTTTCTCTTTGGAAGCTAAGGAGACTCTGAGTATAGATTCGATGCCTATCGTGAGAGAGTTTCCTGAGGTTTTCCCTCCTGATGTTCCAGGTTTGCCACCAGAGAGGGAAGTTGAATTCACTATAGACCTCATATCAGGGACATGACCTATATCAGTAGCTCCTTATAAGATGTCACATGTAGAGTTGGCAGGGTTGAAGAAACAACTGGATGATATGACGAAGAAGGAATTTATTAGACCTAGTGTTTCACCCTGGGGAGCGCTAGTGTTGTTTGTAAGGAAGAAGGACAGAAGTTCTAGGTTATGTACGGATTATAGGCAGTTGAACAAGATAACAATTAAGAATAAGTATCAGTTGCCTAGGATAGATGATCTGATGGATCAGTTAAAGGGAGCCGCGATGTTTTCTAAGATTGATTTAAGATCCAGATACCATCAAATTAGGGTGAAGAAGGAGGATATACCTAAGACAGCTTTCAGGATGAGGTATGGACACTATGAGTACCAAGTTATGCCTTTTGGTGTAACTAATGCTCCAGCAGTGTTCATGGATTACATGAACAGGATCTTTAGACCGTTCCTCGACAAGTTTGTGGTGGTGTTCATTGATGATATTCTTATCTACTCCCGTAGTCGGGAAGAACAAGAGGAACATCTGAGAGTTGTGTTGCAGGAATTGAAAGATAGGCAGTTGTATGCGAAGCTATCCAAGTGTGAATTTTGGCTCGAGGAGGTTCAGTTTTTAGGTAGTATAATCAATAAGGAAGGGATAGTAGTTGATCCAGTTAAGGTAGAGGCTGTGATTAAATGGGAGAGGCCTAAGTCAGTGAGTGAGGTGAGGAGTTTCATAGGTTTAGCGGGGTATTACAGGAGGTTCATTAAAGGTTTCTCGAAGATTGCGTTGCCTATGACGCAGTTAACAAGAAAGGGTATGGCGTTTATCTGGACGGAAAAGTGTGAAGAGAGTTTTTAGAAGTTGAAAGAAAAGTTGACTACATCTCCAGTGCTGACATTACCAGATTCCTTAGGACAGTTTGACGTGTACTATGATGCGTCATATCAAGCTTTGGGTTGTGTTTTGATGCAAGAGGGAAGAGTTGTAGCTTATGCTTCCCGACAATTGATGATTCATGAAAGGAATTATCCGACCCATGATCTGGAGTTGGCAGCCATAGTGTTTGCATTGAAGATATGGCGATACTATCTCTATGGAGCAAAGTTTAATATGTTCAGCGATCATAAGAGTCTAAAGTATTTGTTTGATCAGAAGGAGCTGAACATGAGGCAGCGCAGATGGATGGAATTTATCAAGGATTATGAGTTTGATCTTCAATACCATCTTGGGAAAGCGAATGTTGTGGCGGATGCACTGAGTAGGAAATCTTTGCATGTGTCCGCAATGATGGTGAAAGAGATGGAGTTTGATGTGATCCTAGGAAGTGAAATAGACAACTACAAACAAGAGAAGGGGGGTTGAATTGTGTTTATCAGAAATTAAAATAAAGTTAAAAACTTTTTGCATGCAGAAGCTAAGCTCGGACAGGTGTAAAAAGGTTACACAGACAGGTCACCTGTCTGTTGTAGTTTTCTCAGAAAACAACACACGTATAGATGAAAAACAAGCTTGATAAAACAGTTTTAACCCCTTAGTTAGAAAGCAGATGATATATAATCAAAACAACTAAATAGATTAAGGGAAGAGAGATTAACACAGATTTATCCTGGTTCACTCTTTAACACAAAGAGCTATGTCCAGTCCTTAGCAGCACCAAGATTTATCACTATAACTGATCAGGTTACAGACTCCAAGTATTGTTTGCACACCTAGCCTCTTCAGGCTCCAACACAAGTATTCTTTGCACACCTAGCCTCTTCAGGCTCACTCAGATTTGTTTGAGAGTTTGGTTTGTAATAAATACACTTACAGACAGACAGATCTTTCACTAACACTCAGAGAGTGGTTTAAATGTAAAGCTTAGGAAAGTCTGCGTAGTAACTTCAAATGATTGAAGAATACAGAGTGAATAAATGAACAGAGTAATGGCTCTTTAATGCTTTGTAAACTCTGATATGTTCATCTTCAATGACTTCTGTATTTATAGCCTTCAAACATTTAATATCTGTTAGAGACATTCCTTGCAATGATGGCTTCAAGCAGAGCTTCATTAAATGCAATATAGTCGTTCTGGGCAGCCATTAATGCAATGGAGACGTTGGTTGTACTCTAACATGAAGGATAATAGCTTTATGCATCGTGTAGACGCCAACTCAGAGTTGTGCAGAGTGCTTTTGTACTTTTACAGAGTATATTTCCCTTTCTGTGTAATAACCAAAAGTACTAGGGAATAAAGCATGTTGGAAACATTCTTTAACTGGAAGTTTGTCTCTGACTTCCTAGGTTGCTTGAGAGAGAGCACTTCTGAGTTTCTTGATAAGCGTGAGAGAGAGTTCTCAGAGTATTCTTCATGAGGGGACAGCTTCCAAAAGCTTCCTGTACTTCGAGTTAGACAAGTTGAAGAGTAGAGCAGAGACAGGTTGTAAACCAGTTTGCACATAGTCAACAATCCTAGTCAGCAGACAGGTTGACTTTTTGGCTTATACGGACAGGTTGGTACTTAGGTAGACAGACAGGTGAGTTTTGTAATCTTCTGATCTGTACACTAAGTAGATAGGTTAGCAACCACAAAGTAGGTTAATTAAATCATTAACCAATGTTTAGTTTTCATCAAAACTTAGGGAAATGCACATAGACATCTTAGAGACTTAACAATCTCCCCCTTTTTGATGATGACAAACATTCAGATGATTTAATGAACCTTTGAAAATATCAGAGTACAGAATAACAGAAAGTAGACAGGTTGATATTTTCTATATGTGCAGACAGATGCATTTGTGTTCAATAAAGAGTATCAGAGCAATATGCAGCAGGTTTAAGTTCAAAATATCAGAGTATATCAGAGAATTAAAATTGTTACCAATTGTTATATTCTCCAGAACACTTAGCATATAACCATCACATAATTAAAATTGTTACCAATTGTTATATTCTCCAGAACACTTAGCATATAACCATCACATAATTAAAATTGTTACCAATTGTTATATTCTCCAGAACACTTAGCATATAACCATCACATAATTTTCTCCAATCATTTTACATTAATCATCTTACACTTTTCTCCCCCTTTTGTCAGCAACAAAAAGAGTAAATAGATAACAGTGGAGAGAAAAAGAGACAATAAAGAGAAAATAAGAAAGATAAAGTAACATTGATTTGTATTCATCATAAGCATTTCAATTACAAGGCAGTTCTTACAACTACTTATCTAGGGTGATTAAAAAGAAGATACAAGGAATCAACTTTCTGGTCTAACAGCAGCCTAGCATGCCTTTCTACATCCAATTGTCTTCTGACTTCTTCTAGCTCAGTCTGAAGAAGATTGAATGTATCTAAACCCACCATCTGAGAGGAGGAGGCTTCTGCAGACAGACTGGTTGAAGCAGCAGACAGGGATGGATACCAGGGTAAGGCTAAAACTGGGGGTGCCTTAGGTACAGAGAAAGGTGAGGAGACACGGGGAAAGAAAAACTGATGGATGGTTCTGAAATAGAATAAAGGAAGAAATGCTATCTTAAACAGAGGAGTGATTCTGACTAGGTCAAAATCAGGAGAGGGAAAGACACAGGAAAGTCTTTCACACAGAGACAGACGAGTGACTCTTATTTGAATAGGAGGGGGAAGAGGTTGATTGGCTAAGACAGATGGAGGTAGGGGTAAGAGAGAGTCTATGTGAGAAAAGAATGAATTAGACCCTGTGACTAAAATAAAAAAGTATCTAGACCTAGATGGTAACATTACAACAGAGGCAGGATAGTGAGATCCTTCCAATGTTCTAATGAACAACACAATAGGGGGATAAAAGAAAATCTCCTTATAAGGGTTCAGAATGTGAGGTGGAGGAGAAGGGATGACAGATAAGTGAGATACACTTGCAGTCATCAGAGATTGCAAATCACTCACAAACAGTCTAGATGATATGCCAGATTGTTCTCTGGGAGTTGAGTCCCAGTGAACAACTGTGTACTGACATACATCAGACACGACATCAAAAGATGTTTGGGTGGGGTGAGAGGAGACAGGTGAATGAAAAGGGGAGGCAACATATAAAGGTTTGACAAAAAGGGCAGAGGGGGAAGAAACAACAGAATCTGGAATACCTAGGTGAAGGGGAGAGGATGGTGCAGAAGGAAAGGTGAAGAGCTGATCCTCAAAGTGTCTTGCTTGCTTCCTTGAAGGGGACAGAGAAGCATCTTCATAATGACCAACTGTTTGTGTTCCAGCAGACAAGTCAGCAGAGGTTGCATTAGCAGCAACAGCAGGCTCTTTTGCAGGGACTTCTTCCCTTTCAGCAACAACCACCACAGGCATAGGGTAGCCTGACCTTCTTTTTCTGGGAATGATTCCCAGATCAAGAGGTTTGATCTCCCTAGGCTCCTCTGAGGGTGGAGATGTTTGCTCCCCCTGAGCAGGTGCTTCCTCTTTACTAGGCTCAGACTCCACTTGTCTGACCTTGGTAAAGGTCTTCACCAGTCTTCTCCTCTTGGTGGGTTGTGCAGAAACCACACCAGATTTTCCAGCCTCACTGGTCTTCCTCTTGGGAGAGGGCTTCTTCAGCTTGAATCTGAGAGGCTCAACTGTCTCAGCAGATCCTTCAGAAGCTGTGGGTTCCTCAGGCCTCTGATCCTGTCTGGCAACCTTTCCAGCAGGTTTCCATATTCTCTCAGAGATTGGAAACTCTGATTCACCAGTGGAATCAGCAGGTTCTTCTGCTTTTTCTTTCTGTTTCTACTCAACAGCAGGCTTCTTCTTCTTCTTCTTCTTCTTCTTCTTCTTCTTCTTCTTCTTCTTCTTCTTCTTCTTCTTCTTCTTCATCCTCCAGAGGGATTCATTCAATCCCCATCATAGACAAGACCTTCTTGTCTATGGGCAGAGCCATGTCCACAAAATGGACATCAGTTGGAACAAATATCTTGTTCCTAAAAACCCTTGTCAGCAGCATTCCATAAGGGTAGGTAGGCATGTTTGTCCTTCTGATCAGAGACTCAAGATACATGTAGATGAGATAATTGATGTCTATCTTGATTTTGTGAATCAAGTGGTACAGAGCAAATCTGTCCAACTTGGTCACATTGTCTCGTGATCCTTTTCTGGGCATCACACACTCCAGAAGCAGCTTGTGCAAGAACCTGCACTTGGGCACCATGCTGACAGGTTTCTTGTTCTCAGGGTTGGGAACTCCATATATGGCAATATTGACACTTTCTGTTCCTACCCGATCTTCCCAATCAGGTCTGAAGGCAGTTCCAATCCTTGGGCACCTGGTTGCCAATTCCAGAGAGCTAATGGGAAACTGAAGAGTCACATCAGCTGACATTTGAGCCTTGAAGCTCTTGGTTCCATCAACCACATTGGTGATTGTGAACACCCTATTTTGACCGGGTCTTTTAATTTCCATTAGAAATTTCAAAAAAAAAAAAAAACTGTGCAGAGAAAATAAAAAATAAAAAATAAACATAAAAAAAAAGATTTAATTTTATGTTAAACACTTGGGTTTATTTTTGTTATTGGGCCAAACCAGTTAAACCCATTACTCAAACCCATTACTCAAACCCTAGCAGCCACCTTTGATTTTCCCTCCAACATTTTGATTTAGAGATAGAAATCCTTTGTTTCTGATCCTTAATTTTTGCAGATAAGATTTACAAGTTTTGATTTTAGATAAAGATTTTAATCTGGGCATACTTTTAGGATCAAGATCAAGTAAATTGCATTATAAAATCACAATGGGGAACGAAAGAAAAAAAAAAAACAACAGTATAAGCAAGAGGAAAAATTCTCAAAGGAAAGAAAACATAGCAATAATTCTGAGAGAAAAAAGAAGAGAGAAATCAAAAGAAGGAAGGAGAGTTGCCTCTTCCCTTGTTCCTCAGATCGCCGCTGCCTCGGCCACCTCGAAGCCGCCACGACTCGTCACTCCGCCATCTCAGGTCGCAGATCCACCACTGCACGGCCCTCACTCCGTCGCGAGCTTCGTCCCACTGTGACGCCATCATCGCCACTCCAGCGCACCTCCATACAGAACCAGAACCACCGCGCACCGCCATCCCAAACCGAGCTCATCGCACGCCGTCTCAGACCGCCGCGAGCCGTCATCGTTTCAGAACGATTGTTCTGTTGCGTGAGCCATCAGCCGCCAGACACCGACGCTCCTGCCGCCAGCATCTCCACCGTGGTAGCTCGATCCAAATCCTCCGTCTCAGTCTGAGCCTTGTAGGTGGCCATCGTTGCATCTCCATCCACTGCTCCTGCTTCTGTTCACGCACGCACCAGGTGAAGGAGAAAGGGGTTTATGTTACTACCCCTTTTGGTCACTAGAGTATTATGTATTGATGCATTGAAATCTGCTTTGTTAGTTTTTTTTGTTATTTTCTTTGTGTTATTTTTTTTAAATGGGTTAGTTGCTGGTTTTAACATGATTTAAAAGGGGGTTTTGGACTGATAATTTTTTTTTTTTTGTAAGATTGTATTAGGCTATGTTGAAATAAATAAATAAAATGATGTAAAAAAAAAATACTTGAAAATATCTATTTTGGGATTGCTTTGTGAAATGTTTCATATTCAATTCCTTAGATATGAGTAGCTCTGTGGACGTATCTGCCATGTTCTATCTCGTTTAGGAGTTCCTTTTTTTCGAAAAAAATGAAATATATAAAAAAAACCTTTTTAAATAAAAAAACCTTTTCAAAAAATAAAAACAACCAACAAACAATTATTTTCTACAAGAACTACGTAGCTTTGAGTTTCCCATCGCAGCAGGGAATACGTAGGAGCGGGATTAATTATTCCGTCAAGCCGAAATTAATTTTTCCTTTATTTTTGTGTTCTTTTTAATTTGCTAATTTAGATAATTATTTAATGTTTATGGGTTGCTCTATGACAAGTGTCATGTTCAATTTTTAGCTTCGAGGTTGCCCTATGGACTTATGTGCCATGTTCAACCTTATTTAAGATTTACCAATAATATTTATTTATTTAAAAAAAAGAATTGAAGAAACATAAAATATTAAATAAAATATATCAATAAATAATTTCTTCCTTGTAAATATTTTTGGGGTAAAAATAAATAATTTAATTTTGCGCAATTATTTAAGGTATCATTCTTAGAATGAGCGATGTAGGGTGCTTAACACCTTCCCTACTCGTAACCGACTTCCGAACTCATTTTGGTTCCAAAGACCGTTTTTTAGGTTTTTTCCAATTTTTATCCTAAATAAATAAAATTGGTGGCAACTCTACTTTTTCTTAATCAATCTTTTTAGGGTTGTCCTCGTCGCGATTTTTTCGGTTGCGACAGATGGCGACTCCACTGGGGACATTTCGAGAGTCAAGCCTAAGTAATGAGTTGCGCATTTTGGTATTTATTGTTTACCCCTTTTATTTGTTTTCTTTTATTTTTTGTATATATTTGATCCTTTTTCCTTTAATAATTAGTTTACATTAGGATAGAAGACAATGCTATTTGTTGTGTGCTTGTCTTGCAGGTTCAAGTAGTTTTGTTTTAGGATTGTACAGGTTTGTATGCCTTCAGCACACACAACACCGACACTCATTTTCACACACTTTCAGCTCTATACCCGAGCTTGTGGGAGCTTAAGTATTAGGCGGTGCCTCAGCATTGTCATTGAAGGCCTAGTGCCTATCTGATATTTGTTGATTCACCACTCAGATTGTTACTAGTGTCATGGACTAGTCATCCTGGAGGGTTTATCCCTACTTGTGACTAAGTTCATGAACTAGGTCCTTGACAAGGGCAATCTGGGGACCATGACCTTTAGAAGTCTAGACCCGTCCTAAAGTTTGCACTCCTAGATTGACTTAGTGGCCGCTCGACTTAGAAGTTGCCATCTTAGGTACCTTTGATTAGGTCCTACCTCTTAAGACAATTGGAGGCATACCATATCTCCCTTGTGTTTTTCTATCTATTTACTTATTTGATTTTATTATTTTTAATTTTTCTTTACTTCTTTTCCTTTTGTGTTTAACAAATGAATAATAAACAAATAAAATAAAAAGAGGGGGCAATGCTTTTATGCGTCCCATGACCTTTGGGTTTATGACCCTACAAGGACATCTCTTTTTACTTTTTTCTTTTCTTTTTTTTTGTAAATAATATCATTTTTTTTTGTATTAGGTAATTCTCTTTTGTGGAGGAAAGACACTATCTGTGTAGCAAGGAATAGAAATGTTTAACTCTAGCAATGCAATTGGCTTGAAGAAGAATATTAAAATTGATGTGAAAATCAATGATGTGAAGCCCTTAATAGAAATCAGCCATTTGATGCCAAAAGAAGTACGTTCTGAGTTTGCAAGCAAGTATGGGAAGATTTTGGACTTGTTACACATACCTGTAGATGCTTTGGGCCTGAGTGCTTTGGCCCAATATTGGAACTTGAATTTGAGATGTTTCGAGTTGCCGAATTTTGATACGACACCGACCATAGAAGAATATGCTTATATGCTAAGGATACCTCTTTCAAGGGAGCTTCGTGTTTATTTCTATTATGGCCAACATGTTAGTGATGGGAAGATAGCAAAGTTGTTGGGAGTTCTACCAAAGCCATCAGACAAAATGGAAAAGGGAGATGTCAGAGGTCTGAGGCGAAGATTCCTTGAAGTTCATCTCCAGGAATTGGCGCGACAAAAGAATTGGGTTATCTTCAAGCGAGTGTTAACTTTAACCATTTATGGGTTGGTGCTTTTCCCCTTTATACCAGACATGGTAGATTACGCAGCCATGGATGTCTACCACAAGGTCGAGGAATATAATGTGAATCCCATTCCCGCAATTCTGGCAGAAACTTTCCTCTCATTGCAAGTGTGCCATGAAAATCAACAAGGCAAATTATGATGTTGTGCACAAATGCTGTATGTTTGGATCGTGACTCACATGTATGCTCGAAAATATATTAGAGGGATTGATGACCCCTTGAGGAGATTCCATCACATTCCGATAAAGCCATGTAAATCCAATGAATGGAGGCAAGAATTTGATGAGGTTGATTCGAAAGCTTTTTGCTGGATGTGTCCTTGGTATAAAGGAAATACAGTAATCTTCAGTTGTGGGAATTTCTCCAATATTCCTTTGATGGGACCAAGGGGTTGCGTGTCATATTCTCCGGCACTTGTGATTCGACAATTGAAATGAACTCAACAGGAACCACTCGAAAAGGTGTTGGGTGGAATTTCTTTCTTATATCAAGAGTGCGAGGTTGTCAAAAATACAACAATAGCTGTTAGATCCGCTTGGAGCAACATCCGGGTACTGGGATCAAATGAGATGGGGAGACAAATTATTTCTCATACTAGAAACTATGAGGCATGGAGGAAAGCAAGGAAAGGCAACCCTGTTGTTTCGAAACCAATCCCGTATAAAGATGAAAATCCGCAAACGGAAGCAGAAATGTTAAAGAAGATCGAGATTATGATGGCTCAGATGGGAGTGCTAGAGGAAAAGAACGAAACAGACCAGATCACCATCATCACGCTTCAGCACCAAGTCCAGAAGTTAAACATGAGGATAGAACATTTGAAAGATGAATGTGCCGATGCATATGAAGCCGCAAGTCCAGCAAAGAAAGCAAAGAAGTGGAATATGAAAGAATCAGAAGTTCGAGGACTACTAGCAAGAATAGAAGATCAAGAAAAAATGCTGGCACAAATCTTCAAAGAAAAAGAAGACTTGGGGGCAAAAGTCGAAGTGCACGTCCAGACAATCAGGATATTGGAGGAAAGCATAGGATCTCTGAAAGAAGCCTTAACTCATACTGAGCGCTACTCTGATGAAGGTTGGAATGCAGCTGCAACTATGCGTGAGTCATTGAAAAAAACACAAGAAAAAGAGCAACAATTGTGGATGAGGGTATGGATGTTCGAAAGGGAGAAAAAACAGTATGAGGATGAGATCAGACAACAGGAAGAATGGCTAGAGAATTGGGAATCTATGGCAAAAGATTTGAAGGCTGACAGAGATGCTTGGAAGAAAAGATATGAACACCTCTCAGGAAGTTTGCAATACCATACCTATCAGTTCGTGGGTCACCTCGAGGAAGCATTAGTCCAAACTCGCATGAGTGACGGATCTACAATCCCTCCAAAAATAGCTCGCTTCATGAAGTATTGTAGGGGTCTTGCTAGCGGATTCAAAAGGAAGGCTTTAAAACTTTTGATGTAATTCGGTTAGATGGGAGACATTGTATTTTCGTTTCAAAGAAATAAAAGCCTTTTTACGTCCATCAATGAATCCCACTCTATCTTATGGTGTGTTACAAGTAGGCCTGTATGATTGCATTGCTAGTAAATGATGCTGTCTATTGAGGGACACATGTTCCCATGGATTTGTCATCAACCACACATTAACCTAAGGGGGATGTGCCCCTAGAGTTATGTGTTGGGGTGAAGTTGCTTGCTACAAAAGTGGTCTTTCCTTTGCAAAAGAAAGAATTCATGGGTTTTTATTTTCGAAGCATACTTTTATCTTTCTTTTATTTATTAAAAAATAAAAATAAAAATAAAAATAATAAAAATATATAAAAAAGGGTTACTGACGATTTTTTTACTCAGAGCTGAAAACGTAAATCTAAGGATTTGAGAACCATTGTGCGATCTAAGAAAGACAACACCAATCAAACCCGAGTTTACAACACTAGATCTCGGACCAGAATGGCTGCCAACAGTCCTGAAACAGGAAGGAACTTGAGTTTAGAAGTAGATGAAGTGAGGGGAAGGGTGACAAAAATCTCTGAAACTCAAGCAAGGTTAGAGGCTATACTAAAGGATATGAGGGAATCTCTTAGCAGGCTTGGTGCAAATAGAATTGGAAATGAAGATGGCTCACACGTAAGCATACAACCGGCCCTCTCCATGGTAACGACACCAATGTTTTCAAGCATAAACAATAGTCTCACTCAGTGTAAGACTAAGCCCTCATTGATGTTTTGATGTATGACAAACAAAGTGTATTTTGCATAAGCTTTTTGATATTGATTATACACTTATAGTGTGTTGAGCATTATGCAAGATCTCTCATGAAAAAGGAAAGTCAAGTATCAAGGGATGCAAGGTCAAGGACACAAAGCAATGAACAAGGAATAAAGCATCAAGCAATGAAGATTTCATCCTTTAGATGCTATTGTAAAAATAGCACACTTGATTCCTTAGGTGAAGCACTTGGAATTTAAGAATAAACTAAGTTTTCCAAAGGTATAAAATAAATGATTTTTTTCAAAGGAAAGGTTTTTCAAAAGATGTTAATTGGATTAAGAAATTAAGTGTATTGTACATATGTGTTGTACATATGTTCATATAAAGCTAAATTTTAAGTTTTAGAAAGAACCTTTCTGTACACAGGTGTCATACACATGTGTATGATAAGTTGAGTTTTAAAAACAAAAGAAATCTGTCTGTACACATGTGTTGTACACCTGTGTATTCGAAACTGAGCTCTCAGGTCTGAAATTACAAATCTGTACACATGCGTTGTACACATGTGTATCAGTGTTATGTTTTGAAAAATATGAAGAATACACAGATGTACAGAAATGATACACCTGTGTATAGAACAACTCAAATATTTCAAAACGTGTTCTTCAATGATAAATCGATGTACACAACATGTATATTGAGTTTTGGAATAATCTGGGTTGGTGTTCTAATATACACCTGTGTACAAAGGTATACACATGTGTATTCAAAGAACAAGGCAAGAGATACACACGTGTACAAATCTATACATCTGTGTATGCGTTTGAAAAAGCTGAAGACTTGGTTTAATACACAGATGTACGAAGAAGCTAATCTGTGTACGAGCTTTGAAAATGTTTGAAAAACACAAGTACACAGATGTAGTACACAGACTATCCTGTTACAACTTTGCAAAACTGATTTTTAATCACTTGTAACAACTTATGTGATAAGACCCACGAATCTAAATCTTCAAATACCTATAAAAGGACTTCACAACAACACTTTTCAACATCTAATACATTCTAAAAAGAAAAATTCGAAATATTCATAGTGCTTCATCTTTGAGAGAAAAGTGTGATATTCTAAGAGCTTCAATTTGTATAATCAGACTATTAGAGTCTTTCTTCTACTCAATTCTTACTGCGAATTAGTGTGATTAAGAGAGGGTATCTCTTAGGATTGAACAAGGATAGAAGGGATCCTTGGGTAAGAAAAGCAAGTGTGCTTTTTAGTGAAAGGTTTGTGCAAGGAGGTTATCCTTGTGTTGCTATAATTGGATATTGTAATTTCTAGTTATAGTGGAGAAAACCACAGAGGTGTGGGACTGGATGTAGGCGTACCAGAGGAGGTAGCTGAACCAGGATAAATCGGTTTGCGTGTTCTTCTCATCTCTAAACTCATATACTTGTTATATGCATTTGTGTGAATGAAAATATGTTGTAATTGATTTTAACTTGAATCTTTAATCTAAATCTGCTTGTTAAGATTATTGTTTCTTTCTTGTAATCTTTCTTAACATCATTACTTGATTAAGAATCTGAATCTTAGGAATTAAAATTGAGTGAAAACCAATTTTCTTTAAGAAAACTCTGTTTTGCTTTAAATTGTTCAAAAAGTTTTCAATCTCTCAATTCACCCCCCCTCTTGAGATTGTAGCCATTACCAACAAGTGGCATCAGGGCTAAAACTCTTGTTACAAAGCTTAATAGCTTCAAGAGATGGCTACAAATGACATCCTGGGTGAAGGGGCTTCTCTCATTAGACCCCCTGCATTTAATGGCTCCCAATACATGTATTGGAAAGAGAGAATGCTTATCTTTCTTGAGGCTGCTGGTTTAGATGTTTTAGATGCTGTTGAAAATGGTCCCTATGTTCCATTTACTCTTGATGCTAAGGGAATTAAACAAAATAAACTAAAAGATGAGTGGAATGATGATGATAAGAGAAGAGTTGGTTATAATGCTAAGGCAAAGAATATTATAACAGCTGCTTTGAATTATGATGAGTTTTTCAGGGTCTCCAATTGTAAATCAGCAAAGCAAATGTGGGACACTCTCCAACTCACTCATGAAGGAACCAATGATGTGAAAAGAGCAAGGATGAATGCACTAGTCCATGAATATGAACTCTTCCACATGAAGAATGGTGAGAAGATAGATGAGCTGCAAAAGAGGTTTACACACATTGTGAACCAACTAGAAGGACTTGGACACACAATCACAGATGAGAAACAGATTAACAAAATCATGAGATGTTTGAGTCGTGAATGGCAGCCAAAAATCACTGCAATTGCTGAAGCAAAGGATCTAGAAACCATGCAGATTGCAACTCTATTTGGCAAGTTGAAAGAACACGAATTGGAGCTTAATAGATTGAAAAGCCATGAAGATAAGGAGAAAATGAAGAAAGGAATCTCACTCAAGGCTCATGTCTCTAAAGAACCAAAAGAAAGTGATGAAGATGACCTTGATGAAGATGAAGAATCCGAAGAAGAAGATATGGAATTGCTTATGAGGAAATTTAGAAGATTCATCAAAAGGAATAGAAACAAGAAGCAATTCAGTTTTCCTACCAAGAAAAACACAAACAAAGGTGAAAGCTCTTCCTCAACTATCAAATGCTTTGAATGTGGAAAGCTTGAACACTATAAAAATGAATGTCCAAAGCTGCAAAAGAAAGAAAAGTATGAGAAGAATGGCAACAAAGAGAAGAAAGGAAGAAAGCCTAGAAGAGCATACATAACTTGGGAAGAGAATGATATGGATTCCACTAGTGAATCTGAAAAAGATGAAGCCAATCTATGTCTCATGGCAAGTCACCAAAGTGATAGTGAAACCGAGGTAAATGACACTTCTCCTTCCTATGATGATTTACAAGATGCCTTTGATGAATTGTATGAAGAGTATGTTAAAATTGGCAAACAACTTATATCTTCTAGAAAGATAATTGCAAAACAATGTAGTGACTATGCATCTTTACAAATAAAGGTTAAAGAACTAGAAGCTAAGAATCTACATTCACTTGCATCTAGTTCAACTTGCACCAAATGCACTATACTTGAAAATAAAGTTGAAAAACTGAATGTAACTCTATCTAAATTCACTATGGGTAGAGATAACTTGAATGCCATATTAGGACAGCAAAAAGGTGTCTATGACAAAGCTGGAATTGGATATAATCCAATGGTACATGAAAAATCTTTCAAGAAGCTTTTTGTTGCACCTATTTCCTCAACTAGTCCTTTTGTTAAATGCTATTATTGTTTAAAGAAAGGGCATACAGCCACTACATGTAGACTTAGAAAGAACACACGTGTTGGCATTAAACAAATTTGGGTTCCAAAAGGAACATATGTTGTTACTAACACCAAAGGACCCAACCAGATTTGGGTACCTATAGAACACACATAAATTCTGTGTTGCAGATGTGTTTGAAGGCCAAGAACTCAAATTGGTATCATGATAGAGGCTTTTCCAAGCACATTACGGGTAACAATAAAGAAAGAATATTGATTGAATATCTTCTCCAATTATTATTATGAATCTGTAGTTGTGCATTCTTTTTGTTTAAAGTTATTTTATCAATCATGAATCAATTATTAGAACCAAATGAATTTTTCTTATGAACAAGTTTGATGAGAATGAAACCATAGTGAAAAATAAAGCTAGATGAATGGCTATAGGCATAATTGATTGATATTTGATGTTATTGAATGCTTGATTGTTCTTAAAATGTGTTTTTGAATGATTTGAATCAATTAATATGTGATATATATTGTTTGTTTTGAATCCTTAATTGATTTGGAATTTCAGTTAGACCTGTACATAGCCTTAGTACACAGATGTATTGAACCTTTTTAGTGTTGAAGTTTCTGTACACAGATGGCATACACAGGTGTACTGCGTAAAAATGCTACTGGGACACCAGTACACAGGATATGTACACAGATGTATATATCAGAACATTTTTTTTGCCTTATCTGAAATGCTATACACAGATTGACAATTTTTGTACACAGGTGTACAAACAGAAAAATGGCTAAATACACAGGTGTACATAATCGATGTACAAAGCCCAGAAATTTTTTTTTAAATCGAAACTTATGTTTTTCTGGTTGTGCTTTGCTTATCTACCTATGTTTAAACCATGTTATGTTTTGATGTATTGCTCTTGCCATCAAATGATGAATTTTATGAAAGCAATATTGATTTCAAATTTGGTTTATATCTTCCATATTTTCTTTTTGATAATGACAAAGGGGGAGATGTACCATACATGAGATGTATCTTACATGAGATATTAAGATTTTGAAAAAGCTATAAGCTATGATACATGGATGAATAGGCTTTGATAAATAAACTAACTTTGAATCCCTAAGTAAATGAAAATGACTTTCTATGATAATGATATGATAACACTTGATCTTTTGAAAGATGTCTATGAGACAGGGGGAGGATCAAAGTGTGTCAAGAACCATGCTTAGTATAAAGCTGCACTATGATTTTAATCACTAATGTTAAGTATGGTAAGGTTTGTCATAATCAAAAAGGGGGAGTTTGTAAGACTAAGCCCTCATTGATGTTTTGATGTATGACAAACAAAGTGTATTTTGCATAAGCTTTTTGATATTGATTATACACTTATAGTGTGTTGAGCATTATGCAAGATCTCTCATGAAAAAGGAAAGTCAAGTATCAAGGGATGCAAGGTCAAGGACACAAAGCAATGAACAAGGAATAAAGCATCAAGCAATGAAGATTTCATCCTTTAGATGCTATTGTAAAAATAGCACACTTGATTCCTTAGGTGAAGCACTTGGAATTTAAGAATAAACTAAGTTTTCCAAAGGTATAAAATAAATGATTTTTTTCAAAGGAAAGGTTTTTCAAAAGATGTTAATTGGATTAAGAAATTAAGTGTATTGTACATATGTGTTGTACATATGTTCATATAAAGCTAAATTTTAAGTTTTAGAAAGAACCTTTCTGTACACAGGTGTCATACACATGTGTATGATAAGTTGAGTTTTAAAAACAAAAGAAATCTGTCTGTACACATGTGTTGTACACCTGTGTATTCGAAACTGAGCTCTCAGGTCTGAAATTACAAATCTGTACACATGCGTTGTACACATGTGTATCAGTGTTATGTTTTGAAAAATATGAAGAATACACAGATGTACAGAAATGATACACCTGTGTATAGAACAACTCAAATATTTCAAAACGTGTTCTTCAATGATAAATCGATGTACACAACATGTATATTGAGTTTTGGAATAATCTGGGTTGGTGTTCTAATATACACCTGTGTACAAAGGTATACACATGTGTATTCAAAGAACAAGGCAAGAGATACACACGTGTACAAATCTATACATCTGTGTATGCGTTTGAAAAAGCTGAAGACTTGGTTTAATACACAGATGTACGAAGAAGCTAATCTGTGTACGAGCTTTGAAAATGTTTGAAAAACACAAGTACACAGATGTAGTACACAGACTATCCTGTTACAACTTTGCAAAACTGATTTTTAATCACTTGTAACAACTTATGTGATAAGACCCACGAATCTAAATCTTCAAATACCTATAAAAGGACTTCACAACAACACTTTTCAACATCTAATACATTCTAAAAAGAAAAATTCGAAATATTCATAGTGCTTCATCTTTGAGAGAAAAGTGTGATATTCTAAGAGCTTCAATTTGTATAATCAGACTATTAGAGTCTTTCTTCTACTCAATTCTTACTGCGAATTAGTGTGATTAAGAGAGGGTATCTCTTAGGATTGAACAAGGATAGAAGGGATCCTTGGGTAAGAAAAGCAAGTGTGCTTTTTGGTGAAAGGTTTGTGCAAGGAGGTTATCCTTGTGTTGCTGTAATTGGATATTGTAATTTCTAGTTATAGTGGAGAAAACCACAGAGGTGTGGGACTGGATGTAGGCGTACCAGAGGAGGTAGCTGAACCAGGATAAATCGGTTTGCGTGTTCTTCTCATCTCTAAACTCATATACTTGTTATATGCATTTGTGTGAATGAAAATATGTTGTAATTGATTTTAACTTGAATCTTTAATCTAATCTGCTTGTTAAGATTATTGTTTCTTTCTTGTAATCTTTCTTAACATCATTACTTGATTAAGAATCTGAATCTTAGGAATTAAAATTGAGTGAAAACCAATTTTCTTTAAGAAAACTCTGTTTTGCTTTAAATTGTTCAAAAAGTTTTCAATCTCTCAATTCACCCCCCCTCTTGAGATTGTAGCCATTACCAACAAGGGAATGTCAAGTTACACAGAGCCCATAGTAATCCCCATCGGGGAAGGATATCGCCCTCTCAAGAATGTGTATCATGAGCCTGCTGGTTATGCAGGGCTCACATGGGAAAAACCCCATGTATCCATTCCCGAACAATCCAGGGGAGTCCAGTTTGGGCCTAATAAGATAAAGGAAGAGTGGATGGAGAAGGTAGAGGAACAAATAAAAGAGATCAAGGGCTCAAGTGCTTATGGCCTTCTCAAGATTGAAGAACTTTGTCCTGCCACAAACGTCGTGATTCCAAAGGATTTCAAAATTCCTGATTTTTCCAAGTATGACGGAAGTGGGAACCCATGATTCCATTTGATTAGCTATGCCACCAAAATGGCCATCTGGTCTAAGGATGACAAGTTCCTCATTGGTTTTTTCCATGAAAGTTTGACCGGAATCGCACTAGAGTTGTACCTTCAGTTAGATCATTCTAAGATCTCAAGGTGGACAGAATTAGCCGACTTGTTCATGGATCAATACAAATTTAATTTGGACGTAGCTCCAACCCGTGAACAGTTGACTACAATGCAGAAGAAGAGTGATGAATCCTTCAAACAGTATGCACAAAGGTGGAGGAGTTTGGCTGCTCAGGTACAACCACCGCTGATGTTGTCCGAAATGTGCTCATACTTTTTGGGAACCCTCGGATCCCCCTTTATCGGAGCAATGGCAGGAGCAGCTTATAGGGATTTCTCTGATTTGATTGCTGCAGGGGAAAGAATTGAAATCCTAGCCAGAGCCGGGAAGTTACCAATTGACATGGAAGACAGTGCATCTAAGAAGGGGTTCCAGCCTAAGAAGAAGGAAGCAGAAGCAAATTATGTGCAACACCAACAGAACTTTGGACCTCGCCATGTCCCTTCATACCCAAGGTACCAAGCACCATATCAGACCCAAACACCTTTTTACCCACCTCAACAGGCCTCGCCAACCATCACCCAGCCACAAAACCAAATAAATAATATCCCTACCCCTCAGCCATACAACCCCACTCGCCCAACATATACTCATTATCCACCTGCACCTCAACAAAACCATCCAAGCTACCCTCGACCTCGCCCAAATTTTCAAAATCAAGGATGCTTCCAATCTCAAAATCTGCCACCTTTCCCAAGACTGTCTATCTCCAATGCAGATTTGTTCAAACAACTATTCGATCGTCACTTAATCGCTGGAAACCCTGTACGACCTATGGAACCACCTTTCCCTGCCTGGTACAATCCAAACTTGAATTGCAAGTATCACATGGATGCCCTGGGGCATTCCATTGAAGAATGTGAGGCCTTCAAGACAGCAGTAAGAAAGTTGATTGCTTGTGGAAGACTGGGTTTCGAAGAAGATTCGGGGCCTAACATTGTTAATAACCCAATCCCGAACCATAATGTTGAAAATAGGGTAAATAACTTGGAGTTGAAGGGGTCTCAAGTCAAGAAGGTCCTGGAATTGCGAACACCGATGCAAGAAGTCTTTGAGGGGCTCAGGAAAGCAGGATATGATATTGTCGCACCGGGGAAGCCAATCGAAAAAGAAATGAAGTGTGATGGTGATTTAAGTTGTGACTATCATCATGGGCAGGTAGGGCATGATATCGAAACCTGTTGGGACTTTAAGGTCCGAGTCCAAGGATTGCTTACCTTGGGGGTGATCCAAGCCAGACGAGGTACGACTAAAGAAATTAATGTGGTTGAAAAAGTGGTGCTCCGGATACCACCCATGAATGATGCCCCGACGCCAGAAAAAGTGATTGTAAGGGTGAAAAAAGCCAACTCCTTTTGCTTATAATGATACACATGCTGTACCATGGAATTATGAACAGAAGGTTGAGCTAGTAGGAGGGGCAGAAGAAACTTCAAGGGCTCAAGTTACTAATGTTGTGAGAATTGGAGGCATCACAAGGAGTGGGCGATACTATGACCCTGCAGAAGAAGAAGCAAAGAAAAATGCCAAAGATAAGGAGATCGTGGATGAAGGAAAGGAGAATGAAGAAGAAGAAGAGTTTCTGAAGATCATGAAACAAAGTGAATACGATGTGACGGAGCAGTTAAAGAAAACACCGGCAAGAATATCGCTTTTGTCACTTTTCCTCACATCAGAGATGCATCGTAAGGCATTATTGAAGGTGTTGAATGAAGCTTATGTTAATCCTGACGTCACACCAGAAAATGTAGTAAACATGGTGGATCCGGTGAGTCGGGTCAACATGATCAATTTCTCAGAAGATGAAGTGTTTTTGAAATTTAAAGGTAGTCCTAAGGCACTCCATATTACCCTAAGGTGCAAAGGATTTGTGCTTGCGAAGGTGCTTATAGATGGTGGCTCGGCATTGAATGTGGTTCTGTTGTCCACTCTAGAGCAGATAAACATAGGCTTGACTGATTTGACACCCCAGGAGATGATTGTGCGAGTCTTTGATGGGACAGCAAGAGGGATCTTAGGAGAAATAACTCTGCCCCTCGAAGTAGGGCCTAGTTGTTTTCATGTTCTCTTTCAAGTCATGGAGATCCAGCCAGCTTATACTATGCTTCTAGGAAGGCCTTGGATTCATGAAGCTGGTGTTGTTCCATCAACGTTGCATCAATGTTTGAAGTACATTCAGAATGGTGCTGTGATTACCATCCATGGTGAAGAGGAAATCATGCTTTCAAAGCCTGTTTCGGTACCTTACGTAGAAAGTGCAGAGCAAGTCCAGGATGATTCCCTGCACAGTTTTGAGATCCTGAAGCTAGAGAGCAAGAGGAAGGAGCTGCCAATGCAGAATGTGAATGAAGTGGCAGTCCGTATAATGGAAAGGAATGGGTATTAGAAAGGAAGAGGCCTAGGGGCAAACCTCCAAGGGATCCCTCAACCAATTGCAGCCACTGCAATGGATGGAAGACATGGACTAGGGTACGATCCTTCTCTAGCAGAAAAAATGAAATACCTAACTCTAGGAGGCAAGAAAGGAGAAGGGAAGGGATTTAGTTATGTCCCCCACTTAACGGATACTTTCTCGGCATCAACTGAAGCGATCTCGCCAGAGAAGTTGACTTCCCCTCATTTCACTATCAGTGCACTTGAAGAGGAGCAAGAAAGAAACCCTGTGATTTATATCTCTGCTGACAATGAGGTCCTTGGCAATTGGCGGTCTGAACCGTTTGTTGATGTTATTTCCATAAAGTAATTATCTTTTTGTATCTCGAATAAACTGATGTTTACTTTAGTTGAGACATGAATAAAATGAATTAGTATGATTTTCAGCATTTTTGGTGTCTTCCTTTCTCTACCCCTTATCTTATATCAATTGCGCTTTATAATATCCTTGCCTAGATTTCTATTGTTGCAAACATTTTCTTTCAGGAACCTCACCCCTGTCGAAGGTTTGTCTCACGAAAGGAACTTTGAAACCTCATTTACTGATTCCCTTGCGGCTGTTGACGAAGATGATTCTGGGATTAGTGAGGAAGAAGAAGCTATTGAGGAATTTACAAAGTTGATGGAGCGCTCAGAAGATGGTTTCACTTCAAATGATGAAGTTATAGAAGTGATTAATATGGGGACCGAGGAAGACAAGAAGGAGTTGAAAATAGTGGATAATCCAGAGCGGGCAGAAATGGTCACGCTATTTAAGGAGTATCTAGATGTGTTTTGCATGGTCATACAAAGATATGCCAGGATTGGATCCAGAAATAGCGTCACATAAAATCCCATTGTACCCGGACACGGTGGCAAAGAAACAAAGATTGAGGAGGATGCATCCAGAGATGTCACTAAAGATCAAAGAAGAGGTAACTAAGCAGCTAGAAGCTGGGTTTGTGGAAGTGTCGAGACATCCAGAGTGGGTAGCTAATATCGTACTAGTACCGAAGAAGGATGGGAAAGTAAGAATGTGTGTGGATTACAGAGATCTAAATAAAGCCAGTCCAAAGGATGACTTCCCGTTGCCTCATATTGACGTCCTTGTAAACAGCACAGCAAGGAACCACAGGTTCTCCTTCATGGATGGGTATTCGGGATACAATCAGATCCTCATGGACATCGATGACAAAGAAAAGACGACTTTCATTATCCCTTGGGGAACTTTTTGTTACAAAGTAATGCCTTTTGGATTGAAGAATGCCGGAGCTACTTACCAGCGTGCTATGGTAGCATTGTTCCATGATATGATGCATAAAGAGATAGAGGTATATGTGGATGACATAGTGGCTAAGTCTAAGGAGGGGGAAAGCCATGTAGCAGTTTTGCAGAAGTTATTTGAGAGATTGAGGAAATACAATTTGAGGCTCAATCCCACAAAATGTGTATTTGGAGCATCAACTGGGAAATTGCTTGGTTTTGTGGTCAATAGAGAAGGAATACAGGTGCAGCCAGAAAAGGCAAAGGCGATCAGAGACATGCCAACTCCCAAGAATGAACGAGAAGTAAGAGGTTTTCTAGGGAGATTGAATTACATTGTCCGATTCATTGCTAACTTAACTAGCACATGCGAGCCAATTTTCAGACTATTAAAAAAGAATAATCCAGGAAATTGGAATGAGGAATGTCAGGAAGCCTTTGACAAAATAAAGGCGTACCTATCAAGCCCACCAGTGTTGGTGCCGCCCACTCGAGGTCGTCCCTTGATACTGTATCTCACTATCTTACCAACCTCAATGGGAGCAATGTTGGGGCAACATGATGAGTCTGGCAAGAAAGAACAGGCAATTTACTATCTGAGCAAGAAGTTTAATGACTACGAAGTCCGATACATGGCAATTGAGAAGACTTGTTGTGCGCTGGTGTGGACTTCCAAGAGACTCAGGCAATACATGTTATATCACACCACTTGGTTAATCTCTCGAATGGACCCTTTGAAATATATCTTTGAGAGTCCCCACATATCCTTAAGGGTTTCAAAGTGGCAAGTGATATTATCAGAGTTCGATATTAAGTATATGACTTGGAAATCCGTCAAGGGAAGTGCAATTGCTGATCATTTAGCTGAAAATCCTCTCATGGGTGGACAGCCGATTACATCTGAATTCCCTGATGGGGAGATACTATCATTGGAGGAAGACGAAGTAGAAAAGGAGAACGTGTGGAAAATGTATTTCGATGGTGCGGTTAATATGCACGATTCTGGCATAGGAGCAGTGGTGATTTCTCCGGATGGCAAACAATACCCAGTGGCCATTAAACTTGAATTTGAATGCACCAATAATATTGCCAAGTATGAAGCATGTGCGAGTGGATTACAAGCAGCGATTGATCTTGGAATAAAGCAGTTAAAGGTCTTTGGAGATGCAGCCCTAATCATTTATCAGGTCAACGGCGAATGGCAAACTAAAGATCCCAAACTTATCCCATATCAGAAATACTTGACTTAGTTAGTTGCGAAGTTTGATGAGATTACTTTCTCGCACTTGACTCGAGACAAGAATCAATTTGCGGATGCTTTAGCCACATTAGCCGCTATGACCAAGCTGGGTCTCCATACCACTGTCCAGCCTATTCAAGTGAAGGTACAAGATGAGCCAACATACTGTGCACATGTGAAAGAAGAAGAGCACGATGGCAATCCTTGGTATCACGACATCAAGCAATATATACAAAGCAGAACGTACCCAGAAGGAGCAAATGAAGTGAATAAGAGGACGATTCGTAGATTATCAATGTCCTTTAACTTAGATGGTGAAGTTTTGTATAAGAGGAACTATGATGGGGTTCTCATAAGGTGTGTTGATGCACGTGAAGCCCGGACTATCATGATAGAAGTGCATGAAGGGATATGTGGAACACATGCTAATGGTCATATGATGGCACGCAAGATCTTACGAGATGGTTACTATTGGTCAACCATGGAAGCTGATTTTTTGGAGTATGTCCGAAGATGCCATAAATGCCAAATATATGCAGATCAGATCAAAGCTCCACCATTCCAATTGCACAATCTGGTGTCCCCTTGGCCCTTTTCTATGTGGGGGATAGACGTCATTGGACCTATCAATCCCAAGGCTTCAAACGGACATCGCTTCATTCTGGTTGCAATAGATTACTTCACTAAGTGGGTGGAAGCAGCATCATATGCCAATATAACTCAAAAGGTGTTTACCAAGTTCCTGAAAAGGGATATTATCTGCCGTTATGGAATACCAGAAAGAATCATTACAGATAATGCTGCCAATCTTAATGGGGCGGAGGTAAAAAAGTTATCAGAGACCTTCAAAATCAAGCATCATAATTCTGCCCCATATAGACCTCAAATGAACGGTGCGGTAGAAGCAGCCAACAAGAATGTCAAGAAAATTATTGCTAAAATGGTCATAAATTATAAAGATTGGCATGAAATGTTGCCATATGCTTTGCATGCGTATCGTACCAACATACGATCAAGTACTGGGGCAACGCCTTTCTCATTGGTGTATGGAATGGAAGCTGTTTCTCCCATAGAAGTTGAAATCCCTTCGTTAAGAGTGTTGATGGAAGCCAACTTGGAAGAATCTGAATGGGCGAAAGCTCGATATGATCAGTTAAACATGATTGAGGAAAAAAGACTGATGGCTCTCTGTCATGGACAACTATATCAGAAAAGGATGGCAAAAGCTTTTAATAAGAAAGTCCGTCTGAGGGAGTTTCAACCAGGTGATTTGGTGTTAAAGAAGATACTTCCCAATCAAGAAGATGCTCGAGGAAAATGGGCACCCAATTATGAAGGACCATACATAGTAAAGCAGGCATACTCAGGCGGAGCTTTGGTCCTAACAGATGAAAACGGACGAGAGCTACCGAGACATATAAACTCCGATGCTGTGAAAAAGTTCTATGCCTGATTAGTCAAAAAAAAAAAAGAAAAAAAAAAGAAAAAAAAAAGGAGAGCCCGTTAGGTTGAAAACCCGCAAAGGCAACCTAAGCAAAAGTTAGGGCATTAAAAAAAAAAAAAAAAAAAAAGTCCGTTAGGTTGAAAACCCGAAAGGGCGGCCTAAGCAAAAATTAGGACAAAGAAACTGAATCTTAGGCTGAAAACCTGCAAAGGCAGCTTAAGCGATACCTTAATGTTTATTACACCGGGGCAATTTTGCTTATAACTTGCTATACTGGGGCAATTTTGTTCGTGACTTGCTACACTGGGGCAATTTTGTTTGTGACTGGCTACAATGGGGCAAAGAAAATCATTGAAATGTTAATGAAAGGATGTACGGGGAAGCTGAGACCAGGATTTGCGACGTCAAACAGTTGTTGGGAATCAGATAAGAGGATCAAGGAACCAATACTGGGGCAAATATTTAGGCGGTTTTCTTCTGTTCCATTATCCCTTTTCATACAATTCCCATACACCCTTGTATTTCCCCCTTTCTTTCCAATTTCTTTGTGTGCAATGTAAATTCTCATATTAAGGCAAGGATTTTATTCATCCATTTTCCCTATTGTGCTTAAATCATGTTTATGCATTGAAGTCATGTCTCAATTTAAGTAAATTTAAGTTTAATAGTATGATTTGATAATTCTAATGGTTACTTCAATGAATGGTTTGAACCAAAGAAAGCCCAGCATTTCAAAGTCAATAAGGGAAATAACGGTGTACAATGAGGAGAAAAGAAAAGCAATAATGAAAGTCTCCACGAGTCCTAGTCTTGAAGGAAGCAATCACTCTACATGCCTCCACCGTTTTAGAAAGAAAAAAAAAAAAAAAAGGGAAAGCCCCTCCTATCGAAAGGAACTGACAAGGCCCTAACTCAGAGCTATTGGTAAACAAGGGTTTGATTGGTCGAAGTTTTTCCATGGAGCGTATGGTTCAGCTTTAATTGAAGCAAAGGTAAAGAAAAGAAAATAATAATAATAAGAAAACTAGAGATAGAAAAGAGAAAGCAAGTTACCATCATTTTATTTCTGGGATCTGAGGCCCATTGCATTTTATTTTTGGAGCTCTGAGGCTCACTGTGCTTTTACTTCTGGGATCTGAGTCTCACTGCAAATTTATTTTCGAGCTCTGAGGCTCACTGTTAATTTTATTTATCTGAGCTCTGAGGCTCACTGTGCTCTTACTTCTGGGATCTGAGTCCCACTGCAAATTTAATTTCGAGCTCTGAGGCTCACTGTTAATTTTATTTCTGGGATCTGAGGCCCATTGCATTTTATTTTCGGAGCTCTGAGGCTCACTGTACTTTTACTTCGGGATCTGAGTCCCACTGCAAATTTATTTTCGAGCTCTGAGGCTCACTGTTAATGTTACTTCTGGGATCTGAGGCCCGCTGCAATTTTATTTTTCGAGCTCTGAGGCTCACTTTTTTTTATATTTGGGATCTGAGGCCCACTGCAATTTATTTTTCGAGCTCTGAGGCTCACTGCTAATTTTATAGTTGGGATCTGAGGCCCGCTGCAAATTTATTTTTTTCGAGCTCTGAGGCTCACTGCTAATTTTATATTTGGGATCCGAGACCCGCTACAAATTTATTCTTTGAGCTCTGAGGCTCATCGCTAATTTCATTTTCGGGATCTAAGGCCCGCTGTCATTTTTATTTTCTAAGCTCTGAAGCTTAATTCTGAATTTTTCTCCAGCTTGTTTCCCATCCCGGCCAAAATGCGAGTTCATTTTCTTTACTAGTTCCTTACTACTATTACATGAAAAATCGTTCTTTCTTCATGTATTCTAGTAATGAACAAGTAAAGAGGGGCAACTGTGAACACCCTATTTTGACCGGGTCTTTTAATTTCCATTAGAAATTTCAAAAAAAAAATAAAAAAAACTGTGCAGAGAAAATAAAAAATAAAAAATAAACATAAAAAAAGAAGATTTAATTTTATGTTAAACACTTGGGTTTATTTTTGTTATTGGGCCAAACCAGTTAAAACCCATTACTCAGACCCAATACTCAAACCCTAGCAGCCACCTTTGATTTTCCCTCCAACATTTTGATTTAGAGATAGAAATCCTTTGTTTCTGATCCTTAATTTTTGCAGATAAGATTTACAAGTTTTGATTTTAGATAAAGATTTTAATCTGGGCATACTTTTAGGATCAAGACCAAGTAAATTGCATTATAAAATCACAATGGGGAACGAAAGAAAAAAAAAAAAAACAGTATAAGCAAGAGGAAAAATTCACAAAGGAAAGAAAACATAGCAATAATTCTGAGAGAAAAAAGAAGAGAGAAATCAAAAGAAGGAAGGAGAGTTGCCTCTTCCCTTGTTCCTCAGATCGCCGCTGCCTTGGCCACCTCGAAGCCGCCGCGACTCGTCACTCCGCCATCTCAGGTCGCGGATCCACCACTACACGGCCCTCACTCCGTCGCGAGCTTCATCCCACTGTGACGCCATCATCGCCACTCCAGCGCACCTCCATACCGAACCAGAACCACCGCGCACCGTCATCCCAAACCGAGCTCGTCGCACGCCATCTCAGACCGTCGCGAGCCATCATCGTTTCAGAACGATTGTTCTGTTGTGTGAGCCATCAGCCGCCAGACACCGACGCTCCTGCCGCCAGCATCTCCTCCGTGGTAGCTCGATCCAAATCCTCCGTCTCAGTCCGAGCCTTGCAGGTGGCCATCGTTGCATCTCCATCCACTGCTCCTGCTTCTATTCACGCACGCACCAGGTGAAGGAGAAAGGGGTTTATGTTACTACCCCTTTTGGTCACTAGAGTATTATGTATTGATGCATTGAAATCTGCTTTGTTAGTTTTTTTTGTTATTTTCTTTGTGTTATTTTTTTTTAAATGGGTTAGTTGCTGGTTTTAACATGATTTAAAAGGGGGTTTTGGACTGATAAATTTTTTTTTTTTTTTGTAAGATTGTATTAGGCTATGTTGAAATAAATAAATAAAATGATGTAAAAAAAAATTACTTGAAAATATTTATTTTGGGATTGCTTTGTGAAATGTTTCATATTCAATTCCTTAGATATGAGGTAGCTCTGTGTGGACGTATCTGCCATGTTCTATCTCGTTTAGGAGTTCCTTTTTTTTCGAAAAAATTGAAATATATAAAAAAAACCCTTTTTAAATAAAAAAACCTTTTCAAAAAATAAAAACAAACAAACAAACAATTATTTTCTACAAGAACTACGTAGCTTTGAGTTTCCCATCGCAGCAGGGAATACGTAGGAGCGGGATTAATTATTCCGTCAAGCCGAAATTAATTTTTTCCTTTATTTTTGTGTTCTTTTAATTTTGCTAATTTAGATAATTAATTAATAATTATTTAATGTTTATGGGCTGCTTCATGACAAGTGTCATGTTCAATTTTTAGCTTCGAGGTTGCCCTATGGACTTATGTGCCATGTTTAACCTTATTTAAGATTTACCAATAATATTTATTTATTTAAAAAAAAAAGAATTGAAGAAACATAAAATATTAAATAAAATATATCAATAAATAATTTCTTCCTTGTAAATATTTTTGGGGTAAAAATAAATAATTTAATTTTGTGCAATTTATTTAAGGTATCATTCTTAGAATGAGCGATGTAGGGTGCTTAACACCTTCCCTACTCGTAACCGACTTCCGAACTCATTTTGGTTCCAAAGACCGTTTTTTAGGTTTTTTCCAATTTTTTATCCTAAATAAATAAATAAAATTGGTAGCGACTCTACTTTTTCTTAATCAATCTTTTTAGGGTTGTCCTCGTCGCGATTTTTTCGGTTGCGACAGTGATGACCACAACATTTCTCCAGAAGTCTCTGACAAGCTTGGGATGGACCAGCTCCTTGATATCAAAGAAGGCTGTCCACTTAGAGTATTCCAACTCTTCAGTGACATCCATTCCCCATTTCTTCATCTGTTGAAGATCAATAGTCTTGCCTGGTAGAATCTTCTCAACGTCAGCTATTCTCATTTCATATTTCTCAGCAAATCTCTTTTGGAGACAAACGCTTTGAAGATGCCATTTTTTTCAGAGAAGAAAGAATGAGAGTTTTGGAAGAGAGAAGGTTTTGAACGGGAGGAAGACGAAGATGAAAAGACTTAGGGCTTTTGAGAAGGATAAAGTTTGAAACTTTATGAAGATTGCCTTTTAAAGCAGTAAAAGCAGGAGAAAGAAAAAAAAACATTTTTAATTAAGAATGGCACGATTTATGTGGGGAACTGTAGCGCCCACTTAAAACATAATGAAAACATGGTTTCGAGGTAAAAACTGCCGTGTCCATGATTAGCTTCAGATTAACAAATGGTATTAAATAAATTAAATTTAAATAGATAAATAAATAATAACCATTTCAATAAAACTGTTGAGTTTCAACATAGTGACTCAGCAGAGACATACAGGTGATCACAGACAGTTCAAAACTCAGACATTTCATTCAACAATACAATGCATGTTTAAATTATCTCTAATAAATAAAAATCTTTCTTCTGCTAAAGGCTTAGGGAAGATATCAGCCCATTGATTTTCAGTTTTAACAAACTTAATATCAAAGATACCTTTCTGAACATAATCTCTAATGAAGTGATGTTTGATTTCTATATGCTTTTAGAATGCTGAATTGGATTTTTAGTTAAGCAGATAGCACTAGAATTATCACACCATACAGATATATTATGCTAAAAAATGGAGGTAATCCTCAAGTTGATGTTTTACCCATAAGAGTTGAGAGCAACAACTAGCAGCTGAGATATATTCTGCTTCAGCAGTAGATAGAGCAATAGTTGTCTGCCTTTTGCTTGACCAAGAGACCAAAATTTGCTCCAATGAAGTGGCATCCTCCACTGGTGCTTTTTCTTCTATTCTGTCTCCAGCAAAGTCAGCATCACAGAATCCCACTAATCTGTATTCTTTAGTTCTTAAATATAGCAAACCAAGATTAGTAGTACCAAGCAAATATCTAAATATTCTCTTGACAGCTTTAAGATGAGATTCTCTTGGGTCAGATTGAAATCTAGCACACATGCAGACATTAAATTGAATATCAGGTCTGCTTGAGGTTAAGTACAGTAAAGATCCAATCATACCTCTGTAGACAGTTTGATCTACCTTTTTACCTTCATCATCTTTACTTAGTTTTGCATTGGTTTCCATGGGAGTTTTCATAAGTTTAGCACTTTCGATTTTGTATTTCTTGAGCATTTCCTTGATATACTTTTGTTGATGGATGTAGATTCCATCACTTGTCTGTTTGATTTGTAGACCAAGGAAGAACTTCAGTTCTCCCATCATGCTCATCTCAAATTCTGCTTGCATCAGCTTTGAAAAATCCTTGCACAACTTTTCATTAGTTGCTCCAAAAATAATATCATCAACATATATTTGGACTATAATGAAATTTTCTTTAGAGCTTTTCTTAAACAGAGTAGTATCTACTTGACCTCTTGTAAAACCATTATGCATGAGAAAAGAGCTTAGTCTATCATACCATGCCCTAGGTGCTTGCTTCAAACCATATAGTGCCTTTTTAAGTTTAAAAACATGATCTGGTTTATCAATATCTTCAAAACCAGGGGGTTGTTTAACATAAACTTCTTCTTCAATTATTCCATTGAGAAAAGCACTTTTCACATCCATTTGAAAAAGAGTGATTTGGTGTTGTGCAGCATATGACATCAGTATGCGAATAGCTTCTATTCTAGCTACAGGTGCAAAGGTTTCAGTATAGTCAATACCTTCTTGTTGGTTGTAGCCTTGAGCTACTAACCTTGCCTTGTTTCTGACAACTTTGCCATCTTCATCTAACTTGTTTCTGAAGACCCATCTTGTTCCAATGACAGACTTGTTTTTGGGTTTGGAGACAAGTGTCCAGACATCATTTCTGGTGAACTGGTTGAGTTCTTCTTGCATAGCAAGAATCCAGCTTTCATCATCAAGAGCTTCTTCAATGTGTTTTGGCTCTATTTCTGACATAAAGGCCACATTGCTTGATTCTCTTAAGGTAGATCTGGTTCTCACTCCTTCTGAGGGATGTCCAATAATGAGATCCTTAGGATGATGAGTTTTGAATTTCCAGTCTCTTTCAAGAGGATGTTGACTTGTCTGTTGACTTGTCTGTTGACTTGTCTACTCCACTTGTCTGTCTGGTTCTGCTTCAGGTTCTGATTTGGTTAAGTCAGGTTGTTGATCTTCTGACTTGTTTATATCAAGACCTGCAAGATCATCTTCTAGATCTGACAATTCCTTATCAGTCTTTAAGTTATCATTAAATTTGACATGAACAGATTCTTCAATAACAGATGATCTAGAATTGTAAATTCTAAAAGCTTTAGACATTTCAGAATATCCCAAAAAGATAACTTTGTCTGTCTTAGAGTCAAACTTTCCAAGTTGATCCTTGGTATTTAAGATGAAGCATTCACACCCAAATGCATGAAAGTAAGAAATGTTGGGGCTTTTTCCTTTCCACAGTTCATAGGGAGTCTTCTTTAGAAAAGGCCTAATGAGTATTCTGTTTTGTACATAACAGGCTGTGTTTACTGCTTCTGCCCAGAAGTACTTAGGGAGATTATTCTCATTGAGCATAGATCTAGCCATCTCTTGCAGAGATCTGTTCTTTCTCTCAACCACTCCATTTTGTTGAGGAGTTCTAGGTGCAGAGAAATTTTGAGAGATCCCATTCTCCTCACAGAACTGACTAAACTGCTCATTTTCAAATTCTCCCCCATGGTCACTTCTAAGAGTAGAAATGCAGAAACCCTGCTCATTTTGTACTCTTTTACAGAATACTGAGAAAGCCTTAAAAGACTCATCATTGTGGGTCAAGAAGAGTAGCCAAGTATATCTAGAATAGTCATCAACTATGACAAATCCATATTTCCTTCCAGCTAAGCTAGCAACACTAACTGGTCCAAACAGATCCATGTGTAACAATTTAAGAGGTCTAGAGGTTGATACTTGGTTTTTAGATTTGAAACTTGATTTTATTTGTTTACCTCTCTGACATGCATCACACAAAACATCTTTCTTAAAACTAATATCAGGCAATCCTCTCACAAGGTTATCCCTTTTTAGTTTTGAAATTAATTTCATACTAGCATGTCCTAGTTTCTTGTGCCACAACCATCTTTCATCCTCTTTAGACATCAGACAGGTTACACTTTGATCTGAGAGATCAGTCAGTTCAATCTTATACAGATTTTGTTGCCTTTTAGCTGAAAAGAGGGTTTTGCCACTTAGATCTTTAACTATACAGAAATCTTTGGTAAAGGAGACATCAAATCCACTGTCACATAATTGACTTATGCTAAACAAATTGTGTTTTAATCCTTTAACCATAAGAACATTTGATATAGAGGGAAGAGGAGGTTTACCACCAATAGTACCAATTCCTATAACCTTCCCTTTCTGATTTCCACCAAATGCCACATGTCCTCCTTTCTTAAGTTGGAGGTCTAGGAACATAGACCTTTCTCCTGTCATGTGTCGCGAGCAGCCACTGTCCAGGTACCAGCAGTGGTGTTTTCTTTGTGCTGTTGAGAACATCTGCAATAGAGATTATTTGATCTTTAGGTACCCATAGTTTTCTGGGTCCTTTTCTGTTAGTTCTAGGAGTCTGTGAAGACTTCCTTCTTTTCTTATGAAGACACTTAGACATAACATGTCCAGTCTTTCCACAGAAATTACAGACAGGTATGGATTTAATAGAAGTAGATGTAGTAGAACACTTTAGAGTGCTTAGTTGATACTTTATGATGTATCTGATGGACATATCCTATACCTTCTTTGTTAAGGGAGTGCCTCTGACAGCCAAGCAGCTTAGTCAGATTTTCTCTACCATTAACAAATTTGGCAAGATCAGAAGTGAGCTCTTCCTATTTCTGTTGAAGTTTTTCAACTTCTTCAGACTGTGATGTATCACTAGAGATCTTAGCTTCATTAGACTTTTCAGTCTTCAGCTCACTGTTCTCCTTGGCAAATTTCTCACACTCTAGAGATTTCTGTTTATGCTCACTGAGGAGCTTAACATGATCTCTCTTGAGAGATTTGAAAGCCTTAGATAAACAGTTGGATTCCTCCAACAATTCTTCATAGGCATCAAGTAATTCCTCATAATCAGAATTTACCTCATTATCTGAATCAGAGTCAGTGTTAGCCATTAGACAGAGATTTGCTTCTTCCTCTGTCTCCTCATCAGAAGATGTTGACTCTAGATGTTCCCAAGTAGCCATCATTCCTTTCTTCTTCTTTTTGAAGAACTTCTTAAACGGGGCTTTCTTGAGTTGAGGACATTCTGCTTTGATGTGACCTGGTTTCTTGCACTCATAGCAGACAATTGAGTTCTTGTCTGTTGAAGTGGAATCTTTGAAGTTCTTGTCCTTGTTGAATCTTCTGAATGGCTTATCTTTTCTGAACTTCTTTTTCTGTAAGAGAAGCTTTATCTTTCTGGTTAGGAGAGATAGTTCTTCATCACTTTCAGAATCCTCAGGTTCAGACAGGTCAGCATCACTGGATGACTCGTCTGCTTTCAAAGCTTTAGAAGCTTTGGAAGACTTTTGATCAGCCTTCAGAGCAATTGACTTGCCCTTCTTTGTTGAGACTTCATCTCCAAGTTCTTGCTCATGAACAGTAAGTGTTCCAAGCAGTTCATCCATAGTCAAGGTGGTAAGATCTTTGGCTTGAGAGATAGCAGTTACCAGAGGTCTCCACTGCTTAGGCAGGCTCCTAAGTATCTTTCCAACCTTCTCAGCATTAGAGTAAACTTTGCCAAGAGACTTTAGACCATTGATGATAGTTTGGAATCTCCCTATCATTTGAGCAACAGATTCTCCTTCCTCCATGAGAAACCATTCATACTTTCTGACAAGTATGGCAATTTTTGATTCTTTGACTTTGGCTGTTCCTTCATGTGTGACAGCTAAGGTGTCCCATATTTCTTTGGCAGAATCACAGGCACAGACCTTTTCAAACTCATCAGGACTGAGAGCACAAATAATGTTGTATCTGGCTTTGTGATTCAGCTCCCACTTTGCCTTTTCTGCAGGAGTCCACTGAGCTTTTGGCTTGTCAGTGTTGTCATCATTCTTAGGAATGAAAGGACCATCTATGATGACATCCCAGAGATCAGAGTTTGTAGATAGAATGAACCATTGAAATCTATCTTTCCAATAGTTGTAGTTTTCTCCATTGAAGAATGGAGGTCTGGTTAAGGAGGCTCCTTCAGTCTGGTGACTTCCACTAGCTCCAGCAGTCATGTCTATTCTTCAGGATCTTTTACCTCTACACTATTAGATGCTCAACCCAGAGGCTGAGCTCTGATACCAACTGAAATAGACAACTATAAACACGAGAAGGGGGGGTTGAATTGTCTTTATCAGAAATTAAAATAAAGTTAAAAACTTTTTGCATGCAGAAGCTAAGCTCGGACAGGTGTAAAAAGGTTACACAGACAGGTCACCTGTCTGTTGTAGTTTGCTCAGAAAACAACACACGTATAGATGAAAAACAAGCTTGATAAAACAGTTTTAACCCCTTAGTTAGAAAGCAGATGATATATAATCAAAACAACTAAAGAGATTAAGGGAAGAGAGATTAACACAGATTTATCCTGGTTCACTCTTTAACACAAAGAGCTACGTCCAGTCCTTGGCAGCACCAAGATTTATCCACTATAACTGATCAGGTTACAGACTCCAAGTATTGTTTGCACACCTAGCCTCTTCAGGCTCCAACACAAGTATTCTTTGCACACCCACCTAGCCTCTTCAGGCTCACTCAGATTTGTTTGAGAGTTTGGTTTGTAATAAATACACTTACAGACAGACAGATCTTTCACTAACACTCAGAGAGTGGTTTAAATGTAAAGCTTAGGAAAGTATGCGTAATAACTTTAAATGATTGAAGAATACAGAGTGAATAAATGAACAGAGTAATGGCTCTTTAATGCTTTGTAAACTCTGATATGTTCATCTTCAATGACTTCTGTATTTATAGCCTTCAAACATTTAATATCCGTTAGAGACATTCCTTGCAACGATGGCTTCAAGCAGAGCTTCATTAAATGCAATATAGTCGTTCTGGGCAGCCATTAATGCAATGGAGACGTTGGTTGTACTCTAACATGAAGGATAATAGCTTTATGCATCGTGTAGACGCCAACTCAGAGTTGTGCAGAATGCTTTTGTACTTTTGCAGAGTATATTTCCCTTTCTATGTAATAACCAAAAGTACTAGGGAATAAAGCATGTTGGAAACATTCTTTAACTGGAAGTTTGTCTCTGACTTCCTAGGTTGCTTGAGAGAGAGCACTTCTGAGTTTCTTGATAAGCGTGAGAGAGAGTTCTCAGAGTATTCTTCATGAGGGGACAGCTTCCAAAAGCTTCCTGTACTTCGAGTTAGACAAGTTGAAGAGTAGAGCAGAGACAGGTTGTAAACCAGTTTGCACATAGTCAACAATCCTAGTCAGCAGACAGGTTGACTTTTTGGCTTATACGGACAGGTTGGTACTTAGGTAGACAGACAGGTGAGTTTTGTAATCTTCTGATCTGTACACTAAGTAGATAGGTTAGCAACCACAAAGTAGGTTAATTAAATCATTAACCAATGTTTAGTTTTCATCAAAACTTAGGGAAATGCACACAGACATTTTAGAGACTTAACAGGAAGGACAACCTTAATGGGCCAATGTGGGCAACTCAACTTTGACGCAAATCCAAATCAAACCTGCTTCACTATTTTGGCTGTTTCTTGAGTTGTAGATGTCCGATTGAAGTGATCTTGGATGCGAAGGAAAACTTAGAAGATTATCTACAAATCTTATTTTTGACTCAAGACCTGATTCGGCGTCTATCATGAATGAAATTGGGCTACAATTTTAGCACGAAACTCTGTACGGGTTTTGATTTAGTTAGGCTTGTAATTGGGCTTAAGAGTGTTCCAAGCCCATTAGGACTTAGAGAGGTGCATGAGCTAATACTCACACTATAAATAGGTTTCTTGTAACTCATTTCACAAGTTTGAATTCATTTGGAAGGTTTTCTCATACTTGAGATTTCTAGAGAGAGAGAGAGTTCTCCTCTTCTTGGTTCAAGAGTTGAACCATTGATTCTTATCTTGAATTTTCATATTCAAGTGGTGAATCCTACTTTGGCTTATCAAATTCAATCTTCTTCTCCAAGAAGAATGCATTTGTGGCGCCTCCTTCCCCTTCATCTTCTACCTATTCCATTTTCTACGTTTGTTCTTTAATTCTTGCACTTTAACTCTTGCAATTTACTTCTTGCAATTTACTTTCTACTTCATATATAAATTGTTCTTCTCTTCTACTCCTTTTGGTTTCACTTGATTCTTCACTTGAAGATCAAGTTTCTATTCTATTGTTCTTGTTTGTGTTTGATCTTGAATTTTTAGCAATTGAAATCAAAGAAAGATCCTCAAATGTTTAGTGATCAATCTTTGATCATATCAAATGGTATCTAGAACTAGATCTTTGATCTTCAATTGTTTTGAATTTTTGATCAATTTTTTTTTTCAAATTCTATGATGGTCTTTGAGTTGGAGTCAAATTCATGTTGAAAATTTCACATGCTAGTGGCACCATTTACCACAAGAATTGGTTGATGAAAAGTAATTTGAATCCAATTGTGGTTATGGATCTAGAATATGAAATGAGTTTGAATTGATCTTGCTTGAATTTTTGGTGAAATTTTTTTTTCCCTCCACATTTTCACTTTCAATTTTTGGCTCCATTTCTTGTATGTGCTCTTCCATCACATGTGATTTTGGTTGCTTCTTGAAAATTCAAGCATAGATCTATTTGCCTTACTTTGTGAATTTGAACAATTGCAAAATTCAAATTCAAATTCAAATTTCAATTCACAATAGTAAGATTGATTCAAATTTTAATCAAAAGTGCTTCAATGATTTGAAATTTTTAGAACCTAATAGATCTTCATAAAATTCAAGTTGTGGAAATGTTGTGTTTATCATCCACTTGAATGAAAGATCTAGGTCTCAAATTACTTGATTTGTGCTTCACTACTTGGAAATTATTCTACACTACTTGAATTGTTCATATTTCCAAGTATTACACCAATTATGTTCAAATTTGTTCATGATTGAAGGATCTTTTTGTAAATTCGAAAATTAAGTGTAATTGCTGTGAAATTGTAATTAGTAAAAGTCAAGTGGCTGCAATTTTTTTTAAAAAAAATCTGGTGTAAAAAGAAAAAAGTGGGCCAAAACCGTAAATATACAAAGTTTTGGGGCAAAAGTGCAAATTCTAGAAAATTCCAGCAAAGGTAAAAGACTTGCTACCATTTCACATGCTTGTATTTGTATTGATCCTTGACAAATTGGTGTAGCACATTACACATTGATCATTAATTGTTCACCAACACTTTGATTAAATTTGAATTACATCTTGTTGAACTCTTTCAACTTGTCTTACTTCACATCAATTTGAGTGTGCAATTCTTCTTGCACATTTCTTGCTTGTATTATAAACTCCATTAGTTTTGTATTAGTTGTTTTCAAAATTCTTGTCCTTTTTGAATTGATTGCCTATTGGTTGATTTGTCACTTGTTTAATGGAGACTAATTGTTGAGATATCTTGTTTCAACTTGTAGATCCCTTGAGGAGGAAACTCTTGAGTGGAAAGAGACAAGAGAGAAATCATCTTGTAAAAGTCTATATTGAGTGATATATACGAGTGGCAATTTTTGAGTGAATGGTGAGTGAGTGGTGAGGTCCTTGTTATATTCATTTTTTACTTTAATCTTTTCTTTCACTTGCACTTTAAGTGTATTTGTTCCTCGTTGGATTGTACTTAATTCTTTTTGATTTTTGGTGGTGTAATTATTCTTATTGCTGTAATCTTCATCTGATTTGTGTACTTTTCAATTTTCTGGAATTTGTATTGTAATTTCTCAAATTGTAAGTGCAACATGGCTTCACAACATAAAGAAGACATTGAAGATTCTCCTCCATCATCACCAAGAACAAGGAACTTGCATAGGAAGTTGGATAGAATGACAAGGAACATAGAAAGAGTGTTTGAAAGATTAGAGGTGCTTGAGAACAAAAAAAGATCAAGGCATGACAACTCACTTAGAGGCTCATCAAATTTGGAAGACAACCATGAAGATAGACCTAGATTTGATAGATGGAGACCTAGACATGAGCATAGAGGAATAAGGCATGAGAAGGATGACAAGTTGCATAATGTGAAAGTGAAGATCCCTAGCTTCCATGGGAAGAGTGATCCCGATGCTTACATGGAATGGGAGACCAAATTGGAGCACATATTCTCTTGCTACTATTATAGTGAAGAAAAGAAAGTAAAGGTAGCTAGTCTAAGATTTCATGATTATGCTTTAATTTGGTGGGATCAATTGTGTAAAGTGAGAAGAAGGTATGAAGAGAAACCAATTAGTACTTGGAGAGAAATGAAGAGTGTTTGAGAAAAAAATATGTGCCTTTAAACTATACTAGAGACCTACAACATGCACTCAAGGTTCAAGCACAAGTGAAGAGAAAGAGCTCCTTCAAGAAGGAGGGTGACTCATCAAAACAACTTGAAGTTGTTGGTAAAAGTGGATCAAAGGCCACATTTCCTAACTCTAAACCTTCTACTTCTACCCTTTCTTCTATTCCTTCTATGCACCACAACAAAAATATTACTCTTGTACCCCTCTCTACAAATGAAATTAGTAAGGATAAAAAAAAATGAGAGAAAAAAGGGAGCTTGAGAGAAAAGCCAAGAATAACAAAGAAGAAAAAGAAATAAATGCAAAAGAAAAGAATGTGCCACAAAATAATATGGAAAAGGCAATTGGCACAAGTGAGCAAAACGTTTTCGAAAATAAAAAGGTTAAAGAACAAGATGGCAAAGAATGCATAGTTTTAAAAGAAAAAGAAGTAAAGAAAATACCTTTGGAAAACCATCCGTTGTATTTACTTTACTCCAAAAATTTAGGTAACAAGTCTCTTCCATATTTTTCTTTACCTACTACCTTTGAGTTTCTTTTGGATAAACTTCAAGTCACTCCTCAAGAAACTAAAGAAATTCAAAGGCTTGTAGTAATCTACAATGATGCTATCTTGGTACAAAGCAAAACACAAGTAAATCTTCTTGAACATTTAAAATGTGTTTTGTTATTACTTAAGAAAGAAAAACCTTTTGCTAATCTTGAAAAATATACTTTTTGCACCACCAAAGTGGAATGTTTGGACTATATTTTAAGTGATAAAAGTGTGCATATTGATAAGGTTAAAAGTACGATAAAAGAAGTTTTCTTAGTAGGGCAACCAATTAATAATATTCAACTTAAAGATGTTTGTTTGCCTACTAATACTTCTACCTTACCTATGTGCATTGAACCTATTTTGAAAATTCAAAAGCAACTAAAATGCACATCCATCAAGGTTCTCATTCATTGAGAGAACTAAGACACATATTAAATATCTTTCCAAATGTTTCTCTCAATAATGGACAAACATTACCAAACAACCTTAAAGGGATTACACCTTGTGGAAAATATTTGAAAGGGTTGTTTCCCAATACTTGTTTTCAAAAGGGTGGTTTTTGACCCGGGAGGATAGGTTGAGAATTACAACGATAATAAGGGAATTGCCTTCCCAAATAAGGGAGTTTCCATCCCAAATTTTTTTTTTTGGATCTATATAAAAGAATAAACCTAAACATCTTCTCTTTAATGTAGGATTAAAATTCGGGATGAATTTTCTTCAAGAAGGAGGGGATGATGTGTTCCTAGGAAGGACAACCCTAATGGGGCAATGGGGGCAAGTCAACTTTGAAGCAAATCCAAATCAAACATGCTTCACTATTTTGGCTGTTTCTTGAGTTGTAGATGTCCGATTGAAGTGATCTTGGATGCATTGGAAAGCTTAGAAGATTATCTACAAATCTTATTTTCGACTTAAGACCTGATTCGGCATCTATCATGAATGAAATTGGGCTACAATTTTAGTACAAAATTCTGTACGGGTTTTGATTTAGTTAGGCTTGTAATTGGGCTTAAGAGTGTTCCAAGCCCATTAGGACTTAGAAAGGTGCATGAGCTGATACTCACACTATAAATAGGTGTCTTGTAACTCATTTCACAAGTTTTGAATTCATTTGGAAAGCTTTCTCATACTTGAGATTTCTAGAGAGAGAGAGAGTTCTTGTCTTCTTGGTTCAAGAGTTGAACCATTGATTCTTATCTTGAATTTTCATATTCAAGTGGTGAATCCTCCTTTGACTTATCAAATTCAATCTTCTTCTCCAAGAAGAATGCATTGGTGGCGCCTTCCCCTTCATCTTCTACCTATTCCATTTTCTACTTTCGTTCTTTAATTCTTGCAATTTACTTCTTGCAATTTACTTTCTACTTCATATATAAATTGTTCTTCTATTCTACTCCTTTTGGTTTCACTTGATTCTTCACTTGAAGATCAAGTTTCTATTCTATTGTTCTTATTTGTGTGTGATCTTGAATTTTTAGCAATTGAAATCAAAGAAAGATCCTCAAATGTTTAGTGATCAATCCTTGATCATATCAGGGTTACTTGAACAGTTTAGAGATATGAACCTAGGTATGGATTTGACTGAGGATAGAATATGCTTAGGTATGATCACCATCAGTAGTGAATTTCTAAGAGACCTTAAAGCTAAACAAGTTCAGGATGAATATCTGCAAGGAGAGGATCCGATGGTGTGTTGAGGTTTAGAGATCGGATATGTGTGCCCGAGGACTTAGAGCTTAGGAAGATGATCCTAGAAAAGGCACATAAGAGTCAACTGAGTTTTCACTCAAGAGCCACCAAGATGTATCAAGACTTGAAGAAGATGTTTTGGTGGCCAAAGATGAAGAAAGAAGTGGTAGAGTATGTTCTATCATGTTTGGTTTGTCAGAAAGCTAAGATAGAACATTAGTGTTAAGTCTCTAAAATGTCTGTGTGCATTTTCCTAAGTTTTGATGAAAGCTAAACATTGGATAATGATTTAATTAACCTACTTTGTGGTTGCTAACCTGTCTACTTAGTGTACAGATCATAAATAGCAAAACTCACCTGTTTGTCCATATGTATGACAACCTGTCTGGATAAGCAAAAGTCAACCCATCTGCTGACTAGGATTGTTGACTTTCTACAAATTAGTTTCAACCTGTCTCTGCTATGTTCTCCTACTTGTCTAAGGTTCTTCGATAGGAACTCGAGTACACGAAGCTTTTGAAAGCTGTCCCCTCATGCAGAAGACTCTGTCTTTCTCTCTCACACTTATCAAGAAATTCAGAAGGTCATTCTCTCAAGCAACCTAGGAAGTCAGAGATAACTTCTAGTTAAAGAATGTTTCCAACATGCTTTATTCCCTAGTACTCTTGGTTATTACACGAAAAGGGAAATATACTCTGCAAAGTACAAAAGCATTCTACACAACTCTGATTTGGCTACTGCACGATGCATAAAGCCATGATCCTTCCTGTTAGAGTACAACCAACGTCCCTATTGCATTAATGGCTGCCCAGAACGACTCTATTGCATTTAATAAAGCTCTGCTTGAAGCCATCGTTGCAAGGAATGTCTCTAACGGATATTAAATGTTTGAAGGCTATAAATACAGAAGTCATTGAAGATGAAGACATCAGAGATTACAAAGCATTAAAGAGCCATTACTCTATTCATTCTTTTTATCTGTATTCTTCAATTATTTGAAGTTATTACGCAGTCTTTCCTAAGTCTACATTTAATCCACTCTCTGAGTGTTAGTGAAAGAACTGTTTGTTTGATTGTATTTATTACAAACAAGCTTCTCAAAACAAACCTGTGTGAGCCTGAAGAGGCTAAGTGAGCAAAGAATACTTGTCTTGGAGCCTGAGGAGGCTAGGTGTGCAAACAATACTTGGAGTCTGTAACCTGATCAGTTATAGTGGATAAATCTTGGTGCTGCCAAGGACTGGACGTAGCTCTTTACGTTAAAGAGTGAACAAGGATAAACAACTGTGTTAATCTCTCTTCCCTTAAACTCTTTAGTTGTTTTGATTATATTATCTGCTTTCTAACTAAGGGGTTAAAAGTGTGAATATCAAGTTTGTTTTTCATTTGTATGATTGTGTGCTTTTTTGTCAAAATATACCAGACAGGTCACCTGTCTGTGTAAGCTGTTTTACACTTGTCTGAACCTAGCTTCTGTGTGCGAAAAGTTTTCAACTTTGTTTTAATTTCTGATAAACACAATTCAACCCCCCTTCTCGTGTTTATAGTTGTCTATTTCAATTAGAAGCCTGCAGGTTTGTTGCAGTCTTTGGATATCCCAGAGTGGAAATGGGATAGTATAGCCATGGACTTTGTGGTTGGACTACCACGAACTTCGAAGAGGTTTGATGCGATTTGGGTTATCATTGATAAGTTAACAAAGTGTGCTCACTTCTTACCAAGTTGAGGCTAAGTCCAACTGATCACCCTTGTAAGACTCAATAACTTAGAGATTTTGATGTATGACAAATATACAATTTAATGTGTGTGCAAGTGTTTTTAGTGTCAAATTGCAAAGACAGGTATCAATCTGTGAGTAACAAGTTCTGTGAGCAATTAAAGAAGAATATTCAAGGAAGAACTTGAAGAAATCAAAAGAGCTACATGGAGGAATCAAAGAGCAAGGACAAAGATCAAGGAATCATCAAGACAAGAGCTTAAAGGAGAAATTAGATTTAAGTCTTAGATATTTTTGTAAGAGAAGAAATCTCTTATTCACAAATAGCTTATTTAAAAAGATGCATGAAGAAATCATTTTTCACAATCTGCATTAAAAGGAATAAGTTTTAATGAAAATGGTTTTTTGGAAATTAAAAAAATTATTTGTCAGTACAGCCATGTATTCAATAGGTGTATATCCTTTTCTGTAACTGACAAATGAATATAAGGTTTTTGATTCAGTACATAAATGTACTACACCTATGCACAACATGAAATCAGATCAGTTATAAATGGTTAACTGAATACAGCCCTGTACATATGCTATGTACGCGTGTATTCAAGTTTCTGGAAAATCTGATGTTCATTAATACATAGATGTACTGAATGGGTGTACTGGTGGATTAACCAAGCTCAAATTTTGGAAAAACACGTACAACCATGTACTACACAGGTGTACAGAAACTATCAGTATGAAAATGGTTAATACATCCCTGTACTCAACCCCTGTTCAAGAACTTGAATCAGTTTAACAGATTCTGCTATCAAACCCAAATCTGTTTTGATTGATCCCAACATCTATAACTTGTTTTCTATATAAAGTGGGATCAAAGGAACACTCATAACATATCAGAATTACACGAAATCAATTTGAGAGATCAATTGTGAAAATCATTCATATCTTTCTTGAGCTTATTGTGAAAAGAGTGTTTCATTCTCATTAAAGTTTCAACTTGTGTATATGACTATTGAGAGTTTAGAATCAAACGTTTTTCTTTCTATTTGATTGTAAGATAGAGGGAGTCTCTCTGTGTGGTTAGGGTGAGGAATCCTAAGGAAGAACATTGATTGAGGCTCTTCACAAGAATGTGGTATCTCGAGGTGAAGCAGTGCTCTGTGGTGTAAAGGTTTTTCAGGCTACCTGGTTAAAGCTTAGTGTGTTAGTGTGTCAATACCCACAGGTGGAGTGGGGATTGGATGTAAGTCACACGGTGGTGGTGGCTGAACCAGTATAAAACTGATCGTGTGGTATCTCTAAACTCAAAACTCCTTTACTTTCTGTCCATATTCAAGAATCTATGATTTTGATGTATTAAGTTTCAATTGATATCATTTCTTGATATATGTTTTAACCTGAACTGAAACCTGAATGCAATTGTAATCAATCTTGTGTTATCAATTGTTCAAGACTGAGTTAATTAAACTGTTCTTGATCAGTTGTTGTTTGAATCTGATATTTGCACTATCTGTTTCAAATATTTAAAGGCTTAATCAATTGCTACATATTGATTTTACTGAGTATTGAAACTTATTTGAATCTATCTTTCTGAATTACCTTCTTATCCTCATCACTTTCTATTCAAGACTTTGTGAAAAGCCCCTCACTGTTTTTGTTTAAAGATCCTGAGGCAACATAAATCAGAAAATTAAGTTTTGTGAAACAAAATGTTTTGAAAAGATTTTTCAAAGAGGAAAGTTTTTGAAAACTCAATTCATCCCCCCTCTTGAGTCTTTGAAGCCAAAACAACAACCCTCAACTCGATGGGTAAGTAAGAGACGATCTATCCTTAGAAGGTTAGCTGGGAGTATGTGTAGTACCTAATTTTTGTCATCCCTATAGTAGGATAAACAAGAGGTGATAGGAATTTGTTGAGGTATAGATATGACTGGTAAGATGAGAACCCTAAGCTCAACGTCATTAAGTAAGTTGGTTTCAATAGATTTTAACATGATCGAGACAGAGCATCGTTAAAGAAAATCTAAGGTAATGATCAATGTCCGTAGTTAAAATTGATAGTATGATTTTGAAGAATTACATGAACGTGTCTATAGTAGTTTTACCTAAGCTGAATGTGTGCGGAAAAAGGAGTTACTGAGTAAAACGAAGTTGTTAGAAAAGTTCAAAATTTATGGGTTAGATAATCCCAACCGATCTGATTTCTTTTGGTTTTAGTTGCATTAAGAGGTGCAATAATGTTCTTTTGAGGTTGAGATGTATAATTATGATATAACTTGGAGTAGTGAATGATGATCAAAAGGAACTAAGACCTAGATTGGGAATCTTGGATAGGAATTGATGTATATGCTGTCAAAGAAGTGAAAATCTTAGTCTGAATCTTGGTGTTAACAGTGAGAGTTAAGGATGTAGAGGAAAAAATTTTCTAATGGATTAGTATTAAAGAAAGAAGAGATTAAGTTTTGATTAATTTCTTTATGTGTGGAAGATTAAGATAAAATTGTTAAGGACATGAAGAATGAATTGAGGATAAGGGATTAAATTTTGAGGATCAATATAATGAAGAATAAGTATGAAATGTGTTATTAAGTGACAAAAGTCATCTAAGGGAAAGTGAATACGGGAAGTAAAATGTAGGATCTTGGGATTGAGGTGTAATTACAAGATCCTGTCTAGTTTCGAGTCAAGAAATTTTGAGGACGAATTTTTTTTTTAAAGTGGGATAGTAATGTAACACCCCGGTTTTTACTATTTTTCAATATCAGTAAAACCTAATTGTTTATATTATTTTATTCGGAGTGATTAATTATCTGGATATTTATTTTAATTTATTTTTATGTAGTTTAGTTTGAGTAATTTTATTTACTCATTTAAAATTATTTTATTAAGTGCGTTAGCACTGACTTATTTCAGTGTATGCACGCTTATTAGACAATAATATTATGTTATTGTCACTATTATTATTTATTTAGAAAATATTTGAAATAGTATGATTGGAAGAAAATTATTTTCATATTTTACTCTATTAAATTTTAGATTTTAAAATATGTTGGCTTAAAATTAATCTGAGATTAATTTTGGATCATTGATTTTCTTGGTAGATCTATTTAACTATCAATCTTTACTTTAATTTGAATTTTGAAAGTATATATTTGTCACTCATTATTTTTAGATCTAATGGTTAATAGTATTTTCTTTTCTAAAATTAATTTTAACCACTCATTTTACCTATTATTAACTAAAATGAAAAGAAAATAAATTTTAGGCTAAATTACCTTTTTGGTCCTTTATCTTTTGGGTAAAATTCATTTTGGTCCTTTATCTTTAAAAAGATTCATTTAGTCCTTTATATTTCAAAAGTGACCCAAAATGGTCCTTTCCGTCATCTCCCATCTAAACTCCGTTAGAAACTAGTGACGTGGCCATTAAAAAGATTCATTTTAGCCTTTATGTTTCAAAAGTGACCTAAAATGGTCCTTTCACGTAGGTTATAATTAATGGAAAAATTAACAGAGCTTACGGAAAGGACCATTTTGGATCACTTTTGAAACATAAAGGACTAAAATGAATCTTTTTAAAGATAACGGACCAAAATAAATTTTACCCAAAAGATAAAGGACCAAAAAGATATTTTAACCTAAATTTTTCACCTTATCTCTCCATGTCCCGTACACTACCCCCACTACACTCTTCCCTTCTTCTTCTTCTTCTTCTCTCTTTTTTTTTTTCTCTTCTCCTCCAGAACCCATCTGCATCTTCCTCCTCCTTTACACCAAATCAGTTGCACCGCTCCTACGAGCTCCGGCCGTCGTCGTCCAGCCACGTCCAGCCGCGCACACGTTCGGCTGCCGCTCGATGGAGATGAGACAACCACCGCACCTGGGTCGATCGTTTCCTCTTACGCCTCCCTCTGTCGCCGCGATAGCTCCACAGTCGTTCGACCACCGTCACAGTTGCGCCTAGAGTGAGGAGAAGTTTACCTTGCATTTAGACTCTCATCCCACATGTTCTGGCCATCTAGTTCAACACTGTGTCGCCGTCATCCACCGTACCGCCGCCTATACTCCGCCGCGTCGGACCACTCTCATCTTCATCATTTTCTTTAGTTTAGTATTTGATCTATCGGATCTATTTTTTGTATTTGACGACGTTCTTCTTCAATTATTTTTAATTGTTCTAATAACCGTTGGATTTCTTCCATATCATTTGATTTCTTTACTGTTTCCATATTTTCATTTTTTATCCTCTCCATGATGTTACTGGTAGGGATAATTTTGATTCTTCTAGACTTGTTTCTTGTTTTACTATTATTTTTTCTAATTCTCTTCATTTTAATAATTCTTCTAATTCTTTTATGGTTATACATTTATTCTTCTCTTCATCTTCTAAAAGCTTTTCTAATTGTTCAAGAGCCTTTCTAATTTTTTCGATATCTTTATTTTCATCTACCTCCTTGCCTTTACTTATATTATTTAGTATATCTCTTATATTATTTATTTCACTTTAACCTTTTTATATTCTATTATAAGTATAATTTATAATTTTATTGATATTTTTTATTAATTGGATAATATTTTTATTAGTTTCTTTAATTATTTTTTCTATGCCTTCGAATTTTGTTGACATTTCTTCTGATAAACCCATCATTTTATTGTTTTATTATTTATTATTATTTTATTCAAAAGGGTACGGTACCCGGTACCACGAGCCACAACCCACAGCCACAAGCCAACTATTCCAATTCCTTGACTGTTCACCTGCTTCCTCGTCTTCTCCAACCCCTAACAAATCCACCTCTCTCTCACGGGTGCTTTTATGGTTCACCTCTTGATTTTGGGGTGCATCGGTGGTGCCCAGTGATTACCTCTTGATTTTGGGGCTGGTTTAATTTTTTTTTATAAATTAATTGTTAGAGGGATTTATTTGCAAAAAGAGTTATAACCCCCCCTTCTCTCTCCATACTACCACCCCCACCTTCATTCCAGTTGCTCCGTCACCGGCGACCACCGCGCCGGAGCTGTCTCTAGAGCCACGCCCCTTGCAGATCATTTTTGTGGCAATCAAGACAAGCATCAACTTCATAGAGTCCTCATCTTCCTCTTGAGTTGCAATTTCATTGCCGTCACCAGCTTGGCACTCATCATCGTCACTGTCAATGTTCAAAAGGCCGTGTCTGTTCTGCTCTGCCCGCCTTCGAAGCATGGACACATTGAAGTAGTAACTAAATGTCTCCTTTTTGGGTTTTGAAGGAAAAATGATGGAGAGATAGTTCGAGAAATTCTTGCAAAAGGATGAGATTGCAATTGCTGACACCGTCATCGAGAGCTTCACACGTTAATCTTGAACTTCATTTGAGTACAGTGAGTGTTTTATGATGACAGATTCAGCATCCACCTCTTCCTCTTCCTCGGGTCATGGATGGACATTCGATGTGTTCCTGAGCTTTAGAGGCGAAGATACTCGCTTCGGTTTTACTGGCAATCTCTACAATGCTCTGTGTGTCAGAGGAATCCACACATTTATTGACGACGAGCAGCTTCAAAGAGGGAATCAAATCACACCCTCACTTTTTAAGGCAATTCAACAGTCCAAGATTGACATCCTTGTGCTTTCTAAGAACTATGCATCTTCTTCATTCTGCTTGGATGAGCTCGTCATCATCCTTGACTGCCTTAACAACAAAGGTGCTTTCGTTTTCCCCATTTTTTATGACGTGGATCCTTCAGATCTACGACATCTGAAAGGTAGTTATGGAGAAGCACTGGCTAAGCATGAGAAGAGATTCAAGGATAACATGGAGAACATGGAGAGGTTGGGAAAATGGAAGATGGCTCTGCAACAAGTAGCAAACCTGTCCGGCTGGCATTTCAATATTAAACCTGGGTACCCCATCTCACCAATCCTTCACTCTCTTTTTTTCTAATGATTTAATTAAAAGAAATGTTTGTTAGCCATGACCAAATTAATAATTGAATATCTAACAAACAGTTTGATTTGTAATGATATCAAGACATAGATATGATACATTTACTATGACTTTACACAATCTTCTATGATTGAGCAGACGTGAATATGAATACAAGTTTATTGGGAGTATTGTTGAAGTGGTTTCTAACAAGATCAATCGTCTTCCTTTACATGTTGCTGATCACCCGGTTGGATTGGAGTTTCGAGTGTCGCAAGTAAACTTGCTTTTGTATGGTGGATCTGATGATGGAGTCCACATGGTAGGGATCTATGGAATCGGTGGAATAGGTAAAACTACACTTGCTCGAGCAATTTATAATTCGATTGCTCACCAATTTGAAGGTTTATGTTTTCTTGAGGATGTGAGAGAAAATTCAGAGAATCGTGGCTTAGTACATCTCCAAGAGACTCTTCTTTCTCAAATAGTTGGAGAGAAGGATATTAAGTTAGGAAGTGTCAGTCGAGGAATTCCAATAATAAAGCATCGGCTCCGTCAGAAGAAGGTTCTTCTGGTTCTTGACGATGTTGATGATCTGGAGCAGTTGAAAGCAACTATTGGAGGTTCTGATTGGTTTGGTTCTGGCAGCAAAGTCATCATTACAACTCGGGACAAGCAATTGCTAACAAGTCATGGGGTTAAGAGAACATATGAGGCAGCAGAGTTAAATGAGAAAGATGCTCTTGAGCTGCTTAGTTGGAATGCTTTCAAAACTGACAAAGTTGATCCAAGTTACTTGGACATTTTAAGTCGTGCAGTAAATTATGCTGGCGGCCTTCCATTAGCTGTGGAGGTAATAGGTTCCAATTTGTCTGGAAAAACTACAAAAGAATGGGAATCTGCATTAGATCAATATAAAAGAATTCCTGTCAGAAAAATCCAAGATATACTTAAAATTAGTTATAAATCTCTGGAGGAACCGCAACAGAATATTTTTCTTGACATTGCCTGTTGCTTCAAAGGATGTTATTTGGCAGATGTGAAAAAAATACTTTCTGCTCATCATGGTGTCTGCCAAGAATATGATATTGGAGTGTTGGTTGAAAAGTCTCTCATAAAGATTAATGGGTATGGTCATTTGACTTGCGTGACATTGCATGACTTGATAGAGGTCATGGGTAAAGAAATTGTACGACAAGAATCACCAGAAAAGCCTGGCAAACGCAGTAGGTTATGGTTCCATGAGGATATAGTTCAAGTTTTAGAAGGAAATATGGTACGGCAGATATGCATGGTGTAGTTTTTTCATATTGTTATCTTTTGATTATTATGTTATAGACCACATTATATTTATGCCTCTGTTTTCAATCTCTTGTTGACTATTATGTCAGCTGTCTTTTCCTTCCCTTTATGATAAGTAAACTTCTCTAATATGCATGTAAAATTCCTGACATATATATTCATGTGTCGTGATTGACTTGTGCTTTTTTGTCAAAAGGGAACAAGTAGAATTCAAATGATAAATATGGATTCCGTCGAATGTGAAGTAGACTAGGATGGAAAGGCCTTCAAGAAGATGAAAAACCTCAAAACACTTATTAGAAATGTTTGTTTTTCGAAAGGTCCCAAACATCTTCCAAACAGTTTAAGAGTGTTGGAATGGCTGGGATATCCTTCAACTTCTTTACCATCTGATTTTTATCCAAAGAAACTTGTCATATTTGATTTGCCCCAAAGTTGCTTAATGACACTTGAGTTGGCCATGTCAAAGAAAGCAAGTACAATCAGTTTTATTTTCTCTGGTGTTGTATATCAATAAATTCATTTTAAGAAAATTCATTTGATACTTTTCGTTTTTTTGGCAGAAATTCATGAATCTGACAGTTTTAAATTTTGATCATTGCCAATGGATAACAGAGGGAACCGGATCCTCTCTAGTAAATGGAGAGGTCCATTATGAGAGATAAAGACACATATTAAAATAATATTATTTTATAAATAATATTATTTTAATATATGTGTCCCTCTCTCACCTACTGGAATGGTTCAGTAAATGGAGAGGAATCCATTCCATAACAGAGATACCTAATGTATCTGGTGTCCCAAATTTAGAAAAATTATCATTTTCTAAATGCGAGAATTTAATTAAAATTCACGAATCTGTTGGATTCCTGAAGAAACTTAGAATCTTGAAAGCTGCTCATTGCAATGGGCTTAGGACTTTTCCGCCCATCAAGTTGACATCTCTTGAAGAACTTGACCTTTGGGGCTGCTCAAGTCAGAAATATTAGGAAAGATGGAAGCTATAACAGACCTTGAATTGAACGGCACTGGCATAAAAGAATTTCCAGTTTCCATTCAATATCTTACTAAGCTTCGAGGCTTAGTGGTGAACAGCTATGGAATGTTTTACTTACCAATTACATTCCTAGCACTTGAGAAGTTGTATGTTTTCAATCTTCGGTTGCAATTACCTAAAGAGGACACTGGAGAAGAAAAAGTGAGCCCAATCTATTCATCAAACTTGGAAGATATTTTTCTGATAAATTGCTACATATCAGATGATTTCCTTCGGAAAGGTCTCACGTGGTTATCCAACGTGAAAAGTTTACAGATATCTGATGATAATTTCACTATTCTTCTGGCATGCATAAAAGAATGTCGTCTTTTATGGTATCTTAATTTGGATCGTTGCATGCTTCTTCGACAAATTGAGGGGATTCCACCCAACTTAAAATCATTAACTGCAAAAGGTTGCACATCCTTGAATGATTTAGACCTCACACTTCTTCCTGTATGTACCAAAGAATGTCACTTCTTGAAGAATCTTTTTTTAGATGATTGTAAGAATCTTCAAAAAATTACAGGAGTTCCATCGAACATAGAATATTTATCTGCCGTAAACTGCGAATCCTTGACTTCCTTGTGTGGAAAAATGTTACCGAATCAGGTTACTCTTGTTTCCTTTTTTTTATGTGTATTTGATTTTACAATTGATATTCAGGTTGACTCTGACTCTACACATGTTATGTTGCTGACTTGCTGACAGGAATTGCATGAGCGGGCTAGATTCATGTATCTTTTGCCAGAGACAAGGATTCCAGAGTGGTTTGAGCACTGTAGCAGAAGACCTTCAATTTCTTTATGGTTTCGTAACAATTTCCCTACCATATCTCTCTGTCTTGAATTTGGAGAGAGGAATCATCATCCTTTTTTCCCAGTTGGATTTCACCTCGAATTGGTCATAGGCAAAAAACTCCCGAGTTACCAAAGATCAAGTCTTTTGGCCTCAGGATCTAGCTGGTAATATATATATATTTGATAAATTACAGATAGATGAAGAGCATAATATCGAAGAAGATTGGAATCATATTGAGGTTTCTGTTTCTCTTTCTCTTTCTAATGATGGTTTTTGGATCCGGGATGACGTTTATTATACTTTTGATGGTGAAGATTACTGGTACCCAGAAGAGGTTCCAGGGGAAATGTTTCCCATACAAATTGGACTCCACGTAGTCAAACAAGGAAGTTGCATGGAGGATATCCGATTCACCAATTCTTATTAAATGGGCAAATTAAATGATGGTCTCATAACCTCGGAATAAAAAAAGCACCTGTTTCTGAAGACGTATTTTGGTGGACATGAGTGTCAATAACAATATATGCAATAACAACAAAATTTGGCTTTACTGGAAATGCATGTGGAGATGGGTGGGGTGTCTTTCATTGCTTCCATCTCCAGCAATGATGTCAGTGAACAAGAATGCGAATTGGGATTCGAATTCAATGCCATCAATGTGGATAAGTGGTAGCACTAGCCTCCCAGGTAAATGTGCTTGTGGCATTTCCTTTTTTATTTTTCTGCTTTTCGTTGTCACTAATTTTAGTTGCCCTATATATTATGCTCCTGTATAAAAATGGAAGAAACAAAAAAATGTAAGAAAAAGACTGAGTGTTATTTGTAAAAGTCCTTTTTTCAATATAATTAGTTAGCTTGTAGGAACATCACACTAAAGTTGTTAGCATAGCCATAGCCATAGCCAGGGGATGCTATGTTAATACTTAATGTGATGTTTAACTAGTGATTGTCCTGTTCCTTAGTTAATAAGTTGATAGATTATTTTTGTCCATCTATCAATATTAATTGACCAGCATGGGTTAGAGTACCCCTTGTACTCTTTGTTATATACACTTTGGCTTATCAAAAAAAAAAAATATTTGACCAGCGTGGCATAATTTTATACTACTAGTAAATACCAATCTAATTCTGATTCCTTGCAAATCCATTTCTTTTCTTGACTAGTTAAATGCCTGATAACTATTGAAAGTAATAAGTTGAGAATGCATGACCTGATACAAGAGATGGGGAGACAAATTGTTGCACAGGCTCACCCCTGTTAAAACTATATGCCTGCATAACAATGAGATGAGACTTGAAAACTTATAGAATTTCATGCATTATTATAATTAATTTTTTCCTTTATGCATTGTATTTAAAGGGAACTGATGAAATGGAAGCAATTGTGGACCACCTTTCCCTCAACAAGAAGTTGTGCAATGGGGTGGAGATGCCTTCAAAAGGATGACAAACCTTAGAAAACTTTTAGTTCAAAATACACATTTCACTAGCGGGTCCAAGCACCTTCCAAATAACTTATGATTGCCTGATTGGAAGAAATATTCTCCATCATATTTGCCATCTGATTTTCATCAGCCCAAGAATCTCTTGCTGTGACTTAACTTGCCACATAGTTGTTTCAGCAAAATAAAAAAACCACTAAAATATGTGTTTATTCTACATGATCATTCTTAATGCTGATTGCTTCAATTATTCTTCAAGTTCGACAAATTGACATATATGAATTTCATTAGTTTTAAATCCTTGCCGGGAATACTTGACATTTCTAGAATCCCAAATTTAACAAACTTATATATTGATTATCATAATAATTTGCTCAAGATTCATTGAAGAAAGAATATTTTCATCTTTTTCTGATATGATAATACATAGGATACATTTATAGGATTACAATGTGAAAGGAAACAAATCAGAAAAGGAAAACTAAATCAATCCTAATAATCCTAATCCTGGAATAAATCGAAATATGGAAACAATCCAACCAAATCCCCCTAATTCAATCCCTTTATTTCAGGGATTTCCAGCTGATTATTTACACCCTCTTTACATAGCCAAATCACACAAAATCTTTCTATTTTCAACACCCCCCTCAAGTTGGTGCATAGATATTGATCATGCCCAACTTGTCAATGAAAGATTCCAACTTGGGTCTGAATTGGCCCTTAGTAAGGACATCAGCAATTTGTTGCTCAGAAGTGACAAATGGCATACAAATAATTCCATTATCCAGCTTTTCTTTAATAAAGTGTTTATCAATCTCAATGTGTTTGGTACGATCATGCTGGACAAGATTATTTGCAATGCTTATAGCTGATTTGTTATCACAAAACAGTCCCATTGTAACACCCTGTTTTTCAGAATATTTTATTTAAGCTGGCTGTATTAAGTTGGATTTATTGTTTAAGGGCTTAGTGGGATTTTCGGCTAAAAGTCCTTTTCTGGTACATGAGCACGCCCATGCTCATTAGCCAGCAAGCCCGTGCTTAAAGTCAGAAGCGTGTTTCTGATTGTAAGTTGAGCACGACCGTGCTCAACAGGGAGCACGCCCGTGCTCAATGCGTGGACCGCGTCTCGTAACGTTAAGTTGAGCACGACCTTGCTCAAGGATGAGCACGACCGTGCTCAAGTCCGGACCTATATACGTTGAGCAGACCCCGGGTTGCGCCGTACACTTTCTTTTTGCTACTAAAAACCCTAGTACGGCTGCAACCTCCCTTCTTCCCTTTTTCCTTCATACTCAGTGTGGTTTTGAGTATTGGAGACACTAGGGAAACGTGGTCTCGTCTGCACTTCGTGTATAGGTAAGGTTTCGTTCCTTTTCTTTAGTTTCCTTTCGTTTTTGGTTGGGAAACTAACACCGTTTCAACCTGTTTGTTTAAGGCTCGTCCGTGCGTGAGCCGCCTAAAGGAGAGGAACCAGTTGCTGTCGGGAAATCCTAGAGAGCTACCTTCAATCCAGGTATGGGGAGAAGGGTAGTATTTACATAGGTTTGGGTCTAGTGTAAAGTAAAGGGGTTCCCTAACCTCGATGTGTTTATATTTGTATGTATGAATGACATGCTAAATTAGTTGTTTAATGATGGTATGCTATTGGCTGTTTCGGTATGTTATTAGAATGTTATTTGGCTTACTGTTCATGTTCATAATATGTTGTTAATGTTAGTGTTGGTTGCTTTTCTATGAACATGATGTTGTTGGGTTGATGCCGTGGTTGAATGGATTGCTGTTATGATGATGAGTTTAAACCCGAAAACACGCTGATAATTGATGTTAGGAATAATTGAGTAAAAACCATGGTAATTTAACTAAGTTTCAGTCTCTGTTCCTGCCCAGAACAGCACTGTCGCGCGATGAGCACGACCGTGCTGAACAGGGAGCACGACCGTGCTCCCAGTTGAATTCTGGGGAGATGGCCGCGCTGTTGAGCACGGCCGTACAGGACAAGAGCACGATCGTGCTGCTGAGCACGACCGTGCTCATTAAGAAGCACGACCGTGCTTCACCTACAGGGGAGCACGCCCCTCACGTGCTTAAGCACGACCGTGCTAGGTTACGAGCACGACCGTGCTCAACCCACTGTGACAGAACCAGATTAAAGGACTTAAGGGGTTTTAAACCCCACTTTCCCTATGATGATAACTGATTAGACAACTTGGTAAATGTTAATAAAGATAAATAAAGATGATGAGATGGTGAGATGTTAAGTCGATACCCTTTAGGGTGCCGCAAGCTGATGAGTTGTGCCTTGGTGCTTTTTGGCCAAGGAGGCCTTGACCCCACGGTTTGGGTCTAAGGTGTTGTTGTTACGTACCTTGGTGACCGAGAGTTTGCCCCAGGTACTACGGTTGATTCCGCTTAAGTCCTCAGGTAGATTCCGCGAGGCAAGTTGGTGCGGTTGATCCCGCTGTTACCTTCGGTCGATCCCGTTGGAGTTATGGAGGTGGTGTTGCCGTTGTTGTTGTGTTGCATACGCATTGCATCGGAGTTGTTGTTTAGGGATGTTCGACATAGGGTAGATCGTCCTAGAGTACTGCGATCCGGCCATCCACGGTTGGAGTAGATTCTCCTAGCGCCCCCGTGATGAGGCATTCGTTGGTTTGATGCGTTGGCTATCCAAGGAGTAGATTCTCCGGCGTTGAGTAGATTCTCAATGTGGATATGTAACTCCGAAGTCGTTCATCCCGAGTTTAGTGGATCCACTTGCATTGATGGTTTAGCGGAGTAGGACTGCATTGCACTACATAGCATGATGATGATGTTGATGTTTGATGTGATGCTGCTATGCTTGCTGTTTACTTTACTGCCTATTCCCATGCTATTATGTTTATACGATTCTTACTCCCTATATATGTTTGTTGTTTGTGTTTGGCCTGATTGGCACATTGCAGAGGATGACGAGCAGCCCGGAGAGGAGTGACTCTGAGGAGCCGCCACTCATCGTAGGGCTAGTTTATGTTTTCGTAGTTGTCAGTTCAGTTGTAATTCCGTGGATTTTATTCCGGAACGGTTATACCAGCTCTGTATGTGACATCGGGGTTGAGTTATTTTATTGGCTTGTTATGTTTTCGTTATTTTAAAACTTATTTCATTTCCGCGTTGTAAACGGTTCATGTGGGACTTTTCTACCCATGGACAATTGTCTATTTTATTCAGTAATTGCATGTTTTCCTTTAATTGTTTTTAAATTAATTGGCTTTTAACATGCGGGGTAGAAGGGTGTCACATTTAGTGGTATCAGAGCAGTTCGACCTTGTTCGGACGTGGTATGAGTCTGTTGTGAGTCTGTTGTGTGACTCTTGTTTGGATTGTCTATACTTGGTATAGATAATGATATTTTAAGTTAGTTGCCTGTAGCTTTTACTCGCTAAGTTTCTGTATTAAAGGCTGTTTTCGGCATGTACAGGAACTAATGGCCGGTAGAGGACGCAACGATCAGGCGATTGTTGACGCATTGGCACTTCTGGCCAATGCTATCGGACAGGTCAACCCTAACAATGGTGGGCCAGCTGAGTTCCAGGGACTGGATAAGTTCCAGAGGAACAACCCTCCGTCGTTCAAGGGAGCGTATGACCCAGAGGGAGCATTGTTGTGGCTGAGGGAGACAGAGAAGATCTTTCGTGTGATGGATTGTAACGATCAGCAGAAGCTCATCTTCGCCACCTTCATGTTGATTGAAGAGGCGGAGCATTGGTGGGATAACTGCAGGCAGAGGATGCAGGCAGAGGGCACAGCGGTGACTTGGGCTGTGTTCAGGCAGAGGTTTCTGGAGAAGTATTTTCCAGCTGATATCTGGGACAAGAAGGAGATGGAATTCTTGTCTTTGAGGCAGGGGTCGCTGTCAGTCGGTGACTATGCGGCTAAGTTTGAGGAGCTGGCTAGGTACTACACTCCTTACCAGCATGAGCGGACGATCGTTCCAAATGTGTGAAGTTTGAAGCGGGACTCCGGCCTGAGATCAAACAGGCCATTAGCTACCAGGAGATCAGAGTCTTCCCTATTCTGGTCAACAAGTGTAGGATCTATGAGGATGCCAGCCAGTTCAGAGCTGCTAGTTCCAGAGGATCGGACAATCAGAGTGGCAAGAGGGTTGATCAGAGGGATAAGGGCAAGCAGCGGTATGCCCCTTCGGGCAAGGACTTCAAGCAGAGTGGCAGGAAGCCCCAGTTTCAGCAGAGTAGCTTCAGGGGTGGGTTCTCTGATGCCCCTAGAGCTATGAGGTGTGGGAAGTGTGGAGCACAGGACCACTATTCGTCCCAGTGCAAGGAAACACAGGTTATCTGTTTCAAGTGTGGCAAGCCAGGCCACATCAGCCGCGAGTGTGATGGAGCTAAGGCCGAGCCTCCCAGCGCTAGCAAGAATCAGAAGCCCCAGGCCAACAGACTGAAGACCACTGGAAGAGTCTTTACTCTTAGTGGAGCCGAAGCCTTCGAGTCCGATGACTTGATCCAAGGTACGTGTTTAATTGATGGAACTTGATTAACTGTATTGTATGATTCGGGTGCTACTCACTCGTTTATATCGCATGATAGGGTCAAGAGTCTAAAATTGCCTGTTACCTTCCTTGAGTTTGATTTGTTGGTTTCTACACCTACAAATAAACCTGTTTCTACTTCTTATGCATGCAAGAACTGTCATATTGTTATAAATGATAAAACTTTCCTTGCTGATCTCGTATGCTTACCTTTGAAAGACCTGGACATTATTCTGGGTATGGACTGGTTATCTTCCAACCATGTCCTTCTGAATTGTTTCGATAAAACCCTGGTTTTTGGAACTCCAAAGGAGTCTAAGAATCCAGACCTTCTCTCTGCCAGCCAAGTACGAGCTTCGATGAGAGACGAAGCCCAAGTTTACATGATGTTAGCTTCCCTGGATGTAGAGAGCAGCCCTCCTGATGTCGCCAGCTTGCCTGTTGTGCGAGAGTTTCCTGAAGTGTTTCCGGGGGATGTTTATAACTTACCCCCAGAAAGAGATGTTGAGTTTACCATAGACTTAGTGCCTGGCACCGGGCCAATTTCCATAGCACCCTATAGAATGTCTCCTCTAGAGCTAGCTAAATTGAAAGAACAGTTAGAGGACCTGATGAAGAAGCAGTTCATTAGGCCGAGTGTGTCTCCGTGGGGAGCACCTGTGTTGTTGGTGAAGAAGAAGGTTGGTAGTATGAGGTTGTGTGTCGACTTTCGACAGCTCAACAAGGTGACCATAAAGAATCGGTATCCCCTCCCTAGGATTGATGATCTTATGGACCAGTTGATGGGCGCTTGCGTCTTTTCAAAGATAGATTTGAGGTCAGGGTACCATCAGATTCGGGTTAAGTCTGAGGACATCCCGAAGACAGTGTTTAGGACGCGATATGGTCACTATGAGTACTTGGTTATGCCTTTCGGTGTGACCAACGCTCCTGCAGTCTTCATGGACTACATGAACAAGACCTTTCACCCTTACTTGGATAAGTTCGTGGTGGTGTTTATAGATGACATCTTAGTGTACTCCAAGAGTAAGGAGGAACATGAGGAACACCTGAGGGTTGTCTTGCAGACCCTTAAGAAGAAGCAGTTGTATGCTAAGTTGTCTAAGTGTGAGTTCTGGTTAGAGGAAGTGAGCTTTTTAGGACATGTCATCTCTAAGGGTGGCATAGCAGTGGACCCAGCTAAGGTAGAGACGGTGCTCCAGTGGGAAGCGCCAAAGTCTGTAACCGAGATTAGGAGTTTCTTGGGGTTAGCCGGGTACTATAGGCGGTTTATAGAAGGTTTCTCTAAGATAGCTTTGCCCTTAACCCGTCTCACCAAGAAGGGACAGTTGTTTGTGTGGGACTCTAAGTGTGAAGAGAGTTTCCAAACCCTTAAGAATAGGTTGACATCAGCACCAGTGTTAGTTTTGCCAGATCCTAGTGCACCCTTCGTAGTTTACTGCGATGCTTCTAAGCAAGGGTTAGGTGGTGTGCTGATGCAGAATGGTAAGGTAGTCGCTTACGCTTCTAGGCAGTCGAAAATCCATGAGAAGAACTACCCTACCCATGACCTAGAGTTAGGAGCTGTGGTATTTGCCTTAAAGATCTGGGGGCATTACCTTTATGGAGCGAGGTTTGAGGTTTTTAGCGATCATAAGAGTTTGAAGTATCTCTTTGATCAAAAGGAGTTGAATATGAGGCAGCGTAGGTGGATGGAGTTCTTAAAGGATTATGACTTCGAGCTGACCTATTACCCAGGAAAGGCCAATGTGGTGGCCGATGCCTTGAGTAGGAAAACCCTGCATATCTCCGCTTTGATGGTTAGGGAGATGGACCTGATTGAGGAGTTTAGAGACCTTAGTCTAGCTTGTGAGTTTACCCCTAAGAGTATTAGGCTTGGTACCTTGAAGGTTACCAATAGTTTGATGGATCAGATTAGAGAGGGTCAGAAGTTAGATAAGTATCTCTTAGACCAGCGAGAGTTGCTCGCTCAGGGTAGAGACCTAAGTTTTAAGGATGGCAGTGATGGTATTTTGAGGTTCAAAGATAGAGTTTGTGTGCCAGATGTTCCTGAACTTAGGAAGTTGATCTTAGAAGAAGGTCATAGGAGTGGATTGAGTGTGCACCCAGGTGCCACTAAGATGTATCAGGACCTTAAGAGAATGTTTTGGTGGCCTAGGATGAAAAAGGATGTAGCTGAGTTTGTGTATGCGTGCCTAGTTTGTCAGAAGGCTAAAATCGAGCATCAAAGGCCTTCGGGTAAGTTGCAACCTTTGAGTGTCCCAGAATGGAAATGGGATAGTATCTCCATGGATTTTGTGTCTGGACTCCCTAGGACTCCAGCTGGTTTTGAGGCAATTTGGGTTGTCGTGGATAGACTGACTAAGTCTGCCCACTTCATTCCGATGAACATGGAGTATCCTTTAGAGAAGTTGGCTAAGTTGTACATCAAGGAGATAGTTAGGCTTCATGGTGTACCCTTTAGCATAGTTTCAGATAGAGACCCGAGGTTTACCTCTAGGTTTTGGAATAGTTTGCAAGAGGCTTTAGGAACAAAGCTTAGGCTTAGTTCAGCTTACCACCCACAGACTGATGGGCAGTCTGAGCGGACCATCCAGTCCTTAGAGGACTTGTTGAGGGCTTGTGTGTTAGAACAGTCAGGAAGTTGGGACAAGTTTTTGCCCCTAATAGAGTTCACCTACAACAATAGTTTCCATTCCAGCATTGGGATGGCACCTTATGAAGCTCTGTATGGGAGGAGATGTAGGACACCTTTGTGTTGGAGTGAACCTAGTGATAGTGTGGTGCTAGGGCCAGAGATAGTCCAGGAAACAACAGAAAAGATTAAGTTAGTTCAGGAAAAGATGAGAGTTGCACAGAGTAGGCAGAAGAGCTACCATGATAAAAGGAGGAAGGCGCTCGAATTTCAGGAAGGCGATCATGTATTCTTGAGAGTTACCCCGACGACTGGGGTTGGTAGAGTGATGAAGGCGAGGAAACTTACTTCGAGGTTCATTGGTCCTTACCAAATCCTCAAAAGAGTCGGCGAAGTCGCCTATCAAATAGCCTTACTGTAACATCCCTGGCTGCTCTATGGATTGACGACTGACCCCACAGACCAACACGGCTCTTTTCAGCATGCTTTGTCCTCACTCACATGCTTCCCGGGAAAACTTCCCAGGAGGTCACCCATCCCAGAATCGCTCCAAGTCAAGCACGCTTAACTGTGGAGTTCTTAAGTGATGGGCTACCGAAAAGAAGATGCATCTTGTTAGTATAGGTAGTACCAATCAATTCATATAAGCCTTTCTCAACTGTATAGTCCCATACCTACATAGTCTCAGGATCCTTCTCATTCGGGTGTGTAATCGGTTCATTCATGTGTCCCTCCGCCTAGAAGCCTGCCAGGAGCCGCTCCTTGTCGTGCCTTCTTGCACCGGCGACCACTCCCCGCCCTCGTCGGCACCCGGATGTTACATGCCCACCAGCTTCCGCTTGGTTCGTCCCCGAACCACACCGTACTGGGAGAGGTGCCGCTCTGATACCATTTGTAACATCCCTGGCTGCTCTATGGATTGACGACTGACCCCACAGACCAACACGGGTCTTTTCAGCATGCTTTGTCCTCACTCACATGCTTCCCGGGAAAACTTCCCAGGAGGTCACCCATCCCAGAATCGCTCCAAGTCAAGCACGCTTAACTGTGGAGTTCTTAAGTGATGGGCTACCGAAAAGATGCATCTTGTTAGTATAGGTAGTACCAATCAATTCATATAAGCCTTTCTCAACTGTATAGTCCCATACCTACACAGTCTCAGGATCCCTCTCATTCGGGTGTGTAATCGGTTCATTCATGTGTCCCACCGCCTAGAAGCCTGCCAGGAGCCGCTCCTTGTCGTGCCTTCTTGCACCGGCGACCACTCCCCGCCCTCGTCGGCACCCGGATGTTACACTTACCCACGTTCTTGTCAAATCTCCACAATGTTTTTTCATGTGTCACAACTCAGGAAGTATGTTCATGACCCTAGTCACGTGATAGTACCCGACGCTATACAGTTGAAAGAGAACCTGACGTTTGAGGTGTTACCTCTTCGAGTCGAGGATAGGAGGGTGAAGCAGATAAGAGGCAAGGAAATTCCTTTGGTTAAAGTGGTTTGGAGTGGGGCGACTGAGGAAAGTGCTACCTGGGAGCTGGAGAGCAAGATGATGGAAGCGTACCCGCATCTTTTCCCTTGAGGTACGTGTAAATTTCGAGGACGAAATTTTTATAAGGGGGGTGGAATTGTAACACCTTGTTTTTCAGAATATTTTATTTAAGCTGGCTGTATTAAGTTGGATTTATTGTTTAAGGGCTTAGTGGGATTTTCGGCTAAAAGTCCTTTTCTGGTACATGAGCACGCCCATGCTCATTAGCCAGCAAGCCCGTGCTTAAAGTCAGAAGCGTGTTTCTGATTGTAAGTTGAGCACGACCGTGCTCAACAGGGAGCACGCCCGTGCTCAATGCGTGGACCGTGTCTCGTAACGTTAAGTTGAGCACGACCTTGCTCATGGATGAGCACGACCGTGCTCAAGTCCGGACCTATATACGTTGAGCAGACCCCGGGTTGCGTCGTACACTTTCTTTTTGCTACTAAAAACCCTAGTACGGCTGCAACCTCCCTTCTTCCCTTTTTCCTTCATACTCAGTGTGGTTTTGAGTATTGGAGACACTAGGGAAACGTGGTCTCGTCTGCACTTCGTGTATAGGTAAGGTTTCGTTCCTTTTCTTTAGTTTCCTTTCGTTTTTGGTTGGGAAACTAACACCGTTTCAACCTGTTTGTTTAAGGCTCGTCCGTGCGTGAGCCGCCTAAAGGAGAGGAACCAGTTGCTGTTGGGAAATCCTAGAGAGCTACCTTCAATCCAGGTATGGGGAGAAGGGTAGTATTTACGTAGGTTTGGGTCTAGTGTAAAGTAAAGGGGTTCCCTAACCTCGATGTGTTTATATTTGTATGTATGAATGACATGCTAAATTAGTTGTTTAATGATGGTATGCTATTGGCTGTTTCGGTATGTTATTAGTATGTTATTTGGCTTACTGTTCATGTTCATAATATGTTGTTAATGTTAGTGTTGGTTGCTTTTCTATGAACATGATGTTGTTGGGTTGATGCCGTGGTTGAATGGATTGCTGTTATGATGATGAGTTTAAACCCGAAAACACGCTGATAATTGATGTTAGGAATAATTGAGTAAAAACCATGGTAATTTAACTAAGTTTCAGTCTCTGTTCCTGCCCAGAACAGCACTGTCGCGCGATGAGCACGACCGTGCTGAACAGGGAGCACGACCGTGCTCCCAGTTGAATTCTGGGGAGATGGCCGCGCTGTTGAGCACGGCCGTACAGGACAAGAGCACGATCGTGCTGCTGAGCACGACCGTGCTCATTAAGAAGCACGACCGTGCTTCACCTACAGGGGAGCACGCCCCTCACGTGCTTAAGCACGACTGTGCTGGGTTACGAGCACGACCGTGCTCAAACCCACTGTGACAGAACCAGATTAAAGGACTTAAGGGGTTTTTAAACCCCACTTTCCCTATGATGATAACTGATTAGACAACTTGGTAAATGTTAATAAAGATAAATAAAGATGATGAGATGGTGAGATGTTAAGTCGATACCCTTTAGGGTGCCGCAAGCTGATGAGTTGTTCCTTGGTGCTTTTCGGCCAAGGAGGCCTTGACCCCACGGTTTGGGTCTAAGGTGTTGTTGTTACGTACCTTGGTGGCCGAGAGTTTGCCCCAGGTACTACGGTTGATTCCGCTTAAGTCCTCAGGTAGATTCCGCGAGGCAAGTTGGTGCGGTTGATCCCGCTGTTACCTTCGGTCGATCCCGTTGGAGTTATGGAGGTGGTGTTGCCGTTGTTGTTGTGTTGCATACACATTTCATCGGAGTTGTTGTTTAGGGATGTTCGACATAGGGGAGATCATCCTAGAGTACGGCGATCCGGTCATCCACGGTTGGAGTAGATTCTCCTAGCGCCCCCGTGATGAGGCATTCCTTGGTTTGATGCGTTGGCTATCCAAGGAGTAGATTCTCCGGCGTTGAGTAGATTCTCAATGTGGATATGTAACTCCGAAGTCGTTCATCCCGAGTTTAGTGGATCCACATGCATTGATGGTTTAGCGGAGTAGGACTGCATTGCACTGCATAGCATGATGATGATGTTGATGTTTGATGTGATGCTGTTATGCTTGCTGTTTACTTTACTGCCTATTCCCATGCTATTATGTTTATATGATTCTTACTCCCTAATCCCTATATATGTTTGTTGTTTGTGTTTGGCCTGATTGGCACATTGCAGAGGATGACGAGCAGCTCGGAGAGGAGTGACTGTGAGGAGCCGCCACTCATCGTAGGGCTAGTTTATGTTTTCGTAGTTGTCAGTTCAGTTGTAATTCCGTGGATTTTATTCCGGAACGGTTATCCAGCTCTGTATGTGACATCGGGGTTGGGTTATTTTATTGGTTTGTTATGTTTTCGTTATTTAAAACTTATTTCATTTCCGCGTTGTAAACGGTTCATGTGGGACTTTTCTACCCATGGACAATTGTCTATTTTATTCAGTAATTGCATGTTTTCCTTTAATTGTTTTTAAATTAATTGGCTTTTAACATGCGGGGTAGAAGGGTGTCACACTCATAGGAGCTTCAACATTCAGTCTTAATTCTTCAAGAACTCTTTTAATCGATAACAGTTCACGGACCCCATTCACCGTGGCTTTATATTCTGCTTCAGTACTGCTCCTAGCAACCACATTTTGCTTTTTGCTTCGCCAAGTAACCAGGTTCCCCCATAAGAAGGTACAATAGCCCGATGTTGATCTTCTATCACTAATTGAGCCAGCCCAATCAGCATCTGTGAAGACTTCTACACCTCTTCTTTCATTCTTCTTAAACAACAACCCTCTACCTGGTGAGCTCTTCAAGTACCTAAGAATTTTATATACTGCATCCAGATGTTCCTCATAAGGTGAGTGCATATACTGACTTACGACACTAACCGCATAGGCAATATCTGGTCTTGTGTGAGACAAGTAAATGAGCTTTCCTACCAGCCGCTGGTATCTACCTTTATCAATTGGAATTCCATTGGACACTTCTTATAAGAAATCTAACTAGGGTTTCACAGAGAGAAAGAGAGAGAGGAGGGGGGAGAACTAGCTATCCGAATCTCAAACTCTGATTTCATTGAATGAAGTGAAACGGTTACAGTAAAGTATTTATAGAAGCTAGTAGAAGCTAGTAGAGCTAACTGCATAACTAATTGACAGTTGTCATACCTTTGATCAGCTGTGAGCAGCCCTACCATATGCTCTAACACACCCCCTTATAATCCAAGGGTGGGTTTACAAGTTTCCTAGCTGATGGAGTGTTTATCTAAAACACCCAAATGCTTCCTAAGTTCTTCAAACCTTGACTGACTAAGAGGTTTGGTCAGTATGTTTGCAACTTGGTCAATGCCAGGAATGTGACAGACTTTGAGGGTCTTGTTAACAACCTTTTCTCTGACAAAAAATAAGTCTAGCTCCATGTTCTTAATTCTAGAGTGTAGAACTGGATTGTGTGGTAGGGACACAGTGGACAAGTTGTCACAGTGAATTACAGGAAGTTCTGTAGCAACCTGTAATTCTTGTAGTAATGACTGAATCCACATAACCTCAGCAGTTGTAGCTGCTAGACTTCGATATTCTGCCTCTGTGCTAGATCTAGCTACCAAATTCTGCTTCCTTGCCCACCAAGAAATCAGATTCTGCCCCAAGTACACACAAGATCCTGACATGGATCTTCTGTCATCTAGGTCTGCCCCCCAATCAGCATCATTGAAAGCTTGCAGTGGGAATGACTTTGTTGCCAAAGCTGGTTTTAGGAGTAGACCATGTGAGGCTGTTCCCTGCAAGTATCTGAGAATTCTCTTCACTGCCTTCCAATGTTCTCCAAGGGCTGAGCCAAAAACTGACACACTTTGCTCACACTGAAAGAGATTTCAGGTAGAGTAATTGTGGCATATTGGAGTGCCCAAACTACTGACCTGTATAGTGTAGGATTGTCCAAATAATTGGCCCCATACTTAGTGAGTTTACAGTTGCTTATCATGGGAGTAGGAAGGCTTTTAGCATCTGACATGTTAGCCTTGGAGAGAAGATCTTTAATGTATTTGGACTGTGATAACAGTAGGCCACTAGAAGGTAACTTCTTAATTTCTATGCCAAGAAAATAGTCCAAATCTCCTAGTTGTTTCAGTGCAAACTCTGCATTCATCTTTTTGATTAAGGCTTCAACTTTTTGAGAGGAGGAGCCAGTGACTATGATGTCATCTACATAGATTAGAACATAGGTTTTGTGACCTTCTCTTGAGTGAATGAGAAGTGAAGGGTCACATCTGCTTGCTTTAAACCCAAACTGAATCAGGGTTTTGGTAAGTCTCTCAAACCATGCTCGAGGAGCCTGTTTTAGGCCATAGATAGCTCTGTTGAGATGACAGACTTGAGAAGGCTGACTGCTAACAAAGCCACATGGTTGATCCATATACACCTCCTCCTCAAGAAACCCATTAAGGAATGCATTATTTACATCCAACTGTTGAATAGGCCAGTTATGAGTTACAGCCAATGTAAGAAGAATTCGGATGGTGACAGTTTTCACCACCGGGGAAAAAGTTTCTGTGTAGTCTCGGCCAAGTTCTTGATGGAACCCTTTAGCAAGCGTGCCTTGTACTTGTTTATAGTACATTTCGGAATTTCCTTGATTCGGAATACCCATTTGCAACCAATGGATTGTCTGCCAGGGGGCAAGTCCACCAAGGTCCAAGTTCTATTGGCCATAAGTGCATCATACTCACTTTGCATGGCCGACTTCCATTACTGGCTTAGGACTTGTGGGCTCTGCTAGAGTTAATAAGGCAGTAGGTTGAGACTGAGTAAGATTCCTAGATCTGGACCTAGTTAGCATGGGGTGCACATTAGGAACTTGGATAGGAGGACTAGGTGAAGGTGAGGGAGAGTAGGACACTGAAGATCCTGAAGAAGGGGTAAGACCTGAATGTAGAGAGGGTAGAAGGGGAGACTCAGTGGACAGAGGAATAGGACTATGAGCAATATGTGGAGTTGTAGTGTGACCTTCAGTATGTGGAGTTGTTGGGTGACCTGACAGAGAGTGAGGACTGTCACTAGACTCCCGAGGCATAGTAGGAACAGAAGCAGAAGGTTGTAGAACAGTGAGGGGCATAGAGTATGTGGGGTTGGTGGATACAAGAAGGGAACTAGATGAAGTTGATGTTGTGGTAGAAGTGGCAAAGGGAAATTTGAACTCATTAAACTGAACATCTTTAGATATGTATAGTCTACCATCTTTAGAGAGGCACTTGTAACCCTTATGAGAGGGTGAGTAGCCAAGAAAGGTGCACTCACAAGATCTAAAACTCAGCTTGTGCTTAGTGTAGGGTCTCAAGCAAGGGTAGCATGCACACCCAAAAACACGTAAAAAGTGGTAATCAGGTTCAGTTTTATAGAGAATAGTGTAAGGTGACTGGTTATGCAAAATAGGGGTGGGGAGTCTATTAATTATACAGATAGCAGTGGAAAAGGCATGGTCCCAATACTGCATAGGAATGGAGGCTTGGGCTAACAAAGTGAGGCCCGTTTCAACTATGTGTCTATGTTTTCGCTCCACAGTACTATTTTGATGATGTGCATGTGGGCAAATGACTCTATGTACAACACCCAAATTAGAGAGAAACTTAGTGAAAGGTCTGAATTCACCCCCCAGTCAGTTTGAACAGCAAGGATTTCAGACTGAAATTGTACTTTGATGAGTTCTTTAAATTGCTTGAAAACAGTAAGAGTTTCTGACTTTTGTTTAAGGAAAAACAACCAAATGAATTTAGAGCAACCATCAACAATAGACAAGTAAAAAGAGTATCCACCAGTTGAGTGTAAAGGAGCTAGACCCCACAAGTCTAAGAATAACAGTTGGAAAGGTTTAGTGTAGACAGTAGTAGAAAGATGAGAGGGTAATCTATGAGACTTGCCATAGCAACAAGGAACACAAAAATCCAACAAACTTTTATTAACATTTGGAATATTACAATGTGTAAGTATGTGTTTAATAGCCACATCATTGGCATGCCCTAGTCTACAGTGCCATATATGATAGTTATGAGGCACTTTATTACATTGATCAATAGAAACAAAAACTTGTTCCCTAGAATTAGAGACATCATTACAAACTGACACACTTAGGCAAGCTGGAACTTGAAGCTTGGAGGAGGAAATGACCTGTCTTGGATCTACTGAAAAATTGGAAAAGGCATAGAGACCTTCAGGAGTTAAAGTTCCCTCTAACAACAGGCTATCAACCTGAGATTTGACAAAGAAACTATGAGACAAGAATTCAAAATAAACATGGTTATCCTTAGAGAAACGACTGACACTTATAAGATTTTTAGTTATTGAGGGAACAAATAAGAGGTGAGACAGTGTGAAGGTGACAGTGCTATCAATGGGAGAATTAACAGAAGCAGAGCCAATAGATACAATATTCAAGCCACAGCCATTACCCATGTAAATTTGTGCAGAGCCATGAGGATCACTCTGTAGAGTCAGATTGGCCCAGTTGGAAGTGACATGGTGAGTGGCTCCACTGTCAGGGTACCAAGGTCCACTGAAATCAGTACCAGAATTTGAGGCAACCATGGCCATGGGACCATTAAGAGGCTGATTTCCCACACTTGAGTTAGAAGCAGGCGAAGTATGAGAGGCATTGTGCCAGGGCAGAGGTTGGATAGGGGCTGACTGAAGTGGCACTTGCTGTTGAAAGGCATGTTGCTGGTTGAAAACAGCAGGTTGCTGAGAGTAAACAGCAAATTGCAACTGTGAATTCTGATTAGGACCTGGTTGTCCAATATTGGACTGAGGCTGGTTACCACCATAGCCAGCTTGAGACTGGTTGCCACTATACTGAGGCTGCTGATTACCACCATAGCCAGCCTGATAAGGAGCTCTATCAGTGTATATGGTATCGGATCGATACCAGCAATTGAGAGCCTCATGACCATTGCAGTGACAGATCTGACAAGAAATTCCTGAGCCACAACGATTACCATAACGGCCACCTTTGCCTCTGCCTCGATAGCCTGACCTACATCCTCTTCCTCCTCGAAAGCCAGGGCCAAAATTGGCATTAGTGGATTGAAAAGTAGGTTCAAATTGATGGTGCGAAGAGGAAGAAGGGTTCTAGTTAAACACCTGATTCGGATTAGAGTTCTGAGAAGTGGAATGAGCGAGATTCACAGAGAATGCATCTTGACTTTGCTTTAGCTTTGTTCTCTCCAATCGCGATTCATGTGACAAGAGTAAGGACTCAAGTTCAGCGACAGAATAGGGTTCAATCCTACTCTCAATTGTTGGAAAAAGGATATGGTATTCCTCAGGGAGACCTTCGAGGATGACATCTACATGCTCTTGGAAGGTAATCGGACTTCCAACAGAGATGAGAGCATCCACAATGGACTTGATCCTCAACATGTATTCCGAAATCTTGCGATTTCCTTTTACCATATGTCTGAGCTCCGATCGACGTTGCATGCTGGCGGAGGCGGTGGCGGAGGATTACCATCGTTGTCCATCACGAAAGCCATGGATGAACGTGCAGCTCTGATACCATATAAGAAATCTAACTAGGGTTTCACAGAGAGAAAGAGAGAGAGAAGGGGAGAGAACTAGCTATCTGAATCTCAAACTCTGATTTCATTGAATGAAGTGAAACGGTTACAGTAAAGTATTTATAGAAGCTAGTAGAGCTAATTGCATAACTATCTGACAGCTGTCATAGCTTTGATCAGCTGTGAGTAGCCCTACCATATACTCTAACACTTCTCCTAACTTCTGATTAGGATCCATGGGTGTATCACTCGGCCTGCACCCACTCATTCCCGTATCCTCTAGTAAATCAAGAATATACTTTCTTTGTGATACTGAAATCCCCATCTTTGATCTTGCAAACTCTATGCCTAGGAAGTAGCGCAATGGTCCCAAGTCTTTAATTTCGAATTCTGCAGCAAGGTGTTTCTTTAACCTACTTATCTCATCATTATCACTTCCGATTAGTATTATATCATCAACATATACAATTAGGACTGCCATTTTTCCATTTTTCATGTGTTTCACAAACATTGTATGGTCAGATTGTCCTTAACAATACCCTTCTTTTTTAACAAACTTGGTAAACCTTTCGAACCAAGCATGTGGAGATTGCTTTAGACCATAGAGTGATTTCTTCAACTTACAGATTTTCCTCCAAAATTTTCTTAAAATCCAGGTGGAGCATCCATATAGACCTCTTCTTCCAGCTCTCCATTGAGGAACACATTTTGAACATCTAGCTGAAATAATGGCTAATCTAAATTTGCAGCAACAGAAAGTAGTACCCGAATAGTGTTCAGTTTTGCTACAGGGGTGAATGTTTCTTGGTAGTCCACTCCATAGGTTTGGGTAAAACCCTTTGCAACCAATCTTGCTTTGTAGCGTTCCAAGGATCCATCAGATTTGAATTTTACGGTGAATACCCACTTGCAACCAACAACCAGTTTTCCTTCCGGTAGGTGAACCATCTCCCATGTTCCATTTTTTTCAAGAGCCTCCATTTCTTTACAAACAGCCTCCTTCCATTCGGAACTTTTAGAGCTTCCTGTATAGACTTAGGTATTTCCACACTTGACAATTGTGAGACAAAGGCATGATAAGATGATGATAGATTTTTATATGAAACAAACTTTGAAAGAGGATGTTTAGTACATGATCTAATTCCTTTCCTAAGAGCAATTGGAAGGTCTAGGGGATCAGGTTCAACATGTTGAATAGGTAAAGACTCAGATTCTATAAATTCAAAGGTTGTACCGTGATTTTCGGAGGCTGTAATTTCCAGTTCTGGTACAGGATCAGATTCTTGACATTGAGGGAGTATGGTTTCATCTCTCTTACTTTCAGTCTGGCCTTTCCTAATGTAAACTTTCCCAAAAAATCTCTCATCATTGAAGCGTGCTCTGTCTATTGTGGCTGCCTTCTGTTCTGGCACCAAGGTGGACTTGCAGTCTCCCTTTCCTTGGGAATCAGCTTTAGTTTCAATATTCAGATCTGTTTCAGTTTCAAAAACAACTTACAATCAGTACCATCATTTTCAGTTTCAAAAACCGAGTCTTTATATCCCCCCCCCCCCCCCCCCCCCCCCGAAAAGGAGGGTTAAAAAAACTCTGAGACTCAAAGAAAGTAACATCCATAGTGACAAAATATTTTTTTTCTGTTGGGATCAAAACACTTATATCTTTTTTTTTGTTGCGGAATAGCCCAAAAAAACACATTTTATGGCCCTAGGATCCAACTTATCTCGGTTGTGGTTGTGAACATGGACGAAGGCAACACATCCAAAGACATTAAAGGTAAATATGAAGTAAGGCGTACTAGAGGAAAGAATTCTTTGAAAATTGTCAAAGGTGTTTGAAAATTCGAAACTCTTGATGACATCCTATTAATTAGATAGGCAGCTGTAAGAATAGCTTCCCCCCATAAGTATTTAAGTACTTTAGTGGTAAACATCAAGGACCTACCTAGCTACTTCTAGGAGGTGTCTATTTTTTCTTTCGGCTACACCATTTTGTTGTGGGGAGTTAGTGCAAGAGCTGTGATGAACAATGCCTTTTTCTAAGAAAAACGATCCAAGTATGTGATTAAAATATTCTTTACCGTTGTCACTTTGAAACACTTGTATTTTTGTGTGAAATTGTGTTTCTATCGTATTAAAAAAAAAATTGAAAACAGATTCTGCTTCAGATTTCTCTTTAAGCATATAGACCCAACTTAGGCGTGTATGATCATCAATGAAAGTTATAAACCACCTTTTTCCAGAATTTGTTGGTGTTCTCGCTGGCCCCCAAACATCACTATGGATAAGATTAAAAGGTTTAGATGATTTATAATTTTGAGTAGGAAAAGAAGCACGATGGTGCTTTGCAAATTGACAAAATTCACACTGAAAAGATAATAGGTTCTTATTCTGAAACAAATGTGGAAACAAGTACTTTAAATATTGAAAACTAGGATGGCCTAACCTACGATGCCATAACATTATTTCATCCTCAATAGAACTAAAACATGCCCCTTGACTTGAGAATTGTGGTTGCTGACACAAGGAACTTCAAGCCTCAAAGTAATAGAGACCTCCATACTCTCTAGCATTGCCAATCATCCTCCCCGTATCCCGTTCCTGAAATTCACAGCAATTTGGGAGAAATTTAGCACAACACTTCAAATCACAAGTGATTTTACTAACAGATAGTAAATTACAAGAAAGATTTGGGACATGAAGAACATTATGAAGGACAAGGGTAGGAGAGATGACAATTGACCCTTTCCCAGCAATGGCTGAGAGAGAACCGTCAGCAATCTTAATTTTTTGATTGCCTGCACACAGATTATAGGAAAAAACAAGTTAGAACACCCTGTCATATGATCTGTGGCACCAGAATCGATTATCCATGGATAAGAAGGAATAGAGGACACATTTAAGGTAGTAGATTGAGAATGATTACCTTTTTGGGCTATTGAACAAGAAGACGAGACAAAATTAGAGAACTATGTGGACTGAAAAAGTTTATACAGTTGTTCTATCTGTTCCTTACTGAAAGAAGGTGTCGCAACTGTGGCTTCTGTATTTCCAATATCCTCTGTGGTGGAATGGAAAGCTTTGGAATCACGATTTTGCTGACCAGAAATTCGTGGCTTCCAGTTTGGAGGCTTTCCATGTAAATCCTAGCAAGTGTCCCTAGTATGCCTTGGTTTGTGACAGCGGTCACACCATACTTTTTCACCCTTCTTGTTCAATCGTGTCTGGAACTGGGTATTATTGTAACTGTTCCTAGTAATTAAGGCTGAAGCTTCAGGACTAGATGAGTTTTCTCACCCAACATCACCTTGCGTTGGCTTTCCTCACGTCTGACTTCTGAAAAAACTTCTCGGATTGATGGCAGGGGAGTTCTACCAAGGATTCTACCTCTTACCTCATCAAGACTCTTATTCAAGCCTGCTAAGAACTCGTAAACACGATCATTCTCCATCCGTTTCAGATAACGAACACTGTCAGCTTTACAGGTCCAGTCATCTTCGTAGCACTGATCAAGCTCTTGCCATAGTGCCTTCATTTCATTGTAGTATTCAGTGACTTCACGATCACCTTGCTTTGCCTGCCACAATTTCGTTTTCAACTCAAAAATTTGAGATGACTTCTCGAGGTCTGAATACGTTTCCCAGACTGCATCCCACACATCTTTTGCTATGGGTAGGAACAAATAAGTTTTCCCTATTGGGGCCTCCATGGAATTAATCATCCAGGCCGTAATGAGGGAATTTTCAGATTTCCATGTTCTCCATGTTGGATCAGATTTCATTGGCTCCTTCATTTCGCCGGTGAGGTAGCCAAGTCTTCCTTTGCCATCAATCACCAATTTCATTGACTGGGCCCATTCCAAATAATTCTTACCATTCAATTTGTGAACAGTCAATTGTATTGGAAGGTTTTCAATGCCGTTAGGATGTAAAGAACCTGACGGCGACAATGATCTGGTAAGGACGCCGCTTACTCCAGGTGATGCAGTGGTGGATTCAGTGTCACCAGTCTGCACCCCGTCAGGTATGGCTGCTTGCGCCATCACAACAGAACCAAAAAACAGAAGAAAATATAGGAACGAGAGGTGTTTAAGCAACCCTAGCTCTGATACCATGAAGAAAGAATATTTTCATCTTAGTCTGATATGATAATACATAGGATACATTTATAGGATTACAATGAGAAAGGAAACAAATCAGAAAAGGAAAACTAAATCAATCCTAATAATCCTAATCCTGGAATAAATCTAAATATGGAAACAATCCAACCAAATCCCCCTAATTCAATCCCTTTATTTCAGGGATTTCCAGCTGATTATTTACACCCTCTTTACATAGCCAAATCACACAAAATCTTTCTATTTTCAACATTCATGACTATGTTGGAAAGCTTAATGAACTAGTTCATTCAAAGTTTAGTTTAGAAGATAGGAGGGAAATAAGAGGTTTAAGGCAAACCTCTTTTTGTTTTGAAGTATTATAAAATTAGGGAAAGGAATCAGAAACTCTTTAAGAATTTTCTAAAACCCTTGTCCTTTGATTTCTCTAAGATCTGCAAAATTAGGGCTTCTTAGAGAAATTATTATCTAATTTACTAATATATCCTTATTAAAATTCTAAAATTACATTTTCATTCCATCACCAAATTTAATCACTCAAAAGTACGATTTTTTTCAAGAAGCAAGCGTGGAATTTCTTCTTTCATTATTGAGAAGTGAGAATGAAAATCTTGTAGGACTACATGCAAGCATTGTTATAAGTTCTTCTAAGACAAGTGATGAACAAATATATTATGCTATGCTGGTGGTTTAGAGAGTTTATTTACCCTTCTTTATTGTTCAATAAGTCAGTGAGACGCTAGTTTAGAGTCCCTAGCTGCAATTCTGGAAAACAATTCAGAAGCTGTCTTAAATTTGTCGACTTTCAGAGTGGAAGATCTTTGAGTTTTGTAATTGAATTAACTAAGGGCATAATATTCTCGTCAAGGTTACTAGCCAGCTTGTGCTTTATTTTGTGTAAAGAATTCTCCTTCTTGCCATATGCAAGACATAGGAATCAAAACCAAATTCATTTCCATCTTCTTCTTCATGTTCCTGGTCATGTTGGAAATGAAGCTTCTTTTTCCTTTCGAGTTTAATTGCAGAGAAGGAAGATTTGCTGAAGTTAGCATTCAAGGAAAATGCTATTGATATGTTCTGCAACCACTTGCAGAAATGTGCATTACATTCGAAATGTCTTGAAGGATATGTCTAGCCTTGGCTAATCTTCTCTCGAAGTTGAAGTGCTGCAGGTCTAAATATTTTTCATTGCACGTCTATTGTTTCTTGGACACTAGTAGTAAATCTCATATTTGTTGCAAGTAACCATTTTTTTTGTTTTTGTTTTTGTTTTTGCCACATATATGGATTTTTTTTTTTTTTTTTTGGTTTTGTTTCTTGGACACTACTAATAAATCACATATTTTTTGGTATTGCTGCAAAAAACAACAAATAAAATTAAACCAAAAAATAAAAATGAAGCTGCAGTCACCCATTTCTATAGCAAGTCATTAGAGTTCTGGTTCTTAATTAAATTTCTTTCCTTTTCTTATAGCATCTTATGAGGGTCCTTAGGTAGCAGGAGATACATGATTGGATATAATGGGATAAGATCCAAGTTAGGAATCCTGAAACTAATAGACTCTGAATTTGATTATAGAATTTTTCCTTTCTCTTGCTCCTCCTTTTATGTGCCGTCTTGTCATTTTGGGATATTTAATTGTGGTTTCTCTATATTTTGTAGCACAGGTGACAACCTTCTCTCTTTTTCCTTGTCTGTCTGGCTGCAATTACTTTGCAGAACAATTTTAGTTTTACTGTTGGTCACGGTCAAGGGGCTTTTAAGATCTAGTCTTGGAAGAGACTCTGGGTTTCAACTGTCTATAAAGATTTGTTTCGGTTTCCAGGTGTGTTTTATGCTCAATTGTATGGTTAAAAATTCATTAACTAGTGTCATTAGGTTCGTACTATTTTCTTACTAGTAACAACTGCTCAGATTATGTATATGGGAGTTCACATATAAATATGACCTTTGCAGAGTTTTAGCAGAAACAACTTATATGTGATATTATGTTACTTACTGCTTATCTAATTACCTTGCAACTAATGGTTGCATTGTACAGCAAAGTCTGGCATAACGATTGGAATTTTGCATCCATTTAACTGGACTTTTGGTGTTATGGTACTTAAACTTTTTCGGTGGTTGTGATTTTCGTCATGTATTGCTCTGCTGATGATATAGTTTTTTACCATGCCACTATGAATATATTTCAATCAATGCAAATTAACTGTGTTTCTTTCGGATAGATGTAATTTGATAAGCTATATATCTTCTCAATCGTGTATTGACATGAAGATAAATAAGATTTGCATAAGTAAACTATGTATTCAGATACCAAGTTGATATGTAGAATTTTGATACTATAGTTAATCCTATTATTTAGTAAATTAGACACCTTGTATGCTAAATTGTTTGATCTTAGGCCAGTTTTGCATAATCGGGCTTATGTGATGTAAATTCACAGCATAATGGCGATGTAACACTGCTTCTATATTTTGTCCATATTTTGAGTTTTAGACATCTAAAAACTCTGAAATTTACCTTGCAGGAAATAGGAAAGAGAGCTCGAAGCTTTCATGAAGACCTCAAATGGGAATTGGTCCAAATTGGGCGTGGACGACAGAATTGCAAGTGAGGCACTGACCGGTTAGGGGAAGATTTTTTGAAGTCTGAACTCTGAACTATGGATAATTTGTGTTGTAATCATTCTTAAAATTAGGAAATGAAAACAAGAAACAAGAGACAAACCAAACAGGCCCTTAGGTGTGTTTTCTTTTACGTTGAGTGTGCAGCTTTTCATGGACAACCTACATAATATAACAGAGTTTACATTTTGATTATTTTCAATAATGTCAATGTAAGGTACTAAGGAACATGTTTCTTTAGAGTAACGAGACAGCTTATTCGAAAGGATGGCATCATGTTGAGTGTGATTCTTCTTTAGTTATTCTTGCTTTTAGATCCTCTTCTGTGGTGCCTTGGTCACTAAGGAACAGGTGGATGAATTTTGTTTATTCTCATGTTTCTAGAGAGGGGACACTTTTGTAGATCTTTAGTTAATTATGGCATCTCTATTAGTGGCCTCTCTTGATGAAACTCTATCCCTAGTTTTCTTCAGTTAGAATTCTTTAGGAATAGGATTGGATTTCCAAATTATAGGTTTAGATAATTTTGTCATGGGTCAGGTTTAAATGCCCCCCATGTTTTTTTGTATTCTTTATTATTTTTTCCTCCTTTAATAATATTTTTGGTATGCTGCAAATGATTGATAATGCCTAAGGTACCAATATAGTTGTGATGTCTTGCATTATAGTGATGGCTTTACATACCAATTATGCTTAAAAAAAAAAATTTGTAAGGTACTATGGACAACCCACATCATATATAGTTTTGTTACGGAACTCAATAGTCCTGAGTTCAAGTGGTTGAGAATTGAGATGCAAAATGTCATTACTGGGTTGTAACTATTTTTACAGTTTTATACAATTAGAAAATATGTACTGAAGTTGAACATTTAATCATAATATATGGGCGCTTATCAAAAAAAAAAATCATAATATACGGGCAAAAAAAATATTAGTTAAATTAAAATAATTGTTATAAATAATTGTTAATAAAATGATGCATAAAATTGAAGCCAATGAGAGAAAATTTGAGAGGGAGAGACACATTTTTAGAGAGGAGATATTTTAGAGAGAATTTTTTTAGAGAGAAACATTCATTTTATAAATTCTCTCCCAAAAATACTCTAAAGAAATAATGAAGTAATTCACAGATGACATTGCAATCTGACTTTAGCTCTTCTCTTAGTTTTAAGATGTTAATTTTTATTTTGATATAAAAAAAGATGTTAATTTTTTTTTTTAATTCAATTTTCATGTTCTTAATGCTTTCTATGCGATATATTCTCATAGGTGCTCTGATCTAAGGTGGGTGAGGGATCAAAAGGCAAAACTCAATATTGGAACCTCAAATATTTGGAATTTAAAGTTTATGATATACAAATAGGCTAAATCTTCGAGGATCAGTGAATTATTATGTAGTTTAATAGGTCTCTAAGAATGTAGGTATGATTTTATTACATTAGGATAATTACCCAACGTTGCTGGCGTGGTGGTTCGGCGTCTCGTCCCTTAACCAAGTGACTCCAAGTGATTGTATGCTCGATCCTTGAGAACAGAACGACAATGAGGTAGCACTTTGCCCTTAATTGGCCCACCCAGTGCGAAGTGGTTGCTCACTTGCCACAATTTTTTCTTACAAAATAAAATTTCATTAGGATAATTCACCTTCACAGCTAGTATTGACCTTTACTAGAGAGCTTTAAATAAAGATGAGGTAGCTGCTACCTACACATTTACATTTGCTCCATCCAACCCCACACTTTTAATTTTAGAGTGTAAAATGACCTTTTTGCCCTTGTGAGTTACCTGCAACTAATTGCCAGAATATCTCCAGCAACTAATTGTAGATTATAATTTTTTTAAAGTTTTTGAGTTTTTCAACTACTGATAACTAATTGCCGGAAACACAAAAACATGAAAAAATTATAATCCGACAATAACAATTTTATATTCCAGCAACTAATTGCCGGTAGTAAAAATTCTTGAAAATTTATATTTCAGTATTTAATTGCCGGTAGTTAATAATTACTCGTGTTATCTTATCCCACCTTTTTTTACTCTTAAGTGTATTTTTGTAATAGTTTTTAAAAAGAATTGTGGGGGTGGATGGAGTAAGTGTACGGGTATAGGTAGCAGAAGATGATTGCAACTAGTTGATGGAGTGAAACCCCAGTTCACTCATTCAAATTCTTCACTCCAATACAACACTCGTTTCATTCTCTAAAAAGAATTATGTTTACAACTTTCTCATTTCATTCTCTAAAGAATTATGAAAAGTTGCATATTTCTGCTCTGCAGTGTAATTACTTGTCCCGTCAGCTTCACGCTTTCCCTTTTAAAACAAGATTATTGGGATCTATTCCCGTAACCGTGACTTCAAAGCGTTTCATGTAACATCCTATTTTTTATATACGTTATATGATCGATAAAGATATATATATATATATATATTTTTATCTTAGATCAAGAAAATGATTTTGAATAAAACAAAATCATGTTTATACTCTACCTTATGGTAGAGAGTTAACGGTAAAAATTTGGGTTTAAAATTCAGATAGAATCCGGTCTGCGTTTTCATTGATAGTAAAATTTTACTGAGCAGAAAACCTAATTTTGACCCGAGAATGAAACAGTTTAGTTCTATATGATATTTTCAACGATATAGGCTATTTTGAAAGTCTTGCTAAAAAATATATTACTATATTTTATTCGGGCGAAGTTTCGAAGAAAATCGCGTAAGAAAACCTAAATCGGGAAAACAACGGAGTTGGAAACAGAACTGCAGAGACAGGACCGAACACTGGATGACGGAGTCACCTTGCTACCTAGGGGTGGTGAGTCATGGGGTGAGTCACGACTAGAGGTGGGTATATGGACCCGGGTCCGCGGACTGTCCGTTTAACCCGCAGTCCGCGCGGACTTGGACACCAAAAAATACGAGTCCATTTAAATGCGGGCTTTTTGGGTCCGGTCCATTTAACCCGTGGGTTTAACGGACTCAGTCCGCTGATTCGCGGACATGTCCGCGGACTGGTGCAAGCTTTTAAAAAAAAAAAAAAACTCCAGTGTTGGGCCAAAAACAGAATAGCCCATTTGTGAATAGTCTGTGTGTAGGAGGCTAGGAGCATTATCGTTGACACTTGACAGCCCAAGGCCAAGACTAAGAGGCTGAGAGACAGAGTAAACGAAACGTACATCTTTCAAAATTTTCTCCTAACCCTAAAGTCATCACTCATCCATCATCATCAGCCACACTCAACCTCACCCTCTAGCCGGCGCCGCACTCCACACGGCCTCACCCTCTAGCAGAGCCGCACTCCACAGTCCACACGGCCTCAAGCTCACGGCTCACGACCTCACCCTCGAGCTCACGGCTGAACCTCACCCTTGAGCCCACGGCCGCGACCTCAAGCCTCACCCTCCTCCACTGAACCTCACCCTCGAGCTCACGGCCGCGACCTCAAGCCTCACCCTCCTCCACTGTCACCCTCGAGCTCGAGCTCACGGCCGCAACCTCCGCCATTGCTCTGAAGTGGACGAGTTCAGATCTACAGTTTTGGCTTGGTATTGTTTTTAAAAAAAAAAGTGCAAAGTCCGCGGACAGTCTGTTTAGCCCGCGGACTATGCGGACCGGACGTGGACTCTGTTTTCCAGAGTCCATTTATCATGCGGACTATTAAGTCTGGTCCGTTTAAGTGCGGACTTATGCGGACCGGACTTAAATGGACCAGACGGGTCCGCGTACCCACCTCTAGTCACCACCATGACTCACCAAGGCAATGATGACAACTTACCAAATATCTAGATATTTGTGGTGGAAATGTACAAATTGCCCTTAAGTTTCCATTGAATTCCTTCTATGTCCCAATGACACATCCTCTCCCCTCAACCACTTGATTCACACGTAGCCAATTTCGTGCAGCCGTCTTCCCTTCTTCATCACTTGATCCATTTCATTCATTCACTTCATCAAACTCTCTAAGTTATTTCTCTCAAAAACTTAAGACTTCATTAGTTCAAAGCTTGCATCTTGGATAATTTTCCTTCATTTCAAAGTGAGGATCCTCTTCCTTATCACCTTAGCTCTCTTTATCATTCACAATTTTGGATCAGAGGAGAAGAATTGAGAGAGAATCCTCAATTGTTACATGAAGCCTTTGTTGGAAGCTTTGAAACCTAGTTGGAGCAGTCGCAGTGAGATAGTCGACAAACACTCTTCAACCGTTGGATCGTTCTCAAATTTTATAAGATGGTTCAAGACTTGTGGTTCTTCATATCCAATAGTCAGAATTTCGAAATAACCTCCAGAGTGTGAGATATTCAGCTCGAACAGTGGGCCTAGGTGGTGAGAAACTCAACCCGTATACCACTTAACCTGCAAACATAGAACTGTCATCTGAGATTCGTTAACCGTTGGATCGGGCTGAAACTTTGTGAGAAGGTTTAGGAAAGATAGTTTTTCGTTGTCCCATTTAGTTTTGTAATTAAAAGTCTGTGGCCAGAGATATGGAGCTCGAACAGTAGCCCTGTTTTGGTAGCTTTTCCCTAGGATTCTTGAGCTCATTTTTGAATCCGACTTCCCCTAAGTCCAGCCGTTGTTCTCTTAAGTTTTTCCATCGATTTTGTTTCATGATTCAAATAGATTTATTGATTGGAACCCTATTGTTGATTCGGTTGGTATTTCTGTGTTTCCGGCGAATTGTGATACTCGTACGGTTAATCGGGACTATTAACGGAACGGTGGATGAGTGGGTATGGATGGTGGTGTAACACCCTGTTTTTCCATTAAGTGCTTTTGTATGCTTGTTTGGTTGGTTAAGCCTTAAGACTTAGCTTGAGGGTTAAGTGGGACTTCTAGGCTTGAAATCCCTTCTCTTAGGCTTGTGCCTTGTGACTTTCTGGGTCACAAGCACGGCCATGCTTGTTAAGGAGCACGACCGTGCTAGTTGTGAGTGAGCGTTTCGCTGACACTGAGTTGAGCACGCCCGTGCTCAATGGCAGGACGCGCTTCGCAAACGCTAAGTTGAGCACGACCTTGCTCACCAAGAGCACGACCGTGCTCAAGTCTATGCCTCTAAATATGGAACAGTAACCGAGGGTTACATCATAACCCTATTTTGGCATTAGCAGCTTCCCTAGTGCGGCTGCAACCCCTTCGTTCCCTATTTTCTCTAAACTCCTTTCGTTATTGGAGCAGTGGAGACTCTTGGGAGCGTCTAGTTCGTTAGTGCCATTATTAGAAAGGTAATGATTCCTTCCCTCTTTGGTTTCCTTTTCTTAGTGTGATATGGGAACCGATAGTTTGTCCTTATTGTTTGGCCAAGGCTTGGAAGTTGTTCGAGCCGGTTGAGGGAACGAGTCCAGTTTGTCGTTTGGTTATTACAGTTGAATCTCTAATCCAGGTATGGGAGAAGAATAGTGTTTACACTAGGCTAAGGGGTAGCGTAAGATGAGGGGTTCCCATAGCTTCATTTTATTGTTGTTACAACTGTTATTAATACTATGATATGTTTGATTATGAATATGCCTTAACTGTTGTCAATGCCATGATCTACCTGGTTGTATGAGTTATTGTTATGCTGTTAGTTGGCTAACTGGTATGCCTCCTTGATTATAGTGTTATGATGTTGAATGTTAGATAGTGTGTGCTGATGAATAATGTTGTTGAATGGCATTGGTTTAGTTATGATGATGTTATGAGATTGCTATCGGCTGTTGTCATCGATGATGTTGATTGGCTGATGTTGCTAATGCGTTGAATATGTTAATAAGACCCTAAACAGATTTAATTAGGACTTTTAGTTAACATAAGAATTAATGGGTTAATCCCCTAAAGTTTCATAAGACATGAACTGTTAGTGAGAGGTAAGGATTGATGCCATTTGGATTAGTTAAAGGACCCTAGGATCTGATTTGAGAGTATTAGGGAGTTTTGACTCCAAGAACAACAAGTTTGAATCTACCCAGAACAGTATGGCTGGCCCAGGAGCACAGCCGTGCTGAGCAGGGAGCACGCCTGTGCTCCCAGTTGCATTCTAGAAGGCAGGCCGCGCATTGAGCACGACCGTGCAGGACAGTGAGCACTATCGTGCTTCATTTAAGTGACAGCATGACCGTGTTGGGGTGAGCACACCCGTGCTCCCATTACTGGTCAGAATCTGAGATTAAAGACTTTAAAGGGGTGTTTCACCCCAAATGTTCCCAAATATGTAATAAGACACCAATCGAATAAGAATGAGTTAGTTAACTTGATTAAAGAATAATTAAGACGAACTAAGATTAATAAGCTGGTTAAGTCGGTGCCCGTTGGGTTACCGCACGTGGATACACTTTGGTGCTTTTTGGACAAAGTGCCCTCGATGCTTTTTGGTCAAGGCGTTGATACGTTGAACCTTGGTGCTTTTTGGCCAAGACATTGATGTTGATATTGTTGACGATGGTGATAAGTCTTGGGTGCTTGTTGACCCAAGCAAAGGAGGCGGTTTCCTTGTGTGATGTTTGCTCATGCATTCATACGTTGAAGTTGATTAGTGGGGGATGTTCAACATAGGGGAGGTCGTCCAAGTTATGATGATCTGGCCCAAGTCTCGGGTGGTTCACCCAAGGTTTGGTGAACCGTGCGCCCCCCCGAGGTGGCGTATCTAGTTATGATACATCGTCTATCCAAGGGGTTCACCTATGGTTTGGTGAACTGCCGGCGTTGATGCTTTTATGGCCAATGTGGATATATAACTCCGACGTTGACTTCCTGAGATAGTTGGATCCACATGCATAATGGAGTAGCGAAGTAGTGTTGCACCGCATAGCATCTATTGACTGTTGACTTGTAATATGTAAATGGTGATGTATGATGTTGTTGCTATGCCTGATATGATGTATGTTCATCTTATTCCCTATTCCCATGCCGTTGTATTTACATGATTTCTTACTCCCTGCTTTCCTGTTTCTGTTGTTGTATGTATCTCTTTATGCAGAGGACGGCGAGCAGCCTGTTGAGGAGTGACTCCGAGGAGCCACGACTTAGTTAGGTTCCTAGTTTCATAGTTAGTTTTAGTTTCAGTTTGTTTCCGTGATGTATCCGGATTTCGGTTATACCAGCTCTGTATGTGACATCGGGGTTGGGTTTTCTTTATCTGTTTTGTTTATGTTTATCTTTTTAAAACTGTTATTTCCGCGTTGTTTATGTTGAGATGTGAAACCTTTTTATCCAAGTTTTTATTTTATTCAAATAAATGCATGTTTTTATAATTCATCTTTGAAGTAAATGTCTTATATTAATGTGCGGGATAGAAGGTGTCACTTTTAGTGGTATCAGAGCAGTTCGGCCCTGTCCGAACGTGGTATGAGTCTGTTGCGAGTCTTCTGTGTGTCTTGTTTGAATTGTCTATACTTGTTATAGACAATGATGTTTTAAGTTAGCAAGTCGTAGTTTTTCCTGCTTTAAGTTCCCTATTTTTAACGAGTTGTCTTGGCGTTATAGGGACTTATGGCAGGAAGAGGAGGCAGAAACGATCAGGCAACCGCTGACGCATTGGCACTCCTTGCCAATGCGATCGGCCAAGTTCAGAACAACAACAATGGAGGGCCGACAGAGTTTCAGGGTCTCGACAGGTTCCAACTGAATAATCCGCCGTCTTTCATAGGAGCTTATGACCCCGAAGGAGCTTTACTGTGGCACTGGTGTAACACCCCGATTTTCACTGTTCTTCAATACCGATAAATATTCATATATGTATATATTTGTTTATATTTTATTCGAGATTTAGAAAATGACTTTGGAGAAACTAAGGTCATTTCCCTGTTATACTTATTTTTATAAGGTTACGGGGAAGTTTTGGGTTAAAAATTCAGACGAAACCCGGTCTGCGTTTTCATTGACAGTAAGAATTTACTGAGCAGAAACCCTAATTTCGAATCATGAACGAAACCATTAGGTTTTATATTTCACTCCGAACGATTTTCCACAATTCGGAAAAATTCATTAGCAATGAAATAATTATATTTTATTCGGGCGAATACTTGACGATCGGGGATCGACGGAATCCAGAACGGAGGTGCAAAGACAAAACCCGACACCGGGTGGATAAGCACAATGATAACTCATGGGGGTGAGTCATAGGGGTTAGTCATCTTGCATTAAATGCAAGTAATGATGATTATATGTAAAAAGACCAAAATGCCCTTGATCTTTAAGCGAAATTTCAAGAGTGTCCCTAAGTGAATTTTGACCAAAATACACTCTAAATCTACTTAATTTCGTGCAGCCCCTCCACTAAACCAAACTCATTTCATTTTGATTTCATTTCATCATCTTTCTCTCAAAAACCTAATCGAGTAAACAACGGAACCAGACACGAATGTGCAGAGATATACCGGGAGAAACAGAACGACGAGTCGTCCATGATGACTCAAGAGGAATGAGTCACCATAATGACTCACCATAGCCATTAAATGTGCATTTATGACAAGTAAATGTGAAAAGACTAAAATACCCCTAACCTAACCTATGTCTAGTTAACTCCAACTAAGGTTAGCCAACCGTGATTTGTAACAAAATATCTTCTTCCTCACATATGGTCACAAATCAAACACATACTCCTACTCACCATCACCACTCATTTATCTTGATGAATTCAAGTGAAATGACCAATTTACCCCTAAATTAACCTAACATATGTTTGGTTAATTCAACTAAAATATCTCCATCCTTTTTGGGGTGTTAAATTAGGCCACATCACTCTAGATCCACCTCCACCACATATTTCTCTCCTTCATCCATGTCCATTCAATTTTGATGATGACAAAGTTACAAATATCTAGATATTTTCCTTACTAACTTAACCTAAGCTTAGTTAAACCTCAATCATAGTTCTTTTATCACATTAAACCACACAAAATCTGATCCTAACTCCCTCATTTTCGTGCAGCCCACACTTAGCCATTTCTAACTTCATCTTCTTCATCACTTTCTCTCATTTTCTCTTAAGAACTCAAAGAACACACATGGATGTTCATACTCGCCGAAATTACACTGAAATTCTGACCCTTTTCCGTTATGAAAATCGAAAAACTTTCCCCATAAAATTTGTTCCTCTTTCTCGCTTCTTTCCAACGAGCTAAAGATCATAAAAAACGGATGAGTATATTGAGAGTTATGGCCAAAATACAGAAACTGCCCAGAATCCTCAGATCCATGCGAGACAGCAGAAAGAAGCCTATTTTTACCCATGTTATGATCCGAACCAAATGAAACCTTCAACATAAAAGTTGTTCCTTTTCTTCTTATCTTTCCAATAAGCCAAAGTTTGTAATTTTTGGATGAGTAGATCATGAGATATACTCACAAAACCAACACACCCTCAAACTGTCCAGATTTTATATAAGTGTTGGTTGATCATTTTCTTCATGTCTTCAATCTTCAAGAGGTAAGACCTCATCTCCTTGATCATCTAAGCTTTCTTCTTCATTGATTTCACTTGATTCATGCCATGATCATCATGTTTTCATTCTTAGATCTAGATCTTCAAAAATTTCTAGAAAATCATAGAAAAAATCATTTTGATGTGATTTCAATTTCTATGAACTCTCAAAGACTTCTATTTTGATTATCCAAAAGCACAATATCAAATAAAATTTCCTCCTATGTCTTCTACTCATGGCCGAAACCCTAGTTTTGTGGGGTACATGAGTTTTGTTTCAACTTTTGCAAAATAACACTTGATATTGTCTTTCTAGTACTCTAAGATCATACATCCAAGAGATTGAAAGAATTTAGCCAATTTTATTGTGCTTGGCCGAATCCTCACATATGATGAGTTAGATGATTTAGTTTTAATTTTTGAGTTATAATCATAAATCTTGCCTTTCTAAGACTTAAGGATTATTAATCCAAGAGTTTGTTTCATGAATAAACCATAGATCCATGATCCTCTCATCATTCTAAGCCTTATTTATCTCATCCAAAAATCCATTTTGAAACTTCTTTAAAAGTGGGTATTTCTTGGTCAAGAACATCAATCTATTGATCATCATCCTTTGGCTTAAGATAAGTGATCTAAGCCTTGATTCCTATCTTTAGTTATGTCTAAGCTTAGTCGTATAATCCTTTTGAATTTTGTGTGTTGATCTCTAGGATTTTGGAAGCAAAACCGTGGCCATCCTTAGGAGAACAACATCATCCTTGCTTGTTTTAAGGGATCTACAAGAGGTAAGGGGGGAGATTACTACTATCCTACCTTAATGTAGATATGTATGTGGTTTAAAGTAATTGTATGTTGTCTTGTAAATCCTAAGTGTTAGGATTATGTATTATTGAGTTATATGTGTGTGATCCTCTTGGAGGATTTGATTTGATGTTTGGTTGTGGTATGATATGTCATATGGTTGTTTTGATTCCAATGACCTTAAGTTGGAATCAAGGTTGTTGTTTGCTTGACTTATTAAGAAGAATGCCTAATATATTTATTTAAGGCCATTCGGCCATAACTGATTAATGGGGTTTCAAGTTGAGTTAATTTGTTTGCATAATTTTGATAAGGATTGAACGAGTATATAAGAGTATAGAAATTGGTTTGGATTGATTTGGATATGTATGTTAAAAGTTATGAATTTTTGAAGATATAGGGACTATTATGCAAATACTGAGAAATTCAGGGACTGTTCTGAAAAACATATTATTATATGTTGGGATTGTAGCCCTTGGTAATATAAGACTAAAGAAATTGGTTTGACGTTATTTGTATTAATACATAAAAAGTTATAAGCGTTTTTGTAAACAAGGACCTTTTTTGCAATTATTGAAGAATGTTTGGGGCAGAAACGTGATTTCTGGGGAATTTGAGGGCAACTTAAAAATATTGCTAAAGAAGTTGGTTTGGTGTGATTTAAAGTTATAAGCAAAAAGTTATAAGGTTTTAAGTGAATAAGGATCTTTTTGCAATTAATAAAAGTTTAGGGGTTAAATTGTAATTTTCGAAAATATATTTAACTGGACAGTGAGAGACTGTTTTTCATACCTATTAAACTGTTCTAAAACTCCAAAATGATTTTTGTACTATTAGAGTGTAAAATCGTTGAAAAAGGATTTACGCGATTTATAAACTTAACGACGTTCGGTCAAATTTTTAGGAATTTCGTATACATGGAAATGAAACCTTAAAATCAATGTTTCAACATCCTAAAATGAGTATTATAACTTAGGAAAGTTATATAGTTGAGGTGAAGAACCATATTTTTAAAAGTATGGCTTTTGAGCCTAAATTCAGGAAAAAACGGCGAAACCGTCGTCAAACGTTTGTAAAGATTTTTGAGAAAACAATGATTTAGAGTTTGAAATAAGTATTTTAATACTTTAATATAAGTGTGGTAACTTAGGGAAGTGAAGGATTTGAGACAAACAATTATATTTGTGAAAATATAGAATTTAAATTGAAATACAGTAAAAAGCGGTAAAACAATATTTTAAGGGTTTCGATGTTTTTCAAGATACTGTTTTGAGGAATTTAGTGCTTATGTACTTTGATGGAATCTGATTTTAAAATGGTTTGGTTTTAACCAAAGGTTTTGGTTTCAAGACAAAAGAAGATTCTAGTCTTCAAAGACTAGTATTTATATTAAAGAGCAAAACCTAAGTCATGAATGACTTAGTAAAAACATGAACTTAATGATTTATGACTTATGGTGAAGCAAGACCATTTGTCGTAAAGTGTGGATAATTCAATATCCATACTTACATAAGATTTAATGGACTAAGAATTATTTGATTTTCTGGGAAGCCAAGAGAGAGGCTCCATTAGAAAAGTGTAAAGAAATAAATGATTGGACTGTCGATCCCATTTCATAATGTGTTAGGACTTGTAAGAAAGTGCCTTAAAACATCTTTACACAAACATGACAAGTCCGTGTGAGAATTGCGGATCAGTGAAGGACTGATGATTTGTAATCGGGAATATCGTCCGTCAGAGATTGACAGCAAGTGGATTCTGGTGGAATCACGAGGTTATCCGATGGATAGACCAATCGGACGTATTCCGGCAATTTTGCCCAGATACATAGTTGATGCTATGTTCGGTGAGGCCGTTGTGCCCAGGAAGCCGAGTTTTGATTGTAGAGGTTTCATAAAGAGCCTGATGTGTTATAGAGAGTTTGATATCACATGTGATTATGATTGTACGTACGTTATGATTTAAGCCTTGTGTGCGTAACACGAAAGCAACAATGGTGCCTGAGGTGGGCGGATGTGAAACCTATACTGACCATTTCCTTCCAAAATATCAAATTAGCTCCGATGTTAGAATCGGATATTCCTTGAGGCTGGACAAACCGAGTCCGGTATGCTTGATAAGCTTACCGTCGAGTCTAGTATATTATATTCTTGAAGTTTTGAGTTGCAGGATTAAAATGGGAGATAAAAAGAATATATGAGTGTTGTATTATGTACCTGTGAGTCGTATCACTGCATGTCTGCCTTATGTGTAAGATAAATGGAATCTCACCTCTTTATTTTTATATTGCCTATGTCGGCTGGTGTCTTCTGCATTCTTTTGAGAAGATGGAGACGTCAAGATGTTCCTTGACTGACGCATCGTAGAGACTGGGGTTCGAGCATGCGGACAATATGTTGGAGTTTCTAGTGGACGTTTTTCCAATCTGTTGATGGGTTCATAGACCAAGTTTCTCCTCTTGGGGGAGGATAGGGCTTAGTCCAAGAGTTACTTTTGTAGTGACTCTAGTAGTGTCTTTTGTGACGACGTCGGTAGTGGACTCAAATAGAGTTTCCACTAGATCTCGTCGGTTGGGTTTATCCTTCTCACAAGGTATGAGAGAAGATGGTCTTTTCTATTGTAGTTTGGCCAGCTGGGTATGTTTAGGAGTTAATGTAACCGTCTATGGAGCTGCGACTCCAAGTATCTTATATTTTAGGAGCTGCGTCTCCACATCTTTATGTTGAGTTTGTATATTCTATGATTTCTGTTTATGAGTCGGGTTGGGTATTATGTAAATGATTTTCGAACTCATAATCCTAATTGTGATAATGGAATATTTTATTGTCCATTCATTTAAAACAAAGCAGTTATATTTATGACTTAAGAAAAAGGAAAAAAAATTACCCCATTCTTTTATAGCCAAGTTTAATTAACCTACTTTTTGGCCTTAAAATGTCATTTACTTTGTAGCACCCGAGAAGGGTGTTACAACTGGTGGACCGTCTTTCAGAGCTATGGACTGCAATGATCAGCAGCGGGTTATCTTCGCGACCTTCATGCTCACTGAGGAGGCTGAGCACTGGTGGGAGAACTCCCGACAGAGGATGCAAGCTGAGGGCACGATGATCACGTGGGCCGTGTTCAAAGATAGGTTCATGGAGAAGTATTTCCCTGCAGATGTGCGTGACAAGAAAGAGATGGAGTTCTTGGCACTGAGTCAAGGAAATATGTCAGTGGACGAGTATGCGGCAAGGTTCGAAGAGCTGGCTAGGTATTACACACCTTATCAGGTCATGGTGGTTGACTGGTCAAAGTGTGTAAAGTTCGAGGATGTCCTTCGTCCGGAGATCAAGCAGGCAATCAGTTACCAGGAGATCAGGGTCTTCCCAACCTTGGTGAACAACTGTAGGATCTTTGAGGATGCCTACAAGTCCAGAGTCGCCAGGGATTCAGACAGCCAGGGTAGCAAGAAGACGGAGTAGAAGGATAAGGGCAAGCAGCGTTATGCTCCAACCGGACGGGATTTCAAACATAGTGGCAAGAAGCAGCAGTTTTTCGTATGATAGGTCCAGAGGCGGCAATTCTAATGCCTCTAGGCCCAAGAAGTGCGGCAACTGCGGCGCACCGGATCATTTCACTATCCAGTGTAAGGAACCATACGTCATCTGCTTCAAGTGTGGCAAGTCTGGCCACATCAGTCGGGATTGTGGAGGAGCAAAGTTAGAACCTCCAAGTGTTGGAACCAAAATAATTTGGATTAAATAATCTCTAGGTTTTGATGTTAACAATGAGAATTAAATTTGTGTAGCAAAGTGTTATTGCTTTAAATCTAACAAGTGCCTTCAGTCTTAAAGAATCTCTGTTCTTATAAGCTAAAACGTTAAGTCTATTCTCCTTGCAAATCCGCGTCCATTTGCTTTATATTGAATATTTTATATTGAAAGAGTGGTCGAGTCCACTCTATCAAAGATCTCCTTTAAACTCAAGTGCCACGTCAGTAGACGAGCGCTTAAATGTTTTCAGTAGACGGAGAATTTCTCTTGGTGTAGACGAGAGCTTCTCTCAAATAATAACCTTAGTCTGCTTTTGCCACGTCACTGGACGGAGACTTTAGATATCGCAAGTACTGGCAAGACCGATGTTTTATGTAGACGAAATTTTGGTTGCCACGTTAGTGGACGGAGCCTTAAAACTCTTATTGCTTATCTTGCCTTTACTCTCGTTTGTTGGACGAAGATTTTCTTAAGCATTTATACCAATCTGAACCAAAGCGAATTTATTTCTTATGATTGATATTCTTTTATTTATAATGGTTCTTCTCTTCTTGTATTAACGGTTTGCATTGCCTTGTTTCATTGAGAGAAACATAGTACAAATAAGGACTTTCAAAAAGCAGAATAGTACAATGCAAAACGTTGTGTACCCTGTCACCTTTTACGCTGATATAGCTGGAACTTGTACAAAGGAGGCAAAACTGTTTTCAAGCTGCTTTTGCTCAGAGGTGTGCTTTTACATGCAAGAACTTGTCTCACAGTACAAAGGCCTCGAGCCAGCTGAGTCTCAACGGATATTTACTTGGTTGACTCTATTACTAAACGGGAATTTCAAATACAACCGTTGAAGATTCTGAAGAGAAGATCAAGGACCCTATAAATAGAAGACTAAAGCTTTTGAAGAAATAACTTTTGCGCATACAAAGAAAACTCAAGAAATCTCTTGCGAAGGAAATACTCTTTTATTCATTCAAAAAGCAAAAGTCTGTAATATTATAGTTTGAATTCTTGCTATAATATTCATCTGATCTTAAACTTTCATACTCTCACATATAGTGAGTTAGAAGATCAAAGAAATCAAAACTCTTTATTAGAGGTAGAGCCTGAAGAGGCTTGGTAAGAAAGAAATACTTGTGAGCCTGGAGAGGTGTTGAATACTTGGTGTAATCTATTTGAAAATAGTGGAAAAATCCTTCAAGTAGAAGGGACTGGACGTAGCTCTTGGTTGGAAGAGAGTGAACCAGGATAAAACATCTTGTGTAAGTCTTCTAATCCCTTATCTCTTTTGTTTTACGCGTTTATACTAACTGTGGGGATTTGAACTTGAATTTGTTAATCCTTCAAAAGACTTCTTTTCTGTGTGCTTTATTCTGCCTCCTTATTTTTGTGTGAGAAAATCTTTTTGAAAAGGCTGTTTTCGAAAAATATTAACAAACACAATTCAACCCCCCCTTCTTGTGTTTGCCTGTGTCAACTTCACCAAGTGCTAACAAGAGTCACCAGTCTCAGGCCAATCGACTGAAGACCACTGGGAGAGTCTTCACTCTTAGTGGAGCCGAAGCCTTCAAGTCTGATGACTTGATCCAAGGTACGTGCTTAATTATTGGAACCCTTTTAACTGTATTGTGTGACTCGGGTGCTACGCACTCGTTTATATCACATGATAGGGTCAAGAGTCTTAATTTTCCTGTTACCTTTATGAGTTATGATTTAATTGTTGCCACACCTACAAACAAGCCTGTTCTCACTTCACATGCATGCAAGAACCGTCATAGTATTATTGATGATATGAATTTTATTGTTGATCTTGTATGCTTACCTTTAAAACAGCTTGATATTATTCTTGGCATGGACTGGTTATCTTCCAACCATGTCCTTTTAAATTGTTTTGATAAAACCTTGATTTTTGGAACTCCTGAGGAGTCTAAGAATCCGACCTTTCTCTCTGCCAACCAAGTGAAAGCTTCAATGAAAGACGAAGCCCAAGTGTTCATGATGTTGTCTTCCTTGGAAGTTGAGAGCCCTCCTGGTGTCGGAAGTGTGCCTATTGTGCGGGAGTTTCCTGAAGTGTTCCCGAGGGATGTTTACGAACTACCCCCAGAGAGAGATATGGAGTTCACCATAGATTTAGTACCTAGCACCGGGCCTATTTCCATAGCACCCTATAGAATGTCTCCTCTAGAGCTAGCCAAGTTGAAGGAACAGTTGGAGGACCTTATCCAAAAGCAGTTTATTAGGCCTAGCGTATCCCCATGGAGAGTGCCAGTGTTGCGAGTAAAGAAGAAGGATGGTAGTATGAGGTTGTGTGTCGACTATCGACAGCTCAACAAGGTGACCATTAAGAATCGGTATCCCCTCCCTAGAATTGATGATCTTATGGATCAGTTGATCGGAGCCTGTGTCTTTTCGAAGATAGATTTGAGGTCAGGGTACCATCAAATTCGAGTTAAGTCTGAGGACATCCTGAAGACAGCGTTTAGGACGCGTTATGGTGATTATGAGTACTTGGTTATGCCCTTTGGTATGACCAATGCCCCTGCTGTGTTCATGGACTCCATGAACAAGACCTTTCACCCTTACTTGGATAAGTTTGTGGTGGTCTTTATAGATGACATCTTAGTGTACTCCAAGACTAAGGAGGAACATGAGGAGCACTTGAGGGTTGTCTTGCAGACCCTTAAGGAGAAGCAGTTGTATGCGAAGAGGAGTTTTGGTTAGAGGAGGTTAGTTTCTTATGTCATGTGATTTCAAAATGTGGGATAGCCGTTAATCCGCCTAAGGTTGAGACCAGTGGGAAACGCTGAAGTCAGTGTCTGAGATTAGGAGTTTTTTGGGTTTAGCAGGGTACTATAGGAGGTTTATAGAGGGTTTATCTAAGTTAGCCTTACCCTTAACCCATATCACCAAAAAGGGATAATTGTTTGTGTGGGACTCTAAGTGTGAAGAGAGTTTTCAAACCCTTAAGAATAGGTTGACATCAACACCAGTTTTAGTATTACCCGATTAGTAAACCTTTCGTAGTGTACTGTGATGCATCGAAGAAATGTTTAGGTGGTGTGTTGATGCAAGATGGTAAGGTAGTAGCTTATGCTTCTAGGCAGCTAAAAACCCATGAGAAGAATTACCCTACCCATGACCTAGATTAGGAGCTGTGGTGTTTGCCTTAAAGATTTGGAGGCATTACCTGTATGGAGCGAAGTTTGAGGTCTTTAGTAATCATAAGAGTCTGAAGTATCTCTTTGATCAAAAGGAGTTGAATATGAGGCAGCGTAGGTGGATGGAGTTTTTAAGGGATTATGAGTTTGATCTAACCTACCACCCAGGAAAAGCCAATGTAGTGGCCAATGCCTTAAGTAGAAAAACCTTGCACGTCTCCGATTTGATGGTTAAAGAGATGGATTTGATCGAGGAATTTAGAGACCTGAGTTTAGCTTGGGAGGTTACCCCTAAGAGCATTATGCTTGGAACCTTAAAGGTTACCCACAGTTTGATGGATCAGATTAGAGAGGGTCAGAAGTTAGACCGGTATCTCTTAGACCAGCGAGAGTTGCTTGCGCAAGGTACAGACCTTAGTTTTAAGGACGGAAGTGATGGAGTGTTGAGGTTCAAAGATAGAGTCTGTATACCAGACGTTCCGGAGCTTAGAAAGTTGATACTTGAAGGAGGACATAGGAGTGGACTGAGTGTGCACCCAGGTGCCACTAGGATGTACAGGACTTAAAGTGTATGTTTTGGTGGCCTATGATGAAGAAAGATGTGGCTGAGTTTGTCTATGCTTGCTTAGTGTGCCAAAAGGCTAAGATAGAACACCAGAAGCCATCAGGAAAGATGCAACCTTTAAGTACCCCAGAATGGAAATGAGATAGTATTTCCATGGATTTTGTGTCTGGACTCGCTAGGACTCCAGCTGGTTTTGAGGATATATGGGTTATTGTGGATAGACTAACTAAGTCCGTCCATTTCATCCCGATGAACATGGAATACACTTTGGAAAAGTTGGCCTAGTTGTACATGAAGGAGATAGTTAGGTTACATGGTGTACCTTCTAGCATAGTTTCAGATAGAGACCCGAGATTCACCTCTAGATTTTGGAAAAGTTTACAAGAGGCTTTGGGAACCAAGCTTAGGCTAAGTTCAGCTTATTACCCACAGACTGATGGTCAGTCTGAGAGAACCATCCAGTCCTTAGAGGACTTGCTTTGAGCTTGCGTGCTAGAACAGTCGGGTAGTTGGGACAATTTTTTGCCCCTGCTAGAGTTTACCTACAACAATAGTTTCCATTCTAGCATTGGGATGGAACCTTATGAAGCTCTTTACGGGAGGAGATGTAGGACACCCTTGTGTTGGAGTGAACCAGGTGATAGTGTTGTACTAGGACCTGAAGTGGTACAAGAAACCACTGAAAAAGTGAGGATGATTCAAGAAAATATGAAAGTGGCACAGAGTAGGCTAAATAACTACCATGACAAAAAGAGGAAGGCGCTCAAATTCCAAGAAGGTGACCACGTGTTCTTGAGAGTTACCCCGACAACTGGGGTTGGTAGAGTAATGAAGGCGAGGAAACTTACTCCGAGAGTCATTGGTCCTTACCAAATTTTGAAAAGAGTAGGCGAAGTCGCCTACCAAATAGCCTTACCACCGTTCTTGTCGAACCTTCATAGTGGCTTTCATGTGTCTCAACTCTCAAAGTATGTTCATGACCCTAGTCACGTGATAGTCTCCGATGCCATACAGTTAAAAGAGAACTTGACTTTTGAGGTACTACCCCTTCGAGTCAAGGATAGGAGGGTGAAGCAGCTAAGAGGCAAGGAAATTCTGTCGGTCAAAGTCGTTTGGAGTGGGGCTACTGAGGAAAGTGCTACGTGGGAGCTGGAAAGCAAGATGATGGAGTCGTATCCACATCTTTTCAACTTAGGTGAGTAGAAATTTCAAGGACGAAACTTTTTATAAGGGTGGTGGGATTGTAACACCATGTTTTTTCCTTAAGTGCTTGTGTATACTTGTTTGGTTGGTTAAGCCTTAAGACTTAGGTTGAGGGCTAAGTGGGACTTCTAGGCTTTAAATCCCTTCTCTTAGGCTTGTGCCTTGTGACTTTCTAGGTCACAAGCACGGCCGTGCTTGTTAAGGAGCACCACCGTGCTCGTTGTGTGTGAGCGTCTCGCTGACGCAGAGTTGAGCACGCCCGTGCTCAATGGCAGGACCCGCTTCGCAAGCGCTAAGTTGAGCACGACCTTGCACACCAGGAGCACGACCGTGCTCAATGCCCTTAAATATGGAACAGTAACCGAGGGTTACGTCAGAACCCTATTTTGGCATTAGCAGCTTCCCTAGTGCGGCTGCAACCCCTTCGTTCCCTATTTTCTCTAAACTCCTTTCGTTATTGGAGCAGTGGAGACCCTTGGGAACATCTAGTTCATTAGTGCCGTTATTAGAAAGGTAACGATTCCTTCCCTCTTTGGTTTCCTTTTCTTACTTTGATCTAGGAACTGATAGTTTGTCCCTGTTGTTTGGCCAAGACTTGGAAGCTGTTCGAGCCGGTTGAGGGAACGAGTCCAGTTTGTCGTTTGGTTGTTACAGTTGAATCTCCAATCTAGGTATGGGAAAAGAATAGTGTTTACACTAGACTAGGGGTAACGTAAGATGAGGGGTTCCCATAGCCCCATTTTATTGTTGTTATAATTGTTATTAATACTATGATATGTTTGATTATGAATATGCCTTAACTATTGTCAATGCCATGATCTGCCTGGTTGTATGAGTTATTGTTATGTTGTTAGTTGGCTAACTGGTATGCCTCCTTGATTATAGTGTTATGATGTTGAGTATTAGATAGTGTGTGTTGATGAATAATGTTGTTGAATGCCATTGGTTTAGTTATGATGATGTTATGAGATTGCTATCGGCTGTTGTTATCGATGATATTGATTGGCTGATGTTGCTAATGCGTTGAATATGTTAATAAGACCCTAAACATATTTAATTAGGACTCTTAGTTAACATAAGAATTAATGGGTTAATCCCATAAAGTTTCATAAGACATGAACTGTTAGTGAGAGGTGAGGATTGATGCCATTTGGATTAGTTAAAGGACCCTAGGATCTGATTTGAGAGTATTAGGGAGTTTTGACTCCAAGAACAACAAGTTTGAATCTGCCCAGAACAGTATGGCTGGCCTAGGAGCACGGCCTATTGAGGAGTGACTTCGAGGAGCCACGGCTTAGTTAGGTTCCTAGTTTCATAGTTAGTTTTAGTTTCAGTTTGTTTCCGTGATGTATCCGGATTTCGGTTATACCAGCTCTGTATGTGACATTGGGGTTGGGTTTTCTTTATCTGTTTTGTTTATGTTTATCTTTTTAAAACTATGTTATTTCCGCGTTGTTTATGTTGAGATGTGAAACCTTTTTATCCAAGTTTTTATTTTATTCAAATAAATGCATGTTTTTATACTTCCTCTTTTAAGTAAATGTCTTATATTAATTTGCAGGGTAGAAGGGTGTCACAGGTGGCAGAATTGTGGAAGTGGTTGGAAAGTGTGCCGAGGTTCGTGACAGTAGCACGAACGCATTCAGAGCTGTTAAGGGAAAGCGTGCACGTTGATCAGGTGGGAGAAAGAAATATCCTGTTGTTTGAACGGATAAGTAGCATATATTTTATAATAATGGTGTAGGGCGACCTAGACCCTACTAGTAGTCGAGTAATCGACAAGACCAAAATCACATTGGAAACTACCCCGTAGTACCAATGATGATTTGGGGATTGTAGGTTTATCACCATTAGGATAATTTTAGAATATTCGAGGATGTCTGATTTTAGCACTATTGAACTGTTTGTGATGTGCTGGTTGTGGTAATCTACTTTATGTGACGTTTTGTGTTACCTGAATATTTTATTATTATTTTACTGTGTGTAATCTGTTTTGTCTAATAACGTGCCATATCTGTTATTTCATGCTTAGTTGGATTATAGGAGATGATATATGTTGTTCGGGAGATATTCATGTGGGTGAGAGAATGAATGTAATTAACTTAGACATGCCTAACCCAAATAAATAATATTTTACTATGATGAGATTAATGACGTGATATAACTGGAGATATTTTACGAGATAGTGATGAGAGGTTAAGGCACTAGGGTATGACTCGATATACGTCAGTGAGACCTACGTAGATGTATGATGTAGATCCCAGCTGTGTGAGTGGAATGCATGAGGTCAGCATACTCGTAGATATATCCGTAATTCTTGCAGAGCCGCTCCGTGTAGCTTTGGGCTACTGTGGTTTCAGACCATTTATGGATATATATATATATATATATATATATATATATATATATATATGATAGAGGGGGTGCTCGCTCTGACGAAGGACTAACATCCCTACTATAATGGAGGTTGTGTGACAGGACCGTGGTGGCCACGTTAGCATAAAGGATTAGTTGCATGAGATTAAGGGTACAAGATGAGATTGTAAATTAAGGATATTAAGGATGAATGTTATTTATGTGTGATGCGTGTCTTTGACTATTATTGTATTGTATGCTATGTATTCCTTTTCCGTTTATGATGATAGAACTGTTTCTTATCTCCTATTTTGTGGTATTGTATTTGTTTTGGTTATGTGATTTGATGAGAAGACCCTGTTGAGGAGTCAGCTACTGAGGATCTGGATGGAACTCCTTATGAGCCATATGCTGGAAGACGAGCCGTGGATCCTAGCGGTAGAATTTAGGGAGTATGGCCAGTGCGTCTTTGAGACGTTTTATTTTATGTTGTTTGCTATGGTTTGTATTAGTATGTACCTGCAAGGAATCCTACTGATGGGATACCCGAGACAGTGTTTTGTACGTGATGGATAGACATATGTGGTGTATGTGTATTAAGTCTATGGTGTGATGGAGTAATTTCAGGAGTTGTATGTTTTATAATTTATTTTTTAATATTTACATATTTCTTTATTTATGTTTAACATTCAAAACACGATTAAGTTTTTAATTAATGAGGTTTTAATTTAATGGCACAACGGGGTGTCTCATTTCACCTTTCAAACTAATGCATAATGTATAAGTTAGCTGATAGTGTTAGTGAATAAATAAAATGGGATAGTAAAAATAAATTTATACATAGATATTATTTTTATATAAATTTTATTCTTTTATAGATGGGTACGGTTGCTACAAGAAGGAATACTTGGATTAGGGATTAAAAAATAGTATGATTAGTATTCTATATTTTATTTAATTGAGGGTAAATGAGCAATTTAATTAAAATAGTAGGGATAAAAATGAAAGAAAAAATTATAAGCTATAAACTCAAACGCTACTTCAAGTATCGTCCGGAAAAAATGCTATAAGCTAGTAGAAAAAATGTTGTAAGCTAATATTTAAAATGGTTATCAAACAGGATTACTTTTTCATCTGTTATAAGCTAACGGATTTGACAAACCAAACAGAGCCCTTATCTTTGTTCAGCTCGACTAACTTTCTATTCTACTTGATTAATTAAATATAATAATAAATAGTAAATAAAGATTGTGATTAATGTTATAAATATTTAGATATTATGGATGACTATATCAATTTGTTATCTTACAATATCTTTACCATTACTATGTATTTACTTCTTATTTATGGCTATTGATTTGGTCCAGGATTAGTGGTCCATTTACCTCTATAAATAAGACCTTAGGTTTTACTCTTGTATTCACTCAATCAGATCAATACAAAGATCATAGCTAGTTCCTGAAGAACTAGCCTCTAAATCCTAGTTCCTGAAGAACTAGCCTTTGAGTCTATATTGCTATTGTCTTCATCTCCCTATTTTATTTTCTATTTATAATATGTTATCAGCACGATCAAGTCTATAACAGTGCAACGATTTTTATGTAGGTATCTTTTCAAGGTAAGAATTCATGCTAAATGGCAGAACTGAAGTTGACACAGGCAAACACAAGAAGGGGGGGTTGAATTGTGTTTGTTAATATTTTTCGAAAACAGCCTTTTCAAAAAGATTTTCTCACACAAAGTTAAGGAGACAGAATAAAGCACACAGAAAAGAAGTCTTTTGAAGGATTAACAAATTCAAGTTCAAATCCCCACAGTTAGTATAAATACGTAAAACCAAAGAGATAAGGGATAAGAAGATTTACACAAGATGTTTTATCCTGGTTCACTCTCTTCCAACCAAGAGCTACGTCCAGTCCCTTCTACTTGAAGGATTTTTCCACTATTTTCAAATAGATTACACCAAGTATTCAACACCTCTCCAGGCTCACAAGTATTTCTTTCTTACCAAGCCTCTTCAGGCTCTACCTCTAATAAAGAGTTTTGATTTCTTTGATCTTCTAACTCACTATATGTGAGAGTATGAAAGTTTAAGATCAGATAAATATTATAGCAATATTCAAACTATAATATTACAGACTTTTGCTTTTTGAATGAATAAGAAAATATTTGCTTCGCAAGAGATTTCTTGAGATTTCTTTGTATGCGCAAAAAGTTATTTCTTCAAAAGCTTTAGTCTTCTATTTATAGGGTCCTTGATCTTCTCTTCAGAGTCTTCAACGGTTGTATTTGAAATTCCCGTTTAGTAATAGAGTCAACTAGGTAAATATCCGTTGTGACTCAGCTTGCTCGAGGCCTTTGTACTGTGAGACAAATTCTTGCATGAAAAAGCACACCTCTGAGCAAAAGCAGCTTGCAAAATAGTTTTGCCTCCTTTGTACAAGTTCCAACTATATCAGCGTAAAAGGTGACAGGGTACAAAAACGTTTTGCATTGTACTATTCTGCTTTTTGCAAGTCCTGACTTGTACTATGTCTCTCTCAATGAAACAAGGCAAAAGGAATCGTTAATAGAAAATGAGAAGAACCATAATAAATGAAATGAATATCAATCATAAGAAATAAATTCGCTTTGATTCAGATTGGTATAAAAGCTTAAGAAAATCTTCGTCCAACAAACGAGAGTAAAGGCAAGATAAGCAATGAGAGTTTTAAGGCTTCGTCCACTGACGTGGCAACCAAAACTTCGTCTACATAAAACATCGGTCTTGCCAGTACTTGCGATATCTAAAGTCTCCGTCCAGTGACGTGGCAATAGCAGACTAAGGTTATTATTAGAGAGAAGCTCTCGTCTACACGAAGAGAAATTCTCCGTCCACTAAAAGCATTCAAGCGCTCGTCTACTGAAAACATTTAAGCGCTCGTCTACTGACGTGGCACTTGAGTTTAAAGGAGATCCTTGATAGAGTGGACTCGACCACTCTTTCAATATAAAATATTCAATATAAAGCAAATGGACGCGGATTTGCAAGGAGAATAGACTTAACATTTTAGCTTATAAGAATAGAGATTCTTTAAGACTAAAGGCACTTGTTAGATTTAAAGCATTAACACTTTGCTACACAAAATTAATTCTTATTGTTAACATCAAAACCTAGAGATTATTTAATCCAAATTATTTTGGTTCCAACAATCTCCCCCTTTTTGATGATGACAAAAACTAATTAAATTTATTTTGCAAAGTTTAAGAGAGCTTACAAAGCTCCCCCTAAGACAAGGCAGTCAACAGATAAAAGCTGTTAAGGCATAATAAGTCAAGTTTCATTTGCAATAACATTGATTAATAGATCAAGATAGCAGCGTATAAAACATTAGAGTTCAAAGCAGTATTGAAGCATAAACATGAAGTCAAGGCATAGTATCAGCAAGATGAGTATATATTTGTGCATATGCAGTCAACTATGTACTTTTAAAAAATCTCTGTATTAATTATAAAATTTAATCTTTCCTTTCTCCCCCTTTTTTGTCATCAGACAAAAAGGCAAAAGGGAGTGGACCATCATTGTCAGCAAACAAGAGAAGGATAAAGACAGAGAAAAGAACAGCAACAAAAAATTTAGATAGAAGGAGGTGGTGGAGGAGGTGGTTGATTAGGCTGGGGATTTTGATTCCTCTGAAACTCCAAGATCAGAGCCAGCATTTGGTTCATCACTGCATTTGTAGGGGCCAGAGAGTCTTGAACTTGCTTCTGCACCCTTTCTTCAAGCTGTTGAGCCATCTGCTCAGTCTTTTCCTCAACTATCTTGCCAACCTTATCATCAACAATTTTCCCAATGATGTCTTCAAGATTGGGTGGCAAGGTAAGTTGTCTTGAGCTCTCAGCAGTGTCAGAGACAGTGTCTTGAGCCTGGGCTGCTGTTCTGACCATAGCAAGAGCTAATGGTTGAGAAGAAGTCTTAGCAGACTCAGCTCCTTGCTTAGAGACACCAGCCTCAGCAGACTGCTTAGCTTGTGCAGATGAAGGTTCAACTGAAGTAGGCTGAGAAGACATTTGCTCATCAAGTTCAGGGCCTTCTACAATTAACTCTTGGGCTGCCTGATCTGAGGAAGAAGTTGCTGGAGGTGCAGTGGCAACTGTGATAGGTTTCTGAGGTAAATCCTTTGCCCAGTGGATAGGTATGATTTCCTCCACATCCCTGCTGGTTATAGGAAGTCCCCACAGATCTTTGTAGATCATGTGCCTTACTTTGGATAGGCCACATTTTCCTCTGTACTTAGGAATTTCCTTCTTCTCTTCTTGAGTCAAACCAGAAGAAGAGGCTTTCCTGGTGCAGTGGATGATGTGAGATAACCAGAAGTCTGCAGCCTTCATTTCTCCAATTTTCTGCACATCCTCCATATATAGATAGAAGTCAAGCTCGGAGTGATCAAAGAGTTTCCTGAGACAAGTCCAGAATGGCAGAGTGAGCTTCAGGCATGACCCCTTTATTTCTTCTGCACCTCATGTCTTTGTCTTTGTTGAGGTCTATCATGCCAAGCCTTGGACAGATGGGGTAGGGAGCAATGCCTACTCGAGTTTCCTTATGGTGTCTCAGCCAAGTGATAGGAACCCATCGTGCAGCTCTTTCAATCTGGAAGTAGCTGAACTCCCACTTCAGAATGTTGTAAATCAGTTGATCTGCAAAGTGGTCTGAGGCACTTCCATAGATGCTGGGATGCTCAAATTTCATCCATTGTGTGTTTGCATCCAGAATAATTGGAACGTGCCTAGATGATCGAGCTCTCCTCTCAGGTAAGGTAGGCAGATGGTTCCTTTTAGGATCAGTTTCCCATACGGGAATGATGTGTCGTGCTACTCCTTGAGTGTGAGGAATCAGAGGTGGGGTTTTTTGTAGGTTGGGGTAAATTTTTCTTGGAGGGAAACGGTTGAGGGGTAGATGGGTGAGGAGAGGGCCATGGTGGGTGTTCATCTCTGATGGAAAGGGACCTTTTGGGGGCTGAGAGTTTGGGTATTTGGTGGTCCAGGGGTATTCCTCATAAGGTTCATAGTCATACTCAGGATGGGAGTACCACCTGGTCAGAGGAGTTTCAAGGTAAGTTCAGGGTCAGGTTGGTGAGTATGGAACAGAATTTTCCAATTTCTTTTGACCTGAGCCCAGTTCTCGGACCTATTGGCAAAAATAGTGGATGAAGGTATGATTGGTGGAAAAAGTTTTCTTAGTTGTTTAGGGAAGGGGGCACCTCTGCAGATTCCATCATCCTCTTGATGAAACCAAGGATCTGAATCAGGAATATTGGGTGGAAAGAGGGTTTTGAGTGGTGTAGGTTGAGGTGAGGTTAAGTGAGTTGGGCTATTTAGTGGTGAAGATGAATTTGAGGTTTGGTCAGGTTGTTCTCTTTGTGGTGAGGGTTGGGGTGAGGGTAAAGAAGGTCTATATACATTATCAAAGAAATCTACACTTGGGGTAGGGACATCATCACTCACAGTAATAGGAGGAACATCAGAGGATGTGTTGACCTCAGAGGCTGCAAAGGTTCTTGCTTTCCTTGCAGGTTGCCTCCTCTTGGTAGGCACAGCAGCATCAACAGCAACAGCTGCTTTCCTCTTTAAAACTGTTCCCAGTGGAACATTATCATCTTCATCATCGTCTTGAGGCAGAATTAGCTTTCTAGCTCTCTTGGGAGCAGGTTGAGGAGCAAGTTGAGGAGCCTCACTGCCAGGCTCATTTATAACAATGCCTCTGGTAGGCCTTCTAGGAGCAGGCTTTCTGACAGCCATAGTTTTCCTTCTAGTTCCTCTCCTGAGACCAAGAATAGCTGCATTGTTGGCCTCAACTGCTTCTTCCTTAATCTTCATTTTCTCTTCTTGTTTTGACATTTCAACAAGCTTGTATGTGTCAAGGTGCATGCTACTTAGATTGCTTTTTCCAAAAATGGCAGCTTGCATCCCCTTTGAACGAAAGATCTTGTCTTGTTCTTCTTGAGGCTTTGCATCTAAGTAATCATACAAGCCTTGCTGCTTGAAGACTTTTGACAGAAGATGAGAGAAAGTGATATGAGAGGCTGTTTCCCTGTGTGTGATGGCATCCTTGAAACGATGAAACAGGATCCATGGCAAGTTTATTTTTGTCTCATAGACCAAGTTGCAGAGACAAAACTTGTGAAGGGCAGAGAGGTTGTCCTTAGACCCTGCCTTGTGAAGCACTGTCTTGTTCAGAATCTGATGAAGAATCCTGATGTGATCCTTCATTTCAGATGACTTCCATGAGTGAGTCCTCACTGTGTCATCTCGCATCAGTGTAACAGCGATGGTTTCAATACCACCAAGATCTTCTTCCCAATTTTCTGTCATGATTAAACCCTCTTGGGCACAAACGATTGCATCAGAGATGGTCTTCTCAGAGACAGTTATCTTCTTTCCTTGTACAAACCCTACTATCTCAGTTTCAGTAATCGTTGGTTTCCTCCAGAAATCCCTTATTAAGTCTGGATAAATCGAGACCTTTTCCAGAAACAAACCGTCCCAACCAGCAGCGTTGATGAACTTGCTTACATCCAAGTTGTACTCACACAAAATTTCAAAGTTAAAATGATGTTCAGCCGCGATATTGATGATGTCAGTAACATAGGCAGGTTCGGGAGTTGAGGTTGAAGCCATTGTTGAGTTCTTGAGTAGGTTAAGGTTTGAAGAAAGAGAGTTCGAAAACTTTTCAGAGAGAAGTTATCAAAGATGAAGAGTAGCGAAAGGTTTTTCAGAGGGAAAGGAGTTACCTTTAAAGAGTTTTCGAATACCAACAGTTTTCAAAAAGAAAAGATTGATTAGACAAGACTTTAAAAAAAAACGGCGTTGGTATATTGGGACCGTAAAAAGGTTACGATGGGATTGATGGAAGACGCTGACTCAGCAAGGAAATGATTAAAATCAAACGTTTTAATATAACTGAGTTCATAAAAGTGCAGATATTTTAAAAGACAAATGTATGTAAGATTAGGTCCACATAAGATTGAGGGTGGACGCATAAAAACATATGTAGTGGACGCGGCACACCAACAGTAGTGGACGCGTAGACTACACAAGTTCTGGACGCCAAAACTAGTGGACGCGCAGATAAAACATGCAATCAATACATATACCATTTTAAACCACATACAACATGTTAAGATGTTTTCTGATAAAAGTAAATCTGTCCTCAGCAAGAGGTTTAGTAAAGATATCTGCCCATTGATGGTCAGTATCTACAAATTGAATATCAAAAACACCCTTTTGCACATAGTCTCTGATAAAGTGATGTTTGATTTCTATATGCTTAGCCCTAGAATGAAGAATTGGATTCTTAGACAGATTAATTGCAGCAGTATTATCACACATTAGTGGAATACTACTTACAAACACATTATAGTCCTCCAATTGGTGTTTGATCCAGAGAAGTTGTGAGCAGCAGTTTGCAGCTGATATATATTCTGCTTCAGCGGTTGATAGGGCAATGGTACTCTGCCTTTTGCTTGACCATGATACTAGATTAGCTCCAATGAAGTGACATCCCCCACTGGTGCTTTTTCTTTCAATTCTATCTCCAGCATAGTCAGCATCGCAAAAGCCAACTAATCTGTAATCTCCATCTTTCTTAAAGCACAGACCAAGATTAGTAGTACCTTTCAAATATCTAAAGATTCTTTTAACTGCTGATAAATGAGATTCTCTAGGATCAGATTGAAAACGAGCACACAAGCAAACACTGAACATTATATCAGGCCTAGAAGCGGTTAGATACAAGAGAGATCCAATCATACCTCTGTATACCTTCTGATCTACCTTTTTCTCTTTATCATCTATGTTCAGTGTGGACGTGGGATGCATAGGTGTGTTCATAGGTTTGCAATCATCCATCTTAAACTTTTTGAGAAGTTCCTTTGTGTACTTAGTTTGATGGATGAACACCCCGTCCATAGATTGTTTGACTTGAAGTCCAAGAAAGAATTTGAGTTCTCCCATCATGCTCATTTCAAACTCTTTCTGCATTAGCTTTGAGAATTCTTTGCACAAAGATTCATTAGTAGCACCAAAAATAATATCATCTACATAGATCTGTACTACAATGAAGTTGGAATTAATTGATTTTCTAAACAAGGTGGTGTCTACCTTTCCTCTGACAAAACCATTATCCATCAGAAAAGAACTTAGCCTATCATACCAAGCTCTTGGGGCTTGTTTTAGGCCGTATAAAGCTTTCTTAAGCTTGTATACATGTTCAGGTTGGGTTTCATTCTCAAAACCCGGTGGTTGCATAACATAAACTTCTTCATTGATAAAACCATTTAAAAAAGCACTTTTTACATCCATTTGAAAAAGCATAATATTATGATGTGCAGCAAATGAGAGTAAAATTCTGATTGCTTCCAATCTTGCAACGGGTGCAAAGGTTTCAGTATAGTCTATACCTTCTTCTTGAGAATAACCTTGTGCAACCAATCTTGCTTTATTTCTTATAACCTTACCATTTTCGTCAAGCTTGTTTCTGTAAACCCATTTTGTTCCTATAACAGATTTATTCTTAGGTAGGGTTACCAGAGTCCAAACTTCACTCCTCTCAAACTGATTCAGCTCTTCTTGCATTGCCAAAATCCAACCATTGTCCAGCAGAGCCTCATCTACAGTTTTTGGTTCCAATTCAGACACCAATGCAGAGTCTTCTTGCTCTCTGAAAGTTGATCTGGTTCTTAGCTTATCGCTTGGATTTCCTATTATTTGATCCGGTGGATGATAATTCTTGAAATGCCAAGTTCTCTGAGCATTGTCTTGTTGAGAGGTGGATGCTTCTGGTTGATGAGAAGGGTCTTCAACTGGATCATCAGTTTTGACTTCATTTGTTTCTCTTGTGATGTTTAAGTCAAGATCTGCAAAACTTTCATCTAGCTCTGATAGTTTCTTATCAGGCTGTTTGTCATCAAATCTAACATGTATAGATTCTTCTACTGTTAAAGTTCTTGAGTTATACACTCTAAAACCTTTTGAGGTTTCAGAAAATCCTAGAAGAATTCCATTGTCTACCTTTGCATCAAACTTACCAAGTTGATCTTTGTATTTAAAATAAAACATTTACATCCAAAAGGATGAAAATAAGATATGTTGGGTTTTCTGCCTTTCCACAATTCATAGGGAGTCTTATTCAGAATTGGTCTAATGTATATTCTGTTCTGAATGTAGCAGGCAGTGTTCACAGCTTCAGCCCAGAAGTGCTTAGGGACAGAATTGTCATTGAGCATAGTCCTAGCCATCTCTTGAAGAGATCTGTTCTTTCTCTCTACCACACCATTTTGCTGTGGTGTTCTTGGTATTGAGAAGTTGTGTTGAATTCCTTTTTCTTCACAAAACTCATTGAATAGCTCATTGACAAATTCTCCCCCATGGTCACTTCTGATTGAAGCTATACACATCCCCTTTTCATTCTGTACACGTTTGCAGAATACAGAAAAGACCTTGAAAGGCTCATCTTTGTGAGCAAGAAACATAACCCATGTCCATCTAGTATAGTCATCCACAATGACTAGACCATATTTCTTACCACTGATAGAAGCAGTCCTTGTTGGACCAAAAAGATCAAGGTGTAGCAGTTCTAGTGGTCTTTTGGTACTTACAATATTCTTAGATTCAAAAGAACCTTTGACTTGTTTTCCCTTCTGACATGCATCACAGAGAGCATCAGATTTGTATTTAAGATTTGGTAAATCTCTCACGAGGTTATGCTTATTTAGCTTTGAGATTAATCTCAAGCTTGCATGACCTAGCCTTTTATGCCAAATCCAACGTTCATCTTCAATGGACACTAAACATGAGACACTTTGATTTGAGAGGTCCTCCAAGTCAATTTTGTATAAATTGTTTTGCCTCTTAGCAGTGAATAAAATTGATCCATCATTTTTCTTGACATAACACATGTTCTTATTAAAAGAAACATCATATCCACTGTCACATAATTGACTTATGCTCAGTAGATTATGTTTTAAACCATTCACCAAAAGAACATTATCAATGGAGGGAAAAGGATGTTTACCGATTTTACCTATACCAGTGATCTTTCCTTTCTGATTTCCTCCAAATGTCACCCAGCCACCATCCTTATGTTTAAGGTCTTGGAACATATACTTTTCTCCCGTCATGTGACGTGAGCATCCACTGTCCAAGTACCAGGATGTTTGTTTCTTTCCTGTTGTTAAGCAGATCTGCAACAGGTATTATCTTGTTCTTAGGTACCCAAACTGACTTGGGTCCTTTCATGTTAGTTTTCTTTGGACGAGAATATTTAGTATGCCTATTATGTATGCATCTAGATGTAGAGTGCCCACTTTTTCCACACACTTTACAAAAGGTGTTGGACGGGCCAGATTTGGTTTTTGCATACCTAGCTGGAGCTTTTGAAGCTCTTTGCTGCATAGGTGGTTTTGACTTAGTGTAAGATGCCTCATGCTTCTTATTGTCATAACCAAGGCCAGATTTATCAAAGGGTGACCTAGAATACCTTAGGATAAGACTAAGCTTATCTGAGCCTCCTACCAGTTTTGACAGAGAGTCTGTCAAGTATTTTACATCTTGTTTTAGTTTTGCAACTTCACAAGAATTGTCAGGCTCACATTCAGATTTGTCAGTTAGACTGACATTCTCTGATTTCAGCTTATCATTTTCTTGAAACAAACTTTGTTTTTCCATGCAAACTCTATCATATTCTTTGGTTAATTTTGCAAACTTCTTTTTAAGATTTTTGTATTCATGAGATAATATGGATGAGTCATGCAGTAATTCATCAAAGGCATTTTTGAGAGTTGAAGGTTCAGAATCTGTTACCTCATCATCATCAGTGTACTCATTCTCTGATGATGTGTCTGCCATGAGGCAAATGTTTGCCTCTTCCTCTGCTTCCTCTTCGTCATCTGATGAGGATAAGTCCAAGTCTTCCCATGTAGCCATTAAGCCCTTCTTTTTCTTAAAGAACTTCTTCTTCTCTTTTAGGTCAGGGCAGTCGGCTTTGAAATGTCCAGGCTTTTTGCACTCAAAGCACAAAGGTGGACCTTTTTCTTTGGAGTCTGACTTCTCCTTAGAAAATTTCTTGTTGAATGGCTTTCTCTTGAAATTATTTTTTCTTCTCCACATATGTTGTATCTTTCTGGAGATGAAAGATAGTTCATCTTCATCTGATCCTTCATCACTGTCTGAAGGTTCAGCATCATCTGAAGACTCAGCAGCTTTGAGAACTTTTGAAGAACTTGCTTTCTTTGCCTTTAAAGCAATGGACTTTCCCTTTCTGGAATTGTCTTCCTCATTTAGTTCAAGTTCATGAACTTTTAATGATCCTAGAAGTTCTTCCAGAGAGAGAGTATTCAGATTCTTAGCTTCTTGAATAGCAGTGACCTTTGGTCTCCACTGTTTGGAGAGACTTCTCAGAATCTTTCTGATATGATCTCTATTCTCATATACCTTTCCCAGAGATCTGAGACTGTTTGTTATTGTTTGAAATCTTCCAAACATCTGATCTATAGACTCATGATCAGTCATCTTGAAGAGTTCATACTGGTGAACCAGCATGCTTATCTTTGACTCCTTCACTTGTGATGAGCCTTCATGAGCGAGAGCCAGTGTATCCCAGATTTCTTTTGCTGTGTTGCAGCTGTGAACTTTATCATGTTCTGATCTGGTAATAGCACACATCAAGTAATGTTTGGCTTTGAGATTTAGTTGATGTTTGGCTTTTTGATCAACACTCCAATCTGCTCTAGCCAGTACAACTTGATTTTCACTTCTTGGCTCAGTGTAGCCATTCTCTATCAGTTCCCAGATGTCTAGATTCTGTGCATCTAGGAAGGCCGTCATTCTCTTCTTCCAATAGTCGTAATCTGTTCCATCAAAGAGTGGAGGTCTATTGATAGCTTGTCCTTCTGCATCCATGGTGATAGGATCGTACTTCCTCAGCACTTGTTAGATGCTCAACCCTTTCGAGGCTGAGCTCTGATACCAACTGAAGTTGACACAGGCAAACACAAGAAGGGGGGGGGGTTGAATTGTGTTTGTTAATATTTTTCGAAAACAGCCTTTTCAAAAAGATTTTCTCACACAAAGTTAAGGAGACAGAATAAAGCACACAGAAAAGAAGTCTTTTGAAGGATTAACAAATTCAAGTTCAAATCCCCACAGTTAGTATAAATACGTAAAACCAAAGAGATAAGGGATAAGAAGATTTACACAAGATGTTTTATCCTGGTTCACTCTCTTCCAACCAAGAGCTACGTCCAGTCCCTTCTACTTGAAGGATTTTTCCACTATTTTCAAATAGATTACACCAAGTATTCAACACCTCTCCAGGCTCACAAGTATTTCTTTCTTACCAAGCCTCTTCAGGCTCTACCTCTAATAAAGAGTTTTGATTTCTTTGATCTTCTAACTCACTATATGTGAGAGTATGAAAGTTTAAGATCAGATAAATATTATAGCAATATTCAAACTATAATATTACAGACTTTTGCTTTTTGAATGAATAAGAAAATATTTGCTTCGCAAGAGATTTCTTGAGATTTCTTTGTATGCGCAAAAAGTTATTTCTTCAAAAGCTGTAGTCTTCTATTTATAGGGTCCTTGATCTTCTCTTCAGAGTCTTCAACGGTTGTATTTGAAATTCCCGTTTAGTAATAGAGTCAACTAGGTAAATATCCGTTGTGACTCAGCTTGCTCGAGGCCTTTGTACTGTGAGACAAATTCTTGCATGAAAAAGCACACCTCTGAGCAAAAGCAGCTTGCAAAATAGTTTTGCCTCCTTTGTACAAGTTCCAACTATATCAGCGTAAAAGGTGACAGGGTACAAAAACGTTTTGCATTGTACTATTCTGCTTTTTGCAAGTCCTGACTTGTACTATGTCTCTCTCAATGAAACAAGGCAAAAGGAATCGTTAATAGAAAATGAGAAGAACCATAATAAATGAAATGAATATCAATCATAAGAAATAAATTCGCTTTGATTCAGATTGGTATAAAAGCTTAAGAAAATCTTCGTCCAACAAACGAGAGTAAAGGCAAGATAAGCAATGAGAGTTTTAAGGCTTCGTCCACTGACGTGGCAACCAAAACTTCGTCTACATAAAACATCGGTCTTGCCAGTACTTGCGATATCTAAAGTCTCCGTCTAGTGACGTGGCAATAGCAGACTAAGGTTATTATTAGAGAGAAGCTCTCGTCTACACGAAGAGAAATTCTCCGTCCACTAAAAGCATTCAAGCGCTCGTCTACTGAAAACATTTAAGCGCTCGTCTACTGACGTGGCACTTGAGTTTAAAGGAGATCCTTGATAGAGTGGACTCGACCACTCTTTCAATATAAAATATTCAATATAAAGCAAATGGACGCGGATTTGCAAGGAGAATAGACTTAACATTTTAGCTTATAAGAATAGAGATTCTTTAAGACTAAAGGCACTTGTTAGATTTAAAGCATTAACACTTTGCTACACAAAATTAATTCTTATTGTTAACATCAAAACCTAGAGATTATTTAATCCAAATTATTTTGGTTCCAACAAGAACATCAAAAAACTACTGTTTGACATATATCACAGCTTCAATCTCTAAGCAAGGGAACAATTTTATTTTCTTCTCCTCCCTAATCATAGCTTGCATATATGAGTTCTTTTATTCAAATTCTTTTCAAGAGTTTTCACCATGTATCTCGCAAAGCTTGAATTCATCACTTTTGATAAATTCTGGAAGAATCTATTATTAAAGCATCCCTGAAGGATTGCACAAAGCCAAAAAAATTTCTTGGTAATTGTTATATGAAGATTTGTGGTATAGTTCTTGAAGAACTAGACCTTTGAACCATGATTGAAATTTTAAAAGATCATTTGATCTTAGTATAAATTGAAACAAAGGAAAGTGATGGAAAAATCATGCATGCCTCCTGAGAATGCTCCTGGAGTAGCAAAAATGAGAAAGAAAATCAAATGGATTGAACATCATTCCCGGAAGTGAATGCGATGTATTATAATTTTGGGTATCATATATGCCTCTTGAGAATGCTCCTGGAGTAGCAAAAATGAGAAAGAAAATCAAATGGATTGAGCATCATTCCCGGAAGTGAATGCGAAGTATTATAATTTTGGGTACGACAAGGGTCATGATATAATCATTGATGTGGTAGATATTGCCAATACCGTGATGGTTTAAAATCTTCGTATGAGATTATGAGTGAGATATGAGAAAATATTAAAAATAGTAAAATTATCTGAATGTTTTTAGCATGTATGGAAAGGCCCCGATCATTGTTGCTGTATATCAACATTTAGTTGGATGGATTTTTCAATCAAGGTAAAGATTGATTTTTGTCTATCAGATCCTAATGGTGAGTTATGCTCCAGTGATATATTAATTATTTCTCATGATGATTTTGATTAATAACATTTGTAAAATACTTTGTTTTGGCAAATGCAATGGTTATTGATAAAGAATCATTTAATCTTTGAAAATATAAAATAATATAATTATTATGAGTTGTTATATTTTCTTTTATGAATATGATTAATGTCCAAATTGTTCTTATGAAAATTATTCTTTTATCATGATCTTATAAATAATGTGCATTTGGATATATCTATTTTTTTTAACCTTTTGGAGTTTTATTGATTGAAGAAAAGATATTTGCTTCTTAGATTGTTATGGATATTATACCAATTATAAATTATGATATACGAGTGCGATTGAAATACATGCTAATGTCAACCAGAAGTTTGCTATGCACTTGAAAATCAAAGTTAATTATATTGTTGTAAACCAGAAGTTTACTTGTCTAAATAATTTTATTATTTGGCATATGGTCAATTATGCGATTGAAACACATGCTAATGTAAACCAGAAGTTTGCCATGCACCTGAAAATCAAAGTTAATTATATTGTTATAAACCAGAAGTTTACTAGTCTAAATAATTTATTATTTGGGCATATGGTCAATTATGCGATTGAAACACGTGCTAATGTAAACCAGAAGTCTGTTATGCAGCTGAAAATCAAAGTTAATTATATTATTGTAAGCCAGAAGTTTACTAGTCTAAATAATTTTATTATTTGGCATATGATCAATTACACGATTGAAACACGTGCTAATGTAAACCAGAAGTTCTGAAAATCAAAGTTAATTATATTATTGTAAACCAGAAGTTTACTAGTCTAAATAATTTTGTTATTTGGTATATGGCCAATTACGCCATCCGAAGTCTATATTGATAATTCATATTGATGTCATTAAAGGACTAGAAGATTCTTCAATATAATGAGTTTTCATATGTTATGCATTTTGAATGAAAAAGGATTAAGGCTAGAAGCCAGATGATCACATGTTTAATTACTTTCATTTTGTAACCAGATGTTTGTAAAAGTAATTAAATGTTTTGAAAGATCCCATATTATGGTTCCTAAATAGAACATAGTTTTTTGATGTGTTGTATTCTAGTAGATCCCGAAGAAATCTACCAAGTTTTTAAAGATATGCTTGACAAAGGATATCGTATTGAAACCAAAACATGACGGAGATGCAAAATATCTTTTTATTACTTATTCAAATTTTGTACCAGAAGCATATGTTGTAGATATTTTCAAGTTTCTTATTAGGATTATATTTTACAAAAGTGATGATGAATGAGTGAAATTATATGCACCAGAAGTGCTTACCATCTTTTGTACTTTGGCATGATTGACTCTGCCATCTAAGTTCAATGGTCATAGACCCAGAAGGTCACTAAGTCACATATACCAATCACATATATTTTTGCATGGTTAATTGTCCCAAAAGGAAAACCTGCGAATATGGTACATAACTCATGAATTTTAGGTACGCTAGAAGCGTTGTAGATCTATTAGTGTAAAGAATATTGTTCCTTAAAGGAAAATAAAATTTTAATGTGATGCTCCAAAAGAGGTCAGTGAGCCCCTAGAAGAAGTCAAAAGTTATATAGATCAACAACCCCATATTTCAAGAGAAGTAACCCCAGAAGTGGTTCAGGTACCGGTAAATTATGAGATCTCATTAAAATATGAAAATATGAGGGGAAGATATATTGTTGATAATATATTTGTATATGTAATAGCAATTGCTTATGAAATATTTAATGATAATGAGTGTGTGAAGCTCAAATTATAGAGGAAGGTCGACATTAAATTAATTGGCCAAAAATTGAAAGGAATAATGCAAGATGAGCTATGGTTATTAGCCAAACTAAAGCATTTGGACCAGTAGTCCAGACACCAGAAGTTTTTATTTTTAGTTATGAATGCAATTACATTTGAATTATTGATTAGTTTGGTAGTCCCTAAAGGACTTGGCACACACTTAATAGAAGTAATGACAACTTACTTTTATAGCTCATTAGATAATGACATATATATATGAAAATCCTTGAAGGGCTTAAGATGCCTGAAGCATGTAATTCAAGACCTCAACAAATGTACTCTGCTAAATTGCAAAGATCATTATATGGATTAAAGCAATCAGGATGAATGTGGTACACTCGTTTGAGTGACTATTTATTGAAAAATATGTATGAGAATAATCCTATATGTCCTCATGTTTTCATCAAGAAAACAAATTCTAGATTTGCAATAGTTGTTGTTTATGTTGATGACTTAAACATAATAGGGACTCCAGAAGAGATCTCAAAGACTGTAGAGTACTTACAAAACGAGTTCCAAATGAAGGATCTTGGAAAAACAGAATTTTGTCTTGAATTTCAAGTTGAACATTTTGCAAGTGGAATACTTATTCATCAATCTTATTATATATATTTTTATATGGATAAGGCATATCCATTAAGCATTCCAATGGTTGTTTGTTCACTTGATGTGAATAAGGACACTTTTCATCCAAGAGATGATGATGAACAAATTCTTGGTCCTGAAGTACCATGCTTTAGTGTCATCGGAGCACTCAAATGGTTATTCATTAAATTGATGTGAAAATTGACCCTTTTCGTCCATGAGACGATGATGAAGAAATTATTGGTCCCGAAGCACCATATCTTAGTGTCATTGGAGCACTTTTGTATCTTGCAAAATAGTACTAGACTAGATATAGCTTTTACAGTGAACTTATTAGCAAGATTTAATTCAACATCAACCGAAGACATTGGGCAGGAGTCAAACATGTTCTATGTTCTCTCCGTGAGAAACTACTATCTCATGATGATCCATGAAGCAAATAATCACAACTAGCTCATCAAATCATTCAGACATATTTTCTATTCATGAAGCAAGTCGTGAGTACATATGGCTAAGAACTATGATCAAGTACATTAGAGGAGCATGTGGATAAATGAAAGAAGAGGTCAAGCCAACAACATTGTACGAAGAAAGGTGACATTGATGTTTGCAAAATTCGTTCAAATGACAACCCAGCAAATCAATTCACGAAGGCATTGCCAACTTCAGTTTTCAAGAAACATATGCATAACATTGAGATGCGTCAACTGAAGGATTTTCATAATTGTAGTCTTGAGGGGAAGTATATTATTATGAACATTGTACTCTTTTTCCTTCGCTAAGTGTTTATCCCATTGGGTTTTTCTTAGCAAGGTTTTAACGAGGCAATATTCATAATGTATAGTCATCCAAGGGGAAGTGTTATAAATATTTAGATATTTTGGATGACTATATCAATTTGTTATCTTACAATATCTTTACCATTACTATGTATTTACTTCTTATTTATGGCTGTTGATTTGGTCCAGGATCAGTGGTCCATTTACCTCTATAAATAGGACCTTAGGTTTTACTCTTATATTCACTCAATCAGACCAATATAAAGATAATAGCTAGTTCCTGAAAAACTAGCCTCTGAATCCTAGTTCTTGAAGAACTAGCCTTTGAGTCTATATTGCTATTGTCTTCATCTCTCTATTTTATTTTCTATTTATAATAATTACAAATTATTTGTACTCAATCTCTACATATTAAGATAGTCAAAGTTCCCCATTTTATAGATATACGATCTTTGAGTGAAGTGGTGGAAGGAAGGAGCTGGCTCGCCACAACCTTCAATATTACATTTAAAATTTTTGGAGATATTAATTTAGTATAGATATATTTTTGTGAATACATATTTAAATTGCTAAAGTATTCATTCTGATCATGATACGTGACATTTGTTTTCAACTTGGTCCTTAGAGATATAATTTTTTTTATTCAATCCTTATACATATAATTATTTCCAATTTTGTTCTTATTTAATGTTGATATATATAATATCCTTTATTGGATTTTTTTTTTTAAGGCAAGGTGCTCTATGTCATCATAATTTATTGAAAAAAAGAAAAAGAAAATAAAAGCATGGGGACATAAACCAAAACCCATGCAAAATAATCATTTAAACCTAACATTAGGTTTTCTATTCCTCCTTAGATTATATTTCTGAGATTTACACAAAACCACCGTGAAATCATAATGAACTTTAGCAACGTTATAATTATTTAACTTCTCAACACAGAGAGAGTTATTCTCTAGGTCATCCTCATCCCTATTTCCCAAAAAACTTGGCAAGTATTCTCATATTTCATGGGCAACATTAGGATACATAGTGGCTGAATTAGACTCAGGAGTCTGAAGATTCTTACCACTAACTGTTAAATTACATGTGGCTATGGAATGCTCGGGCACCAGAGTATCCTTGACTGTAGAGTCAACATTAGTTGCAACAGAAGTTGAGATCTTCTCTGTAGAGCCATTGACAACATTGGTTGCAACAATGAGTTCTGTGGAATGGATTTGAGACATGATCAGGGGATAAAGGTTCTTCATAAACAGTCTTAATCGATTCACTGTCACTCAAATTTTCGCCCAATGATGTATCAATCTGCCCATTATCTTCAATTGGTTTTTGCTCTGGAACCTTAGGTACATAAGCTTGCTTAGTTTCTGCACCAATAGCGGATACTTATGCACCATTTTCTCCTTGTCAAATTTACAAATCGAAGCCAAGTGTCCAATTGATTTACAATAAGAACAAAAAGAAGGAAGCTTCTCATATTCGATATCGACAGAAAAATGCAAAACCTTCACGTTCAACCAGAATCTCCTTGAGCAACTTCCCTATCAGATCAACATCCATTAAAACTCGAGCATAATGACCATATGCCCTAGTACAAGTTGCTTCATCCAAAGTTAATGGAGTACCTAAACCACCTGCAATTTCAAACAATAATTTCGAGCGCCAATATTCCTGCGGCAAGTCATGAATTCTGATCCAGCACTGCGCATGAGATTGTATCTGCTTAGCAAGAATAAAATCTGGAGACCACTGAAAAAGACGCAATAGCCCTAGTTGAAGATTTTAAGCTCCAACAACCAAGGCACTATGCAAATCCTTTTGAGTAGCAAAACTGAATTCTAAAAAACCCTTCCCTAACGGTATCATTCTCTATTGACCCAAGGGCAGCCATAATTTTGAAAGTTTGTCACGTAAATCAGAGATCTTTAAAGGAATATCACCCTTCGACAACAACAAGCGGCCATGGAGATTGTTTTGCCACCTTCCAACCCCTTTTTGTAACACCCCGATTTTTCGACTTTCTAATATCGGTAATAATTATATAAATGATTATATATTTATCTGAGATTTAGAAAGAAGGAAATTTAGTAGAGTCATGTTTGTAAACATGTATTAGCTATGAATTTTTATATCCACGAACCTACTAAAGAATCTTTTTACATACTAGATATTCCTGTATTCTTTTCAGATTGATGAAATTCTTCCCTATACTTTCATGTGAGTCAGATCCTGTCTAGTTTTGAGTCACGAAATTTCGAAGACGAAATTTTTTAAGAGAGGTAGTATGTAACACCCCGATTTTTTGACTTTTTAATATCGGTAATAATTATATAAATGATTATATTCTTATCCGAGATTTAGAAAATGACTTTGGATAAATTAAGGTCATTTCCCTGTCATACTTACTTTTATAAGGTTACGGGGAATTTTGGAATGAAAATTCAGACGGAAATCGGTATGCGTTTTCTGCGTTTTCACTGATAGTAAGCTTTTACTGATCAGAAACCTTAATTTCGACTCGTGAACGAAACTATTAGGTTTTATATTTTGTCCCGGTCGATTTTCCACATTTCGGAAAAATTTGTTAGGAATGAAAATAATATTAATTTATTCGGGCGTAATCATAAAGAAAACGCGTAAAACCTAAGTCGGGGGATAAGTCGAATAAACGACGGAGTCGATTATGGAGCTGAGATATTAGGAGAGGTTTATGTAGCAGAGAGGACAAGGAGTCCAGCCTCAAATTTTATTGATCGGGAATTTTCAAGTGAAATGACCAAATTACGCCTACGCTTAACCTAATCGACGTTTGGTTTAAATTTTAACCCTGGTTAAGGAACCACGGTTAGTTTATGTCGACAATAATCAGCCACACCTCTCATTGAATGTGAGCCACATGACTTTGATCATGGTTAACAACTTGACTTGAGTTAAGTTAATTATTCACTATGGTTAATCATATATTGATTAAATAATCACAACACCCATTAATTAACAAGCTAAGAACCAAACAAGGCCTAAGATCTCCCCTATAAAATCCCCTTGAAACCGCAGCCCCGTCCCCTTTGCTCATTTCATCATCTTCTTCTCCAAGCTTCTTCAATTTCTTACATATTCTTAAGCTCTATAAGCTTACTTTGTGAAGCAACTTAGTGATTCTTGCACTTTTCTTCAATTCCAAGAGGTAAAGAAAATTCAATATGACTTCACTACTTTAAATTGTGTATCATGTTTCAAGAGCTTTCCGTTAAAGAAAATTTTTACATCTGAGTTTTCTGCCTTATTATAATCTAATTTTCCGAAAGCAACTAGCAAATAGAATTTTTAATTTATTTCCACACGTATTATGAAGTAATGCCCAAGGGTGTTACATTAGTGGTATCAGAGCTGGTCGAGTATTTTGGGAACCTTGGGGAATAGGTCTGTTATGTTTTTGCTGTGTGATCTCTGGTTGGTTCTTGGTTGAATTGTTTCCTTGTCAAAACAATGTGTGTTGACACACAAGTCTGTGTGTTTTGATGGATTCTAATCAGGTTGGGTCCTTGTAAGAACTCATGTTAGTAAATGGTACTTCTGTTCATGTTGACACATTCGTTTATCTTTTTAGGATTGTGTCAGACATTGGAATGAGGTACCTGTCGTGGAAGATTTTTTGGGAGAATTTTCTGAAAATGTTCCAGGTTTGTGTGTGCGAAAGATATTGAGTTTTTGATTGATCTAGTTTTTAGAATCAGTCAGATCTCTATCGCTTAGTGTGTAGAATATCGTCTACGAAGCTAGCCGAGTTAGACTACATGAAATGGAATTTTTGTCCGTTTCTTGATAAGTTCGTCATCATTCATCGATGATGTTCTCATTTACTCTAAGAGTCACGAGGAATAGAAGGAACATCTGCGTCAAGTGTTACGGATCCTACGTGAGAAGAGTTGTCACGAAGTTACCTAAGTACGAGTATTGGCTCGAAGAGGTGAAAAATCTTAGAGCATGCGATTACAAAAGAGAATTTGTACTCACACTCCTAAATAACCCTGAGTGTTTTAGACATTTGAGTGGATTGATCTGATAGTATTCATTGGTTTGGATATTTTCATACGTTATTGAAAAAAATATTGATACGACTATTTCTTGAGTTGTAACACGAATGACAGAAACTTAGTCTAGTCACTTTTACTTTGGTAAATGTGATCCAGTCTAATTTTTTTTATTTGGCCAGAGTGTTTTCCTTTTTAAAATCGTCGTGTTGTAAATTCTTTGTATTAAGAATGGATCTTTTTGTGTTTAGGAACTATTTATTTTTGATTTCCTAATCCGCTGGAAGTTCTTGTAAAAGAAGGAACTTTAGTAGAGTCATGGTTGTAAACATGTATTAACTATGCATTTTTACATCCACGAACCTATTAAAGAATCGTTTTAAATACTAGATATTCTTGTATTCTTTTCAGATTGATGAAATTCTTCCCTATACTTTCTTGTGAGAGTCAGATCCTGTCTAGTTTTCGAGTCACGAAATTTCGAGGACGAAATTTTTTGAGGGGTAGTATGTAACACCCCGATTTTTCGACTTTCTAATGTCGGTAATAATTATATAAATGATTATATTCTTATCCGAGATTTAGAAAATGACTTTGGATAAACTAAGGTCATTTCCCTGTCATACTTATTTTTATAAGGTTACGGGGAAATTTTGGAATGAAAATTCAAACGGAAACCGGTCTGCGTTTTCTGCGTTAACACTGACAGTAAGCTTTTACTAATCAAAAACCTTAATTTCGACTCGTGAATGAAACCATTAGGTTTTATATTTTTTCCCAGACAATTTTCCACATTTCGGAAATATTTGTTAGGAATGAAAGTAATATTATTTTATTCGGGCGTAATCGTAAAGAAGACGCGTAAAACCTAAGTCGGGGGATAAGTCGAATAAACAACGGAGTCGATTATGGAGCTGAGATATTAGGAGAGGTTGATGTAGCAGAGAGGACAAGGAGTCCGGCCTCAAATTTTATTGATCGGGAATTTTCAAGTGAAATGACCAAAATACCCCTACGCTTAACTTAACCGACGTTTGGTTAAATTTTAACCTTGGTTAAGGAACCAAGGTTAGTTTATGTGGACAATAATCAGCCACACCTCTCATTGAACGTGAGCCACATGACTTTGATCATGGTTAACAACTTGACGCGAGTTAAGTTAATTATTAACTATGGTTAATCATATATTGATTAAATAATCACAAAACCCATTAATTAACAAGCTAAGAACCAAACAAGGCCTAAGATCTCCCCTATAAAGTCCCCTTTGAAACCGCAGCCCCCTCCTCTTTGCTCATTTCATCATCTTCTTCTCCAAGCTTCTTCAATTTCTTACATATTCTTAAGCTCTATAAGCTTACTTTGTGAAGCAACTTAGTGATTTTTGCACTTTTATTCAATTCCAAGAGGTAATCCTTGATCCTCATCATCATTTAACTATATTTTCTTCATACATTTTCATGATTTAAAGGTTTGGTCATAATTTTCAATTTCTAGATCTAGAAACTTTGAAATTCTCTAGAAAATCATAGAAAAATCCTATGATCATGAAACTAATTTCTATGATCTTATAATCATCTATATATTCATAATCCAAGAGCTTGAATAAAACCAAAATTTCCTCCCCATTTTTCACTTCATGACCGAAACCTTGCTTATTGGGTGGAGGAGATTTTGTTCATTTTCTTTAGCAAGTGAACTTGGATTTCACCTTTCCATATCATTTATATGTTGGATTCAATGAGCAATCATTTTTAATATGATATCTATGTTTTAACTTCAACATATGGTGTTATGATAATAATTGTTTAACTAATGTTTTAATCCCTATATGTAAGTGGATTTTCTATTTGGTCCCTATACCTAAAAAGTTTGGAAAACGATCCCTACATGTGCAGACATTAGAAAATTCATACATGTCGTCAATAAATTGGTTCTTATACGTGATGAACATTTTTATTTAAAAAGTTTTAAAATTGGTTCATACATATGCAATCGATAGTACTCTCGTTCCTTTCGTCTGCTAAGGTGCTCGAACTCGACTGGAAGTTCTTTTTGTATTGATTATTTTCTATTTATTGTATCAATCTATTTGACTTAAACAACTTTCAGAATATGAAACTAATTTTGATTTTTTATTTGAATCCAAAAATTGAAACTTTAGAAGAGGATGAATTGTAGAAATGTTGTATTAATCTTTGAAAAGTTTGTAAGTTTTGGTGAGCAATCTGATATTAATCGTCATGATTTAATTTCAAAATAAAAATTATTCAAAGAAATTCTAACAAAAGAAATTAATAGACTATTAAAAGTACTAAACTATATCAAAAGGATAGATTCTTTTTCAAATATTCATGGATTACTTATAGAATATTATTAACAATACTAGTGATTGTTGGCACCATTGAAAGAAGTTTCTAAAGTTAAAATTGTTTAAATAATATTTAAGAGCATGCCGACATTTGTTTCTGCGGGCGACGTGGTGACTAGGGATTTATTGTGCATACCGAATGTATTGCCTTCTCCATCGTTTCCTCACTCATGGTTTGGCTTCCTGACATTTTTTGCTTCTGCTTCTATTCCTAAATATTGGTGGGAAATGAATTCTTTTACACAATGAGCATCCACGCCATTTGAAACTTGGCATACAACAGAGACGAACTTTCAATTGCACAGATAAAGAACAATTTAAAACAGAAATGTTATTTGTACAATCAAATGGGATAACTTTTGGGACAACCTTTTGTCAATGGTAAATGCAATTCAAAATTGTGCTAAATGATGTGTTGAACTTGATTAATGGATAAACATGCGGTAAATGAGTACCTCATTAACCCTCCATTGAACTGTATTAACCATCCACTGATATATCTGTTAAGTCTCTAAATGTCTGATGTGTATTTGCACTAAGTTTTGATGAAAACTAAATATTTATCAATAATTTAATTGAACTCCATATTGGTTGCTGACATGTCTACTTAGTGTGTAGATTATTACTTAAAGTATATCTGCCACCTGTATGCTCTAAAAGTAACTTGATCATCTATGAAGATCACTTGTCTGATGAGTAAAAGTCAACTTGTTTGCTGACTGGATTGTTGATTGTCTGCGTTGAAGAGTCAACCAGTTTATTAAAGCTCTTACTCGCTTGTGGTTCTTCGATAAGGAACACGCAAGGACAAAAGAACCTTTAGGAGATGTCCACTCAATCAGAAGTTACTGAAACTCTCTCTCTCTCTCTCTCTCTCTCTCACGAGAATCAAGAAAATCAGAAAGTCAAACACTCAAAGCAACCAAGGACCTCAGGAAAGGAGTGCTTCCAATATGCCTTATTTCCTAGTACAACTGGGAGTTGCACAAAAAAGGAAAAGTGATCTGTAAAGTACAAAAGCAATCTGCACAACTCTGATTTGGCTGCTGCACAAAGCATAAAGCACTGCTCATCCCTGTTAAAGTACAACAAACAGTCATATGCATTAAATGGCTGCCAAGAACGACTCTATTGCAATTAATGGAGCTTAGCTCAAAGCCAAAATCCGAAGGAATGTCTCTAATGGATTTAAAATGATTGGAGCCTATAAATACATAAGTTATTGAAGATGAAGATACAGAACACACAGCATTAAAGAGCCATTACTCTGTGCATTTATTCCTTCATTATTTCAATCTGTATTCTTCAATCATTTGAAGTTATCACGCAGTTTTTCTTCACTTCATATTTAATTCACTCTTCTAAGTGTTAGTGAAAGACTTGAAAATTGTATTTATTACAATCTTTTCTCAAACAAACTTGAGTGAGCCTGAAGAGGCTAGGTGAGTAAACAATATTTGTCATGGAGCCTAGAGAGGCTAGGTGTGAAAAGAATACTTGGAGCCTGTAACCTGATCAATTATAGTGGAAAAAACTTGGTACTGCAAAGGACTGAACGTAGCCCTAGTTGTTAAGGGTTGAAATTGGATAAAATAGCTGTGTCTATCTCTCTATCTTTAACTCTTTAGTTGCTTTGTTTATATTATCTGTTAACTAACTAAGGGGGCTTAAGTGTGAATATCAAACAATCTTTAATCTTGCATGATTGTGTGTTTTTCTGTCGAAAACTAACCAGACAAGTCACTTGTCTGTGCTCTGCAAAATCACTTGTCTGTCCCTAGCTTCTGTAGGCGAAAAGTTTCTAACTTTCTTTTAAAGTTGGTTTAACTATTGAGTAGGTCCCTGAACTATTTGGGAATTTTCAAATAGGTCCCTATACTAAAAAGAATTGTAATTAGGTCCTCAAACATTCACATCCAAATGCATGGAAATAAGAGATGTTGGGTTTTCTACCTTTCCACAATTCATAGGGAGTTTTATTCAAGAAGGGTCTTATCAATATTCTGTTTTCTACATAACAAGCAGTGTTTACTGCCTCTGCCCAGAAGTACTTTGGGAGTTTACCCAGATCATGTTTTTGTAATTACTGGCGATTAGCGCCCAGATCCAGCGCTCAGCGCTGGTTGGGCTGCACTGCCTTTCCTGGCGAATCACAGCGTGCCATGTGTCCCTCTGGCCGACGCTGAGCGCTAGGTAGCCAGTGCTCAGCGCTGGTTGCTGTCCAACACTACTGATTCATATGTTTTATCGCGTTCTGAGCTCGTTTGAAGTCCGATTGACCTGAAATTTGAAACATAGACTCTTCTATACCTAAGGAATAAGACCAAACCCTCAAACATACCTAATCTCTTCCTCAAAAATAAATTTCCTATTGTGCATTCTTAAGCGTTAACGTTATACAGAAATCCTAGAACACGTTCTCATTCAATTCAACACCGGTTAATCTCATACTTTCCATGCAAGGTTCCCAATACCTAATCATGCATATTAGATCCTAAATCAAGGTCTTAAACCTAGTTATCCAACATATAAATAATGCCTTAAAACACAGATGTTACACCTTCTACCCAAATGACAGTTTTTCCCAAAGCAATCTTGCAAACCCACAAGTACTCTTGCACAGTACCAAGAGTCCCTTCTACTCTTGAATCAACCAGCGGGAGAACATTCTCTCTTATCACAATTCTTACAATTGAAAAAGATTGAAATCCAGATTCTAGAAAATCAGATTTTACAAATTGAAGACTATTGAAAATACTTCAGATTTTCTCAATGCTAAGCTCTCTCAAATTTCGGTGATTGACATCGTATTATGAGGTCTAGATTATTGAAAAAGTGTTTACTAATGTCCTTATATAGTTGTATTTTAAAATAGATCTGTTGGACACACTTTACAAGTCAGTTGAGATCAAAACAAATTGAATTGAAAAATTTTGTTATCAGTCAATTGATTAGTATACAGATGTATTAAACAAAATTTCTCTTTTATAACATGTGTACATCGGTTGCTCAATCGATTATATTCTTGGAAGTTATTGATCTTGAGTAATACATACATTAGTACATCGATGTTGTTCTTGAAAGACACTTGTATTTCAGCCCAGACCCACATACATCGATTGTCCAATCGATTATGTTGCTATCTCAAAACTCATTGGTTCTGTTTTGGCTTATACATAGATGTACTAATCGATGCATAGTGTCAAATTTTTTTACAGATCAAGTAAGTCAAGAATCAATCGATGTGTACATAGGTGTATAACACTTATACATAGATGTACACTCAGGTTTTCATTTAAAGTTAGTTAATTAACTAAAAGTACATCAATGTACACATAGATGTACAGATTCATTAATTAACCTTTTTCTTCTAAGTTCATCTTGAAACTTGTTTACTTTTGAAAATCATTTTCAATCATTATAGAGAGCTTAACTAAGAGTTAATCTAAACATTTTCATTACATAAACTCCGAATGTTCTTCTTCAATTTCCTTGCTGACGATGTTCCTTCTTCATGTCATTCTTCATGATCCTTTCTCCATGGTCCTTTGCATTCACTTTCCTTGCTCTAATATTCTCATTGAAAAGATCAAGCTTTGCAAGTTGTTAGTGAATCAAAGTAATCATTTAAATCATTTGATCATTAAGTTTAGTCATTAATCAAAACATATAAGAGTCATTTATCCACATGACACATCTAACAAAGCCATATAACAGACAATATGGGCACCTGGAACTACCCTCTCCCTCTCCATAGGTGCGTCGGTAGACTCTGCCGTACTGGGTACTCGACTCCCAAACCGACTCACCGTTGCTTATCACGACACGTCGGTGATGATAGTGATACATCGCCTGAACACTCTGCTGCCTCCGACCCCACTACACCATGCTAACACGACTCCTCGCCTCAGAACGGTCTACCATGTTCTACATTTCGTTAGTGAACTCCCTCTGACGAGGTGGAAACCACATCTCTGAAAAGGGTAACCTCTGCGAAATCCGATATGGACTGTCTAAGTGAAAGTAAGGACCATCTCCCATCCGTATATAGAAACTCACTAGGCCAATGTACGTCATGAAGAATCGTGAATGGTCGACCCGCCATCCACGATCGTCATGATAAACGATCTCAATGTCGCCTAGTATCGGGATCCTGGGAGGGATCCTCCGCAGATAATGCCTTGGCTGGTAATCTAAGTCTGTTGCTGTCACCATCCTGCTGGCGCTGCTCATCTAACTAACATACATACACAGAATATAGAGGGAAAGAGGGAGATAAGCAACAGAACATAGTCAAGAAAATGGGGATGGGGACACATAGAACAATAATCATATATACATATAGCACATATAGCAAGTAATAAGCAATCATCTTCTTAGTCATACCAACACAGTACATCCTCAAAGTTCTCTCTCAGATCAATCTTCTAAGGAGTCTCACTCCTATGCATGTCGTCCGATATCTCTCATCCGGGTCTCAGCCCCGAGATATTCTTCTTACCGAGCCTCACTGCTCAGAGAACGTCAGTTTGTATGTCCAGGTAACCCTTCCGCTCACCGTGACCCATAAGAGTGCATCCCTCTATGAGATCAACTCCATTAGAGGTATCTGGGTCGCCTCAGAACCTCCACCTGTGACGTCGATACTCAAGGTAAAGTTGGGAAAACCAGGCTATACTGGGGTACACGACATACAAGGAGCTACCTAATAGTCACTGCGAGCCTCTCGAGTCCAGTTCGTATATCCCTAAGGTCTCTTCACAGACCGGCCCCTCTGTAATCCGTACTCACACTCGATGCCACCCCCCCCCCCCCCAAACACTCTTTTCTTTCTTTCATTTTTCCTTTCTTCTTCAACATCACAACATAACCTTCTTCTTCTTCCTTCTCCATAACTTCATCTTCCTCCTTCACCCTTACACAACCATGCAACCACGCCCATACACTGCCGCTCGGAACCGCACGCCGTCGCCGTAAGGGAACCGTCCGGCCACAACCAACACGAAAACGAGACCCAACCTTGCGCATCTGTTCGTCCTCGTCGTTGTGACCTGTCGCTGCTGCACCGGACTGCCGCACCTCCAGTCATCGTCTGCTTCGTCTTCCTCATGGTGTCCGCGCAAAAAAACCCACCGCTCCAGTCATCATTCAGAGCCACTTGTCGGATCTGTCACAATTCCATAGCCGCTGCCGCAGCACACCGGAGTCGCCACCGCCGTTGCACCTATGTATGGTAGCCGTTTCCTCTCCCTCTTCACCTTGGGTAAGTGTTTTACCCCTAATCTCTTCTAGTTGAAAAATCCCCAAACTGATTTTGAAAACCCTAACCCTATCTCTTTGATTTCATACTGTAATATGAAATTAAAAGTTGTTTTTATACAATTGGGACTGTAAATTAGTGCTCTATTAAGTTAATTTTATTATCCTTTGACCAAATGATTTTTTCCCAAATTGTGTTTATGAACCCTAAAGCCCCAATTTGATTTTAAGTTGAAAATTAATTTTGTTTGGCGAAATTAAGTATGTAAGTAAGCTAATTAAATGTTATGAATGTTGAATAACTAATTTGGGGGAAATTGTCTGTTTGTTAACATGCTTGGTTTGTGTCTCTGGGATGTTGAAAGCTTGCTATACTTGCTTGATGGAGTAAAGTTTACACTCTTGGAACTAATTGGAGCATCAAGACGAGGATCTTTTCTAGTCTACAAAGGTAAAAGGAGTTTACCTGAAGGGTTTTGGTAACTATGTGCTATTTGGTTGTTGTGTGTAAGGTTGTTGTGGTTATGTATGATGTGTGTTTTAAACTCGATGAGATAATAACTATTTATATGGTTTAAATATATTTGTATGTCTGGATTGATTGTTGATTTTAGGTTTGACTGAAAGCCTGACAATGGTCAAAGCTCAATGATAGTAAGAATAATGCTTTAAAAACTTGAGAGGAAAATTGAAGTTTTGAGTAATGTAAGTGGAAGTTTTGAGGACCCAGATAACCGAAAACGTCGGGCTAGTGTTCCTATGAGTAAGTACGTGGACTATTTGTCTTATATGTCGCGGGTTAAAGTCCCAGTCGGCATAGTTGAATTCATGTTGCATGTGTCATGGGTTAAAGTCCCAGTTCTCATATTTAAACCTCTGTTGTGTGTGTCATGGGTTAGCAGTTGGCACATTGGAATCTGTTGTTTTTGTGTCATGGGTTAGAGTCCCAGTTGGCACAGTTGAATCCATGTTCAATGTGTTGTGGGTTAGAGTCTCAGGTAACACATTTGAATGGTTAGAGTCCCAGTTAACACATTTGAATCTTTGATGTGTGTGTCGAGGGTTAGAGTCCCTAGTCACACAGTTGAATAGCTGTTGTGTCAAGGGTTAGAGTCCCTAGTCACACAGTGGAATATCTGTTGTGTCGTGGGTTAGAGTCCCAAGTCACATAGTTGAATCTCTGTTGTGTGTGTCGTGGGTTAGAGTCCCAGGTCGCACCGTTGAATCTCTATATTGTGTGTCATGAGTTAGAGTCCCAGTTGGCACATGTGACCGCATGTCCTATGTTGAGAATGAACGATTTTGATGTCTAAGTAAGAATAGTCGTGAGAGGTAAGCCTCGACAAAGAAAGAAATGAACGAAAAGAAAAGCCAAGAGAACAAATATTAAGATTTGATGGTGGATGTTGAAGTGTCGTGTAATTTTATAAATTGCAATGACTGCCGGGTATGAACCCCATTGTTTGGAATATCTTGTTTATTCTGAGAATTTATGTGAAGTGCATATGTGTACATGCAGTTGTTGTCTGTGTGTCGCGCATGTAGTTATCACGATAAAACTCATATTCGGTATCTCACCTTTGCATTATTTCTGTTTGGTTTCTATTTGTGGTATCCTGGTTTGCGTGTACAGATGATGCAGACGGGTTCTTTGCCCCACTCGGAGGAATTGGTCCCGACTTTTGAAGAATGTTGATTAACTGGAATACCCATGGGGTCTTTTCCAGTAAGAGTCTCATAGTACGACCAGCTTAGTCTATCGAGTCAAGTTTAGTTTTGGAGAAGTTTCATATTTATTTGCATTATGACTTGGAGAGTCTTTTATTGGATTACTGTTATATTTATGAATGTCTTTTAGAACGACCAGCTTAGGTTTTTGAGACGTTATTGATTAATGATAGTATATATGTTTATGGCTCGGAGAGCCTTTATTTTGAATGGAATGTTTATGGCTCGGAGAACTTTTCTTTTGATGAAAAAAATTTGTTAGAATAACACCATCTTGATGTATTTTGTATGACTGAAACTTCTGGGATGAAAATATAAATATTTCAGCAGGTGTTTTATTTTGGGATGTTGGAATTACAGAGGAGACTCTGTCGAAATTTTTGTATTTCTAGATCTTTATTCAAGTATAATGTGATTTTACGTTTGTGACATGTGTATCACTTTTTCGAAATATTCAGAAGAAAAATTTTTACACCCGAGTTTTTCTGACTTAAAAGTAAATAAATTTTCCGAAAGCAAAACCAGCAAAATTCTTTTTATTCAAGTTCCGCGACGAGTTAAGAGTTAGAAATGTAACGCCCAAGGGGGGTGTTACATTAGTGGTATCAGAGCTGGTCGAGTCTTTCAGGAACCTTAGGGAATAGGTCTGTTTTGTTTTTGTTGTATGATCTCTGGTTGGATCTTGGTTGAATTGCTTCCCAGTCGAAGCAATGTGTGTTGGTTTATAAGTATGTGTTTTATCTTGATGGGTTACACGAGTTTTGACTTGTAGGAACCCATGGCTAGTGTATTGTGTTTTGGTCCATGTGTGACACATTCGGTTATCCTTTTTGGATTGTGTTAGACATTTGAGTGGTATGCCTGTTAAGGTAGATTTTCTAGGAATGTTCGTTGAGGATGTTCCAGGATTATCGTTTGCGACAGGATTTTCTGGGAGTGTCCCTAGAAATGTTTAATTTTGTCGTTTTCAAAGGATATTGAGTTTTCAATCGATCTAGTTCCTAGATTCGGGTTGATCTCTATCACTTGGTATAGGATGTCGTCTACAAAGTTAATCGATTTAGACAACTCGATTCAACTGAAAGATCTGTAGTCTGAACTGTTGTTAAACCGAGTGTTTTCCATAGGAAGCACCAATGTTGTGTGAAGGTTCGAGACTCTGTGTGGATTTCTAACAACTCAATAAAGAAATGATTAAGAACAAGTATTCTATGCTGTGTGTAGTTATTTTGATAAATCAATTGCTAAGAGTTATCGCCTTCTCAAAAATCAGTTTGAGGACGAGTTGTCACTGGATTAGAATGAGGACATATCAATGATTTTTGCATCGTTGACTCAACTTATGAGAAAAGATCAACTCTTCACATGTCTGAGAGATTGACTAAGTTGTTCGTGAGCGTGCCCGATTCAAAGTGACCGTACTAAGCGTGTCTGAAAAGACCTGTGTACTTGTTGGAACCAAGGCAAGATGATTTGAATCTTCAACCTTGGGAGTGTCTCATGATTAAGGAAATTCTTATCTGTACTATTCATTCCTTTATGAACTTGTAAATCGACAATTGTTCCTTAAATTCTGATGGTTGTATTAGACAAATCTCCATGATCAATTTCGTACCTGTGAAACTGATTTTCTAATCTTGATTTAAAGTCTATCATTATTTAGCAATTAGTCATGCTAGTCGGTAATTTTAATTCATCCTAATGGATTTTCTTGTATGTGAGAATACTCACATTTCTGAATAACCCTCAGTGTGTTAGACATTCGAGTGGATGGATTTGGTAATGTTCATTGGCCTGGATATTTTCACGGATTCATTGAAAGAATTTGTTATGACTAGTTCTTGAGTTGTAACACCGATACCTTCGTGATAACAGAAGTTTCTTAATGAAACTTAGTCTAATCGCTTCTACTTTTGGTAGAGGTGACCAAGTCTGATTTTGGCCAGACTTTTCCTTTTTAAAAATCGTCGTTTTATAAATTCTTTGTACGATGAATGAATCCTCTTGGGGATAGGAACTATTCATCTTTGATTTCCTAATCCGCTGAAGTCCTTGTGAAAGGAGGAACTTTTTTAGAGTCATGGTTGTAAACATGTATTAGCTATGCATTTTTACACTCACGAACCTAATTGAAGAATCTCTTTCCATACTGGATGTTCCGGTATCTTTTAGATTGATGGAATTCTTCTTTATGCTTTTGTGAAAGTGAAATCAAGAAAAATTTCTTTTCTTGAAAATTTCTTTATGTAATCTTTAAGATCATGTCTTATTGTGGTTCGAAAGGACTTGTCATCCTTGATCAACTTTACCCTACATATTTTTCCAAACATCATTAACGTGTGACCTATATCATAGGTTATGAGGATAGCTACTTGATTCATATTACGATATCAAAGTTAGTTGAGTACAGTAAGAATGTAATTGACATTTGAGACATTCCTAGTTAAGATGTTAGCATCGTAATGAATGTTGTCGTGGGTTTACCGAGAACCTTCAAGAGTTTTAATTTGTTTCGACTGATAGTGGACAGGTCGATGAAGTCAACACCCTTCTTAGCTGTTAAGATCCACCATGAAGTGGAGAAGCTAAACCGAAGTATGTATCAGAGGACTAATCAAATTTCACGAAGTATCATCAAGTATCGTTTCAGAAGAAGATCCGAAGTTTACTCCACGATTTTCAGTGATGTCTACTCTAAGTGTTGAGGACCAAGTTAAGGCTAAGCCCAACTGATCACCCTCAACTCGATGGGCAAGTAAGAAAATGATCTATCCTTAGAAGGTTAGCTGGGAGTATGCGTAGTACCTAATTATTGTCATCCCTATAGTAGGATAAACAGGAGGTGATAGGAAATTGTTGAGATATAGATATGACTGGTAAGATAAGAACCCTAATCTCAACATCATTAATTAAGTTGATTTCAATAGATTTTAACATGATCGAGGCGGAGTATCGTTAAGAAAAATCTAAGGTAGTGATAAGATGCTTGTAGTTAAGATTGATTGTATGAGTTTGGAAGCTTAAAAAAGAAAGTGTCTATACTAATTTTACCTAAGTTGATTCGAATCCCAAAAAGATAAACTCTTGTGTTATCTAAGTTTGCTAGGGAAATTCAAAGTTGACGAATTACATAATCCTAACCCGTGTGGTTTCTTTTGGTGTTAATTACATTAAGGGGTATAATTGTGACACCCTTCTACCCCGCATGTTAAAAGCCATTTAAATTAAAAACATTTAAAGGAAAACATGCAATTACTGGATAAAATAAACAATTGTCCATGGGTAGAAAAGTCCCACATGAACCGTTTACAACGCGGAAATAAAATAAGTTTTAAACGATAAAAACATAACCAACAAAATAATATAACCCAACCCCGATGTCACATACAAAGCTGGTATAACCGTTCCGGAATAAAATCCACGGAATTACAACTGAAACTAACGACTACGAAACATAAACTAGCCCTACGATGAGTGGCGGCTCCTCAGAGTCACTCCTCTCCGGGCTGCTCGTCATCCTCTGCAATGTGCCAATCAGGCCAAACACAAACAACAAACATATATAGGGAGTAAGAACCGTATAAACATATTAGCATGGAGATAGGCAGCAAAGTAAACAGCAAGCATAGCAGCATCACATCAAACATCAACATCATCATCATGCTATGCAGTGCAATGCAGTCCTACTCCGCTAAACCATCAATGCATGTGGATCCACTAAACTCGGGATGAACGACTTCGGAGTTACATATCCACATTGAGAATCTACTCAACGCCGGAGAATCTACTCCTTGGATAGCCAATGCATCAAACCAACGAATGCCTCATCACGGGGGCGCTAGGAGAATCTACTCCAACCGTGGATGGCCGGATCGCCGTACTCTAGGACGATCTCCCCTATGTCGAACATCCCTAAACAACATCTACGATGCAATGCGTATGCAACACAACAACAACGGCAACACCACCTCCATAACTCCAACGAAATTGACCGAAGGTAACAGCGGAATCAACCGCACCAACTTGCCTCGCGGAATCTACCTGAGGACTTAAGCGGAATCAACAGCAGTACTTGGGGTAAACTCTCGGCCACCAAGGTACGTAACAACAACACCTTAGACCCAGACCGTGGGGTCAAGGCCTCCTTGGCCAAAAAGCACCGAGGGACAGCTCATCAACTTGCGGCACCCAAAAGGGGTATCGACTTAACATCTCACCCTCTCATCATCTTTATTTATCTTTAGTAACATTTACCAAGTTGTCTAATCAATTATCATCATAGGGAAGTGGGGTTTAAAACCCCTTAAGTCCTTTAATCTTGTTCTGTCACAGTGGGTTGAGCATGGTCGTGCTCGTAACCTAGCACGGTCGTGCTTAAGCACGTGAGGGGCGTGATCCCCTGTAAGTGAAGCACGGTCATGCTTCTTAATGAGCACGGTCGTGCTCAGCAGCACGATCGTGCTCTTTGTCCTGTACGGCCGTGCTCAACAGCGCGGCCATCTCCCCAGAATTTAACTGGGAGCACGGTCGTGCTCCCTGTTCAGCACGGTCGTGCTCATCGCGCGACAGTGCTGTTCTGGGCTGGAACAGAGACTGAAACTTAGATAAATTACCAGGGTTTTTACTCAATTATTCCTAACATCAATTATCAGCATGTTTTCGGGTTTAAACTCATCATCATAACAGCAATCCATTCAACCACGACATCAACCCAACAACATCATGTTCATAGAAAAGTAACCAACACTAACATTAACAACATATTATGGACATGAACAGTGAACCAATAACATACTAATAACGTACCGAAACAGCCAATAGCATACCATCATTAAACAACTAATTTAACATGTCATTCATACATACAAATACAAAGACATCGGGGTTAGGGAACCCCTTTACTTTACACTAAACCCAAACCTACGTAAATACTACCCTTCTCCTCATACCTGGATTGAAGGTAGCTCTCTAAGACTTCCTAAGAGCAACCGGTTCCTCTCCTTTAGGCGGCTCACGCACGAACGAGCCTTAAACAAACAGATTAAAACGGTGTTAGTTTCCCAACCAAAAACGAAAGGAAACTAAAGAAAAGGAACGGAACATTACCTATACACGAAGTGCAGACGAAACCACGTTTCCCTAGCGTCTCCAATACTCAAAACCACACTGAGTATGAAGGAAAAAGGGAGGAAGGGAGGTTGCAGCCGTACTAGGGTTTTAGTAGCAAAGAGGAAGTGTACGGCGCAACCCGGGGTCTGCTCAACGTATATAGGTCCGGACTTGAGCACGGTCGTGCTCATCCTCGAGCACGGTCGTGCTCATCCTCGAGCACGGTCGTGCTCAACTTAACGTTACGAGACGCGGTCAACACGTTGAGCACGGGCGTGCTACCTGTTGAGCACGGTCATGCTCAACTTAAAATCAGAAACACGCTTCTGACTTTAAGCACGGCTTGCTGGCTAATGAGCACGGGTGTGCTCATGTACCAGAAAGGGACTTTTAGCCAAAATCCCACTAAGCCCTTAAACAATAAATCCAACTTAATACAACCAGCTTAATTAATATATTCTGAAAAACAGGGTGTTACAATTCCACCCCCCTTATAAAAATTTCGTCCTCGAAATTTACACGTACCTCAAGGGAAAAGATGCGGGTACGCTTCCATCATCTTGCTCTCCAGCTCCCAGGTAGCACTTTCTTCAGTTGCCCCACTCCAAACCACTTTAACCAAAGGAATTTCCTTGCCTCTTAGCTGCTTCACCCTCCTATCCTCGACTCGAAGAGGTAACACCTCAAACGTCAGGTTCTCTTTCAACTGTATAGCGTCGGGTACTATCACGTGACTAGGGTCATGAACATACTTCCTGAGTTGTGACACATGAAAAACGTTGTGGAGATTTGACAAGAACGTGGGTAAGGCTATTTGGTAGGCGACTTCGCCAACTCTTTTGAGGATTTGGTAAGGACCAATGAACCTCGGAGTAAGTTTCCTCGCTTTCATCAGTCTACCAACCCCAGTCGTCGGGGTAACTCTCAAGAATACATGATCACCTTCCTGGAATTCGAGCGCCTTCCTCCTTTTATCATGGTAGCTCTTCTGCCTACTCTGTGCAACTCTCATCTTTTCTTGAACTAACTTAATCTTTTCTGTTGTTTCCTGGACTATCTCTGGCCCTAGCACCACACTATCGCTAGGTTCACTCCAACACAAGGGTGTCCTACATCTCCTCCCATACAGAGCCTCATAAGGTGCCATCCCAATGCTGGAATGGAAACTGTTGTTGTAGGTGAACTCTATTAGAGGCAAAAACTTGTCCTAACTTCCTGACTGTTCTAACACACAAGCCCTCAACAAGTCCTCTAAGGACTGGATGGTCCGCTCAGACTGCCCATCAGTCTGTGGGTGGTAAGCTGAACTAAGCCTAAGCTTTGTTCCAAGAGCCTCTTGCAAACTATTCCAAAACCTAGAGGTAAACCTCGGGTCTCTCTCCGAAACTATGCTAGAGGGTACACCATAAAGCCTAACTATCTCCTTGATGTACAACTTAGCCAACTTCTCTAAAGGATACTCCATGTTCATCGGAATGAACTGGGCAGACTTAGTCAATCTATCCACAACAACCCAAATTGCCTCAAAACCAGCTGGAGTCCTAGGGAGTCCAGACACAAAATCCATGGAGATACTATCCCATTTCCATTCTGGGACACTCAAAGGTTGCAACTTATCCGAAGGCCTCTGATGTTCGATCTTAGCCTTCTGACAAACTAGACACGCATAAACAAACTCAGCTACGTCCTTTTTCATCCTAGGCCACCAAAACATTCTTTTAATGTCCTGATACATCTTAGTGGCACCTAGGTGCACACTCAATCCACTCCTATGACCTTCTTCTAAGATCAACTTCCTAAGCTCAGGAATATCTGGTATACATACTCTATCCTTAAACCTCAAGACACCATCACTACCATCCTTAAAACTTAGGTCTCTACCCTGAGCGAGCAACTCTCGCTGGTCTAAGAGATACTTATCTAACTTCTGACCCTCTCTAATCTGATCCATCAAACTGTTGGTAACCTTCAAGGTACCAAGCCTAATACTCTTAGGGGTAAACTCACAAGCTAGACTAAGGTCTCTAAACTCCTCAATCAGATCCATCTCCCTAACCATCAAAGCGGAGATATGCAGGGTTTTCCTACTCAAGGCATCGGCCACCACATTGGCCTTTCCTGGGTGATAGGTCAGCTCGAAGTCATAATCCTTTAAGAACTCCGTCCACCTACGCTGCCTCATATTCAACTCCTTTTGATCAAAGAGATACTTCAAACTCTTATGATCGCTAAAAACCTCAAACCTCGCTCCATAAAGGTAATGCCTCCAGATCTTTAAGGCAAATACCACAGCTCCTAACTCTAGGTCATGGGTAGGGTAGTTCTTCTCATGGGTTTTCAACTGCCTAGAAGCGTAAGCGACTACCTTACCATTCTGCATCAGCACACCACCTAACCCTTGCTTAGAAGCATCGCAGTAAACTACGAAAGGTTCACTAGGATCTGGCAAAACTAACACTGGTGCTGATGTCAACCTATTCTTGAGGGTTTGGAAACTCTCTTCACACTTAGAGTCCCACACAAACAACTGTCCCTTCTTGGTGAGACTGGTTAAGGGCAAAGCTATCTTAGAGAAACCTTCTATTAACCGCCTATAGTACCCGGCTAACCCCAAGAAACTCCTAATCTCAGTTACAGACTTTGGCGCTTCCCACTGGAGCACCGTCTCTACTTTAGCTGGGTCCACTGCTATGCCACCCTTAGAGATGACATGTCCTAAGAAGCTCACTTCCTCTAACCAGAACTCACACTTAGACAACTTAGCATACAACTGCTTCTCCTTAAGGGTCTGCAAGACAACCCTCAGGTGTTCCTCGTGTTCCTCCTTACTCTTGGAGTACACTAAGATGTCATCTATAAACACCACCACGAACTTATCCAAGTAAGGGTGAAAGGTCTTGTTCATGTAGTCCATGAAGACCGCAGGAGCGTTGGTCACACCGAAAGGCATAACCAAGTACTCATAGTGACCATATCGCGTCCTAAACGCTGTCTTCGGGATGTCCTCAGACTTAACCCGAATCTGATGGTACCCTGACCTCAAATCTATCTTTGAAAAGACGCAAGCGCCCATCAACTGGTCCATAAGATCATCAATCCTAGGGAGGGGATACCGATTCTTTATGGTCACCTTGTTGAGCTGTCGAAAGTCGACACACAACCTCATACTACCATCCTTCTTCTTCACCAACAACACAGGTGCTCCCCACGGAGACACACTCGGCCTAATGAACTGCTTCTTCATCAGGTCTTCCAACTGTTCTTTCAACTTAGCTAGCTCTAGAGGAGACATTCTATAGGGTGCTATGGAGATTGGCCTGGTGCCAGGCACTAAATCTATGGAGATTGGCCTCGTCTCTCATCGAAGCTTGTACTTGGCTGGCAGAGAGAAGGTCTGGATTCTTAGACTCCTGTGGAGTTCCAAAAACCAGGGTTTTATCGAAACAATTCAGAAGGACATGGTTAGAAGATAACCAGTCCATACCTAGAATAATATCCAGGTCTTTCAAAGGTAAGCATACAAGATCAGCAAGGAAATTTTTATCATTTATAACAATATGGCAGTTCTTGCATGCATAAGAAGTAGAAACAGGTTTATTTGTAGGTGTAGAAACCAACAAATCAAACTCAAGGAAGGTAACAGGCAATTTTAGACTCTTGACCCTATCATGCGATATAAACGAGTGAGTAGCACCCGAATCATACAATACAGTTAATCGAGTTCCATCAATTAAACACGTACCTTGGATCAAGTCATTAGACTCGGAGGCTTCGGCTCCACTAAGAGTAAAGACTCTCCCAGTGGTCTTCAGTCTGTTGGCCTGGGACTTCTGATTCTTGCTAGCGCTGGGAGGCTCGGCCTTAGCTCCATCACACTCGCGGCTGATGTGGCCTGGCTTGCCACACTTGAAACAGATGACCTGTGTTTCCTTGCACTGGGACGAATAGTGGTCCTGTGCTCCACACTTCCCACACCTCATAGCTCTAGGGGCATCAGAGAACCCACCCCTGAAGCTACTATGCTGAAACTGGGGCTTCCTGCCACTCTGCTTGAAGTCCTTGCCTGAAGGGGCATACCGCTGCTTGCCCTTATCCCTCTGATCAATCCTCTTGCCACTCTGATTGTCCGATCCTCTGGAACTAGCAGCTCTGAACTGGCTGGCATCCTTATAGATTCTTCACTTGTTGACCAGAATAGGGAAGACTCTGATCTCCTGATAGCTGATGGCCTGTTTGATCTCAGGCCGGAGTCCCGCTTCAAACTTCACATACTTGGAGCGATCGTCCGTCTCATGCTGGTAAGGAGTGTAGTACCTCGCCAGCTCTTCAAAATTAGCCGCATAGTCACCGACTGACAGCGACCCCTGCCTCAAAGACAAGAATTCCATCTCCTTATTGTCTCTAATGTCCGCTGGAAAATACTTCTCCAGAAACCTCTGCCTGAACACAGCCCAAGTCACCGCTGTGCCCTCTGCCTGCATCCTCTGCCTGCAGTTATCCCACCAATGCTCCGCCTCTTCAGTCAACATGAAGGTAGCGAAGATGAGCTTCTGCTGATCATTGTAGTCCATTGCACGGAAGATCTTCTCTGTCTCCCTCAGCCACAACAATGCTCCCTCTGGGTCATACGCTCCCTTGAACGACGGAGGGTTGTTCCTCTGGAACTTATCCAGTCCCTGGAACTCAGCTGGCCCACCGTTGTTAGGGTTGACCTGTCCGATAGCATTGGCCAGAAGTGCCAATGCGTCAGCAATCGCCTGATCGTTGCGTCCTCTACCGGCCATTAGTTCCTGTACATGCCCAAAATAGCCTTCAATACAGAAACTTAGCGAGTAAAAGCTACAGGAAACTAACTTAAAACATCATTATCTATAACAAGTATAGACAATTCACACAAGAGTCACACAACAGACTCACAACAGACTCATACCACGTCCGAACAAGGTCGAACTGCTCTGATACCACTAAATGTGACACCCTTCTACCCCGCATGTTAAAAGCCATTTAAATTAAAAACATTTAAAGGAAAACATGCAATTACTGGATAAAATAAACAATTGTCCATGGGTAGAAAAGTCCCACATGAACCGTTTACAACGCGGAAATAAAATAAGTTTTAAACGATAAAAACATAACCAACCAAATAATATAACCCAACCCCGATGTCACATACAGAGCTGGTATAACCGTTCCGGAATAAAATCCACGGAATTACAACTGAAACTAACGACTATGAAACATAAACTAGCCCTACGATGAGTGGCGGCTCCTCAGAGTCACTCCTCTCCGGGCTGCTCGTCATCCTCTGCAATGTGCCAATCAGGCCAAACAAAACAACAAACATATATAGGGAGAAAGAATCGTATAAACATATTAGCATGGAGATAGGCAGTAAAGTAAACAGCAAGCATAACAGCATCACATCAAACATCAACATCATCATCATGCTATGCAGTGCAATGCAGTCCTACTCCGCTAAACCATCAATGCATGTGGATCCACTAAACTCGGGATGAACGACTTCGGAGTTACATATCCACATTGAGAATCTACTCAACACCGGAGAATCTACTCCTTGGATAGCCAACGCATCAAACCAACGAATGCCTCATCACGGGGGCGCTAGGAGAATCTACTCCAACCGTGGATGGTCGGATCGCCGTACTCTAGGACGATCTCCCCTATGTCGAACATCCCTAAACAACATCTCCGATGCAATGCGTATGCAACACAACAACAACGGCAACACGACCTCCATAACTCCAACGGAATCGACCGAAGTTAACAGCGGAATCAACCGCACCAACTTGCCTCGCGGAATCTACCTGAGGACTTAAGCGGAATCAACCGCAGTACTTGGGGCAAACTCTCGGCCACTTAGGTACGTAACAACAACACCTTAGATCCAAACCGTGGGGTCAAGGCCTCCTTGGCCAAAAAGCACCAAGGCACAGCTCATCAACTTGCAGCACCCAAAAGGGGTATCGACTTAACATCTCACCCTCTCATCATCTTTATTTATCTTTAGTAACATTTACCAAGTTGTCTAATCAATTATCATCATAGGGAAGTGGGGTTTAAAACCCCTTAAGTCCTTTAATCTTGTTCTGTCACAGTGGGTTGAGCACGGTCGTGCTCGTAACCCAGCACGCCGTGCTTAAGCACGTGAGGGGCGTGCTCCCCTGTAAGTGAAGCACGGTCGTGCTTCTTAATGAACACGGTCGTGCTCAGCAGCACGATCGTGCTCAGCAGCACGATCGTGCTCTTTGTCCTGTACGGCCGTGCTCAACAGCGCGGCCATCTCCCCAGAATTTAACTGGGAGCACGGTCGTGCTCCCTGTTCAGCACGGTCGTGCTCATCGCACGACAGTGCTGTTCTGCGCAGGAACAGAGACTGAAACTTAGATAAATTACCAGGGTTTTTACTCAATTATTCCTAACATCAATTACCAGCATGTTTTTGGTTTAAACTCATCATCATAACAGCAATCCATTCAACCACGGCATCAACCCAACAACATCATGTTCATAGAAAAGCAACCAACACTAACATTAACAACATATTATGGACATGAACAGTAAACCAATAACATACTAATAACGTACCGAAACAGCCAATAGCATACCATCTTTAAACAACTAATTTAACATGTCATTCATACATACAAATATAAAGACATCGGGGTTAGGGAACCCCTTTACTTTACACTAAAGCCAAACCTACGTAAATACTACCCTTCTCCCCATACCTGGATTGAAGGTAGCTCTCTAAGACTTCCTAACAGCAACCGGTTCCTCTCCTTTAGGCGGCTCACGCACGAACGAGCCTTAAACAAACAGATTAAAACGGTGTTAGTTTCCCAACCAAAAACGAAAGGAAACTAAAGAAAAGGAACGGAACATTACCTATACACGAAGTGCAGACGAAACCACGTTTCCCTAGCGTCTCCAATACTCAAAACCACACTGAGTATGAAGGAAAAAGGGAGGAAGGGAGGTTGCAGCGGTACTAGGGTTTTTAGTAGCAAAGAGGAAGTGTACGGCACAACCCGGGGTCTGCTCAACGTATATAGGTCCGGACTTGAGCACGGTCGTGCTCATCCTCGAGCACGGTCGTGCTCAACTTAACGTTACGAGACGCGGTCAACACGTTGAGCACGGGCGTGCTACCTGTTGAGCACGGTCGTGCTCAACTTAAAATCAGAAACACTCTTCTGACTTTAAGCACGGCTTGCTGGCTAATGAGCACGGGTGTGCTCATGTACCAGAAAGGGACTTTTAGCCAAAAATCCCACTAAGCCCTTAAACAATAAATCCAACTTAACACAACCAGCTTAATTAAAATATTCTGAAAAACAGGGTGTTACAATAATGATGTTTTTGAGGTTGAGACGTGTGATTCTGATATAATATGGAATAATGGACTACGTTAAAAGGGGCTAAGACTACGATTAAATACCTTGAGTAGGAAGTTGGGGTATGTTGTGGTAAAGTTAGTGTTGAACTTGGTGTTGACTGTAAAAGTTAGATGTTGAAGAATGTTTTCTAGTGAGCCAATATTGAGAAAAGAAGTGACTAAGCCTTGATTTTGCCTTTCAGGTGTGATAGAATAAGGCGAAATGTTGAGGATAATGGGAATAATGTAGTGATGGATATTTTTGGAGGATAAATAGAACGAATAATAAGAGTGAAAGTGTTGAGGTCGAACAATGTTTTGAGGGAGAAATTTTCTAAAGGACTAGTATTAAAGGAAGAAGAGATTAAGTTTTGATTATATATTTATGTGTGGAAGATTAAGATAAAATTGTTGAGGACACGAAGTATGAATTGAGGATAAGGGATTAAATTTTGAGGATTAGTATAATGAAGAATAAGTATGAAATGTGTTATTAAGTTACAAAAGTCATCTAAGAGAAAGTGAATATGGGAAGTACAATGTAGGATCTTGGGATTTAGATGTAATTACAAGATCCTATCTAGTAATTTTCTGGATGTTTAACTTTGTTTATTTTAAGGGGTTAGTTTGAGTAATTTTAATTGGAAAGATTAACAGTAAATATATATGTTTATATTATTTTAATTGGAAAGATTCATTTTCTGGATGTTTAACTTTGTTTATTTTAAGGGGTTAGTTTGAGTAATTTTAATTACTCCTTTTAAAATTATTTTATTAAGTGCGTCAGCACTGCCTTATTCCAGTATTAGTACATTTACTAGACAATAATGTTATGTTATTGTCACTATTAGTATTTGTTTAGAAAAATATTTTAAATGATATGATTGAAAGAAAATTATTTTCATATTTCACTCTATTTAATTTTAGATTTGAAAATAAATTGGTTTGAAATTAATCGGAGATTAAATGTTGGACCGTGGATTTTCTTAGTAGATCAATTCAACTATCAATCTCTTCTTTATTTCAAATTTTGAAAACAAATATTTGTCAACTTTTATTTTTAGACTCAAAAACTAAAAACGTATTTATTTTTAGGCTTAAAATTTATCACTCATTTTTGTACCTACACATTAAGTAAGTGTAAAATAAATAAAATGAACCCCCCCCCCCCCCCCCCCAACCCCCACACACACACACACACACAACAAACACTATTTTCTTTCTTTCATTTTTCCTTTCTTCTTCAACATCACAACATAACTCTCTTCTTCTTCCTTCTCCATAACTTCATCTTCCTCCTTCACCCTTACACAACCATGCAACCACGCCCATACACTGCCGCTCGGAACCGCACGCCGTCGCCGTAAGGGAACCGTCCGGCCACAACCAACACGAAAACGAGACCCAACCTCGCGCATCTGTTCGTCCTCGTCGCTATGCCCTGTTGCCATCGTTGTGCCCTGTCGCCACTGCACCGGACAGCCGCATGAGACACCCCGAAGTCCCATTAAAGAAGAACCTAATTATCTAATACTTAAACGTAATCTTAGCATTGGACATATATATATAGAAAATCATAAATATTAAAAACTTAAAAGTAAGAACAAAATTAAACATCACATCACACACATATAAATATAAATACAAACATACTGTGCTGATAAACTAAAGAGGGTACTCCATCAGTAGGGTCCCAAAAGATACATACTGATACAAAATGATATAACCAATGGAAACTAAAACGTCACAAAAGACGCACTGGCCATAGACTCTAAACTCAACAGCTAGAGGTCAGTGCTCGTCCTCCAGCATCTGGCTCATAAGGAGTCCCATCAAGCTCCTCTGTGACTGGCTCATCCGCAGGGTCTTCTCAAAACGAGCACATAAAAGAAACATGCATATAAAAGAAATAGGGGGATAAGAAACTATCTATCATCATATAAGGAAAAGGGTACGTAACATATAAACAATAAAGGCACATAGACATGCATCACAGACATATATATATAAGAATTATATACAATCATCCTCGAGATATATTATCATCCTCTACCCTTCGCACTCATGCAACCTATGCTGACGTGGCCACCACCAATCCTGTCACACATCCCTTGCCTGCTCAGGGATGTTAGTCAGTCATCCAAGCGACGCATCCCCAAACACCGGTGCACACTCTCATCCGAGGTGAGAATGCTCATGCAAAACAATGACACTATAGCTGCACATCTCGCTCCGGTGCACACCCTGGTTCTCTCTCGAGGGTGCTCATGCATAGCAATGACACTATAGCTGCACAGCCTAAATCTAAGTTGGGACGATCCCTCGAGAACTTCTGACCTCGTGTGTTCCAAAAACACGGCTGTGATCAAATATGCATCTATATGGGTCTTGCCGTCGTATATCGAATCATACCCTAGTGCCTTAACCTCTCATCACTCTCTCATAGCATATCTCAAATAACATCACCTCATCAATCTCATCATAATAAAATATTAATTAATTAGGTTAGGTACGTCTAAATCATATATCATACACTCCCTAACGTGCATCACTATAAATATCAAATATCACTACCTAGAAAACAACTTAGCATGTTATCAACCATAATCAAATTATAACAATAATAAAATAATAAGATAAACATAGTTAATCTCAATTAATATATCAATCCAAACAGCACACAACAAGCAGCTCAAAACAGTAAAATCAGGCAACCTCAGATATCATAAAAATTAGCCTAACAGCGATAAACCTACAATCTCAATATCATCATTGGTACCACTAAGTGATCCCCATGTGATATTGATATTGTCAATTACTCGCTCACTAGTAGGGGTTAGGTCGCCCTACGCCAATATTGAATAAAAATGTTACTTAGCCATTTCCGACGTTAGATGGCTTCTTTCCCCCACCTAAGATGTCGTAGGCTAGCTTTAGAGTAACGAAACGGACCCACACCAATCTCCTCAAATCTGGTGAGGTTCTCCTACCTCTGGGGCTCCAAAAATTCACCTGAACACATATTCACGAAGTACACGTTACGTGTAGCTCAAATCTAAAGACGGAATTGAAAACCGATAAACTGATTGAGAGATAACTTCAATACTCTCACGGAAAAAATTTCGACATAAAACATAGACTTACCTTTGCCTAACCAAAAAATAAAGGTAGTATGATGAAGTAGAAGTCACGAGGATAACAACGGTATAATCGGTTTTTCAATAGGACGAACGGATTGATCGGAATCAGCTCTGGAAATTTTCTCTCTCTCTCTTTCTTTCTCTCCTCTCCCTCTCTCTCTAAATTTCTGAGTTTTCCCACTTTCTCTACTAGCTTCCGCGAAATTCCACATTAAAAACTCCTTTTTTTTTTTGTACTGGGCGATCAGTGCCTCAGCACCAGCGCTCAGCGCTGGTGCTTCTGCACCGCCTCAGCGCGCCAACTGTGGTGCACCACGTGGCAAGGGCCAGGGCTCAGCGCCCGGGAGCCTGCGCTCAGCGCTAGTTGCTGTCCAGCACTTCCAGTTCTGACGTTTTCTCGTGTTCTGAGCTCGTTCGAAGTCCGATTGACCTGAAATTTGAAACATAGACTCTTCTATACCTAAGGAATAAGACTAAGCCCTCAAAAATACATAATCTCTTCCACAAAAATAAATTTCCTATTGTGCATTCTTATGCATTCTAAACTGTATAACAAAAATTCTAGAACACTTTCTTATTCAATTTAACGCCGATTAATCTCATACTTTCCATGCAATGTTCCCAACACCTAAACATGCATATTAGACCTTTAATCAAAGTCTTGAACATAGTTATCCAACATATAAATAATGCCTTAAAACACAGATGTTACATTACCACCCCCCTTAGAAGAAATTCCGTCCCCGGAATTTACGTACCTCAGAAAAGATGTGGATACTACTGCTGCATATCTGCCTCACGTTCCCAAGTAGCATCTCCTGTAGTCTCATCCCAAATGACCTTGACCAAAGGAATCTGTCTACCGCGAAGTTCCTTAATCATTCTATTTGTGATCCTACCCGGTAAAGCCTCATACTCTAGATTCTCTCGGAGTTGTATTGACTCAGGCTCAAGTACATGAGAAGGATCAGCATAATATTTTCTCAACTGGGATATGTGAAAGACATCATGAAGATTAGAAAGGTTAGGTGGTAAGTTAATATGGTAGGCTACTGGACCAATCCGTCGAAGAATCTGGAAAGGTCCAATGAATCTAGGAGTAAGCTTTCTAGACTTGATTGCTCTGTCAATTCCAGTCTTCGGAGTGACTCTCAAAAATACGTGATCACCTTCCTGGAATTATAAGGGTCTCCTCCTCTTGTTACTGTAGCTCCTTTGCCTCTCCTACGCTTCCTTCATCTTTTCCCTGATCTTTCTAACTTGTTCCGTCGTCTGTTGTACCACATCAGGGCCCAATATCTGGCTTTCACCAGTCTCATACCAACACAACGGAGTCCTACATTTCCTGCCATACAAAGCCTCATAAGGTACCATCCCGATACTGCCATGGAAACTGTTGTTATATGTAAACTCAATCAACGGCAAAAACTCATCACAACTGCCAATGTGCTCTAAAACACATGCCCTCAAAAGATCCTCCAATGACTGAATTGTCCTCTCAGACTGTCCATCCGTCTGAGGATGATAAGCAGAACTCATCCTCAACTTCATCCCCAAAGAACTGTGCAACTGTCTCCAAAATCTAGATGTGAATCTAGGATCTCGGTTGGAAACAATGCTCGATGGTACACCATGTAGCCTAACAACTTCCTTGATGTAGATCTGGGTCAACTTCTCTAAGCTATAACTCTCACCAATAGGTAATAAGTGAGCACACTTCGTCAACCTATCAATGATAACCCAAATCGCATCATGCCTCTTAGGAGTTCGTGGTAATCCAACCACAAAATCCATAGCTATACTATCCCACTTCCATTCTGGGATATCTAAGGACTGTAGCAAACCAGCAGGCTTTTGATGTTCTATCTTAGCTTTCTGACAAACCAAACAAGATAAAACATATTCTGCCACTTCCTTCTTCATTCTCGGCCACCCAAACATTTTCTTTAAATCCTGATACATCTTGGTGGCTTTGGGGTGAAAACTCAACTTACTCTTATGCGCCTCTTCCAAAATCATTTTCCTAAACTCTAAGTTCTCTGGCACACATATCCTATCCCTAAACCTCAACACACCATCTGGCCATCTACTAAACTCTGAAATCTTACCCTCATCTATGCCTCTACTCACCTCTTGCAAGTATTGATCCTGAACCTGTTTATCCTTAAGATCCCTCAGAAACTCACTATTAATAGTGATCATACCTAAGCATATTCTATCCTCACACAACTCCATCCCTAGATTCATATCTCTAAATTGTTCAATCAACTCCATTTCCTTTACCATCATCCCCGACACATGTAAAGATTTCCTACTTAGAGCATCCGCTACAACATTCGCTTCCCAGGATGGTATTAAAGATCAAACTCATAATCCTTAATAAACTCCATCCATCTACGTTGTCTCATATTTAGCTCCTTCTGATCAAACAAATACTTTAAACTCTTATGGTCACTGTACACATTAAACCTAGCTCCATAAAGGTAGTGTCGCCATATCTTTAATGCGAACACTATAGCTGCCAACTCCAGATCATGTGTCGGATAATTCCTCTCATGAACTTTCAACTGTCGGGAAGCATAAGCCACAACTCTTCCCTCTTGCATCAAGATACAACCCAATCCTTGGTATGATGCATCACAATATACATCAAACTGTCCTAAAGGATCTGGCAAAGTCAGAACAGGTGATGTGGTTAACTTTTCCTTCAACTTCTGAAAACTCTCCTCACATTCCTCTGTCCAAACAAACGTTGTACCTTTTCTTGTTAACTGCGTCATAGGCAACGCAATTTTCGAAAAGCCCTCGATAAACCTCTGATAATATCCAACCAATCCCAAGAAACTCCTCACTTCACTAACTGACTTGGGTCGTTCCCACTTAAGCACTGCTTCAACTTTAGCAGGATCTACTGCTATTCCTTCTTTGTTAATCACATGACCTAGGAACTGAACCTCCTCTAACCAAAACTCGCACTTAGAAAGCTTGGCATACAACTGTCTATCCTTCAACACCTGTAACACTGTTCTTAAATGTTCCTCATGCTCTTCCCATGTACGGGAATAAATAAGGATATCATCTATAAACACCACCACAAACTTATCGAGGAGCGGTCTAAAGATCCTGTTCATATAATCCATAAACACTGCTGGAGCATTAGTCACATCAAAAGGCATAACTAAATATTCATAGTGTCCGTACCTCGTCCTGAAAGATGTCTTGGGTATATCTTCCTTCTTTACTCTAATCTGGTGATACCCGGACCTCAAATCAATCTTGGAAAATACCGAAACTCCCTTTAATTGATCCATCAGATCATCTATCCTAGGCAACAGATACTTATTCTTGATCGTCACTTTATTCAACTGCCTGTAATCTATGCATAATCTATCACTTCCATCCTTCTTCTTAACAAACAACACTGGAGCTCCCCACGGTGAAACACTAGGCCTGATAAATTCCTTTTTCAACATATCATCCAATTGTTTCTTTAACTCGGCTAACTCTACTGGTGACATCCGATAAGGTGCTATAGATTTAAGTCCTGTCCCTGGTATGAGATCTATGGTGAACTCCACTTCCCTCTCTGGGGGCAAACCCGGAACACCGGGAGGGAAAACCTCAGGAAATCCTCTCACGATAGGCATAGAATCTATACTCGGAGTCTCCTTAGATTCCATCGAGAAAAGCATCACGTACAGTCGAGAATCATCACTCCTCATAGATACTCCTTCATTGGCAGATACTATGCTAGAAGGCTCAAGAAATGACAAGGTCTTGCTGGAACAATCTAACACTACATGGTTAGCCGAAAGCCAATCCATGCCAAGGATAACATCTATCTGTTGCATAGGTAAACAGACAAGATCCACAAGGAATGTCCTATTCTCAACAACTATAGGGCACTGTAAGCAAACATACATGGTAGTCAAGGAATCATTGGTTGGAGTAGATACTGTAAGGGTATAAGGTAACTGAGAAACAGGCAAATGTAAATGATCCACACACTCATGCGAAATAAATGAATGTGTAGCACCTGAGTCAAACAACACAGACGAGAGTCTACCAGATATCAAGCATATACCCTAGATAAGATCTATAGATTGAGAGGATTCAACTCCCCTCACGGTAAACACCCTCCCTATGGTCTGAGGTCTGGCCACCGACGGTTCTGCTACTGGGGCTTCTCTCCCAGCTCCACCTCTATAACCTGCAGGTCCTCTACCAGCAGCTGCCTGCTGCTGTATCCCTCTCTGTCTGCAATCCCGAGCCATGTGGCCTGGTTTCCCACAGTGGAAACAACTCGACCTCTCTATGCAATCTCTAACATAATGCGGACCTCCGCATCTGTAACAAACTAGGCCTCTCTGCTGCTGGCCTGCTCCACTAACTGGTACTGTAGCAGCTGGTACTGATGCAGATGACTGAACACTCTGCATAGGTCTAGTATAGGGTCCCCGTCTCAACTGAGAACCACTGCCTGCTCTCTGCTGAACACCTGATCTGATAGGGCCTCCACTCCTCTACGATCTCTGCTCAACAGCCTGCCTCTGATCTATGCCCTCTATGGCACTGCATCTCTCAACCAGCTCTGGGAAACTCTGAATATCAAGCGGCACTATAACTCTCTGTAACTCATGCCTCAAGTCATCCTCGAACCTCCTACACATCCAATCCTCATCAGGGAACCTCTGGTAAAACTCTAAAAACTGAATCAGAGCCTCAAACCGTGCTGTATATTCCCCGACAGACATGTTACCCTGTCGAAGACTCATAAACTCGTTCTCCTTCTCGCGTCTAACCAAACGTGGGAAGTATTTCTCCAGGAAGCAAGTTTTGAAAGTCTCCCAGTTAATCACACGACCCTCGGCCTCCAACAACCTTCTCTTGCCTCTCCACCAGGACTCTGCTCCTCCGGTCAGCATGAAAGCAGCATAAGTCACTTTCCTGTCATCTCTGCATCTTATGGTGTCAAATATCTTCTCCAGCTCCTGGATCCACCACTCTACCCTTTCTGGGTCATAGTCACCTCTAAACTAGGGTGGCTTCCCTTTCAGGAAAGTAGCCATCCCTGCATCCTCTGCCTCAGCAGCTCTCCTCTGGTTCTCACGCTTCTACTGCTCTCGATCCTGCTGCATCATCTGAGCGTTCTGCTGTGTCTGCTGCAACATAGCGGTGGCTAGATATCTGATGGTCCGAAGAGTCTCAGATGACTCTCCTCCACCTCTGGTTCCTCCTCCGGTGTGAGAAGCCTCTCCGTTGCCACTTCCGTCAACTCTCTCAGGGATTCTACCACCACCTCTTCCCCATAGTCCTCTACCTCTACCTCGAGCCATGATCCTGTAAAAGAAATCAATAGCTCACATTTATATGACATATAATATTACATAATATGATATATAAATACTATATGCCACACAAATGTTAACTATTGCGTCTGGACTCACTACCCAACTTCTAAGCATAGTCAATATCCGATGTGGATTCAACTAAAATGGCCAGTACACCCTAACCTCATAGTCTGAACAGAATCAAACTGCTCTGATACCACCAAATGAGACACCCCGACATCCCATTAAAGAAGAACCTAATTATCTAATACTTAATCGTAATATTAGCGTTGGACATATATTTATAGAAAATCATAAATATTAAAAACTTAAAAGTAAGAACAAAATTAAACATCACATCTCACACATATAAATATAAATACAAACATACTGTGCTGATAAACTAAAGAGGGTACTCCATCAGTAGGGTCCCAAAAGATACATACTGATACAAAATGATATAAGCAACGGAAACTAAAACGTCACAAAAGACGCACTGGCCATAGACTCTAAACTCAACGGCTAGAGGTCACTGCTCGTCCTCCGGCATCTGGCTCATAAGGAGTCCCATCAAGCTCCTCTGTGACTGGCTCATCCGCAGGGTCTCCTCAAAACGAGCACATAAAAGAAACATACATATAAAAGAAATAAGGGGATAAGAAACTATCTATCATCATATAAGGAAAAGGGTACGTAACATATAAACAATAAAGGCACATAGACATGCATCACAGACATATATATATATATAAGAATTATATACAATCATCCTCGAGTATATTATCATCCTCTACCCTTCGCACTCATGTAACTTATGCTGACGTGGCCACCACCAATCCTGTCACACATCCCTTGCCCGCTCAGGGATGTTAGTCAGTCATCCAAGCGACGCGTCCCCAAACACCAGTGCACACTCTCATCCGAGGTGAGAATGCTCATGCAAAGCAATGACACTATAGCTGCACATCTCGCTCCGGTGCACACCCTGGTTCTCTCTCGAGGGTGCTCATGCATAGCAATGACACTATAGCTGCACAGCCTAAATCTAAGTTGGGACGGTCCCGCGAGAACTTCTGACCTCGTGTGTTCCATACACACGGCTGTGATCAAATATGCATCTATATGGGTCTTGTCGTCGTTTATCGAATCATACCCTAGTGCCTTAACCTCTCATCACTATCTCATAGCATATCTCAAATAATATCACCTCATCAATCTCATCATAATAAAATATTAATTAATTAGGTTAGGCACGTCTAAATCATATATCATACACTCCCCAACGTGCATCACTTTAAATATCAAATATCACTACCTAGAAAACAACTAAGCATGTTATCAACCATAATCATATTATAACAATAATAAAATAATAAAATAAACATAATTAATCTCAATTAACATATCAATCCAAACAGCACACAACAAGCAGCTCAAAACAGTAAAATCAGGCAACCTCAGATATCATAAAAATTAACCTAACTGCGATAAATCTACAATCTCAATATCATCATTGGTACCAATAAGTGATCCCCATGTGATATTGATATTGTCAATTACTCGCTCACTAGTAGGGTTTAGGGTCGCCCTACACCAATATTGAATAAAATGTTACTTAGCCATTTCCGACGTTAGATGGCTTCTTTCCCCCACCTGAGATGTCATAGGCTAGCTCTAGAGTAACGAAACGGACCCACTCCAATCTCCTCCAATCTGCCACATGAGGTTCTCCTATCTCCGGGGCTCCAAAAATTCACCTAAACACATATTCACGAAGTACATGTTACGTGTAGCTCAAATCTGAAGACGGAATTGAAAACTGATAAACGGATTGAGAGATAACTTCAATACTATCACGGACAATATTTCGACATAAAACATAGACTTACCTTGGCCTAACCAAAAAAGAAAGGTAGGGTGATGAAGTATAAGTCGCGAGGATCACAATGGTATAATCAGTTTTTCAATAGGACGAACGGATTGATCGGAATCAGCTCTGGGAATTTTCTCTCTCTTTCTTTCTCTCCTCTCCCTCTCTCTCTAAATTTATGAGTTCTCCCACTTTTTCTACTAGCTTCCAAGAAATTCCACTTTAAAAATTCTCTCTCTTCTTTTTTTTTTTTTACTTGGCGTTCAGCGCCCCAGCACTAGCGCTGAGCGCTGGTGCTTTTGCACAGCCTCAGCACGCCAACCGTGGTGCACCACATGGCATGGGCCAGCGCTCAGCGCTTGGGAGCCTGCGCTCCGTGCTAGTTGCTGTCCAGCACTTCCAGTTCCGACGTTTTCTCGCGTTCTGAGCTAGTTCGAAGTTCGATTGACCTGAAATTTGAAACATAGACTCTTCTATACCTATGGAATTAGACTAAGCCCTCAAAAATACCTAATCTCTTCCACAAAAATAAATTTCCTATTGTGCATTCTTATGCATTCTAAACTGTATAATGGAAATTCTAGAACACTTTCTTATTCAATTTAACGTCGGTTAATCTCATACTTTCCATGCAAGGTTCCCAACACCTAAACATGCATATTAGACCTTTAATAAAATTCTTAAACATAGTTATCCAACATATAAATAATGCCTTAAAACACAGATGTTACACCGCACCTCCAGCCGTCGTCTGCTTCGTCTTCCTCGTGGTGTCCGCGCAAAAAAACCCACTGCTCCAGTCATCATTTAGAGCCACTTGTCGGATCTGTCACGATTCCACAGCCGCTGCCGCCACACACCGGAGTCGCCACCACCGTTGCACCTATGTATGGTAGCCGTTTCCTCTCCCTCTTCACCTTGGGTAAGTGTTTTACCCCTAATCTCTTCTAGTTGAAAAATCCCCAAACTGATTTTGAAAACCCTAACCCTATCTCTTTGATTTCATACTGTAATATGAAATTAAAAGTTGTTTTTATACAATTGGGACTTTAAATTAGTGCTCTATTAAGTTAATTTTATTATCCTTTGATCAAATGATTTTTTCCCAAATTGTGTTTATGAACCCTAAAGCCCCAATTTGATTTTAAGTTGAAAATTAATTTTGTTTGGTTAAATTAAGTATGTAAGTAAGCTAATTAAATGTTATGAATGTTGAAAACTAATTTGGGGGAATTGTCTGTTTGTTATCATGCTTGGTTTGTGTCTCTGGGACGTTGAACGCTTGCTATGCTTGCTTGATGGAGTAAAGTTTACACTCTTGGAACTAATTGGAGCATTAAGACGAGGATATTTTCTGGTCTACAAAGGTAAAAGGAGTTTACCTGAAAGGTTTTGGTAACTATGTGCTATTTGGTTGTTGTGTGTCAGGTTATTGTGGTTATGTATGATGTGTGTTTTAAACTCGATGAGATAATAACTGTTTATGTCGTTTAAATATATTTGTATGTTTGGATTGAACTGTTGATTTTAGGTTTGACTGAAAGCTTGACAATGGTCAGAGCTCAATGATAGTAAGAGTAATGCTTTAAAAACTTGAGAGGAAAATTTGAAGTTTTGAGTAATGTAAGTGGAAGTTTTGAGGACCCAGATAACCGAAAACGTCGGGCTAGTGTTCCTATGAGTAAGTACGTGGACTATTTGTCTTATATGTCGCGGGTTAAAGTCCCATTCGGCATAGTTGAATTCATGTTGTATGTGTCGTGGGTTAAAGTCCCAGTTGACATATTTAAACCTCTGTTGTGCGTGTCATGGGTTAGAGTCCCAGTTGGCACAGATGAATCCCTGTTCAATGTGTTGTGGGTAGAGTCCCAGGTAACACTTTGAATATCTGTTCGGTGTGTTGTGGGTTAGAGTCCCAGTTAACACATTTGAATCTTTGATGTGTGTGTCGAGGGTTAGAGTCCCTGGTCACACAGTTGAATATCTGTTGTGTCAAGGGTTAGAGTTGTTGGAACCAAAGTGATTTGGATAAAATAATCTCTAAGTTTTGATTTTAACAAAAAGGATTAAATTTATATGGCAAAGTGTTAGTTAAGATCTAACAAGTCTTATCTAAGTCTTACAGGGTATTCGAAGTTCTATTAATAAGGAATTCTCCTAAGAGTCTTTATCCGCGTCCAACCGGGTAGACGAGCCTTTCAATATATATGGTATATTTTAAATATAAAGTAAATGCTTTAGTAGACGGAATTCTTAAAAAGTACCACTAGACGAGCTCCACTCTATTATGAATAGACGAGCTTTAGAATAGTGCGTGTGGACGAGCTCTTTACTCATATAAGTAGACGAGCGTATGTTCCACGTCAGCAGACGCAATTTTAAGCTACACTTCAATAAGTAGCAAGTCCAAAGATTTGATAGTAGACGAGCAAATTTTGCCACGTCACTGGCTAAATAAAATTTTGGCTATGAGCGTATAGACGCACCTTTTTAAGCAGACGAGCTCTTCACTGAAAATGAATGCTTGATATTATCAGAATTTATATCTCGACTATATAGAAATATTTATTTCAAATGTTTGTTATTTATTTCAAACATATGATGGTCCTTCTTATTTGTTATTAACGGTTTTATTGTCTTGTTTCTATGAGAGAGACATAGTACATATGAGGAATTGCAAAAAGCAATATAGTACAATGCAAAACGACTTGTACCCTGTCACCTTTTACGCTGGAATAGCTGGAATTTGTACAAGGAAGGCAAGACAGTTTTTCAAGTTGCATTTGCTCAGAGGTGTGCCCATTTCATGCAACAATATTATCACATAGTACATTAGCCACGAGTAAGCTGAGTCACAACGGATATTATATTGATGATTCTAGTCCTAAATGGAAAAATTCAAATACAACCGACGATGAATTTGAAGAGAAGAGCAAGGTCTCTATAAATAGAAGACCAAGACTTTTGAAGAAATAACTTTTGCGCATATACAAAAATCTCAAGAAATCTCTTGCTAGCAAACATTCTTTTATTCTTTCAGAAAGCAAAAGTCCGTAATATCTTAGCTTGAATATTGCTATAATATTCATCTGATCTTAAACTTTCATATTCTCACACATAGTGAGTTAGAAGATCAAAGAAACCAAAAACTCTTTGTTAGAGGTAGAGCCTGAAGAGGCTTGGTAAGAAAGGAATACTTGTGAGCCTGGAGAGGTGTTGAATACTTGCTGTAAACTATTTGGAGAATAGTGAAGAAAACCTTCAAGTAGAAGGGACTGGACGTAGCTCTTGGTTGGAAGAGAGTGAACCAGGATAAAACAACTTGCGTGAATCTTCTAATCCCTTATCTCTTTAGTTTTTCGTGTTTATACTAACTGTGGGGATTTGAACTTGAATTTGTTATTCTTTCAAAAGTTTGTTTTTCTGTGTGTTTGCTTCTGCATTCCTATCTTTGTGTGAGAAAATTGTTCTTGAAAAGGTTGTTTTCGAAAAATATTAACATACACAATTCAACCCCCCTTCTTGTGTTTGCGTATATCAACTTCAGTTGGTATTAGAGCTCAGCCTCGAAAGGGTTGAGCTTCTAACAAGTGCTGAGGAAGTACGATCCTACAACCATGGATGCAGAAGGACAAGCTATCAACAGACCTACACTCTTTGATGGAATTGATTATGATTATTGGAAGAAGAGAATGATGGCCTTTTTGGATGCACAGAACTTAGACATCTGGGAACTGATTGAGAATGGCTATTCTGAGCCAAGAGGTGAAAATGGAGCAGTCTTGGCTAGAGCAGATTGGAGTGTAGATCAAAAGGCTAAACATCAACTAAATCTCAAGGCCAAACATTACTTGATGTGTGCCATCACCAGATCAGAACATGATAAGGTTCATAACTGCAACACAGTAAAGGAAATCTGGGATACACTGGCTCTTGCTCATGAAGGCTCATCACAAGTGAAGGAGTCAAAGATAAGCATACTGGTTCACTAGTATGAACTCTTCAAGATGACTGATCATGAGACTATAGATAAGCTGTTTGGAAGATTTCAAACAATAACAAACAGTCTCAGATCTCTTGGAAAAATATATGAGAATAGAGATCATATCAGAAAAATTCCGAGAAGTCTCTCCAAGCAGTGGAGACCAAAGGTCACTGCCATTCAAGAAGCTAAGAATCTGAACACTCTCTCTCTCTCTGGAAGAGTTTCTAGGGTCATTAAAAGTTCATGAGCTTGACCCTATAGCTGCAGAAAGGGAAAGTCCATTTTGCTTTAAAGGCAAAGAAAGCCAGCTCTTCAAAAGTCCTTAAAGTTGCTGAGTCTTCAGATGATGCTGAACCTTTAAACAGTGATGAAGGATCAGATGAAGATGAATTATCTTTCATCTCCAGAAAGATACAACATATGTGGAGAAGGAAAGGTAACTTCAAGAGAAAGCAGTTCAACAAGAAATTTTCTAAGGAGAAATCAGACTCCAAAGAAAAAGGTCCACCTCTATGCTTTGAATGCAAAAACCCAGGCCATTTCAAAGCTGACTGTCCTGACTTAAAAGAGAAGAAGAAGTTCTTCAAGAAAAAGAAGGGCTTAATGGCTACATGGGAGGACTTGGACTTATCCTCATCAGATGAGGAAGAGGAAGCTGAGGAAGAGGCAAACATTTGCCTCATGGCTGACACATCATCAGAAAATGAGTACACTGATGATGATGAGGTAACAGATTCTGAACCTTCTACTCTCAAAAATGCCTTTGATGAATTAATGCATGACTCATCCATACTAGTCTTAAAAAGAAGGTTGCAAAATTAACAAAAGAATATGATAGAGTCTGCATTGAAAAACAAAGTTTAGCTCAAGAAAATGATAAGCTAAAATCAGAGAATGTCAGTCTAATTGACAAATCTGAATGTGAGCCTGACAATTAGTTGCAAAACTGAAACAAGATGTAACATACTTGACAGACACTCTGTCAAAATTTGTAGGAGGCTTGGATAAACTTAGTCTTATCCTAAGGTATTCTAGGTCACCATTTGATAAATGTGGCCTTGGTTATGACAATAAGAAGCATGAGGCATCTTACATTAAGTCAAAACCACCTATGCAGCAAAGAGCTTCAAAAGCTCCAGCTAGGTATGCTAAAGCCAAGTCAGGCCCGTCCAACACCTTTTGTAAAGTGTGTGGAAAAAGTGGGCATTCTACATATAGATGCATACATATGCATAACAGGCATACTAAATATTCTCGTCCAATGAAAACTAACATGAAAGGACCCAAGTCATTTTGGGTACCTAAGGACAAGATAATACCTGTTGTAGATTTGCTTAACAATAGGAAAGAAACAGACGTCCTGGTACTTGGACAGTGGATGCTCACGTTACATGACGGGAGAAAAGTATATGTTCCAAGACCTTTTAAGGATGGTGGCTGGGTGACATTTGGAGGAAACCAGAAAGGAAAGATCACTGGTATAGGTAAAATTGGTAAACATCCTTTTCCCTCCATTGATAATGTTCTTTTAGTGAATGGTTTAAAACACAATCTGCTGAGCATATGTCAATTATGTGATAGTGGATAAGATGTTTCTTTTAATAAGAACATGTGTTATGTCAAGAAGAATGATGGATCAATCTTATTCACTGCTAAGAGGCAAAACAATTTGTACAAAATTAACTTGCAGGACCTCTCAAATCAGAGTGTCTCATGTTTAGTGTCCATTGAAGATTAGCAATGGATTTGGCATAAAAGGCTAGGTCATACAAGCTTGAGATTAATCTCAAAGCTAAATAAGCATAACCTCATGAGAGGATTACCAAACCTTAAGTACAAATCTGATGCTCTGTGTGATGCATGTCAGAAGGGAAAACAAGTCAAAGGTTCTTTTGAATCGAAGAATATTGTTAGTACCAAGAGACCACTAGAACTGTTACACCTTGATCTTTTTGGTCCAACAAGGACTGCTTCTATCACTGGTAAGAAATATGGTCTAGTCATTGTAGATGACTACACTAGATGGACATGGGTTTTGTTCCTTGCTCACAAGGATGAGTCCTTCAAGGTCTTTTCTGTATTCTGCAAACGTGTACAGAATGAAAAAGGCATGTGTATCACTTCAATCAGAAGTGACCATGGGGGAGAGTTTGAAAATGAGCTATTTCAGAGGTTCTGTGAAGAGAGTGGTATTCTTCACAATTTCTCAATACCAAGAACACCACAGCAAAATGGTGTGGTAGCGAGAAAGAACAGATCTCTTCAAGAGATGGCTAGAACTATGCTCAATGACAACTCTATCCCTAGACACTTCTGGGCTGAAGCTGTTAATACTTCCTGTTACATTCAGAACAGAATATACATAAGACCAATCTTGAATAAGACTCCTTATGAATTGTGGAAGGGACGAAACCCAACATATCTTATTTTCATCCTTTCGGGTGTAAATGTTATATTCTTAACACTAAAGATCAACTTGGTAAGTTTGATGCAAAAGTAGACAATGGAATCCTGTTAGGATTTTCTGAAACAACAAAAGGCTTTAGAGTGTATAATTCTAGAACACTAGTAGTAGAAGAATGTATACATGTTAAGTTTGATGACAAGCAGCCTGATAAGAAATTATCAGAGCTAGATGAAGCTTTTGTAGATCTTGACTTAAACATATCAGGAGAGACAACAGAAGTTAAAACTGATGATCAAGTTGAAGACATTTCTCAACAACCAGAAACATCCACCTCTCAACAAGACAATGTTCAGAGATCTTGGCATTTCAAGAATTATCATCCACCAGATCAAATAATTGGAAATCCAAGTGATAAGCTAATAACCAGAGCAACCTTCAGAGAGCAAGAATATTCTGCATTAGTCTCTGAATTGGAACTAAAGACAGTAGACGAGGCTCTGCTGGACAATGGTTGGATTTTAGCAATGCAAGAAGAACTAAATCAGTTTGAGAGGAGTGATGTCTGGACTCTGGTAACCCTACCTAAAGATAAATCTGTTATAGGAACAAAATGGGTTTACAGAAACAAGCTTGATGAGAATGGTAAGGTTATCAGAAATAAAGCAAAATTAGTTGCACAAGGTTACTCTTAAGAAGAAGGTATAGATTATACTGAAACCGTTGCACCTGTTGCTAGATTAGAAGCTATCAGAATTTTACTTTCATTTGTTGCACATCATAATATTATGCTTTTCCAAATGGATGTAAAAAGTGCTTTTCTTAATGGCTTTATCAATGAAGAAGTTTATGTTATGCAACCTCCGGGTTTTGAGAGTGAAACCCAACCTGAACATGTATACAAGCTTAAGAAAGCTTTATACGGCCTAAAACAAGCCCCAAGAGCTTGGTATGATAGGCTAAGTTCTTTTCTGATGGATAATGGCTTTAACAGAGGAAAGGTTGATACAACCTTGTTTAGAAAGTCAATTAAATCCAACTTCATAGTAGTACAGATTTATGTAGATGATATTATATTTGGTGCTACTAATGAATCTCTGTGCAAAGAATTCTCAAAGTTAATGCTGAAGGAATTTGAAATGAGCATGATGGGAGAACTCAAGTTCTTTCTTAGACTAAAAGTTAAGCAAACTATGGACGAGGTGTGCATCCATCAAACTAAGTATACAAAGGAACTCTTAAAGAAGTTCAAGATGGATGATTGCAAACCAATGAACACTCCTATGCATCCCACGTCCATACTGAACAAAGATGATAAAGAGAAAAAGGAAGACCAAAAGGTATACAGAGGTATGATAGGATCTCTTCTATATCTTACTGCGTCCAGACCTGATATTATGTTCAGTGTTTGCTTATGTGCTCGATTTCAATCTGATCCTAGAGAATCTCACCTATCAGTAGTTAAAAGAATATATAGATATTTAAAAGGTACTACTAATCTGGGTTTGTGTTTTAAGAGAAATGAAGATTACAGATTAGTTGACTTTTGAGATGCTGACTATGCTGGAGACAGAATTGAAAGAAAGAGTACCAGTGGAAGATGTCACTTCATTGGAGCTAATCTTGTCTCATGGTCAAGCAAAGACAAAGTACCATTGCATTATCAACTGCTGAAGCTGAGTATATTTCAGCTGGAAGTTGCTGCTCACAACTTCTATGGATCAAACACCAATTGGAGGACTACAATGTATTTGTAAGTAGTATTCCACTTATGTGTGATAATATTGCTGCAATTAATCTGTCTAAGAATCCAATACTGCATTTTAGGGCTAAGCACATAGAGATTAAACATCATTTCATAAGAGATTATGTGAAGAAAGGTGTTTTTGATATTCAATTTGTAGATCCTGACCATCAATGGGCAGATATCTTTGCTAAACCTCTTGCTGAGGACAGATTTATTTTTATTAGAAAACATCTTAACATGTTGTTTGTGGATTAAATTTGTTTTTCATACATGAAAAATTCTGTCTTTGATGTATGTATTACAAGTTTTTCATGTTTTTAAATGTGCGTCCATTGCATACCGCGTCCATTACTTTTGAACTGCGTCCACTGCATGTCGCGTCCATACTGTTTTATTGCTTGAACCCGTCCACTCTCACATTATTTATTAACTGCATTTATTTTGTCTTAAAGACAAATCTATTTTATATTCTCTCTCTGCTGAGTCAGTAATTCTTTTTAATTTATTTCCAAAAAGAAAACCCTTTGGAATTCAAAACCTTTAAAATTAAAACCCTTCCCTCTGAGGAAACTTTACGTTAACCTTCGTCTTCAAACTTCTCCAACTCTCTGTTTTCTGCTTACAAACCCTAACCCTTCTTTCTTCAACAATGGCCTCCTCAACTGAAACCTTTGATGTTGAAAAACTAAACCTTGCTATTGAACATCATTTTGACTTTGGGATTCTGAAAGATTACAACTTGGATGTAAGCAAGTTTGTTACTGCCACTGGCTGGGACGGCATGTTTGTCGAAAGGGTCTCCATTTATCCAGACCTGATAAGAGCTTTCTAGAGGAACCCTATGGTGTCAGACACTGAGATTTCTTCTACAGTTTTTGGAAGAAGAATTGTGGTGTCTGAGAAGACCATAGCTGAAGCTATCAACTGCCCTCAAGAAGGAGAAGTGATTTCTGAATCATGGGAAAAGGACCTTAGTGGCTCTGAGGTCACAGTTGCCTTGCTAATGAAGCAAGATATTGTACGAAATCACTCATGGAAATCTGTGGGGATGAAGGATGAGGTTCGTATTCTTCATCAAATGTTAAATAAGGTGGTTCTACATAAAGTTGGGTCAAAGGACAATCTCTCTGCCCTTCACAAGTTCTGTTTGTGTTATTTGATCACAGAAACTAAAATCAACCTACCGAGGATTCTGTATGGAAGATTTAGGGATATAGTTGCTACAAGGAAGAAGATGTCAGGAATCCCTTATTGCCATTTGTTGTAAAAAATATTCAAGTCTCAGAAGCTGGATGAGTTTATCTCCTCCAAGCCAATTGAGGAGCAAGAACGGATTCTTACACAAAAGTGCATGTGCACTACAATATTCGGGAAAATGAACATAGCAAACATGAATCTGAGCACCTACACAGCCATTGCCTTAGCTAAGAAAGATGAATTGCTGAAGGTAAAAGAAGAACAGATTGAACAAAACAATGCTGAAGTCCTAGGAAAGAAGAGGACTTACAGGAAGAAAACTGTAGCTGCTAGGTCAAAAGCCTCTAAAAGACCTGCAGCTGGCATTGTCATAAGGGAACCCACTACAGAGGTCCCTCAACCTGCAAGGGCTCAGAAAAGGACAAGGAGCTTGATCCTCTCTCACAAAGAGGATGATGATGAAGATGATGAGGACAGAGTTCCTATCAGTTCTATCCTCAAGAAGCAGAAGGCTGTTAGGGCTGCTGTTCCTACAAGAAGACAGCAACCACAAAGAAGAGCCAAGTCTGCAATTGCCACTGAGGTAACTATCCCTGCTAATGATCCTGTTCAGTTAGCAGTAGATGCCTTAGTTTCTAGCTTAGAGGATAGAATGGATAATGTCTCTGCACCATTGGTATCTGTAAATCAACCAGTCAATACTGATGATGTATATATCCCCTCACCACCACAACTACAAATAGCCTCACCACAACAACCACAATTTCCACCTTTGATTTGAGGATGATCCCTAGTTTCACCAACCAGATGATGGTATTGTCCTTGGTGCACCATTTCCAAAAATGAAAAGAATTCCATTCCCTTACACCCCTCCCTCTGAACTTTATAATGGCATGTCTGAATCTCTGGCCAAAGTAAAGAGGGACTGGAGGATTCTCTATCATACTCATGAACCACAACCTATCTCAACCAGACCTTGGTATCCATTACCAGAATATGAGTATGAACCTGCTACTATTGGACCATTAATCACTCACCTTCCATAAAAGAAATTCCCTCCAAGAAAAATCTACCCAAACCTTGTTAAATACCCTCCTTTTAAATGCTTTACTGATGGTGTAGATATACATATTATCACTGATTGGTCTAAGGATCCTGCTAAGAAAGACTTGCAAAATGTCTTTTGGAAAAGGTCAAGATCCTTTAGACACATTCCCATCATCATGGACAAAAATACAAAGTGGAAGACTTTTGTCCATCCAGAAGAGTATGGCAAGGCTGCAGACATAAAAGATTATCTCATGTATAAAATGTTGAAGACTGAGTTTGATCTCTATAGGGTTGTGCTGGTTGCCAATTTTGTACCCATAACCTGGCTAAGACATTCTTATAAAACCATAGTTGGAGTCCAGCCAAGAATGATCTGTCCTAGACTGCCCTTGATAGATCTTAATAAGGACAAGGACAGGAAGAAGGAAAGATTCACTGGAAAGATGCCCTTCCCAGAGTCCTACTTGATCATACAAGAAGATGTTAGGAACACAAATTAAAACATCATTGACTTCTGGCAAGCACAATCTGTTGAGGATGTAAGAGAAGATGTAGCTGTTGAAATCACATACTGAAATGCACAGCAGAAGCATCTACCTCTGGCCTATCCTCTGAACAAAAGAAGTTCATTCCCAAGATAAGAGGAAAATGTGGACTGGGCTAAAGAACTGCCTATTCCCTTACTGTAAATCACAGACTCACCTCCACCTTCACCACCCTCTGAGCACACAGAAGAAGAAATAATTGAAGACTCTGGCATGGAGATTGACACTGTTGCACCAGTGACTGCCAATGAGGAAGTTTCTGAATCTGAATCCAGACCAAGCACTTCTAGGAAATCTTCATCCCAACCATTGGCCATGACTGTCAATCTTCCAGAGAATCCCCAGACTTCAAGAGCTCTTGACACTTTGCCAAGTCAAACTCAGGCTCAAGAGAGTGCTGAAAGCTCCAGACCACCACTATCATTGCCTCCAAATTTTGAAGAAATCATTGGCAGAATAGTATAGGAAACAGTAAAGGTTGAAGTAAAAGAGCAAGTAAGAGAACAGGTTGCAGAAGCTCTGGCTCCCACCAATGTGACGATGAACCAAATGATGAGCATTATGCTCAGTTTTCAACAAAGCCAGAACCTGCCAACTCAAGTTCCTGCCCCTCCACCAAATCCAAATCCAAACCCTCCTCCTCCACCTCCTCCATCTTCTTAGACCTTTATTTTGTTTTTGTACTGACAATGATGGTCCACCTTCCTACCTTTTTGTCTGATGACAAAAAAGGGGGGAGAATGGAAAGAAGAGATTAAATTTTATATGAAAGTCAGTTTTTGAAAATACTCCTTTTGTCTGCATATGCACATGTGTGACTTGTCTTATATGATTGGATAGTTATTATTTTATATGCTCTAAATGCTTTTGTCTGATAAGTTGTTCTGCTGATATGATAAGTAGTATGTGTTATATACTTATCTGTTCTTATCTATTCCTTTTTATATTTGAATGCTTTGTCTTAGGGGGAGCTTTGTAAGCTCTCTTGGACTTTGCACACTCAAATTTAATTAGTTTTTGTCATCATCAAAAAGGGGGAGATTGTTGGAACCAGAGTGATTTGGATTAAATAATCTCTAAGTTTTGATGTTAACAAAAAGGATTAAATTTATATGGCAAAGTGTTAGTTAAGATCTAACAAGTCTTATCTAAGTCTTACAAGGTATTCGAAGTTCTATTAATAAGGAATTCTCCTAAGAGTCTTTATCCGCGTCCAACCGAGTAGACGAGCCTTTCAATATATATGGTATATTTTAAAAATAAAGTAAATGCTTAGTAGACGGAATTCTTAAACAGTACCAATAGACGAGCTCCACTCTATTCTGAATAGACGAGCTTTAGAACAGTGCGTGTGGACGAGCTCTTTACTCATATAAGTAGACGAGCGTATGTGCCACGTCAGCAGACACAATTTTAAGCTACTTTTCAATAAGTAGCAAGTCCAAAGACTTGATAGTAGACGAGCAAATTTTGCCACGTCACTGGACGAGCTAAATAAAATTTTGGCTATGAGCGTATAGACGGCACCTTTTTAAGCAGACGAGCTCTTCACTGAAAATGAATGCTTGATATTATCCGAATTTACAATATTTATTTCAAATGTTTGTTATTTTTTTCAAACATATGATGGTCCTTCTTATTTGTTATTAACGGTTTTATTGTCTTGTTTCTATGAGAGAGACATAGTACATATGAGGAATTGCAAAAAGCAATACAATACAATGCAAAACGACTTGTACCCTGTCACCTTTTACACTGGAATAGCTGGAATTTGTACAAGGAAGGCAAGACAGTTTTTCAAGTTGCATTTGCTCAGAGGTGTGCCCATTTCATGCAAGAATATTATCACATAGTACATTAGCCACGAGCAAGCTGAGTCACAACAGATATTATATTGATGATTCTATTCCTAAACGGAAAAATTCAAATACAACCGTTGATGAATTTGAAGAGAAGAGCAAGGTCTCTATAAATAGAAGACCAAGACTTTTGAAGAAAGAACTTTTGCGTATATACAAAAATCTCAAGAAATCTCTTGCGAGCAAACATTCTTTTATTCTTTCAGAAAGCAAAAGTCTGTAATATCTTAGCTTGAATATTGCTATAATATTCATCTGATCCTAAACTTTCATATTCTCACACATAGTGAGTTAGAAGATCAAAGAAACCAAAAACTCTTTTTGTTAGAGGTAGAGCCTGAAGAGGCTTGGTAAGAAAGGAATACTTGTGAGCCTGGAGAGGTGTTGAATACTTGCTGTAATCTATTTGGAGAATAGCGGAGAAAACCTTCAAGTAGAAGGGACTGGACGTAGCTCTTGGTTGGAAGAGAGTGAACCAGGATAAAACAACTTGCGTGAATCTTCTAATCCCTTATATCTTTAGTTTTTCATGTTTATACTAACTGTGGGGATTTGAACTTGAATTTGTTATTCTTTCAAAAGTTTGTTTTTCTGTGTGTTTGCTTCTGCATCTTTATCTTTGTGTGATAAAACTGTTCTTGAAAAGGTTGTTTTCGAAAAATATTAACAAACACAATTCAACCCCCCCTGTGTTTACCTGTATCAACTTCAAGAGTCCCTAGTCACACAGTGGAATATCTTTTGTGTCATGGGTTAGAGTCCCAAGTCACACAGTTGAATCTCTGTTGTGTGTGTCGTGGGTTAGAATCCCAGGTCGCACCGTTGAAATGAACGATTTCGATGTCTAAGTAAGAATAGTCGTGAGAGGTAAGCCTCGACAAAGAAAGAAATGAACGAAAAGAAAAGCAAAGATAACAAATATTAAGATTTGATGGTGGATGTTGAAGTGTCGTGTAATTTTATAAATTGCAATGACTATCGGGTATGAACCCCATTGTTTGGAATATCTTGTATATTCTGAGAATTTATGTGAAGTGCATATGTGTACATGCTGTTGTTGTCTGTGTGTCGCGTATGTAGTTATCACGATAAAACTCATATGTCGGTAACTCACCTTTGCATTATTTTTGTTTGGTTTCTATTTGTGGTATCCTGGTTTGCGTGTACAGATGATGCAGAGGGGTTCTCTGCCCTACTCGGAGGGATTGGTCCCGACTTTTGAAGAATGTTGATTAACTGGAATACCCATAGGGTCTTTTCCAGTAAGAGTCTCATAGTACGACCAGCTTAGTCATATCGAGTCAAGTTTAGTTTTGGAAAAGTTTCATATTTATTTGCATTATGACTTAGAGAGTCTTTTATTGGATTACTGTTATGTTTATGAATGTCTTTTAGAACGACCAGTTTAGGTTTTTGAGACGTTATTGATAATGATAGTATATATGTTTATGGCTCGGAGAGCCTTTATTTTGAATGGAATGTTTAGGGCTCAGAGAACTTTCCTTTTGATGAATTTTTTTTTGTTAGAATAACACCATCTTGATGTATTTTGTATGACTGAAACTTCTTGGATAAAAATATAAATATTTCAATAGGTGTTTTATTTTGGGATGCTGGAATTACAGAGGAGACTCTGTCGAAATTTTTGTAAAATTTCTAGATCTTTATTCAAGTATAATGTGATTTTAAGTTTGTGACATGTGTATCACTTTTTCGAAATATTCAGAATGAATATTTTTACACTCGAATTTTTCTTACTTAAAAGTAAATAAATTTTCCGAAAGCAAAACCAGCAAAATTCTTTTTATTTAAGTTCCGCGACGAGTTAAGAGTTAGAAATGTAACGGCCAAGGGGGGTGTTACAGAGTGGACTGAGTGTGCACCCAGGTGCCACTAAGATGTATCAGGACCTTAAAAGGATGTTTTGGTGGCCTAGGATGAAAAAGGATGTAGTCGAGTTTGTATATGCGTGCCTAGTTTGTCAGAAGGCCAAGATAGAACACCAAAGGTCTTCAGGTAAGTTGCAACCTGAGTATCCCGGAATGGAAATGGGATAGCATCTCCATGGATTTTGTGTCTGAACTCCCTAAGACTCCAACTGGTTTTGAGGCTATATGGGTTGTTGTGGATAGACTGACTAAGTCTGCCCATTTCATCCCGATGAACATGGAGTATCCTTTAAAGAAGTTAGCCAAGCTGTACATCAAAGAGATAGTTAGGCATCATGATGTACCCTCTAGCATAGTATCAGATAGAGACCCGAGGTTTACCTCCAGGTTTTGGGAGAGTTTGCAGCATGCTTTAGGGACAAAGCTTAGGTTTAGTTCAGCTTATCACCCACAAACTGATGGTCAGCCTGAGAGAACCATCCAGTCCTTAGAGGACTTGTTGAGGGCTTGTGAGTTAGAATAGTCTGGTAGTTGGGACAAGTTTTTGCCCCTGATAGAGTTCACCTACAACAACAGCTTCCATCCCAGCAATGGGATGGCACCTTATGAGGCTCTGTATGGGAGGAGATGTAGGACACCCTTGTGTTGGAGTGAACTTAGTGATAGTGTGGTGCTAGGACCAGAGATAGTCTAGGAAACAACAGAAAAGATGAGAGTTTCACAGAGTAGGCAAAAGAGCTATCATGATAAAAGGAGGAAGGCGCTCGAATTCCAGGAATGCGATCATGTATTCTTGAGAGTTACCCCAATGACTGGGGTTGGTAGAGTGATGAAGGCGAGGACACTTACTCTGAGGTTCATTGGTCCTTACCAAATCCTTAAAAGAGTCGACGAAGTCACCTAATAGCCTTACCACCGTTCTTGTCAAACCTCCATAATGTTTTTCATGTGTCTCAACTCAGAAAGTATATCCATGACCCTAGTCACGTGATAGTGCCCAACGCTATACAGTTGAAAAGAACTTGACGTTTGAGGTGTTACCCCTTCGAGTCGAGGATAGGAGGGTGAAGCAGCTAAGAGGTAAGGAGATTCCTTTGATCAAAGTGGTTTGGAGTGGGGCAACTGAGGAAAGTGCCACCTGGGAGCTGGAGAGCAAGATGATGGAAGCATACCCACACCTTTTAGTTTGAGGTACGTAGAAATTTCGAGGACGAAATTTTTATAAGGGGGGTGGAATTGTAACACCCTGCTTTTCGTTAAGTGCTTTCCTTAAGCTTGTTTGTTAAGTTAGAATTGTTGGCTAAGGGCTTAGTCGGATTTTTGGCTTAAAAATCCCTTTCTGGTACATAACCACGCCCGTGCTTACTGGCTGGCGCGCATTGCCAAGTTTAAGTTGAGCACCCCTATGCTTAACAGTGAGCACGCCCGTGCTCAAGTGCGGATCGCGTCTTGCTGACGCTAAGTCCATCACGCCCGTGCTTGATAAGGAGCACGACCGTGCTTCATGCCCAGCTTATATATATGTGCACAGAAATCGAGGGTTGCGTTTTTAACCCTATTTTTGGTGGTTGCTAACCCTGTTGCGGCTGATGCTATTCTTTTCCCTTTTTCCCTCATATTCAGAGCAAACCTTGAGTATTGGAGGCCTTGGGAAGTGTAGTTTCATCTGTGCTCATATAGAGGTAACGTTCCTTTCCCTTGTAGTTTCTTTTTCATGATTTGAATTGGAAACTGATGATTTGTGTTTTGTTTGTTCCAAGGCTTGGATTCATTTTGAGCCGCTCGAAAGGAAGGAATCTGTTTGCTGTTTAGGACTGTTGTTAGAGCTACCTTCAATCTAGGTATGGGGAGAAGAGTAGTGTACTCATAGGCTTGGGGTTAGAGTAAAGTAAAGGGGTTCCCATAACCCCGTGGATGTATGTCTATTGAATGATTTAAAGAGTATGTTGAAGATGTGTCTTTTGATTGGTCTATGATGATATGTTATACGCTCTGTGTTTTTTGATGATTAATTCATGTTGAATATGATCATAATATTAATTCGTTAATCGTTGTTATTAACATGTTATTGGTTATTGATGTTATGTTGACTGCATAGTTGATAATATGAATGTTGAGTTGATGGTTAAAATGTTTAAAACATTAACTGGTTAGTTAGACTTAAAAACGTGTTACGTTTAAAAGACTAATTGACCCTAAAAATTGGTTAAGACCTCGGACTCAGGTTCTGCCCAGATCAGTTCCCCAACGATGATGAGATAACACAATCAATTAATGTGACGGATTAGATAACTCGGTTAATGATTAACAAAGGTGATTAAGATGATGAGACGGTGAGGTGTTGAGTTTGATAAGCCGGTACTCGGTTAATGTTGTACCTTGGCAGCCGAGAGTTTGCTCCAAGGCGACCTTGACCCGGTTGGGTTTAAAGTGTTGCGGTAGATTCCACTGCTGTCGATTCCGCTGGTTAAAGGTTTTGCGATTGATTCCGCGGATGTCTTCGGTTAATTCCGTTGATGTGAAGGAGGTGGCGTTTGCCCATTGTTTGTTATTTGCTCATGAATCATTGGAGATGTTGTTGTCAGAGGATGTTCGACATAGGGGAGGTCGCCCGAGAGTACGGCGATCTAGCCATCCACGGTAGGATTAGATTCTCGGTACGCCCCCGTGATGAGGCATTCGTTGGTTTGATGTGTTGGCTATCCGAGGAGTAGATTCTCAATATGGATATTTAACTCCGAAGTCGTTCATCTTGAGTTAGTGGATCCACATGCATTGTTGGAGTAGTGGAGTAGTGTTGCATTGCACTGCATAGCATACTTGTTATCACGATGATGATGATGATGATGGATGTTGTGAAGTTATTATGATGTTGTATGCTAGTTGTTGCCATGATATTTGTTTACTTTACTTCCTATCTCCTTGCTATATATGTTTACATGATTCTTACTCCCCTATTTCTGTTTGTTTGTTTAGCCTGATTGGCATTTGCAGAGGATGTCGAGCAGCCCGGAGAGGAGTGACTCTGAGGAGCCCCCACTCATAGTTAGGGCCTATCCTTTTCTTTAGTTAGTTTGTTCGGTTGTATTTCGAGGATATGTTTTCTGGAACGGTTATTCCAGCTTTGAGTCATGACATCGGGGTTGGGTTGTTATTTGTTATGTTTGATTTACTATGACTTATTTTAATTTCTGCATTGTGAACTCGTTCATGTGGGACTTTTCTACCCATGGACAAAATGTTTTAATTATTCAGTAAAATGCATGTTTTTATTTTTAATTGTTTTTATATTAAATGACATGCAGGGTAGAAGGGTGTCACATTTAGTGGTATCAGAGCAGTTCGGCCCTGTCCGGACGTGGTATGAGTCTGTTTTGAGTCTGTTGTGTGCTCTTGTTTGGATTGTCTATACTTGTTATAGATAATGATGCTTTAAGTTAGTTGCCTATCGCTTTTACCCGCTTAAGTTTTTGTATTAAGAGTTGCATGTTGGGTATGTACAGGAACTAATGGCCGGTAGAGGATGCAACGATCAGGCGATTGCGGATGCATTGGCACTTCTGGCCAATGCTATCGGACAGGTCAACCATAACAACAATGGTGGGCCATCTGAGTTCCAAGGTTTGGACAAGTTCCAGAGGAACAATCCTCCCTCCTTCAAGGGTGCTTATGATCCAGAGGGAGCACTGTTATGGTTGAGGGAGATAGAGAAGATCTTCCGTGCAATGGATTGCAACGACCGGCAGAAGCTCATCTTTGCTACTTTCGTGTTGACTGAGGAGGCTGAGCATTGGTGGGATAACTGCAGGCAGAGGATGCAGGCTGAGGGCACAACGGTTACATGGGCTGTGTTCAGACAGAGGTTTCTGGAGAAGTACTTCCCAACGGATATCAAGGACAAGAAAGAGATGGAGTGCTTATCCTTGAGGCAGGGATTGTTGTCAGTTGGCTAGTATGCAGCCAAGTTTGAGGAACTGGCGAGGTACTACACTCCATATCAGCATGAGACAGATGACCGCTCCAAGTGCGTCAAGTTTGAAGCTAGACTCCGATCTGAGATCAAGTAGGCAATCAGCTACCAGGAGATTAGAATCTTTCTGATTCTGGTCAATAAGTACAGAATTTATGAGAATGCCAGTCAGTTCAGAGTTGTCAGTTCTAGAGGATCGGATAGTCAGAGTGGCAAGAAGACTGATTAGACAGACAAGGGTAAGCAGCGATATGCTCCGACCAGCAAGGATTTCAAGCAGAATGGTAAGAAGCCACAATTTTAGCAGGATAGATTCAGAGGTGGGTTCTCTAATGCCCCCAGGGCTATGAGGTGTGGTAAGTGCGGAGCACAGGATCATTACTCATCCCAGTGCAAGAAATCAGATGTGATTTGCTTCAGGTGTGGCAAGTCAAGTCATATCAGTCGTGAGTGTGAAGTAACCAAGATCGAGCCTCCCAGCGCTAGCAAGGATCAGAAGTCTCAGGCCAACAGACTGAAGACCACTGGAAGAGTCTTTACTCTTAGTGGAGCTGAAGCCTCCAAGTCTGATGACTTGATCCAAGGTACATGTTTTATTGATGGAACTCAATTGACTGTATTGTATGATTCGGGTGCTACTCACTCGTTTATATCGCATGATAGGGTCAAGAATCTTAAGTTGTCTGTTACCTTTCTTGAGTTTGATTTTCTTGTGTCCACACCCACAAATAAACCTGTTTCCACTTCTTATGCATGCAAGAACTGTCGTATAGTCATAAATGATAAAACCTTTGTTGCCGATCTTGTATGCTTACCTCTAAAAGACCTTGATATTATTCTTGGCATGGACTGGTTATCTTCCAATCATGTCCTTTTGAACTGTTTTAACAAGATCCTGATTTTTGGAAATCCAACGGTGTAACACCCCCCTTGGGCATTACATGACTAACTTAATTTCGTAATAACATATTAAAATAAAATAATAATTGCTGGTTTTGATTTCGGGAAAATAAATATATTTACTTTAAGTCAGAAAACTCGGGTGTAAAATGTTTCTTTCTGAATTCTTTGGAAAAGTGATACACATGTCACAAAAGTAAAATCACATTATACTTGAATAAAGGTTTAGAATTTTTAAAAAAATTTCGACAGAGTCTCCTCTATAATTCCAACATCCCAAGCAAAACACTTGCTAATAATATTTATATTTTCATCCAAAGAAAAACTCTCCGAGCCATAAACATACATACTATCATAAATCAACAAAGTCTTAAAAACCTAAGCTGGTCATTCTAAAAGACATTAAAAAACACAACAGTAATCCAATAAAAGATTCTCAGAGTCATAATACATATAACTATGACCTTCTCCAAATGAAATTAACTCGATAAACTAAGCTGGTCGCACTATGAGACTCTTACTAGAAAAGACCCCATGGTTATTCCAGTAAATCAACTTTCTTCAGAAGTTGGGACTAATCCCTCTGAGTGGGACAGAGAACCCCTCTGCATTATCTGTACACTAAAAACAGAATACCACAAAAAGAAACAAAACAAAAGTAGTGCAAAGGTGAGTTACCAATATATGAGCATTTAATGGTAGCCACATACATCACACACAAACAATGACATAACAACATGCACATTTCATAACATAATCTCATAATTAGAGTAAAGAGTTCAATCCAACAACCAAATGCAGTTTTATAAAACCTTTCATGTCACTTCAATAATTTCTCTCTAACTCATAATTCTCCGGAGATCCTAACCCTTCGTCAGGCATGATAGGCCGCGATAATGCCTATAACACAATTGTTTCGCGTTGGGTTGGCCTCTCAATTTAGGTCCAATCCCCAATTGTTCTAGGGTATCACGTATCACCTAAATAAGATTGAATAGTTCCTGATTGAGTACATTACGTGCTGGGTAACCGATTTCCACGGCCCGAGGGTGCAAGTGCCTGAGCCTTCCATGGGTTTTCGAGTCCGAATGTCCCTAATAGACCCAAAGACTAAAGGAGCCATCTCTGGTCCGTAACTATCCAATATGTTAGTTCACCCTTTGTGAAACTGTCGCTCGATACACAATGGCACGTCTGCCACAATGGCATATTAGCCAGACTATGCATGTAAAACAAAGGTTCTCATTTCCGCTTTTCTTTTTCGCATCATTTCTTTCCTCATCAAGGCTTAAAGCTCTGGACTACTTTTATCTAGGTATTAGATACATTCTAAATATCAACTCAAGATTTTTAAGTCAAAAACAAAGATCTTAAAAATCTCTTCCTCAAATCGAACACTAGCCCGACGTCTCGGTGATCTAGGTTCATCTCAACAGGAACACTAGTCCGGCTTTACCGGAACTCCGAATTCAGCCCGATACTTCGGCAATCCAAATCCAGCCCGGGTTTATAGCTCGAAAACCTAGGTCCTTTTCTTTCCTCAAAAACAAAACAAGAATCCTAGCCCGTAGTTTCGGTAATCTAGGTCATTTTCACTTCATTTACTTTTCCGCTTGATTTTCTTTTCGTTCAGTGAAAAACTAAATCGAAAAGCAAAACTTCCTTCTTTTCTAGGTTTTGTACCATAAATAAAATCCATATTTAGAAATACCTTTTTCAAAAACACTTTTTCTTTTGTAAATCATATTCCATAATGAAATTCATTTCAAGAGATCCTTTTGTCTAAAACTTTCCATGGTTGAAACTCTTTGTTTTCTAAAGATTTCTCCATTTTTAAAATCTATGTTTCCTCCAAACATGGTTCATAGACTTTCCGCAAATTTTCCATTTTCTTTCTTCACCTCAGATTAATCTATCTCCATTCTTTATACATTTGGATTTTTCTTTCCACTTTTGATTAAAGAAAAACAAAACATTTGTTTTTTCACTCTTTGTGGATTCAATACATTTTAAATATCTTAGTCTTTGTTAACAAGCAATGACCAGTGTCATGCCATCAGCCAATCACAGTCAATCAAAATAATCACTATATTGTAATAATAACATATTCATCCTCAACAAGTCAAAACATATCATAACAGGCAATTCCATAACATTTTCATATCAACCATTCAATAATCATCAACATATATCATCATTCACAATCATCAATCAATTCTACTCACATTTAAAAGCAATCATATCACAAATCAATACCAAACATTGTATATGACTATCCAAAAATAGCTCCTCAGGTTGACTCCATTTACCTTTGAAGACAAGAGAAAGATCCTCGTCTTGATGCTCTAATTAGTTTCCAAGAGTGCAAACTCTACTCTACCAAGCAAGCATAGCCACGTTCAACGTCCTAGAGACACAAACCAAGCATGACAACAACCAGACAATTCCCCAAATCAGTTATTCAACATCCATAACATTAAATTAGCTTACTTATATACTTAATTTCACAAAACAAAACTAATTTCAACTTAAAATCAAATTTTGGGAAATTAAGATGCATCCTTAAAATTGAGGAAAATTGATGTATTTAGAGAATCATGAAATTTGTTTAGTAAAACATCAATTGATAGTCTCAATTGCATAAGTACACATTTAATTTCAAAGTTTAAAACTGAAATTAAAAGGCATAGGGTTAGGGTTCCAAAATCAATTTGGGAATTTTACAAAATAGAAGAGATTAGGGGTAAAACATTTACCCAACGTGAAGAAGAGAGGACATGGTGACTACTTGGACCTCTGGCACGGTGGTTGTGGCGGCGACCCCAGCGAGGACAGCGACGCAGTGAGAGAACGTGTGGGGTGGAGCTCAGAAGCGCGGGGTAAGCTCCTCCCCTCCAAACAGCGGTTGAACGACGATCTGGATGGTTGGAGGCGACAGACCTCGCGGCGGCGCGAGACCAGGCGCGGTGTAGGCGCGGTTCGCGCGGAGGACGCGTGCAGAACCGAGATGGGGTCGTCTCCTCCTCATCGCGCGGCTGTCGGAGGCGCTCCCAGGGGCGGCGCGCTCGCAGCTTGTGAAGGTGGCCGGACGGACTCAGGCGACGGCTGGAAGCTAGGGTGGAGGAGGAAGAAGAAGTGGAGAGGAAGAATAAGAGAGAAAGGAAAGAAGGAGTGAGGGGGGAAGGTCGTGAGACAGAAAGAGAGAAAGATAGTATTTTTTTTCCTTTTAAATAAGGATAAGTACATAATTAAGTGGTTAAAATTGAGTCTAGAAAAATTATAATATTGACCTTTGGATCTAAAATAATGAGTGACAAATATATATTTTCAAAATTCAAATTAGAGTAAAGATTGATAATTAAACTGGTCACCCAAGAAAATCAATGATCCAAAATTAACCTCCGATTAATGTCAAACCAGTTTATTTTCAAATCTAAAATTAAATAGAGTAAAACATAAAATAACTTCCTTTCAATCATATTATTTAAAATATTATTCTAAACAAATAATTTTAGTGACAATAACGAAATATTATTGTTTAGCAAACGTGCATACACTGTAACAAGGCAGTGCTAACGCACCCAGTAAAATAATTTTAAAAGAGTAATAAACTACTCAAACTAAACAAAATAAAATTAGACATCCAGATAATTAATCACTCCAATTAAAATAATATAAAATAATATATTTTCCAAATTTGAAGAACAGTAAAAATCGGGGTGTTACAAATGGAGTCTAAGAATCCTGACCTTCTCTCTACCAGCCAAGTTCAAGCTTCGATGAGAGACGAAGCCCAAGTATACATGATGTTAGCTTCCCTGGAAGTAGAGAGCAGCCCTCCTGATGTCGTCAGCTTGCCTGTTGTGCAAGATTTTCCTGAGGTGTTTCCGGGGGATGTTTATAACTTGCCCCCGGAGAGAGTTGTTGAGTTTAGTATAGACTTAGTGCCTGGCACCAGGCCAATATCCATAGCACCCTATAAAATGTCTCCTCTAGAGCTAGCTAAGTTGAAGGAATAGTTTGAGAACCTGATGAAGAAGCAGTTCATTAGGCCCAGTGTGTCTCCGTGGGGAGCACCTATGTTGTTGGTGAAGAAGAAAGATGGTAGTATGAGGTTGTGTGTCGACTATCGACAGCTCAACAAGGTGACCATAAAGAATCGATATCCCCTCCCAAGGATTGATGATCTTATGGACCAGTTGATGGGTGCTTGCGTCTTTTCAAAGATAGATTTGAGGACAGGGTACCATCAGATTCGGGTTAAGTCTGAGGACATCCCGAAGACAGCGTTCAGGATGCGATATGGTCACTACGAGTACTTGGTTATGCCCTTTGGCGTGACCAATGCTCCTGTGGTGTTCATGGACTACATGAACAAGACCTTTCACCCTTACTTGGATAAGTTTGTGGTGGTGTTTATAGATGACATCTTAGTGTACTCCAAGAGTAAGGAGGAACATGAGGAACACCTGAGGGTTGTCTTACAGACCCTTAAGGAAAAGCAGTTGTACGCTAAGTTGTCTAAGTGTGAGTTCTGGTTAGAGGAAATGAGCTTCTTTGGACATGTCATCTCTAAGGGTGGCATAGCAGTGGACCCAGCTAAAGTAGAGACAATGCTCCAGTGGGAAGCGCCAAAATCTATAACCGAGATTAGGAGTTTCTTGGGGTTAGCCGGGTATTATAGGCAGTTTATAGAAGGTTTCTCTAAGATAGCCTTACCCTTAACCCCTCTCACCAAGAAGGGACAGTTGTTTGTGTGTGACTCTAAGTGTGAAGAGAGTTGAAGTTGACACTGGCAAACACAAGAAGGAGGGGTTGAATTGTGTTTGTTAATATTTTTCGAAAACAACCTTTTCAAGAACAGTTTTCTCACACAAAGATAAAGAGGCAGAAGCAAACACACAGAAAAACAACCTTTTGAAAGAATAACAAATTCAAGTTCAAATCCCCACAATTAGTATAAACAAGTAAAACTAAAGAGATAAGGGATTAGAAGATTCACGCAAGTTGTTTTATCCTGGTTCACTCTCTTCCAACCAAGAGCTACGTCTAGTCCCTTCTACTTGAAGGTTTTTCTCCACTATTCTCCAAATAGATTACAGCAAGTATTCAACACCTCTCCAGGCTCACAAGTATTCCTTTCTTACCAAGCCTCTTCAGGCTCTACCTCTAACAAAGAGATTTGGTTTATTTTTATATTCTAACTCACTATGTGTGAGGATATGAAAGTTTAAGATCAGATGAATATTATAACAATATTCAAGCTAAGATATTACAGACTTTTGCTTTCTGAAAGAATAAAAGAATGTTGGCTCGCAAGAGTATTCTTGTGAATTCAGTATGTGTGCAAAAGTCGTTTCTTCAAAGGTCATGGTCTTCTATTTATAGAGACCTTGCTCTTCTCTTCAAATCATCAACGGTTGTATTTGAATTTTCCCGTTTAGGGATAGAATCAACAATATAATATCCGTTGTGACTCAGCTTGCTCGTGACCATTGTACTATATGACAATATTCTTGCATGAAACGGGCACACCTCTGAGCAAATGCAACTTGAAAAACTATCTTGCCTTCCTTGTACAAATTCCAGCTATTCCAGCACAAAAGGTGACAGGGTACAAGTCGTTTTGCATTGTACTATATTGCTTTTTGCAATTCCTCATATGTACGATGTTTCTCTCACAGAAACAAAACAATAAAACCGTTAATAACAAATAAGAAGGACCAACATATAATTGAAGTAAATATCAATCATTTGAAATAAATATTTCTATATGATCGAGATAGATATTCTGATTATATCAAGTATTCATTGTAAGCGAAGAGCTCGTCCACTTAAAAAGTGCGTCTATACGCTCATAGTTAAAATTCAATTTTAGCTCGTCCAATGACGTGGCAAGTCTTTGGACTTGCTACATATCGGTGAATAGCTTAGATTCGCGTCTGCTGACGTGGCACAAATGCTCGTCTACTTACATGAGTTAAGAGCTCATCCATAAGCACTGTTCTATAGCTCGTCTATTCAAAATAGAGTAGAGCTCGTCTATTGGTATTGTTCTATATTCCTTCAAATAGAACATAATCTTATAATTAAAATATACCATATATTTTGAAAGGTTCGTCTACCCTGTTGGACGCGGATATAGACTCTTAAAAGATTTCCATAACATATTGAACTTTGAATACCCTGTAAGACTTAGATAAAACATGTTAGAACTTAACTAACACTTTGCCATACAAATTTAATCCTTTTTGTTAACATCAAAACACAGAGATTATTTAATCCAAGTTACTTTGGTTCCAACAATCTCCCCCTTTTTGATGATGACAAAAACTAATTAAATTTGAGAGAACAAAGTCCAAGAGAGCTTATAAAGCTCCCCCTAAGACAAAGCATTCAGACTTAACAGCAATATAAAAAGGAATAAGATATGAACAACAGATAAGTAAGTATCACATATTACTTATCATAACAGCAGAACTACTTATCAGACAAAGGCATCAGAGCATATAAAATAATAAATATGCAATCATATAAGACAAGTGACACACATACATATGCAGACAAAGAATAGATTCAAAAACTTACTTTCATATATATAAAATTTAATCTCTCTCCATTCTCCCCCTTTTTTGTCATCAGACAAAAAGGTAGGAAGGTGGACCATCATTGTCAGTAAGAATACAAAAATAAAATAAAGGTCTAAGAAGAAGGAGGAGGAGGAGGAGGAGGTGGGTTTGGATTTGGATTTTGTGGAGGGGCAAGTTGAGTTGGCAGGTTCTGGCTTTGTTGAAAACTAAGCATAATGCTCATCATCTGATTCATCATAACATTTGTGGGAGCCAGAGCTTCTGCAACTTGTTCTCTTACTTGCTCTTTCACTTCAATTTTGACTCTTTCCTCTACTATTCTGCCAATGATTTCTTCAAAATTGGAGGCAGTGATAGTGGTGGTCTTGAGCTTTCAACACTCTCTTGAGCCTGAGTTTGACTTGGCATAGTGTCAAGAGCTCTTGAAGTCTGGGGATTTTCTGGATGAATGACAGTGATAGCCAATGGTTGAGATGATGATTCCCCAGAAGTGCTTGGTCTGGAGTCAGATTCAGCAACTTCCTCATTAGCAATCACTGGTGCAACAATGTCAATCTCCATGCCAGAGTCTTCAACAATTATTTCTTCTTCTGTGTGCTCAGAGGGTGGTGATGGTGGAGGAGAGTCTGTAATTTCCCATAGTGGAGTAGGCAGTTCTTTAGCCCAGTTGACTTCATCTTCTTCATAAATTGGACTGATGATTGGAACACCTAGAATGTCATTGTAGATGAAGTGTCTGAAGTTAGACAGTCTACATGTGCCTCTCACCTTAGGAATGAATTTCTTCTGCTCAAAGGATAAACCAGAAGAAGATGCTTCTGCTGTGCATTTCACAATATGCTTTCTCCATATATCAACAGCTACATCTTCTCTAACATCCTCAACAGGTTGTGCTAGCCAGTAGTCAATGATGTTTTGATCTATGTTCCTAACATCATCTGGCTTGATCAAGCAGGACTCTAGGAAGGGCATTTTTCCAGTGAATCTTTCCTTCTTCCTGTCCTTGTCCTTATTAAGATCTATCATGTCCTTATTAAGATCTATCATGGGCAATCTTGGACAAATCATTCTTGGCTGGACTCCAATCTTGGTTTTATGAGAATATCTTAACCAAGTTATGGGTACAAAATTGGCAGCCCGCACAACCCTGAAGAGCTCAAATTCAGTCTTCAGCATGACATACATGAGATAATCTTTGATGTCAGTTGCCCTGCCATATTCATCTGGATGGAAAAAAGTCTTCCACTTTGTATTTTTATCCATGATGATGCAGTCTTGTCCATAGGATCTAGACTGTTTGTATAAGACATTTTGTAGGTCCTTTTTGGCAGGATCCTTGGACCAGTCAGATATGATGTGCCTCTGTACACCATCAGTAAAGGGTTTGAATGGAGGGTATCTGACAAGGTTTGGGTAGATTTTTCTTGGAGGGAATTTCTTTTGTGGTAGGTGAGTGACTAAGGGTCCATGTTTATTAAACATTTTGGATGGAGGGGTGCCTTTGGGAATGTCAGGGTGAGGTAAATACCAAGGTTTTACAATGACATATGGTTCATACTTATATTCTGGCAATGGATACCAGGGTCTGGTTGAAATTGGTTGTGGTTCATGAGTATGGTAAAGAATTTTCCAGTCCCTCTTAACTTCGGCCAAAGATTCAGCCATGCCATTATAAAGTTCAGAGGGAGGAGTGTTTGGAAATGGAATTCTTTTCATTTTGGGGAAAGGGGCACCAAGGATAATACCATCATCTGGTTGGTGAAACCAGGGATCATCCTCAGAAATCAAAGGTGGAAGTCTGGGTTGTTGTGGTGAGGCTATTTGTGGTTGCTGTGGTGAGGGTGGTGAGGGGATATATACATTGTCAATGTTAATTGGTTGATTTACAGATACTAATGGTGTAGAGACACAATCCATTCTATCCTCTAAGCTTGAAACTAAGGCATCTAACTGAACAGGATCATTAGCAGGGATAGTTACCTCAGTAGCAGGGATCATTAGCCATGGCAGACTTGGCTTTTCTCTAAGGTTGCTGTCTTCTAGTAGGAACAGCAGCACTAATAGCCTTTTGCTTCTTGAGGATAGCACTGATAGGAACTCTGTCCTCATCATCTTCATCATCATCCTCATTATGAGAAAGGATCAAGCTTCTTGTCCTTTTCTGAGATCTTGCAGGTTGAGGGACCTCTGCAGTGGGTTCCCTGATAACAATGCCAGCTGTAGGCTTCTTAGGAGCTTTTGTCCTAACAGCTACAGTTTTCCTTCTGAATGTCCTCTTCATTCCTAGGACTTCAGCATTGTTTTCTCAATCTGTTCTTCTTTCACCTTGAGTAATTCTTCCAGCTTAGCTACATATTTTCTATGTTCATCTTCCCAAAGATTGCAGTGCCCATGCACTTTTGTGTCAGAATCCTTTCTTGCTCCTCAATAGGTTTGGCAGAGATAAACTCATCTAGATTCTGAGATTTGAAGATTTTTGATAACAGGTGGCAGTAAGGAATTCCTGAAATCTTCTTCCTTGTGACTATTGCATCTTTGAATCTTCCATACAGAATCCTTGGAAGGTTGATTTTAGTTTCTGTGATCAGATGACACAAACAGAATTTGTGTTGGGCAGAAAGATTATCCTTTGACCCCACTTTGTGCACTATCACCTTGTTCAGCATTTGATGAAGAATATGAACTTCATCCTTCATCTCTACAAACTTCCATGAGTGTTTCCTTACAGTATCTTGTCTCATCAACAGAGCAGCTATAACCTCAGAACCACTAAGGTCCTTCTCCCATGATTCAGTAATAACTTCTCCTTCTTGAGGGCAGTTTATTGCATCAGCGATGGTCTTTTCTGAGACCACAATTCTTCTCCCAACTATTGTAGCAGAAATTTCAGTGTCTGACGCTAGAGGGTTCCTCCAAAAAGCCCTTATCAGATCTGGATAAATGGGGACCCTTTCAACAGACATGTCATCCCAGCCAGCGGCAGTAACAAACTTTCTAACATCTAGGTTGTAATCTTTCAGAATCCCAAAGTCGAAATGATGTTCAATAGCAAGATTCAGTTTTTCAACATCGAAAGTTTCAGTTGAGGAGGCCATGGTTGAAGAAACAAGGTTAGGGTTTGCAAGTCAGAAAACAGAGAGTTGAAGAAGGTTTGAAGACGAAGGTTAACGTAAAGTTTCCTCAGAGGGAAGGGTTTTAGTTTTAAAGGTTTTGAATTCCAACGGGTTTTCTTTTGGAAATAAATTAAAAAGGATTAAATAGAATTACTGACTTAGTAGAGAGAGAATATAAAATAGATTTGTCTTTAAGACAAAATAAATGCAGTTAATAAATAATGTGAGAGTGGACGGGTTCAAGCAACAAAACAGTATGGACGCGACATGCAGTGGACGCGATTCAAAAACAATGGACGCGGTATGCAATGGACGCGTATTTTAATCATGTAATAGGCTTGGAAGACATACATCAAAGACAGAATTTCTCAAGCATGAATAACACAATTAATCCACAAACAACATGTTAAGATGTTTTCTAATAAAAATAAATCTGTCCTCAGCAAGAGATTTAGTAAAGATATATGCCCAATGATGGTCAGTATCTACAAATTGAATATCAAAAACATCTTTCTGCACATAATCTCTTATGAAATGATGTTTGATCTCTATGTGCTTAGCCCTAGAATGCAGTATTGGATTCTTAGAGAGATTAATTACAGCAGTATTATCACACATAAGTGGAATACTACTTACAAACACATTGTAGTCCTCCAATTGGTGTTTGATCCATAGAAGTTGTGAGCAGCAACTTGCAGCTGAAATATACTCAGCTTCAGCAGTTGATAATGCAATGGTACTTTGTCTTTTGCTTGACCTTGAGACAAGGTTAGCTCCAATGCATCACAAAAGCCAACTAATCTGTAATCTTCATTTCTTTTAAAGCACAAACCCAGATTAGTAGTACCTTTTAAAATCTAAATATTCTTTTAACTGCTGATAAGTGAGATTCTCTAGGATCAAATTGAAATCGAGCACATAAGCAAACACTGAACATAATATCAGGTCTGGACGCAGTAAGATATAGAAGAGATCCTATCATACCTCGGTATACCTTTTGGTCTACGTTTTTATCTTTATCATCTTTGTTCAGTATGGACGTGGGATGCATAGGAGTGTTCATTGGTTTGCAATCATCCATCATTAACTTCTTCAAGAGTTTCTTTGTATACTTAGTTTGATGGATGTACACCTCGTCCATAGTTTGTTTAACTTGAATTCCAAGAAAGAACTTGAGTTCTCCCATCATGCTTATTTCAAATTCCTTCTGCATTAACTTTGAGAATTCTTTGCACAGAGATTCATTAGTATCACCAAATATAATATCATCAACATAAATCTGTACTACTATGAAATTGGATTTAATTGACTTTCTAAACAAGGTTGTATCAACCTTTCCTCTATTAAAGCTATTATCCATCAGAAATAAACTTAGCCTATCATACCAAGCTCTTGGGGCTTGTTTTAGGTCGTATAAAGATTTCTTAAGCTTATATACATGTTCAGGTTGGGTTTCACTCTCAAAACCAGGAGGTTGCATAACATAAACTTCATTGATAAAGCCATTAAGAAAAGCACTTTTTACATCCATTTGAAAAAGCATAATATTATGATGTGCAGCAAATGAAAGTAAAATTCTAATAGCTTATAATCTAGCAACAGGTGCAAAGGTTTCAGTGTAACCTATACCTTCTTCTTGAGAGGAACCTTGTGCAACTTATCTTGCTTTATTTCCGACAACCTTACCATTCTCATCAAGCTTGTTTCTCTAAACCCATTTTGCTCCTATAACAGATTTATCTTTAGGTAGGGATACCAGAGTCCAAACATCATTCCTCTCAAATTGATTTAGTTCTTCTTGCATTGCTAAAATCTAGCCATTGTCCAGCAGAGCCTCGTCTACTGTCCTTGGTTCCAATTCAGAGACTAATGCAGAATCTTCTTGCTCTTTGAAAGTTGATCTGGTTCTTAGCTTATCAATTGGATTTCCAATGATTTGATATGGTGGATGATAATTCTTGAAATGCCAAGATCTCTGAACATTGTCCTGTTGAGAGGTGGATGTTTCTGGTTGTTGAGGAGGTTCTTCAACTTGATCATGAGCTTTAACTTCTGTTGTCTCTCCTGAGATGTTTAAGTCAAGATCTGCAAAAGCTTCATCTAGCTCTGATAATTTCTTATCAGGCAACTTGTCATCAAACTTAACATGTATACATTCTTCTACTACTAGTGTTCTAGAATTATACACTCTAAAGCCTTTTGATGTTTCAGAAAATCCTAACAGGATTCCATTGTCTACTTTGCATCAAACTTACCAAGTTGATCTTTAGTGTTAAGAATTGAGCTAAACTTTGTTTTTCAATGCAGACTCTATCATATTATTTTGTTAATTTTGCAAACTTTTTTTTAATATTTTTGTATTCATGAGATAGTATGGATGAGTCATGCAGCAATTCATCAAAGGCATTGTTGAGAGTAGACGGATCAGAATCTGTTACCTCATCATCATCAGTGTACTCATTCTCTGATGATGTGTCAGCCATGAGGCAAATGTTTGCCTCTTCCTCAGCTTCCTCTTCCTCATCCGATGAGGATAAGTCCAAGTCCTCCCATGTAGCCATTAAGCCCTTCTTTTTCTTGAAGAACTTCTTCTTCTCCTTTAAGTCAGGACAATCAGCTTTGAAATGGCCTGGCTTTTTGCATTCAAAGCACAGAGGTGGACCTTTTTCTTTGGAGTCTGATTTCTCCTTAGAAAATTTCTTGTTGAACTGCTTTCTCTTGAAGTTACCTTTCTTTCTCCACATATGTTGTATCTTTCTGGAGATAAAAGATAATTCATCTTCATCTGATCCTTCATCACTGTCTGAAGGTTCAGCATCATCTGAAGGCTCAGCAGCTTTAAGAAGTTTTGAAGAGGTGGCTTTCTTTGCCTTTAAGGCAATGGACTTTCCCTTTCTGAATTGTCTTCTTCATTTAGTTCAAGCTCATGAACCTTTAATGACTCTAGAAGCTCTTCCAGAGAGAAAGTGTTCAGATTCTTAGCTTCTTGAATGGCTGTAACCTTTGGTCTCCACTACTTGGAGAGACTTCTCAGAATTTTTCTGATATGATCTCTATTCTCATAAATTTTTCCAAGAGATCTGAGACTATTGGTTATTGTTTGAAATCTTCCAAACATCTGATCTATAGTCTCATGATCAGCCATCTTAAAGAGTTCATACTGGTGAACCAGCATGCTTATCTTTGACTCCTTCACTTGTGATGAGCCTTCATGAGCAAGAGCCAGTGTATCCCAGATTTCCTTAGCTGTGTTGCTGCTGTTAACCTTATCATGTTCTGATCTGGTGATGGCACACATCAAGTAATGTTTGGCCTTGAGATTTAGTTGATGTTTAGCTTTTTGATCTACACTCCAATCTGCTTTAGCCAAGACTGCTCCATTTTCACCTCTTGGATCAGAATAACCATTCTCAATCAGTTCCCAGATGTCTAAGTTCTGTGCATCCAAGAAGGCCATCATTCTCTTCTTCCAATAATCATAATCAGTTTCCATGAAAGAGTGGAGGTCTATTGATAGCTTGTCCTTCTACATCCATGGTTGTTGGATCGTACTTCCTCAGCACTTGTTAGATGCTCAACCCTTTCGAGGCTGAGATCTGATACCAACTGAAGTTGACACAAGCAAACACAAGAAGGGGGGGTTGAATTGTGTTTGTTAATATTTTTCGAAAACAACCTTTTCAAGAACAGTTTTCTCACACAAAGATAAAGAGGCAGAAGCAAACACACAGAAAAACAACCTTTTGAAAGAATAACAAATTCAAGTTCAAATCCCAACAGTTAGTATAAACAAGTAAAACTAAAGAGATAAGGGATTAGAAGATTCATGCAAGTTGTTTTATCCTGGTTCACTCTCTTCCAACCAAGAGCTACGTCCAGTCCCTTCTACTTGAAGGCTTTTCTCCACTATTCTCCAAATAGATTACAGCAAGTATTCAACACCTCTCCAGGCTCACAAGTATTCCTTTCTTACCAAGCCTCTTCAGGCTCTACCTCTAACAAAGAGATTTGGTTTCTTTTGATCTTCTAACTCACTATGTGTGAGGATATGAAAGTTTAAGATCAGATGAATATTATAACAATATTCAAGCTAAGATATTACAGACTTTTGCTTTCTGAAAGAATAAAAGAATGTTGGCTCGCAAGAGTATTCTTGTAAATTCAGTATGTGTGCAAAAGTTGTTTCTTCAAAGGTCTTGGTCTTCTATTTATAGAGACCTTGCTCTTCTCTTCAAATTCATCAACCGTTGTATTTGAATTTTCCCATTTAGGGGTAGAATCAACAGTGTAATATCCGTTGTGACTCAGCTTGCTCGTGGCCATTGTACTATATGACAATATTCTTGCATGAAACGGGCACACCTCTGAGAAAATGCAACTTGAAAAACTGTCTTGCCTTCCTTGTACAAATTCCAGCTATTCTAGCACAAAAGGTGACAGGGTACAAGTCGTTTTGCATTGTACAATATTGCTTTTTGCAATTCCTCTTACCGTTAATAACAAATAAGAAGGACCAACATATAATTGAAATAAATATCAATCATTTGAAATAAATATTTCTATATGGTCGAGATAGATATTCTGATTATATCAAGTATTCATTATAAGTGAAGAGCTCGTCCACTTAAAAAGTGCGTCTATACGCTCACAGCTAAAATTTAATTTTAGCTCGTCTAGTGACGTGGCAAATTTTGCTCGTCTACTATCAAGTCTTTGGACTTGCTACATATCGGTGAATAGCTTAGATTCGCGTCTGCTGACGTGGCACAAACGCTCGTTTACTTACATGAGTTAAGAGCTCGTCTATAAGCACTGTTCTATAGCTCGTCTATTCAAAATAGAGTAGAGCTCGTCTATTGGTATTGTTCTATATTCCGTCTAATAGAGCACATTCTTATAATTAAAATATACCATATATTTTGAAAGGCTCATCTACCCGGTTGGACGCGGATATAGACTCTTAAGAGATTTCCATAACATATTGAACTTTGAATACCCTGTAAGACTTAGATAAAACATGTTAGAACTTAACTAACACTTTGCCATACAAATTTAATCCTTTTTGTTAACATCAAAACATAGAGATTATTTAATCCAAATTACTTTGGTTCCAACAAGAGTTTCCAAACCCTTAAGTGTAGGTTGACATCAGCACTAGTGTTAGTTTTGACAGATCCTAGTGAGTCCTTCGTAGTTAAATGCGATGCTTCTAAGCAAGGGTTAGGTGGTGTGTTGATTCAGAATGGTAAGGTAGTCGCTTATGCTTCTAGGCAGTTGAAAACCCATGAGAAGAACTACCCTACCCGTGACTTAGAGCTAGGAGCTGTGGTATTTGCCTTAAAAATCTTGAGGCATTACCTGTATGGAGCGAGGTTTGAGGTATTTAGTGATCATAAGAGTTTGAAATATCTTTTTGATCAGAAGGAGTTGAATATGAGGCAAAGTAGGTGGATGGAGTTCTTAACGTATTATGACTTCGAGCTGACCTATCACCCAGGAAAGGCCAATGTGGTGGCCAATGCCTTGAGTAGGAAAACCTTACACATCTCCGCTTTGATGGTTAGGGAGATGGATCTGATTAAGGAGTTTAGAGACCTCAGTCTAGCTTGTGAATTTACCCCTAAGAGTATTAGGTTTGGCACCTTGAAGGTTACTAATAGCTTGATGGACCAGATTAAAGAGGGTCAGAAGTTAGATAAGTTTCTCTTAGACTAGCGAGAGTTGCTCGCTCAGGGTAGAGACCTTAGCTTTAAAGATGGAAGTGATGGCGTCTTGAGGTTTAAGGATAGAGTGTGCATACCTGTTGTTCCTAAACTTAGGAAGTTGATCCTTGAATAAGGACATAGGAGTGGACTGAGTGTGCACCCAGGTGCCACTAAGATGTATCAGGACCTTAAGAGGATGTTTTGGTGGCCTAGGATGAAAAAGGATGTAGCCGAGTTTGTATATGCGTGCCTAGTTTGTCAGAAGGCCAAGAGAGAACACCAAAGACCTTCAGGTAAGTTGCAACCTCTGAGTATCCCGGAATGGAAATGGGATAGCGTCTCCATGGATTTTGTGTCTGGACTTCTTAGGACTCCAGCTGGTTTTGAGGCTATATGGGTTGTTGTGGATAGAATGACCAAGTCTGCCCATTTCATCCCGATGAACATGGAGTATCCTTTAGAGAAGTTAGCCAAGCTGTATATCAAAGAGATAGTTAGGCTTCATGGTGTACCCTCTAGCATAGTATCAGATAGAGACCACCTCCAGGTTTTGGGAGAGTTTGCAGCATGCTTTAAGGACAAAGCTTAGGCTTAGTTCAGCTTATCACCCACAGACTGATGGTCAGTCTGAGAGAACCATCCAGTCCTTAGAGGACTTGTTGAGGGCTTGTGAGTTAGAACAGCCTGGTAGTTGGGACAAGTTTTTGCCCCTGATAGAGTTCACCTACAACAACAGCTTCCATTCCAGCATCGGGATGGCACCTTATGAGGCTCTGTATGGGAGGAGATGTAGGACACCCTTGTGTTGGAGTGAACCTAGTGATAGTGCTAGGAGATGTAGGACACCCTTAAAAGAGTCGACGAAGTCGCCTACCAAATAGCCTTACCACCGTTCTTGTCAAACCTCCATAATGTTTTTCATGTGTCTCAACTCAGAAAGTATATCCATGACCCTAGTCACGTGATAGTGCCCGACGCTATATAGTTGAAAGAGAACTTGACGTTTGAGGTGTTACCCCTTCGAGTCAAGGATAGGAGGGTGAAGCAGCTAAGAGGTAAGGAGATTCCTTTGGTCAAAGTGGTTTGGAGTGGGGCAACTGAGGAAAGTGCTACCTGGGAGCTGGAGAGCAAGATGATGGAAGCGTATCCGCACCTTTTCATTTGAGGTACATAGAAATTTCGAGGACGAAATTTTTATAAGGGGGGTAGAATTGTAACACCCCGCTTTTCGTTAAGTGCTTTCCTTAAGCTTGTTTGTTAAGTTAGAATTGTTAGCTAAGGGCTTAGTGGGATTTTTGGCTTAAAAATCCCTTTCTGGTACATAAGCACGCCCGTGCTTACTGGTAGGCACGTGTTGCCAAGTTTACATTGAGCACGCCCGTGCTTAACAGTGAGCACGCCCATGCTCAAGTGTGGACCGCGTCTCGCTGACGCTAAGTCCAGCATGCCCGTGCTTGATAAGGAGCACAACCGTGCTTCGTGCCCAGCTTATATATATGTGCACAAAAATCGAGGGTTGCGTTTTTGACCCTATTTTTGGTGGCTGCTAACTCTGTTGCGGCTGACACTGTTCTTTTCCCTTTTTCCCTTATATTCAAAGCAATTCTTGAGTATTGGAGGCCTTGGGAAGTGTAGTTTCATATGTGCTCATATAGAGGTAACGTTCCTTTCCCCTTGTAGTTTCCTTTTCATGATTTGAATTGGAAACTAATGATTTGTGTTTTGTTTGTTCTCAGGCTTGGATTAGTTTTGAGCCGCTCGAAAGGAAGGAATCGGTTTGCTGTTTAGGACTGTTGTTAGAGCTACCTTCAATCCAGGTATGGGGAGAAGGGTAGTGTACTCATAGGCTTGGGGTTAGAGTAAAAGTAAAGGGGTTCTCATAACCCCGTGGATGTATGTCTATTGAATGATTTAAAGAGTATGTTGAAGATGTGTCTTTTGATTGGTCTATGATGATATGTTATATGCTCTGTGTTTTTTGATGATTAATTCATGTTGAATATGAGCATAATGTTAATTCGTTAATCGTTGTTATTAACATGTTATTGGTTGTTGATGTTATGTTGGCTGCATAGTTGATGATATGAATGTTGAGTTGATGGTTAAAATGTTTAAAACATTAACTGGTTAATTAGGCTTAAAAACATGTTAGGTTTTAAAGACTAATTGACCCTAAAAATTGGTTAAGACCTCGGACTCAGGTTCTGCCCAGATCAGTACGGTCGTGCTGAACAGGGAGCACGACCATGCTCCCAGTTTGAATTCTGGAAAATGGCCACGCAATAAGCACTACCGTGCTGGACAAATACCATGATCGTGCTGCTAAGCACGACCATGCCCAATAGGAAGCACGATCGTGCTTCACTTATGTGATAGCACGATCGTGCAGGGGACAAGCACACCTGTGCTCCCCTACAGACCAGAGATGGAATTACGAACCTTTAAGGGCTTTCTAACCCCAATTCCCCAACGATGATGAGATAACACAGTCAATTAATGTGACGGATTAGATAAATCGGTTAATGATTAACAAAGGTGATTAAGATGATGAGACGGTGAGGTGTTGAGTTTGATAAGCCGGTACCCGTTGGGTTACCGCATGCTGATGAGTTATGCCTTGGTGCTTTTGGGCCAAGGGAGCCTTGACCCCGTGGTTTGGGTCTAAGGTGTTGTTGATGTTTTACCTTGGCAGCCGAGAGTTTGCTCAAAGGGGGCCTTGACCCGGTTTGGTTTAAGGTATTGCGGTAGATTCCGCTGCGGTCGATTCCGCTGGTTAAAGGTTTTACGGTTGATTCCGCGGATGTCTTCGGTTAATTCCGTTGACGTGAAGGAGGTGGCGTTTGCCCATTGTTTGTTGTTTGCTCATCCATCATTGGAGATGTTGTTGTTAGAGGATGTTCGACATAGGGGAGGTCGCCCGAGAGTACGGCGTTCTGGCCATCCTTGGTAGGCGTAGATTCTCCGTGCGCCCCCGTGATGAGGCATTTGTTGGTTTGATGTGTTGGCTATCCGAGGAGTAGATTCTCCGGCGTTGAGTAGATTCTCAATGTGGATATATAACTCCGAAGTCGTTCATCCTGAGTTAGTGGATCCACATACATTGTTTTGTAGTGGAGTAGTGTTGCATTGCACTGCATAGCATACTTGTTATCACGATGATGATGATGATGGATGTTGTGATGTTATTATGATGTTGTATGCTAGTTGTTGCCATGCTGTTTGTTTACTTTACTTCCTTTCTCCTTGCTATATATGTTTACATGATTCTTACTCCCCTATTTCTGTTTGTTTGTTTGGCCTGATTGGCATTTGCAGAGGATGACGAGCAGCCCGGAGATGAGTGACTCTGAGGAGTCGCCACTCATAGTTAGGGCCTATCCTTGTCTTTAGTTAGTTTGTTCAGTTGTATTCCAAGGATATGTTTTCAGGAACGGTTATACCAGGTCTGAGTCATGACATCGGTGTTGGGTTGTTTTGTTATGTTTGATTTACTTTGACTTATTTTAATTTCCGCGTTGTGAACTCGTTCATGTGGAACTTTTCTACCCATGGACACAATGTTTTAATTATTCAGTAAAATGCACGTTTATATTTTTAATTGTTTTTATATTAAATGCCTTATAACATGTGGGGTAGAAAGGTGTCACACGCTATAGACACGTTCTTCACTGACGCCGAATCTGCCATCAATACCTCAACACATGCATTGGACCAAAAATTGTCCCAAGCACATGCATATGGTCCAAAAACAGGCAGAAACACAGAAACAATCACAGAATCAACAACCGACCAACACAAGATTTGAAACGATGACCCAAAATGAATTAAACACAAGAAATCAAAAAGGAAAATCACCAACACAGCTGCTATCCCTAAGAAGTCAAATTCATCTCTGAACCCGCGGTCGATTTCTCGTTCAATTATTTTGACAAAAAAAAAAAACCGTAAAAGCCTAAAACACGCGAAAACGATATCGGGACCATGAATAGGAGTAGAATGATTTTAAATATCTTAAAAAGGATAAATTTCGGCGGTGTCGACACCGACACACCTTGACGATTCTCACATGCAAGGAAGTGATCTCGAAGATGCCGAAACCACAAGCACGAATACGAAATCGGTGATGACCGAAACTAATCTAACCTCAATCTTTTATAAAGCACGAAAATGGTTGCCTTAGGGAGAATTTCTCTTCACTTTTCTTCTCTATTTGTGCGCACAAAATGAAGAGAAGATGATGACTTTGGTTTAGTTTTGTTACCATTAAATTAACTTAAGATTATTATATTATTTTAGTAAGTTAGTGGAATAACTAGGTGTCAAGTTAGTTTAGGTGTCATTAGGATGTTGTTTTAGATGGATTAGTGGAATGTGAGGTGGTGCCATCATGGCCACCTTTATCATGGTGGCGACGCATGTAAGTCTCTTAGGTTCCAATACCCATGTTAAGGTATTAAAATACTAATTTCAAACTTTACGTTACGGTTTGCTCAAAAAACTCTAGAACCCGACCAAACGTCGCTAAATTTGCAAATTGCATAATTCCTTTTTCAACAATTTTTAACTCTAATGTTCTAAAACTCATGTTGGGGTTTTTTTTTTTTTGACAATCTCATGTTGAGGCTTTAGGACACTTAGTTAAGTTGTAAAACAGTTTCTAACTCATAAGAAATAGGATTTGTTGGATTACTTACTTTTAGTCCATTTTAAACATCCAAACTTTAAAAACTCATTTTCTTAGACTTTCAAAACCCCATTTGCTTCTTTATGATCAATAATAAAATCAATGCCATTTTTGAACGATTTAAGCAATTCAAAACAATTTTGACCACTGCAAAACAGTTTTGGAAATAAATATTCTTTTTCTTGGTCTTTAAGAAATCACTTGGTTATTTTCAAACGTAGAGTAAAATCAAATACATTTCTCAAGTCATTTATAAAACTCTTAACCGAAATCAATGTTTGAAAACATAATTAAAAACTTATTCTCTTCCCTTTATGGATTGTAATATTCATATTCTAACTTAAAGATGTTAAAGTCGCTTAAGTTTCAAGGGTTGGAGTTAAACTCCCATTTCCATCCAACCAAAGTGAAGGTTACACTTCACCAAACAATCTCACAATTATGGATAATCATCAATATATCAGATTATATCGAATAATCACAATAATAAATTTATTTGCAATAACCAAGTATTAAAATCCTCACTTTGATCCAATGATCAAAGTGATGGTTTTCAACATGCGAGAAATCATCTTTCCAACCAAACACTCACACAAATAAACATGAATTAGACTACAATTAACCACTACAATCATGTCCTCATAAGGGACTAAATAAACAAAGTGGATAATCCTTGGTTTAGGATTTCCAACAACAAGACAAATAAGTCATCTTCACACCCACCAATATGGTGTGATTGTGGTTCACTCCCCCTACCTCTTGTAGACAGGAAAGAGATCATCTCCTGGGTGCTTCAACAGTTAGTTTCCTTCAGAGCGAAGCTGCAGAAAGCTAAACCCCAACTAACAACCCGACTCAACGTTCCAGTTTCCTCTGACACCTTGCGACAGGTGTAGACAACTCCTATCAGCTCTCGAAAATGTAAAACCTGCTTCCCCAAGCAAGCACAACCACGGCAACATCCCGAAGAGAGAGTCCAATCATTTTCAACAACCATACAAATTCAAACAATCAGTTACTCATCCTCAAAACCATTAATTTAGAACCCGTTTGTTCAAGATTAAAAAATAATTGATTTTGTTACAAAATAATTTAATGATTATTTTTAGAGATTTTAAAGAAAAGCAGAAGCAGATTTATGTTTGTTTACAATCATAAAAATCAATTTTTTTTAAAGTAGTTAGTTATGAAAACTGATTTTTTTCCAGAAGCAACTCAAAGCTGCTTTTCATTTTAACCCCAAAAATGATTTTTTTTCTGCTTCTGATTATTTTCAAAAGCAAAAACAAACACACTAAAAACATAAAAAAATCATTTTATGGTTAAAAAAATGATTTTTTAACAAAATAAGCAATAACAAACGGGCTCTTAATTTATCTATATACTAAATTTCACAAAACAGGATTACTTTCCACAGAAATCATATTTGGGCAAATTAGTGTTCATCACCAAAAATTGGGAAAAATGAGATTTGATCAAAGAATCATGAAATTAACCTTAGAAATCATTAATTAACAATCCCAATTGCATAAAAACATAGCTAATTTCACAATTACAAAACTAATTTCAAGAGAAAACAGATTTGGAGCTTTAGGGTTCATAACATAATTTGGGGAAAACTCATTCTAACCAAAGAATAATGAAATCAACATATGAAAATGTCAAATTACAGTCCCAATTGCATAAGATTAAATTTAATTTTACATTTGAAGTTTGAAATCAAAATGTTAGGGTTTGAGAATTGACTTGGGACTTTCACAAATAGAAGAGTTTAGGGGTAAAACACTCACCCAAGGTGAAGGGGAAAGAGGAAGTGGCGGCTAGACGGAGGTGTGGTGGCGGCGGTAGCGTCTCGGCGACTTCTGCGCGGTGGCTTTCGAACAATGGCCTAAACTATGGGTTTTTGCAAAAACCACATGAGGAAGAAGGAAATCTGAACTGAAACCCCAAAGGAGTATTGCGGTGGCCGAAAATGGAGGTCATGCGGTGTAGCGCTCGCGGTGGCTGACACGACATGGAGGAGAACCAAGCAGACTGAACGCGCGAGATGATGAGAGCTTGATGTACGGTTGTCCTCTTGCTCCAAGCGGCGGTGGACGGTGGCTGTAGAGGGGCTGGGCGGTGGCGCTCCTTTGGAGAGAAGGAGGAGAGAAAGTTTGAAGTGGAGAGGAAGAGATAATGTGTCTGATGGAGGAAGAAGGAAGAAAAAAAAGTGAAAAAGAAAGAAGGGGTGGGGGTGTCGAGTATGTGAGAGAGAGAGAGAGAGAGAGAGAGGGAGAGAGGAAAAGAACCTTTTTTATTTTCTTTTCTTTTGGTTAGTAGTAGGTAAAAAGTGTCGTTGAGATTGAGTATACGAAAAAGGAAACAATATTGACCCTTGGATCTAAAAACAATGAGTGAAAAATATATAAATTACGAATTTTGAATTAGAGTAGAGATTAATGGTTGAATTGATCAATCAAAAAAATCAATGATCCAAAATTAATCTCCAATTAATACTAAACTAATTTATTTTCAAATCTAAAATTAAATAGAGTAAAATCTGAAAATAAATTTCTTTCAATCACATTATTTATAATATTTTTCTAAACAAAGAATAATAGTGACAAAAGCGTAATATTATTGTCCTACAAGCGTGTATACACTGCAGTAACGCGGTGCTAACGCACCCAATAAAATAATTTCAAACGAGGAAATAAAATTACTCAAACTAAACCACATAAAAATAAACAAAAATAAACATTTAGATAATTAATCACTCCAATAAAATAATTAAAAATATATGTGAAAAACTGGGATGTTACATAAAATATGCTTAATCTTTTCCTCATACACTAATCAAGAAAGGCTTTACAAGCACCATACAAATAGTGTCTCGGTATTTTCAATGCAAACACTATTGCGGTCAACTCTAGGTCATGGGTTGGGTAATTCCTCTCATATACTCTTAACTGCCTAGAGGCATAAGCCAATACTTTCCCATTTTGCATGAGAACCTAACCCAGGCCTTGATGTGATGCATCGTAGTACACATCAAACGGTGCTAACGGATCTGGCAAGGCTAATACAGGAGATGTTATAAGCCTTCTTTTCAACACATGAAAACTACCCTCGCACTCGCGTGTCCACTCAAACAGTTTACCTTTTTCTCGTTAACTGCATCATCAGTAATGCAATCTTCGAGAAACCCTCTATGAACCTTCTGTAGTAACCTGCTAGTCCAAGAAAACTCCTAACTTTGCCCACTGTCTTAGGGCGTTCCCAATTTACTACCACCTCAAATTTAGCTAGATCCATAGCTACACCATCTTTGTTTATCACATGCTTGTCTAACAAAAATTCACACTTGGACAACCTGGCATAGAGTTGTCTGTCCTTTAGAACTTGAAGTCCAACCCGAAGATGCTCTTCGTGTTTTTCTCTACTTGAGGAGTAGATCAAAATGTCATCGATAAACACAATGATAAACTTGTCCAAGTACGGTCTGAAGATTTGATTCTTATAGTTCCATGAATACAACTGGTGCATTAGTTATACCAAACGTCATAATCAAATACTTGTTGTGTCCATACCGACTCCTGAAAGCAGTCTTCGGTATATCATCTTCCTTCACCCTGATTTGATGGTATCCTGACCTCAGATCTATGATAGAAAACATAGTTTCTCCCTGCAACTTATCAATCAGATCATTTGTCCTCAGCAATAGATACTTGTTCTTGATCATCACCTTGTTGAGTTACCACTAATCCATGCACAACCTTGAACTACCATCCTTCTTTTTCACAAATAGAACTGGCGCTCCCCACGGTAAAACATTTGGTCGGATGAACTCCTTTTTGAACATATCTTCCAACTACTTCTTCAACTCTGCCAACTCAATTTGAGACATTAAGACGCTATCGAAATTGGTCCAGTCCCTGGTACGAGATCTATGGAAAACTCTATCTCCCTCTTAGGAGGTAACCCCGGTACATCATCCGGGAAAACTTCAGGAAACTCGCACGCAATAGGTAGCACTTCCATCTTTTGAGACTCCTTGGCTTCTAGTGAAAACATCACCACATAGTCTCTTGATCACCCTTCTCCCGTTATGCTATCGTTGACAGGTAACAATCCAAATTTCTCCGAGAAACAAAGGGTTTCTTTGAATAGTCTAAGACCACATGGTTGGCCGAAAGCCAATCCATGCCCAAGACAACTTCAATTTGCTGCATAGGCAGGCAGACAAGGTCTACAGTACAAGTTCTATTTCTATAATAATAGGGTAGTCTCGACATACAAATAAGGTTGTTAATGAATCTCCCATACGGGTAGAAACATTAAGGTCATAAGGAAAAGATGAAACTGGTAACTGTAAATGATCCATGCACTCTAAGGATATAAAAGAGTGGGTAGCCCCCGAATCAAACAATACAAATAAGTGCTTTTTGAAGATTAGGCACTTACCTTGTATGAGATTAGGCTCACGAGAAGATTTAGACACTCTAACTACAAACACCCTTCCACTGGCTTGAGGTCTGCCTCCTTGATGATTCCCAGTCTGAGTTCTGGATCCACTTCCTTAAACTCCTCTGCCTTGTTGATGTACTGGGTTTCTGGCAATGTTACCCTGAGGACACGATTTGGCCATGTGTCCCATCTGCCAACACTGGAAACAAATCACATTCTGTGGCTGAGGGCAATTTCTGAACACATGTTTCCCTCCACACTTATAGCAGGTCAGCATCCCTGATGATGCTTGACTAGAGATTCCTCCACTAGTGTTGACTGATTGTTGATTAGGGCGATTGTAAGGCTTCACCCGCTGTTGGAACCTTCCACCTCGTCCTCTATGACTACTGCCTCCTCTGATCGATCCGCCACTCCTTTGCTGTGGCTGCACTATCCTTGCTCTATCATGACCCTCAAGAACTATACATCTCTACTAAATCCGGAAACTAGTTCAACTCTAGTGGTAGCATAGCCTGCTTCAGCTCGGGCCTCAACCCATCCTCAAACCTTCTGCAAACCCATTCTTCGTCTGGATGAACTTGACAAAACTGTGAAAACTTCAACAGGGCATCAAACTTGATTGCTTACTCTCCCATAAACATGTCTCCTTGCCTCAGACTCATTAATTCCCTCTCCTTCTCTTGCTCGATACTCTTGGGAAAATACTTCTCCATGAAGCACTCTCGGAACAACTCCCAAGTGATAGCTTGACCTTCTGCTTCTAGTAACCCTTGTTTGTTTCTCCACCTTGCCTCTGCTGCTCCGACCAACATGAATGCAATGTATGTAACTTTCCTTTCCTCTCTACGATGCATCACCGCAAACACCTTCTCTACCTCTTGTAAACATTTATCCGCCGCTTCTGGATCGTACTCTCCGTGGAACTGTGGCGGATTGCCTTTCTTGAAGTCGTTTAAACCATTTTCCAAGCTTTCCTTTTTTTTTTCGGACAATATTTAAATGTTGTTGTCTTTCCTCTCTCTCTTCTTGGCATTGTATGAACTGTGCATTTTGCTGAGTTTGTTGCATCATCGCAATAGTTAAATCTCATCACTCTCTTGGTGTCATTAGTATCTCTATCATTCCTAGTTCCCGAAGAGGTTCCAATTGAGCCATTATTACGGTCTCCTCCATTTATACCACCTCTTCCCATTCTTCTGTTATCGTGAGCCATTTAATTTCCTGTAAAAGAAATCATTAGCTCTTATTCATTAGACATACAAAATCATATAAACATATATGTATTATCATATGTCTTATAAATATTTAAACATTCATTCCCATACATTAAGAATAACTAGCATATCGGACACTCTACCCTTTCTAAGCATAGCGGGTTTACGATGAGGATACAACTAATAATACCTATACTCACCCAAACCTCACTGTCCGATTAGAATCGAACTGCTCTGATACCAACAAATGAGACACCCCGATGTCCCAATAAATAAAAACCTAATTAACTAAGCCTTAATCTGGTTATTAACGTTAGCGCGCTTTATTACAGTCAAAAATATTATAATGAAATAAAACTGTAAAGAATTTAAAACAGTTGAACAAGCACATACCACGACATTCAAACAAATATATAGTATATACAACCATCATCATCAGAGTGTGTCACGTCCCAATAGAGGGACCATAAACCTAACAGAACTATACAGAAACTGAAAATAAAAGATACATCAACTGGTCATAGAAAAGGAAAAGATCCTATAGATACCCGGCCCACCAATTTAAAATACACCAAAAGATAAAATAAGCTCACAGAGGAACTCCCCTGTAGATGCATTCGGCATGTCCAACATCTCAGTGGTGTGGCCGTCTGGAATTACCCTAGCCCTCGCCGAACCTGCGTTGGTAGACTCTGGCATCTCTAGCCCTCAGCTCCCAAACAAACTCGTCGCTGCTCATCACAACCTGACGACAATAGTATCCATACATAGTCTGAACATTCATCCTCCTCCTGCCTCTATCAACCATGCCCACTCTACTCCCAGCCTCTAAGTTACCCACCATGTTCCACATGTCATCGGGAAACTCCCGCTGAAACCACATCTCAGAGAACGGTAGGCGTTAGGCGATACGATACGGACCGATGATGGTGAAATAAGGACCTCCTCCAATACGTATATACAAACTGATTTGGCCGACGTACACTATGAAAAACTGAGAGTGGTCGACCTGCCACCCATTAGCATTATGGATCTCAATATCGCCCAGAATCGGGCCCCTGGGCAGGATCCTCTGTAGATAATGCGGCGGTCGATAATCCTGCCACATCGTCATTCCCGTCCGACTGCTACTGCTCATCTACCATATAGATATACATACATAGAAAGATAGGAAATGAGGGGAGATAAGTAAACTCACAATATCGTAAAAGGGGAAGGGGGAACAATAAAGCTTGTTATCATACATCACATATATACATACATCAAATATCTCTCGAGTCATCCTTTTACAAACATCTACAATTATAGATCTAAGATTATTCCTCTAAGGAGTCACACTCCAATGCATGTCGGTCGATCTCTCTAATAGGGAATATTGATTCCAGGACATTCTCTTTCTCTCTCTCTGGTCTTCTTTTACCTAATGAATGTTAGCTGGTTTGTCTAGGTAACTGTTCTGCTCATTGTGACTAATAAGGAACTTCCCCCTATGAGCTCAACTCCAATAGGGTATCTTGGTCACCTTGGAAGGTCCACCTGCGACTGGAATACTCAGGGTCAAACGTCGGAATAGTCAACCTTCCACGGGGATCACGACATAGTGGGTGCAAATCACTGGTCACTGTAGATCATTCCAAACCAGACTACATCCCCAAGGTTCCCAGAATCGTCCCTCTCCATATTTTGTACCCGCACCTGGGTACACCAACCTCGCATGACTCCCAGTCATGCGACTCGCCACTTTTGCACCTTTTCAATGCACAAACAACCTAAGTTAACACCGGTACATTCTCATCCTAATCAATCACATGATGCTAAGCATCAAGCTAATTTTGGGTTCTTACAAGATGGGACCAGAGTGATGGACTACTAGCCCGTATTAGTGGAATAGGTCTCGCTTTGGGATCTATCAGACAAGTCACCGCAAGATGTCAGTGGACCGCTAACACATTGGCCTCGACTCAGCTTCAAATCAGGCATTGCATTGTTACCCATGAAACTGGAAGGGTATCGATACCCCTCCATGGTGGACCTATAAGTGCATGATAAATTACTCACTTATTTCACGTCATGTTAGTTCGTAAGTCCTAATAAATTTTGCATTTCGATCCTTGTAAATATTGCATGAGTCCTTATTAATTATCAGACAAAATAATCCTAAGAACTAAACATCAAATTCATAAAATTAAATTAGTCAAACAAATAAAACTTCTGACATGGCATTTTAATAGCTTGTCATATTGTTCCTGAGTCTCCAATATCTAATGCTGCAAGTCCTGCAGCAGGTAATGAGGCTAATGTTGTGAGCTCGGGCAGGGACATGTCTACTCCTAAGAATCTTTCAGATCAAGCTCAAAAGGATTTGGCAATTATTGGTAAGTTCTGGAATTCTAATGTTGATCAGGAATTGGAATTTGAGAATGGAGGTGGAAGGTAGAATGCAGATGTTCATGTTGAAGAAAATGATGCTGAGTATTTGGCAGATGATGGATTTACCAAGGTATTGTCTAACTCCCAAATTAAGAAGTTAAGGAAGAAACAAAATGAGCAATCTAAACCTGTCATAGTCAGAACAACTAGGTCCAAAGCAGACCTTTCCAATGTTTCTCAATGAAAGTCATTTATTGGAATGCAAGAGGCATAGCTAACAAGGATACTAGGTTAGTTTTGAAGAATATGATTTTGAAAAATTAGCATGAGATTGTTTTAATTGCTGAACCTTGGGTTGAGTTTTGTAATTTTCCTGCATATTTTTTGTCTAAGTTGCAACTTAAGGTCTTTGTTCTGAATGATAGGGATACATTTGCTCCTAATCTGTGGTGTGTTTGTGACGTTGTCATTTTGTTATTGCATCTTCCTCTTGGCAGGTAACCTTCTCAATAATGAAGGATAATCAACTCATTTATTTTTCTGCTGTATAGTTGCTACTTCTTACATTTCCAGAAGAACTCTTTGGCAAGAGTTATCTCTGCTTAAGCAGTCTTTTGATGGTCCTTGGTGTTACATAGGTGACTTCAATGCAGTAATTGGTGCTCATGAGCACAGGGGTCGAAGGTTGCCTTCCAATATTGCTTGTAATGAGTTCAAAACATGGTATAATGTATGTAATCTGATTCATTTGCCTACTATTGGTGTTGTTTTCACCTGGTCTAATAGAAGAAGGGATCTTGCAAGCACTGAAAGAAGGTTAGACATGGTAATTTTTAATGATGCTTGGCTCACTCATTGGGATAGTTATCCCTATTATACTCTTCTAAGGAGTAAATCGGATCATCATCCAATTATGCTGAAGCTCCAAAAGAATGTCACTACTTTCAGTTCATCTTCCAAGTTTTTAAAAATGTGGTCTACTCACATGGACTGCTATAAGGTGATTGCTGACACATGGAAAAAGGAAGTATTTGGTTGTCCAATGTTCATCATGTCTCAGACATTGAAAAGTTTAAAATCAGTTTTAAAGGTTTGGAACAAAGAGGTTTTCGGTGATGTGCACAGACAAGTTGATGTGACTTTGCAGAACCTTGAAACTGTCCAAGAATCAATTGCTAGGGAGGGTTGCTTTGATGACTTGTTAGCTCAGGAGTAGCATGCTCAATCTGATCTAATCAAGGCTCTTCATTCTCAAGAGTTATTTTGGATGGAAAAGGCTAGGGTTGGCATACAAGTGGAGATAGGAACTGATATGAACATGGATTCACAAAGCAAAGGACCAAGCATTGAAGACTCACATGGACCCATGACAAGGTCAAGGCTAAGAAGAGTCCAAAATACTCTAAAGAAGAGTCCAAGATACCTAGTTAGGGATAGGGCTTAGGTCCTTTGTATAGAGTAGAGTTCATGTAATAAAGGTAGGAACTAAGACCTTTGTATAGAGCAAAGTTCATGTAATAAAAGTGCTTCTTCAAAAAGCACTTAGGAATAGTTTAGGATTTGGGCCTATTAGGCCATTAGGACAACATGGCATAAGAGTAAGAAACATTAGGCCCAAAACAAAGACCACACTTGGGTTGTAGAGGAAGGAGGTGCTAGCTTGCACCTTAAGTAAGATGAGCACTTTTGCTCATCTATAAATAGGCTTCATGTAATTCATTTTACAAGTTTGAATACAATTGAGTTTTCTCACACTTGAGATTTCTAGAGAGAGTTGAGAGTTCTGCACTTCTTGGTTCATGAGTTGAACCATTGATTCTTATCTTGAATTTTCATATTCAAGTGGTGAATCCTCCTTTGGCTTATCAATTCAATCTTCTTCTCAAAGATGATTCAATTGTGGCGCCTACCCCTTCATCTTCTTCCTATTCCATTTTCTACTTTTGTTCTTTAATTCTTGCACTTTCATTCTTGCAATTTACTTCTTGCAATTTACTTTCTAGTCATATATCAATTGTTCTTCTCTTCTACTCCTTTTTGTTTCTCTTGATTCTTCACTTGAAGAACAAGATTCATATCAATTGTGCTTGAATTGTGTTTGATCTCTAATTTTGGAACAATTAGATCAAATAATATCCTAAAATGCTAAGTGATCAATGCTTGGTCACATCATTTGGTATCTAGAGCTAGATCTTTGATCTTCAAATGTTTTGAATTTTTGATCAAAATTTTCAAATTCTATGATGATCTTTGAGTTGGAGCCAATTTTATGATGAAAATTTCATCCATAGTGGCACCATTAATCACTTAAATTTTGATGATGAAATTCAATTTGAATCCAAATGTGATCGTGGATCTAGAATTTGAAATGTGTTTGAATTGATCTTGCTTGAATTTATGGTGAAAATTCTTTTCTCTCTACATTTTCACTTTCAATTTTAGGCTCCATTTCTTGCATGTGCTCTTCCATCACATGTGGTTTTGGTTGCTTCTTGAAAATTCAAGCATAGATCTATTTTCCTTACTTTGTGAATTTGAGCAATTGCAAAATTCAAATTCAAATTTCAATTCACAATAGTAAAATTGATTCAAATTTTAATCAAAAGTGCTTCAATGATTTCAAATTATTAGAACCTAGTAGATCTTCATGCAATTCAATTTGTGGAAATGATGTGTTTATCATCCACTTGAATGAAAGATCTAGGTCTCTAATTACTTGATTTGTGCTTTACTACTTGGAAATTATTCTACACTACTTGAATTGTTCACATTTCCAAGTATTACACCAAATATTGTTCAAATTTGTTCATGCTTGAAGGATCTTTTTGTAATTTCGAAAATTAAGTGTAATTGCTGTGAAATTATAATTAGCAAAAGTCAAGTGGCTGAAATTTAAAAAAAATAAAAAAAATCTGGTGTAAAAATAAAAAGTGGGCCAAAACCGTAAATATACAAAGTTTTGGGGCAAAAGTGCAAATTCTGGAAAATTCCAGCAAAGGTAAAAGACTTGCCACCATTTCACATGCTTGTATTTGTATTGATCCTTCACAAATTGGTGTGGCACATTTCACATTGATCATTAATTGTTCAACAACACTTTGATTAAATTTGAATTACACCTTGTTGAACTCTTTCAGCTTGTCTTCTTCAAATCAATTTGAGTGTGCAATTTTTCTTGGACTTTTCTTTCTTGTCTTATAAACTCCATTAGTTTTGTATTAGTTGTTTTCCACATTCTTGACCTTTTTGAATTGATTGCCTATTGGTTGATTTGTCACTTGACTAATGGAGACTAATTGTTGAGATCTTGTTTCAACCTGTAGATCCCTTGAGGAGGAAACTCTTGAGTGGAAAGAGAAAAAGAGAAATCATCTTGTAAAAGTCTACATTGAGTGATATATACGAGTGGCAATCTTTGAGTGAATGGTGAGTGAGTGGTGAGGTCCTTGTTATATTCATTTTTGACTTGTAATCCTTTCTTTCACTTATACTTTAAGTGTATTTGTTCTTTGTTGGATTGTACTTAATTATTTTTTATTTTTGGTTGTGTAATTGTTCTTATTGGTGTAATCTTCATTTGATTTGTGTAATTTTCAATTTGCTGGAATTTGTATTGTAATTTCTCAAATCGTAAGTGCGCCATAGCTTCACTACATGAAGAAGACATTGAAGATTCTCCTCCATCATCACCAAGACCAAGGAACTTGCATAGGAAGTTGGATAGAATGACAAGGAACATAGAAAGAGTGTTTGAAAGATTAGAAGTACTTGAGCACAAAAAGGGATCAAGACATGCCAACTCACATAGAGGCTCCTCAAATTTGGAAGACAATGAACATAGACCTAGATTTGATAAATGGAGACATAGACATGAACATAGAGGAAGAAGGAATGAGAAGGATGACAAGTTGAATAATGTGAAGGTGAAGATCCCTAGCTTCCATGGGATGAGTGATCCCGATGTTTACTTGGAATGGGAGACCAAATTGGACCACATATTCTCTTGCTACTACTATAGTGAAGAAAAGAAAGTAAAGGTAGCTAGTCTAGGATTTCATGATTATGCTTTAATTTGGTGGGATGAATTGTGTAAAGAGAGAAAAAGGTATGATGAGGAACCAATTAGTACTTGGAGAGACATGAAGAGGGTTTTGAGAAAAAGATATGTGCCTTCAAGCTACACTAGAGACTTACAACATGCACTCAAGGTTGAAGCACAAGTGAGGAGAAAGAACACCTCCAAAAAGGAGGGTGACTCTTCAAAACAACTTGAAGTTGTTGTTAAAAGTGGATCAAATGCCACATTTCCTAACTCTAAACCTTCCGCTTCTACCCTTTCTTCTATTCCTTCTATGCACCACCACAAAAACATTACTCTTGTACCCCTCTCTACAAATGACATTAGTGATGATCAAAAGAAAATAAGAGAGCAAAGGGAGCATGAGACAAAAGCCAAGAGTGAAAAAGAAAAACAAAATGAAGAAGAAAAGAATGTGCCACAAAATAAAAAATAAAAAAATCAATGGGCACAAGTGTGGAAAAAAGTGGAATAGTGCAACAAGTTGAGCATGTAAAACAAGAATCAAAACAAGTGTTTGAAAAACAAAGCATGATTTTGAAAGAGATTATGAATATTTTCCCAAATCATACATAACTCTTATCTTCAACAAAAAATTGTTTTGAAAAGTAAGAACTCTCATAATCCAATAAAACCCTTGAATCATAAGCCTAAGCTTGATTTGAAATTTGTCATCTATGGCATGCATGACTTATTTGGATTTTGTGTTGTTGCATATTTTGAAAACCACTTGATCTATGCCATTACTCTTGAAAACCATGTTCACTTTTTGAAATCCATAAAGTATGATTGGAGGAATGAAAGCATGTTTGATAATATAATTCCATATTCCTCTCATGATAACTTTCTTGGATTTCCTCTAAGTTTTCAAAAATGGCATGAGATATTGTTTGAAGTAATCAACAATGCACCCATTCTTGTTTTTCCTACTTTTCTAAAATTTTCTAAACTTGAATGTGAAGCATTTCTTGAAAAATGCACTTTTTGCACCACCAAAGTGGAATCATTGGGCTATGTTTTAAGTGCTAAAAGTGTGCATATTGATAAGGTTAAAATTGAGGTTTAGGGTTGTTAACAAAAATTGTTTTCAAAAGGGTGGTTTTTGACCCGGGAGGATGGGTTAAGAATTACAACAATTCTAAGGGAGTTGCCTTCCCAAATAAGGGAGTTTCCTTCCCAAAAACTTTTTTTCTTTTAGGATCTTTATAAAAGAATAAACCTAAACATATTCTCTTTAGTGTAGGATTAAAATTTGAGACGAATTTTCTTCAAGAAGGAGGGGATGATATGAACATGGATTCACAAAGCAAAGGACCAAGCATTGAAGACTCACATGGACCCATGACAAGGTCAAGGCTAAGAAGAGTCCAAAATACTCTAAAGAAGTGTCCAAGATACCTAGTTAGGGATAGGGCTTAGGACCTTTGTATAGAATAGAGTTCATGTAATAAAGGTAGGAACTAAGACCTTTGTATAGAGTAGAGTTCATGTAATAAAAGTGCTTATTCAAAAAGCACTCAGGAATAGTTTAGGATTTGGGCCTAACAGGCCATTAGGACAACATGGCATAAGACTTAGAAACATTAGGCCCAAAACAAAGCCCACACTTGGGTTGTAGAGGAAAGAGGCGGTAGCTTGCACCTTAAGTAAGATGAGCACTTTTGCTCATCTATAAATAGGCTTCATATAATTCATTTTATAAGTTTAATACAATTGAGTTTTCTCACACTTGAGATTTCTAGACAGAGTTGAGATTTCTCCTCTTCTTGGTTCATGAGTTGAACCATTGATTCTTATCTTGAATTTCCATATTCAAGTGGTGAATCCTCCTTTGGCCTATCAATTCAATCTTCCTCTCAAAGATGATTCAATTGTGGCGCCTTCCCCTTCATCTTCTTCCTATTCCAGTTTCTACTTTTGTTCTTTAATTCTTGCACTTTAATTCTTGCAATTACTTCTTGCAATTTACTTTCTAGTCATATATCAACTATTCTTCTCTTCTACTCCTTTTTGTTCCTATTGATTCTTCACTTGAAGAACAATATTCATATCAATTGTGCTTGAATTGTGTTTGATCTCTAATTTTGGAACAATTAGATCAAAGAAGATCCTAAAATGCTAAGTGATCAATGCTTGATCACATCAGGAACACAACCTATTTTCACAAATTGGCAAAAATTAGGCATGCTTCAAAGAGAATTCTTTGCTGAAAAATGGAGATGATATTATGGACAAGCAGGAGGACATTGAGGCACACATTCTGAAATTCTATGAGGATTTGTTTGCAACCAACAACTCATGCATAGATAATGGCTTCATTGATGAAGTGATTAGTCCTGAAGTATCTGAAATTGACAACAACATGTTAGTTGGATTGCCTACTTGGGATGAAGTCAAAAATGTTGTTTTTGGTATGAATCCTAATGGTGCTCCTGGACCAGATGGATTTGGGGGTTTCTTTTACAAACACTACATGGATATTGTAGGTGAAGATGTATTTAATTCTGTATCATAGTTCTTCAAGAAAGAATGGTTGCTTCCTAATATGAATTCAAACATAGTGGTGCTAATTCCTAAATCCTCTATTGCAAATTCTGCATCTCAGTATAACTCATTGCTCTTGCAAACTACCAATTCAAGATCATCACAAAAATTTTAGCTGAAATGTTGGATAATATTGCTCCAAAGATAATTTCTCAAAACCAAAGGGGGTTTGTAAGAGATAGGCAGATAACTGACTGCACTTGTGTAGCTTCTGAAGCTGTTAACCTGCTGGATAAAAGATGCTTTGGTGGAAATGTTGCTTTAAAAATTGATATAAGGAAAGCCTTTGACACCATGGATTAGAATTTTCGTCTTAAAATTATGCTTTTCTTTGGTTTTGACCCATTTTTTTTGTAATTGGATAAAGAATATTTTGCATTCGGCCTAGGTATCTATCCTAATGAATGGTCATAATGTAGGATACTTCTCTTGCAAAAGGGGTGTGAGGTAGTGTGATCCTTTATCACCCTTCTTTTTTGCATTACAGAGGATGTTTTGAGTAGGGCAATAACAAAATTGGTTCAACAAGGGAGATTCAAGCCTATGCCAAGCCCTAGAGGATATTCAGTCCCAACTAATGTGCTATATGCTGATGGTCTTCTTATTTTCTACAAGGGAACAAAAATAAATCGTGAGAATTTGATGGAATGCTTCAACAGGTATAGTGCATCTTCTGGTCAGTTTATCAGTAAGGAGAAATCTAAAATATATAATGGATCTATTGCAGCTAACATAATTGCAAGTATTACAAATGTGCTTGGGTTTGGCATTGGTCAATTACCTTTTACTTATCTTGGAGTTCCCTTATTTAAAGGTAAACCAAGGAAGTTGTTTCTTCAGCCAATAGCAGATAGAATTAAAGTTAGATTGGCTACTTGGAAAGGTCTTCTCCTTTCTGCTATAGGAAGGGTCCAACTTGTCCAATCTGTTGTACGCAGCATTTTGCTTCACCCATTTCAAGTCTATGTATGGCAGCTTCTCTTCTAAATATGGTGGATAAATGGTTAAGTAATTTCATTTGGTCAGGGGATGTTATGATCAGGAAAATGGTCACTGTGAAACGGTCCACTGTATGTTCTCCAAAAGAGGTTGGAGGAATAGGACTGAGATCAATTGCAGGAATTAACAGTGCCTCTTTTAAAACTCTGCTAGGAATTGGTAGTATCATATAATCAATGGGTCAATTTATTAAGGACAAGGGTTTTGGTTAAAAACAAATTTGTTAGTCAGCATATATCCCCTTCAATTTGGGCAGGTTTGAAAAATTATATAGAGTTGTTCTCAGTAATTGCAAGTGGAACATTGGTGATGGCTGCACAACTAAGTTCTGGACAGATAAATGGCTCTCAAGGTCTGTTGTTGATTTTTTAAATATTCCTCAACACCATCACCATTTGCTTCAGCCTCGGGTTAAAGATTTTATCCTTGAAGGAAGCCTCAATTTACCTGATTTTCTTCTCCAAAAATCAGCATCCTTAGTTGTTGAGATTAGGTAGTATGCAATTCCTATTGTACCTTTTCTTGATGAGCAAGTTTGGAGTTCTGTATGAATAATCCAAGACCTCTAGTTCCTTAGGGTAAATCAATTTGGCATTGTGTTGTACCTCCTTCTAGATCATTCCTAATCTGGAAAAAATTTCATAATAAGCTGCCCACTGATGAAATGCTTTGGAGAAGAGGCTATTGTGTTGTGTCAATGTGCAGTCTATGTTGTTTTTCATATAAGACTATTGAACATTTATTTTTTCAATGCAGATTTGAAACTAGTTTATGGAGTTGGATTGCTTCTGGTTTAGCCTCTAACATAGATCATTGTTCAATTCATTCTATCTTGACAATCTGTTAGAAGCCCTGGAGTTCCCAAGTGAGGGATATAATCATTTCTGGTATTGCTAACATAGTTTGGTTCATATAGTTTAGTAGGAACCAGTTTAGTAGGAACCTATCAAGGTTTGAAGCTAAAACAGTCTCTTCTCGGGCAGCTACCAATATGATCATGGCTAACATTTCTTTGGCTGGAAACTTATCAAATGGTCATTCCTATTCCAATGCAGCAGAAAGCTCATTTCTTTAAAGTTCTCGTTTTGGACAAAGCTAAGCAAGGCCCCTGCAATCATTGAAGTTATTTGGAAAGCACCAAGCTATAATTGGTTGAAATGCAACACCGATGGATCAGCAAAAGGAGTTCCTGGTGTTGCTGCATGTGGAGGAATCTTTCGAGATAAAAATGCTGCTGTGGTGGGATATTTTGCATTGAATTTGGGGATTTCATATGCCTTCCATGCAGAAATCATGGGGTTATCTTTGCCATAGAAACAACCTACAACAAAGGTTGGCATCATATTTAGCTTGAATGTGATTCAACTTCGGTTATTGCTGCATTTTCAAATCCTTCCATTGTACCTTTGTGCTTAAGGAATAGATGGTTAAATGCCTTGGAATTTTCTAAAAATATGAATTTTGTTTATTCTCATGTTTTTAGAGAGGGCAATACTTTTGCCTATTTATTAGCTAATCATGGTATTATCATTGATGGTTTATGTTGGTGGGATTCTATCCCTTCTTTTATTAAGGATGACTTTTTTAGGAATAGAAATGGCCTTCCAAACCACAGGTTTAGATAATTGCTTACATGGGTCAGGTTAATGCCCCCATGTTATTTGTATTCTTTATTATTTTTCCTTTCTTAATAATATTTTTGGTATGTTGCAAATGAATGGTAATCACTAGTGGAAAATATGCATGTAACGACTGGATGTAACATCGGTAAGTTTAAAACCGATGTTACAAAAGAGGCGGTGGCAGTATTATAAATATCTGGTCCAATTAGAATACTTGTGAAGTTGACACAGGCAAACACAAGAAGAGGGGGTTGAATTGTGTTTGTTAATATTTTTCGAAAACAACTTTTTCAAGAATAGTTTTCTCACACAAAGATAAAGAGGCAGAAACAACCACACAGAAAAACAAACTTTTGAAAGAATAACAAATTCAATTTCAAATCCCCACAGTTAGTATAAACACGTAAAACTAAAGAGATAAGGGATTAGAAGATTCACGCAAGTTGTTTTATCCTGGTTCACTCTCTTCCAACCAAGAGCTACGTTCAGTCCCTTCTACTTGAAGGTTTTCTCCACTATTCTCCAAATAGATTACAGCAAGTATTCAACACCTCTCCAGGCTCACAAGTATTCCTTTCTTACCAAGCCTCTTCAGGCTCTACCTCTAACAAAGAGTTTTTGTTTTCTTTGATCTTCTAACTCACTATGTGTGAGAATATGAAAGTTTAAGATCAGATGAATATTATAGCAATATTCAAGCTAAGATATTATAGACTTTTGCTTTCTGAAAGAATAAAAGAATGTTTGCTCGCAAGAGATTTCTTGAGATTTCTGTATATGGGCAAAAGTTCTTTCTTCAAAAGTCTTGGTCTTCTATTTATAGAGACCTTGCTCTTCTCTTCAAATTCATCAACGGTTGTATTTGAATTTTTCCGTTTAGGGATAGAATCAACAATATAATATCCGTTGTGACTCAGCTTACTCGTGGCTAATGTACTATGTGATAATATTGTTGCATGAAATGGGCACACCTCTGAGCAAATGCAACTTGAAAAACTGTCTTGCCTTCTTTGTACAAATTCCAGCTATTCCAACGTAAAAGGTGACAGGGTACAAGTCGTTTTGCATTGTACTATATTTCTTTTTGCAATTCCTCATATGTACTATGTCTCTCTCATAGAAACAAGACAATAAAACCGTTAATAACATAATAGAAGGACCATCATATGTTTGAAATAAATAACAAACATTTGAAATAAATATTTCTATATGGTCGAGATATAAATTCTGATTATATCAAGCATTCATTTCAGTGAAGAGCTCGTCTACTTAAAAGGTGCGTCTATACGCTCAGAGCTAAAATTTTATTTAACTCGTCTAGTGACGTGGCAAATTTTGCTCGTCTACAATCAAGTCTTTGGACTTGCTACATATCTGTGAAAGGCTTACAATTTGCGTCTGCTGACGTGGCACAAACGCTCGTCTACCTATATGAGTAAAGAGCTCGTCCACACGCACTGTTCTATAGCTCGTCTATTCATAATAGAGTGGAGCTCGTCTATTGGTACTGTTTAAGAATTCCATCTGCTAGAGCATATACTTTATATTTAAAATATACCATATATAAATTGAAAGGCTCGTCTACCCGGTTGGACGCGAATAAAGACTCTTAGGAGATTTCCTTATGAATGCAATTTTGAATACCCTGTAAGACTTAGATAAGACTTGTTAGATCTTAATTGACACTTTGCCATACAAATTTAATCATTTTTGTTAACATCAAAACTTAGAGATTATTTAATCCAAACTACTTTGGTTCCAACAATCTCCCCCTTTCTAATTAAATTTGAGTGTGCAAAGTCCAAGAGAGCTTACAAAGCTCCCCCTAAGACAAAGTATTCAAACTTAACATGAATATAAAAAGGAACAAATAAGAACAGATAAGTATATAACACATACTACTTATCATATCAGCAGAACAACTTATCAGACAAAAGCATTTAGAGCATATAATAACTATGCAATCATATAAGACAAGTCACACATGCATATGCAGATAGAAAAAGTATTTTCAAAAACTGACTTTCATATAAAATTTAATCTCTTCTTTCCATTCTCCCCCTTTTTTTGTCGTCAGACAAAAAGGTAGGAAAGTGGACCATCATTGTCAGTACAAAAACAAAGAATAAAATGTCTAGGAAGATGGAGGAGGTGGAGGAGGAGGGTTTGGATTTAGATTTGGATTTGGATTTGGTTAAGGAGCAGGAACTTGAGTTGACAGGTTCTGGCTTTGTTGAAAGCTGAGCATAATGCTCATCATTTGGTTCATCATCACATTGGTGGGAGCCAGAGCTTCTGCAACCTGTTCTCTTACTTGCTCTTTTACTTCAACCTTGACTCTTTCCTGATTTCTTCAAAATTTGGAGGCAGTGATAGTGGTGGTCTGGAGCTTTCAGCACTCTCTTGAGCCTGAGCTTGACTTGGCATAGTGTCAAGAGCTCTTGAAGTCTGGGGATTTTCTGGATGAATGATAGTAATGGCCAATGTTTAGGATGAAGATTTCCCATAAGTGCTTGGTCTGGAGTCAGATTCAGCAACTTCCTCATTGGCAGTCACTGGTGTAACAGTGTCAATCTCCATGCCAGAGTCTTCAACAATTATTTCTTCTTCTGTGTGTTCAGAGGGTGGTGAAGGTGGAGGAGAGTCTGTGATTTGCAGTAAGGGTGTAGGCAGTTCTTTAGCCCAGTGGACTTCATCTTCAATATAAATGGGACTGATGGTAGGAACAGCAAGAACATCCTTGTAGATGAAGTATCTGAAGATAGATAGTCCACACTTGCCTCTAATCTTGGGAATGAACTTCTTTTACTCAGAGGATAGGTCAGAGGTAGATGCTTCTGCTGTGCATTTCATTATGTGTTTTCTCCAGATATCAACAGCTACATCTTCTCTTACATCCTCAACTGGTTGTGCTTGCCAGAAGTCAATGATGTTTTGATCTATGTTCCTAACATCTTCTTGTGTGATCAAGTAGGACTCTGGGAGGGGCATCTTTCTAGTGAATCTTTCCTTCTTCCTTTCCTTGTCCTTATTAAGATCTATCATGGGCAGTCTAGGACAGATCATTCTTTGCTGGACTCCAACCCTGGTTTTATAAGAATGTCTTAACCAGGTTATGGGGTACAAAATTGGCAGCCCGCACTACCCTATAAAGCTCAAACTCAGTCTTCAACATTTTATACATGAGATAATCTTTTATGTCTGCTGCCTTGCCATACTCATCTGGATGGACAAAAGTCTTCCACTTTGTATTTTTGTCCATGATGATGGGAATATGTCTAAAGGATCTAGACCTTTTGTAAAAGTCATTTTGCTGGTCTTTCTTAGCAGATCCTTAGACCAATCAGTGATAATATGTCTATCGACACCATCAGTAAAGGGTTTATAAGGAGGGTATCTGACAAGGTTTGGGTAGATTTTTCTTGGAGGGAATGTCTTTTGTGGAAGGTGAGTGATTAATGGTCCAAGTCTGTTAAACATTTTGGATGGAGGGGTGCCTTTGGGAATGTCAGGATGGGGTCTATACCAAGGTTGAACAATGGTAGCAGGTTCATACTCATATTCTGGTAATGGATACCAGGGTCTGGTTGAGATTGGTTGTGGTTCATGAGTATGATAGATAATCCTCCAGTCCCTCTTTACTTTGGCCAGAGATCCAAACTTGCCATTGTAAAGTTCAGAGGGAGGGGTGTAAGGGAATGGAATTCTTTTCATTTTAGGAAAAGGTGCACCAAGGACAATACCATCATCTGGTTAGTGAAACCAGGGATCATCCTCAGAAATCAAAGGTGGAAATTGTGGTTTTTGTCGTGAGGCTATTCGTGGTTGTGGTGGTGAGGGTGGTGAAGGGATATATACATCATCAGTGTTGATTGGTTGATTTAAGATACTAATGGTGCAGAGACATTATCCATTCTATCCTCTAAGCTTGAAACTAAGGCATCTACTGCTAACTGAACAGGATCATTAGCAGGGATAGTTACCTCAGTGGTCATGGCAGACTTGGCTCTTCTCTGTGGTTGCTGTCTTCTAGTAGGAACAGCAGCACTGATAGCCTTCTGCTTCTTGAGGATAGCATTGATAGGAACTCTGTCCTCATCATCCTCATTGTGAGAGAGGATCAAGCTCGTTGTCCTTTTTTGAGCCCTTGCAGGTTTAGGGACCTTTGCAGTGGGTTCCCTTATAACAATGCCAGCTGAAGGTCTTTTTGAAGCTCTTGTCCTAACAGCGACAGTTTTTTTCCTGTAAGTCCTCTTCAATCCTAGGACTTCAGCATTGTTTTGTTCAGCCTGTTCTTCTTTCACCTTGAGCAATTCATCCTGCTTAGCTAAGGCAATAGCTGTGTAGGTGCTCAGATTCATGTTTGCTATGTTCATTTTCCCAAAAATTACAGTGCACATGCACTTTTGTGTGAGAATTCTTTCTTGCTCCTCAATTGGCTTGGAAGAGATAAACTCATCCAGCTTCTGAGACTTAAAAAGTTTTGATAGCAAGTGGCATTAAGGAATTCCTGACATCTTCTTCCTTGTAGCTACTGCATCTCTAAATCTTCCATATAGAATCCTTGGAAGATTGATTTTAGTTTCTGTGATCAAATAACACAAACAGAACTAGTGTAGGGCAGAGAGATTGTCCTTTGACCCAACTTTATGCAGAACCACCTTATTTAGCATTTGATGAAGAATACGAACCTCATCCTTCATCTCTACAGATTTCCATGAGAGTTTTCGTACAGTATCTTGTCTCATCAGCAAGGCAGCTATAACCTCAGAACCACCAAGGACCTTTTCCCACGATTCAGTAATCACTTCTCCTTCTTGAGGGCAGTTGATAGCTTCAGCTATGGTCTTCTCAGAGACGACAAATCTTCTCCTAACAACTGTAGCAAAAATTTCAGTGTCTGACACCAGAGGGTTCCTCCAGAAAGCTCTTATATGCCATCCCAGCCAGCGGCAGTAACAAACTTGCTTACATCCAAGTTATAATCTTTCAGAATCCCAAAGTCGAAATGATGTTCAATAGCAAGATTCAGTTTTTCAACATCAAAAGTTTCAGTTGAGGAGGCCATGGTTGAAGAAAGAAGGTAAGGGTTTGCAAGTCAGAAAACAGAGAGTTGAAGAAGGTTTGAAGACGAAGGTTAACGTAAAGTTTCCTCAGAGGGAAGGGTTTTAGTTTTAAAGGTTTTGAATTCCAACGGGTTTTCTTTTGCAAATAAATTAAAAAGAAATACTAACTCAGCAGAGAGAGAATATAAATGTAGTTAATAAATAATGTGAGAGTGGACGGGTTCAAGCAACAAAAACAGTATGGACGCGACATGTAGTGGACACAGTATGCAATGGATGCGGATTTAAAGACATGTAAAATGCTTGTAAGACATACATCAAAGACAGAATTTCTCATGTATGAATAACATATTTAATCCACAAACAACATGTTAAGATGTTTTCTAATAAAAATAAATCTGTCCTCAGCAACAGGTTTAGTAAAGATATCTACCCATTGATGGTCAGTATCCACAAATTGAATATCAAAAACACCTTTCTATACATAATCTCTTATGAAATGATGCTTGATCTCCATGTACTTAGCCCTAGAATGCAGTATTGGATTCTTAGACAGATTAATTGCAGCAGTATTATCACACATAAGTGGAATACTACTTACAAATACATTGTAGTCCTCCAATTGGTGTTTGATCCATAGAAGTTGTGAGCAGCAACTTGCAGCTGAATAAACTCAGCTTCAGCAGTTGATAAAAGCAATGGTACTTTGTCATTTGCTTGACCATGAGACGAAATTAGCTCCAATGAAGTGACATCCTCCACTGGTGCTCTTTCTTTCAATTCTGTCTCCAACATAGTCAGTATCACAAAAGCCAACTAATCTGTAATCTTCATTTTTCTTAAAACACAAAACCCAGATTAGTAGTACCTTTTAAGTATCTAAAAATTCTTTTAACTACTGATAAGTGAGATTCTCTAGGATCAGATTGAAATCGAGCAAATAAGCAAACACTGAACATAATATCAGGTATGGACGTAGTAAGATATAGAAGAGATCCTATCATACCTCTGTATACCTTTTGGTCTACCTTTTTCTCTTTATCATCTTTGTTCAGTATGGACGTGGGATGCATAGGAGTGTTCATTGGTTTGCAATCATCCATCTCGAACTTCTTTAAGAGTTCCTTTGTATACTTAGTTTGATGGATGTATACCTCGTCCATAGTTTGTTTAACTTGTAGTCCAAGAAGGAATTTGAGTTCTCCCATCATGCTCATTTCAAATTCCTTCAGCATTAACTTTGAGAATTCTTTGCACAGAGATTCATTAGTAGCACCAAATATAATATCATCAACATAAATATGTACTACTATGAAGTTGGATTTAATTGACTTTCTAAACAAGGTTGTATCAACCTTTCCTCCATTAAAGCCATTAGCCATCAAAAATGAACTTAGCCGATCATACCAAGCTCTTGGGGCTTGTTTTAGGCCGTATAAAGCTTTCTTAAACTTGTATACATGTTCAGGTTGGGTTTCACTCTCAAAACCCGGAGGTTGCATAACATAAACTTCCTCATTGATAAAGCCATTAAGAAAAGCACTTTTTACATCCATTTGGAAAAGCATAATATTATGATGTGCAGCAAATGAAAGTAAAATTCTAATAGCTTCTAATCTAGCAACAGGTGCAAAGGTTTCAGTATAATCTATACCTTCTTCTTGAGAGTAACCTTGTACAACTAATCTTGCTTTATTTCTGATGACCTTACCATTCTCATCAAGCTTGTTTCTATAAACCCATTTTGTTCCTATAACAGATTTATCTTTAGGTAGGGTTACCAGAGTCTAGACATCACTCCTCTCAAACTGATTTAGTTCTTCTTGCATTGCTAAAATCCAACCATTGTCCAGCAGAGCCTCGTCTACTGTCTTTGGTTCCAATTCAGAGACTAATGCAGAATCTTCTTGCTCTCTGAAGGTTGATCTGGTTCTTAGCTTATCACTTGGATTTTCAATGATTTGATCTGGTGAATGATAATTCTTGAAATGCCAAGATCTCTGAACATTGTCTTGTTGAGAGGTGGATGTTTCTGGTTGTTGAGAAATGTCTTCAACTTGATCATCAGTTTTAACTTCTGTTGTCTCTCCTAAGATGTTTAAATCAAGACCTGCAAAAGCTTCATCTAGCTCTGATAATTTCTTATCAGGCTGCTTGTCATCAAACTTAACTTGTATACTACTACTAGTGTTCTAGAATTGTACACCCTAAAGCCTTTTGATGTTTCAGAAAATCCTAGCAGGATTCCATTGTCTACTTTTGCATCAAACTTACCAAGTTGATCTTTAGTGTTAAGAATATCGCATTTACAACCGAAAGGATGAAAATAAGATATGTTGGGTTTTCGTCCCTTCCACAATTCATAAGGAGTCTTATTCAAGATTGGTATGTATATTATGTTCTGAATGTAGCAGGCAGTATTAACAGCTTCAGCCCAGAAGTGTCTAGGGACAGAGTTATCATTGAGCATAGTTTTAGCCATCTCTTGAAGAAATCTGTTCTTTCTCTCTACCACACCATTTTGCTGTGGTGTTCTTAGTATTGAGAAATTGTGAAGAATACCACTATCTTCACAGAACCTTTGAAATAACTCATTTTCAAACTCTCCACCATGGTCACTTCTGATTGAAGTGATACACATGCCTTTTTCATTATGTACACGTTTGCATAATACAGAAAAGACCTTGAAGGACTCATCCTTGTGAGCAAGGAACATAACCCATGTCCATCTAGTGTAGTCATCTACAATGACTAGACCATATTTCTTACCACTGATAGAAGCAGTCCTTGTTGGACCAAAAAGATCAAGGTGTAACAGTTCTAGTGATCTCTTGGTACTAACAATATTCTTAGATTCAAAAGAACCTTTGACTTGTTTTCCCATCTGACATGCATCACAGAGAGCATCAGATTTGTACTTAAGGTTTGGTAATCCTCTCACGAGGTTATGCTTATTTAGCTTTGAGATTAATCTCAAGCTTGCATGACCTAGCCTTTTATGCCAAATCCATCGCTCATCTACAATGGACACTAAACATGAGACTTTCTGATTTGAGAGGTCCTCCAAGTCAATTTTGTACAAATTGTTTTGCCTCTTAGCAGTGAATAAGATTGATACATCATTCTTCTTGACATAACACATGTTCTTATTAAAAGAAAAATCTTATCCACTATCACATAATTGAATTATACTCAGCAGATTGTGTTTTAAACCATTCACTAAAAGAATATTATCAACGGAGGGAAAAGGATGTTTACCAATTTTACCTATACCAGTGATCTTTCCTTTCTGGTTTCCTCCAAATGTCACCCAGCCACCATCCTTATGTCTAAGGTCTTGGAACATATACTTTTCTCCCGATGTGACGTGAGCATCCACTGTCCAAGTGCCAGGATGTCTGTTTCCTATTAATATGCAAATCTGCAACAGGTATTATCTTGTCCTTAGGTACCCAAAATGACTTGGGTCCTTTCATGTTAGTTTTCATTGGATGAGAATATTTAGTATGCCTGTTATGTATGCATCTATATGTAGAATGTCCACTTTTTCCACACACTTTACAAAAGGTGTTGGACGGGCCTGACTTGGCTTTAGCATACCTAGCTGGAGCTTTTGAAGCTCTTTGCTGCATAGGTGGTTTTGACTTATTGTAAGATGCCTCATGCTTCTTATTGTCATAACTAAGGCCAGATTTATCAAATGGTGACCTAGAATACCTTAGGATAAGACTAAGCTTATCTGAGCCTCCTACAAATTTTGACAGAGTGCTTGTCAAGTATGTTACATCTTGTTTCAGTTTTGCAACTTCACAAGAATTGTCAGGCTCACATTCAGATTGGTCAGTTAGTTTGACACTCTCTGATTTTAGCTTATCATTTTCTTGAGCTAAATTTTGTTTTTCAATGCAGACTCTATCATATTCTTTTGTTAATTTTGTAAATTTCTTTTTAAGACTTTTGTATTCATGAGATAGTATGGATCAGTCATGCAGTAATTCATCAAAGGCATTTTTGAGAGTAGAAGGTTCAGAATTTGTTACCTCACCATCATCAGTGTACTCATTTTCTGATGATGTGTCAGCCATGAGGCAAATGTTTACCTCTTCCTCAGCTTCCTCTTCCTCATCTGATGAGGATAAGTCCAAGTCCTCCCATGTAGCCATTAAGCCCTTCTTTTTCTTGAAGAACTTCTTCTTCTCTTTTAAGTCAGGACAGTCAGCTTTGAAATGGCCTGGCTTTTTGCATTCAAAGCACAGAGGTGGACCTTTTTCTTTGGAGTCTGATTTCTCCTTAGAAAATTTCTTGTTGAACTGCTTTCTCTTGAAGTTACCTTTCCTTCTCCACATATGTTGTATCTTTCTGGAGATGAAAGATAATTCATCTTCATCTGATCCTTCATCACTGTCTGAAGGTTTAGCATCATCTGAAGACTCAGTAGCTTTAAAGACTTTTGAAGAGCCGCTTTCTTTGCCTTTAAAGCAATGGACTTTCCCTTTCTGGAATTGTCTTCTTCATTTAGTTCAAGCTCATGAACTTTTAACTATCCTAGAAGCTCTTCCAGAGAGAGTGTGTTCAGATTCTTAGCTTCTTGAATGGCAGTGACCTTTGGTCTCCACTGCTTGGAGAGACTTCTCAGAATTTTTCTGATATGATCTATATTCTCATATATTTTTCCAAGAGATCTGAGACTGTTAGTTATTGTTTGAAATCTTCCAAACAGCTGATCTATAGTCTCATGATCAGTCATCTTGAAAAGTTCATACTAGTGAACCAGCATGCTTATCTTTGACTCCTTCACTTGTGATGAGCCTTCATGAGCAAGAGCCAGTGTATCCCAGATTTCTTTTGCTGTGTTGCAGCTGTGAACCTTATCATGTTCTGATCTGGTGATGGCACACATCAAGTAATGTTTGGCCTTGAGATTTAGTTGATGTTTAGCCTTTTGATTTACACTCCAATCTGCTCTAGCCAAGACTGCTCCATTTTCACCTCTTGGCTCAGAATAGCCATTCTCAATTAGTTCCCAGATGTCTAAGATCTGTGCATCTAAGAAGGCCATCATTCTCTTCTTCCAATAATCATAATCAGTTCCATCAAAGAGTGGAGGTATCTTGATAGCTTGTCCTTCTGCATCCATGGTTGTAAGATCGTACTTCCTCAGCACTTGTTAGATGCTCAACCCTTTCGAGGCTGAGCTCTGATACCATTTGAAGTTGACACAGGAAAACACAAGAAGGGGGGTTGAATTGTGTTTGTTAATATTTTTCGAAAACAACCTTTTCAAGAACAGTTTTCTCACACAATGATAAAGAGATAGAAGCAAACACACAGAAAAACAAACTTTTGAAAGAATAACAAATTCAAGTTCAAATCCCCACAGTTAGTATAAGAGACGTAAAACTAAAGAGATAAGGGATTAGAAGATTCACGTAAGTTGTTTTATCCTGGTTCACTCCTTTCCAACCAAGAGCTACGTCCAGTCCCTTCTACTTGAAGGTTTTCTCCACTATTCTCCAAATAGATTACAACAAGTATTCAACACCTCTCTAGGCTCACAAGTATTCCTTTCTTACCAAGCCTCTTCAGGCTCTACCTCTAACAAAGAGTTTTTGTTTTCTTTGATCTTCTAACTCACTATGTGTGAGAATATGAAAGTTTAAGATCAGATGAATATTATAGCAATATTTGACCTAAGATATTACAGACTTTTGCTTTCTGAAAGAATAAAAGAATGTTTGATCGCAAGAGATTTCTTGAGATTTCTGTATATGTGCAAATGTCCTTTCTTCAAAAGTCTTGGTCTTCTATTTATAGAGACATTGCTCTTCTCTTCAAATTCATCAATGGTTGTATTTGAATTTTTCCGTTTAGGGATAGAATCAACAATATAATATCCGTTGTGACTCAGCTTGTTCGTGGCCAATGTATGTGACAATATTCTTGCATGAAATGGGCAGACCTCGGAGCAAATGCAACTTGAAAAACTTTCTTGCCTTCCTTGTACAAATTCTAGCTATTCCAGCGTAAAGGTGACAGGGTACAAGTCGCTTTGCATTGTACTATATTGCTTTTTGCAATTCCTGATATGTACTATGTCTCTCTCATAGAAACAAGACAATAAAACCGTTAATAACATAAAAAGAAGGACAATCATATGTTTGAAATAAATAACAAACATTTGAAATAAATATTTCTATATGGTCGAGAAATAAATTCTGATTATATCAAGCATTCATTTTCAGTGAAGAGCTCGTCTACTTAAAAGGTGCGTCTATACGCTCGGAGCTAAAATTTTATTTAGCTCGTCCAGTGACGTGGCAAATTTTGCTCGTCTACTATCAAGTCTTTAGACATGCTACATATCTATGAAAGGCTTAAAATTTGCGTCTGCTGACGTGGCACAAACGCTCGTCTACCTATATGAGTAAAGAGCTCGTCCACATGCACTGTTCTATAGCTCGTCTATTCAGAATAGAGTGGAGCTCGTCTATTGGTACTGTTTAAGAATTTCGTCTACTAGAGCATATACTTTATATTTAAAATATACCATATATAAATTGAAAGGCTCGTCTACCCGGTTAGACGCGGATAAAGATTCTTAGGAGATTTCCTTATCAATACAATTTCGAATACCCTGTAAGACTTAGATAAGACTTGTTAGATCTTAATTGACACTTTTCCATACAAATTTAATCCTTTTTGTTAACATCAAAACTTAGAGATTATTTAATCCAAATTACTTTGGTTCCAACAACTTGTAACAGTGGTTGCCACAACCGCTGTTACAAGTGAGCAATTCGGTGGAGGGGAAAACTTGTAACAGCGGTTGGCCTAGCAACCGACGTTACAAGTGACATGTCACAGTGGTTAACCAACGACGTTACATGTCTTTATAACGTTAACATGAAAACTCAAGTCTCTCGCATCACTCCCGCGTCCTAACCCCTTCTTCTATGTTTCTTCCTCTTCTCAACAAAGCCATCGTCGTCTCTTGCAAAGCAACCGTCATCCATTGTCGTCTCTCTCTTTTTCTCCCCCACCCCCCCCCCCACCCCCCCTCTCTTTCTCCGTTCCAAAAGGAAGTCTTCCATCGCAAGGTAAGTACTACTTTTTGTTCCTCCACCGTCGTCATCTCCTTTTTGTTCTCCTTACCAAGCCCAAGCTAACAGCCAAACTCTTTTCTAGAATGACCATTCATTGATTTCTGATTTTGTCTTTAGGTTTTCATCTCAATTTCTGCTAGACCTTGAAGAATATAGGAAGAAACAACTAACAATGTCCCTCTCCCTGTACTCCGTAAACAAAGGTAACTCACTCTCTGTTCTCAGTTGTCCTCCACAGGGCTACGTCCAGTTTCTTGGCAGCACCAAGTTTTCAATATAAGTAATCAGATTACAGTACAAGTATTCTTTGCACACCTAGCCTCTCCAGGCTCAACACTCTTACAAGTATTATTTGCTCACCTAGCCTCTTCAGGCTCAACTCAAAAAAGAGTAAAAGTTTTGTGTATTTAATACAACTTGCAAATCTTTCTGATCACAATCAGAGAGTAGAATAAATATGAAGTATGAAAGACTGCGAATTAAATTCAAATGATTGAATGAATATTCAATGAAAGAATGAAGAAGTTAATGAAGTGAGTAAATGTTTCTTGTGCAGTGTTCTTAATGATATTCAACTTCTTGTCTTCATCTTCATGGTTTGGTCTATATAAAGACTTCAATCAATTTGATCCGTTAGGCACAGCTTCAGAAAGTATGTTCATTTGATTTGAGCTTCTGGAACACCATTAATGCCAAAGAGTCGTTCGGTGTAAACGTTAAATGCTTAGGAACGTTGATCTTTGATAAGGTTGTCCAAGAGTACACTTTATTCTGAGTAGTTGTTGTTTCAAAGTATGCAGCAGCAGGCTTCTTGTACTTGCAGTAGAGGTCTTTCCTCTTTTAGTGCAACACTCAGTTCACTTTCCAGAAATCACTCTTACTTTGTACTAAAACATGTAAAAAGTTATTGATGTAGTACAGAGATTGCGTGTTTATTCCTTAAAACCTTGAAACAAACGTTCTTTATTCTTTATCCTTTGTGTTGTTGTCCAGAGGTCGTCGAGATCCTTAAGGAAGGCATCTAATTTGAATAAGGTGACTCGGACTTCATTTCTGACATACTGACATTGTAGCTATGTTGGAAATTTAGACAGGTGCAAAGCAATCCAAAAAATTAGGCGGGTGCTTGTGTAGTCCAAAACTAGACGGGTGCAAAGCAATCCAAAAATTAGATGGGTGATCCACTGAGTCTTCTCCAGACAGATGATTCTTGCCACGTCATTCGAATCTTGACTGAGCGTTGACTTGGTCTGTGACTGTGTGGACTGAATTATTAGATGAGTGGTTTTTAGACGAGTCTAAAAAACTGGGCTCTACTAGAAAGTAGACGGGTCATAAAATAGACGGGTGATCTTTAGGTCTATTTTTCTGCACACTTATCAGACATATCAGTAATTTCATATGGTTCAATATTATCATACTTAAGGGCCCATACTTAATCTATTTGGAATCATCAAAACTTATAGAATCTACATACATGGAATGTGTCTTAGACTTATGAGGTCTCAACATTTTGCAAGGATGTGTAAGGAAATTTCCTTGATCTTTACTTTAGTTCATAGTTGTCAAAATCGGACCAGACCGGCCAGTCCGACCGGTTGGACCGGGAATCGGACCCATGTCCGGTCCGGAACATCCTAAAAACCGCCCTGTCATCGAACCGAGAGAAACCAGGTGGAACCGGTCTAGAACCAGGCAAACCGTTAAAAATCGGCGGTTTGAACGGTTTGTCCGGTTTGCAAATTCCTCATTCTTTTCACATCTTGTCTTGTTATTAGACACGAACAGGGAAGGGAAGGTAAAGAAGTTGGAAATAAGAGCAGAGAATCAAAAAGGCACGAACGCCGGTTGGTCAGAGAAACAGAAACACAGAAAATGTTGTCGACGATGATGATGATGATGGCAGAATCGTGATCACTCCAATATACGGCAGAAACGTCGCGACAGCGCCATCAATGATGATGATAGCAAAAATGTTGTCGTTGCTATCTTCAATAGGTACGGACGAAGACATAGCTCTCATCTCCCTTTGGGCAATGTTTTAGGCTTAGGATGGTAACTTAGACGTATTGAGCAATGTTAGGTTTAATTTTTGGCCTTGGACTATTTTTTGGGCCTTTCCAAGTTGAATCTATCTCTTTTAATCATAGAAATGTAAAAATGAAAAAGACAAAGCCCACTTTATGGTGGTTATTTGAATATTTTATTTAATAATTTTTCTGTTATATTATGTAAAATTGAAAAAAAAATGTTTAATTATAACTAGTTCGACCACAGTTCAACCACGGTTGAATCATTGAACTGTGAACCAGTACATTCACCTGTTCAATCACCGGTCCGATTTTAAAAACATTGGTTTAGTTATTATCCGTTTCAAAATGTGAAATGTCTTACACAAAAAACAAAAACTTCCGGATAGTAAAAAAAGATTACTGTTTTGTTTACAAAAATAAAGTACTTTTTTGTTAAATTTTTTTTGAAATTCGTTTTCAATTATTTTCACACTACTATATTAGTTATTGGTAAGCAGTTTAGGGTTCACACAAATAAATTAATCTTTTATTATGTAATTGTTTTTTTTTTTTTTAGAGAAAAGTTTAGGTGAGTTGGATCCCGGAGGCTCACCAGGGCCAGGGTAGGCCTCAAGGCTCAAAGAGCGCTTATAAAGGTACCTAAAGATTACCCACCAACGAGGTCCTCACATCGGCAGTGGGATTCGAACTCACGACATTGTGGGTTATGAGCCTTATCCTTACCAACTGGATCAACATTCATTGGCTGAACATACAAATCTTCACTTTAGTTATCAAATCCTTTGTAAAATATTTTTTTTAGATAAGCAAAAGTATATTAAGATGAGTAAAAGGGTGCTAAAACCAATATACAAAGAGTAACCAAAGAGCAAAAAGGAACAAGTAATGTAGTAGGTAATTTTTCAACTCCAAGCCAAAACTACTACAGGTTGAGGCGTTGAACAACTAACTGAACCCCGCCCAGATCAAAAAAATAAATAGCATAGCCCCAATAACACCCATAGTAGGAGTAATGATATCCAAAAGCAAAGAAATCTAAACCCTTCATAACCTGTACCTAGGCGCTACCCAAAGAAAACCAAAGTGAAAAAAGAACCCTTCATCACCTTGACCAAGTTCAACCATATCAGTAGCAATGGAACCCAACCACCGTGCTCCTCATCCCAAAAATGTGCATATCAAAGCTAAAAACCAGTTAGATTAGTCTAAATAACGAACATACAAGGCACAAGTTGAAGCCACAAATAGACCATCCACCAAATCAAAGTAGTTTCCTAATAAGAAAGCACAGTCCTTAAGTGAAATAAACCAACCACCAAACCACTGAAACATACAGAACTCCCCCAATGAATTGTGTAACCAACATGTGGTTGGTTCGAGTGATAATGAGTTCGGTACCCTTAAGCAAGTTATTGGGGTTTGACTCTTGCTTCTTATGTATAGAGAAAATCTGATTGGGAGGATGCAATATCCTTAAATGTTGTCGAAGTTCCTCGACAAAAATTAGTCATTGTTTATGACGATTAATACTTCGAACCAACAATATGTTGGAGGTATCTATGGTTCACCACCCTCCAAAGTGGAGTAGTGGGGCACCACCCAGCTGGCTTGATGACCACCAATGAGTTTGACAACTATATTAAAAAGTGTCAACAAGACTTTTCAAAGAGAGTGGTAGTCAAAGTTGTATATGATGAGTATTTTTCCATGGGAAATACATGTAAATCAGTAGTAGGCTTCAAAATATGTTAATTTACAAATCAACACCAGGAAAAAAAAAAGGTTTCCTCTTCTTCTTCCAGACATCATCAACACTCCTTCCATATCTTCAAACAATGAAGAACAGAACAATGAACTGAAGAAATAGAACAATGACAAAGTGAATAGAACAAATGAGAGTTCTTTTGTGCTTGCATCATAAGACCAGACAAATCAACACCAGGAAAAAAAAGTTGAGAAATTTATTTCCGGAATAGTGAATATTCAGCTAGGGGGATACTGGGTTTTATCAAAATGAGGAAGCGTCTGTTCTTGAAGCATTCAATCGCTCTTGTAACCATGATGGTATCTGTTTGCACTCTTTTGATTGTGATTGTTACAGTTCTCAAGCTTCCAGATGCTTCAACCAAGATTAGTGAAATGGGGTTTTACCCAACAATCACCAGATCCAGAAAAGTCATGCCAGGAATAGCCACGACGGATGAAAGAACAAAACAAAGTGTGTTAGTGACAGTCGTTTGGATTCAAGCAATCTCAGGGAACAACTACACCTTTTCCAATTATTCGGATGCTCTAAAATCGTTGATGCATCTCACCTTCTTTCCGGTGGGGAACCTTGGCTGTGTGGAACAGAGCCATAGATTTTCTATAATCAATGTATTTGGGAAATATGTAATTTGAAACTAAATGGATGAAATACGGTATATCTTTGACTAGCTCAATGGTATAATACTAGTTGAAAAGTCAAGATAGACATCATGGCAAAATAATTGGCTATGAGAATGCCATGTAGGTGGTGTGCACCACTACTCCACTTTGGAGGGTGGTGCACCATAGAAGGCACCCAACATGCTAAGCTAAAAAATATGAATTGTGTAACACTCAAAAAACCGAACTTCGAGATGCTATGATTGTCAAAGAAGTTGGCTAGTTGGTGGCATCTACGGTGAAGCAGTTAACAAACTGCTACACCGATGTTTCACTTATTGTGACCGTTAGATTTAATGATAAAATATTTAATGGTCCAGATTTGATACTCCAAAAAAAAAAAGTTACCTTCAACCAGTAATACGGGTAACAAGAAAAATGAGAAAGACAATTTTATCCTTGTCCCTCTAAACCCTCTTCCTCCATCGTCCACCCCACCATCCACTGGTGGTTGGCGGCGGCGAGGCGAGATTCCGCCTCCTCTCTCCTCCGCCATCCCCACCCACTCTCTCATCTGCCATCTCCATCCCCTTCTCTGTCATCCCCACCCCTTCCCCTCCTCCACCACCCCATTCTTCGACAACCCACAAGTCCGAATACCACCACTATGGTTGCAGGTTCAAGCTTTTAAATAGAATAAAAAATTTGGAACGCGGTGGTTCATCTCTGACTTGCCGCCTTGCTTTGCGAGCCAGATCTCCTCCCTTTTTTCGCACGCCGCCATCTTTTCTGGCCATGTTCTTTCTCTGTACGCTCTGTACGGCATTAGGATCTGGGTTGCAGTAGTGGAGGAGCGCGGAGCTCGCGGTGGTGCGTCACTGCCACCTCCATCAACTGGCGGCAATACTCCTCCGAGGCCACAGTCTCGGAGCTCGCCGCCTCCTCCTCTTTCCAGAGAGCATACTCCCTTTCAACCCCGAGAACTCCTTTGACCAAGCAAGTAGTTCATTTGTTTCCCAGATCTACAACGAAAAATACTGATTGGTGGGGTTGGATGGAAATTTGTCAGATCTGGAACGAAAATAGTGATTGGTGGGGGTGGTGGTTGAACTTTCAGATCTGGGTTGAGAGGAAGAGGAGTGAAGACAGTGGCATGGTGGTGGTGAGAGGGGGTGGTGAGGTTGACGAGCGGCGGCGGGGTTTTCCGACCAGTGGTGGTTGTGGGTGGGTGGCTAACAGTGGTGGCAGAAGGATGGGAGTGGAGGAGGGGAAGGGGATGGGGATGGGGATGAGGGTAAAAATGAACTTTCAAAAATAAAAGAATTATAAAAATAAAAATAAAAACCTAGAAACTTATTATTGTAGGTTCAGAAACTGTAACACCGGTGTAGCAGTTGTGTTAATACTACATGCTAGACGCCACCATTTTGGTTACAAAATTAAAGTACTTCTTTTATTTATTATTTCTTGGACTTTTTTTTTTCCAATTTTCACACGTTAATCTTTCTAATTCGAATCTTTCTCTTCACCTTTTATTTTAATTGACCTATAAATAAAATAATTATAAAGTAGGGTTAAATCAAATAGAATAACTATAAATATAATAAATTTATAAAATTTAATGGTATTATGTATATCTAAATGGTGCACATCAGTATATTTAGTTTGTTCTTACATCTATAACTTAAATTTATCGATTATTACACTTGTTAAATAATTTCTTATTATTAGTCACAAAAAAAAATTAATTTCTTATTATATACAAATTTATTGTTTTTTTAATTTAATTTTGATATGTATTTTACAAGGATATGTAGGGAATTTTCTAGATCTTCACTTTAGTTATTAAATCCTTTTAAAAATGTGAACTATGTAACACAAAAAACAAAACTTCCGGATAGTCAAAAAGGTGGTGAATTCTAGCATGAAGTAGGGTGTTTATGGGTATATCGGTATACCCCAAATTTTCATGTGAAAATTCTTTTTCACCCTCCATTAACTTATTCTTCCTAACCTTTACCACCTCAACAGTGAACAGTGTCCCCACCGACCAAGCTACCCACTTTTCGACCGCAATCTCCTCAACGGCGTCGGTTGCCTTTCCTCCATTCCCACCACCGACATCGAAACGCAGGCTCAGCTTCGTCGTTTATCTCTCAGGAAGCTCATGTTCGAGGAAGAGCGAGAGGCGGGGGGTTCATCATGTTCCTCTTCGGACGACGGCAACGAGCTCAACGACTTGGCCCCGGAAACGTACTGCGTGTGGACCCATACAGATATGAACGCACCATAACTACCACCCGTGCCGCCGTCTCCATGCCGCCGCGAATCAGCCCCACTTCGAAATGATCGGATCTAGATCTGAAGTCGGTGCCACCGTTCTCACGCCGCCATGAACCAGCCCCACTCCGAACGTTCGAGCCCAGATCGTGACGCTGGAATCTATAATCGCGACGTCGCCACCTCCCTATTGATCGTGACCCCGAGCTCCGCCGTCTCTCACTCCGCGAACTCCACCCTCTCTTTCTCTGCGAGATCTCTCACCAGACGTTCCTCAGAGGCTCAGATCAGATATGTCCTCTCCACTATGTCGGAGTGCCGTCTCCGTCCTCTCCTCCACCGCATCGGAGTGCAACTGCCGCGCCGTTCGCACTTTAGCCACCGTCCGTTGCTGTACATCTGGGAAGCGCCGTCGTGGATAGGGATAAAGGTGATGGTAGCTGCTGGTTGGAAGGCTCTTCAGGAGGGTTTGGACGGTGGGAGGGGAGGGGTCAAGGGTAATCTGGTATTTTTCAAAATTTTTTGTTTTTTATTTTTTTTTGCTTCAATAAATCTGGACTGTCCATTTATTTAATTATTATATCCAACGGTTTAAAATCGTCCACAATAAAAAACTTGGAGTTTATACCGGTTATACCAGTAAAACTGGTACGTCATACTAGAATTCACCCAAAAAGGTGGCTGTTTTGTTTACAAAAGTAAAGTACTTTTTTGTTCATTCTTATTTATGAAATTTGTTTTCAATTTTCGCACTACTATATTAGTTATTGGTTAGTAGTTTAGGGTTCACACTACTAAATAGATTTTTTATTATGTAATTGTTGTTAGGACATACAAATCTTCACTTTAGTTATCAAATCCTTTTTAAAATATGAAATGTGTAACCAACATATGGTTGGCCTGAGTGATAATGAGTTCTGTTCTCTTAAGCAAGTGGTTGGGGTTTGACTCTTAACTTTTATGTATAGAAAAAATCTAGTTGAGAAGAGACAATCATTAAATGCTGCCTAAGTACCTCAACGAAAATCAGTTATTGTTTATGATAATGACTACTTCGAACCAATAACATGCGAAACCTAAAAAATATAAATCACTAACACTCAAAAAACCAAACTTGGGGATACTATGATTGTCAAAGAAGTTGGCTACTTTATTTACAAAATTGAAGTACATCTTTTAATTATAATTTTTTTTTTTGGGAAATTTGTTTCCAATTTTTACACGTTAATCTTTCTAATTCTAATATTTGTCTTCACCTTTTATTTAAATTGGCCTATATAAAGTACGGTTAAATCAAATAGATCAACTATAAAATATAATAAATTTATAAAATTTAAAGGTATTATATACATATATATATATATATATATATATATATATATATATATATACATATATATATCTAAAGTGTGCACATCAGTTATATTTAGTTTTATCTTACATGTATATCCAGTCCTCAAAAAAAAAAAACTTACATCTATAACCTAAATTTATCCATTATTACACTTGTTAATTTAATTTCTTATTATATACAAATTTATTGTTGTTTTTAATTTAATTTTGATATACATTTTGCAAGGATATGTAAGGAAATTTCCTTGAGGTTCACTTTAGTTAATAAATCCTTTTCAAAATGTGAAGTGTGTAACACAAAAAAATAATAATTCCGGATAGTAAAAAAGATGACTGTTTTTTTAACAAAAATAAAGTACTTTTTTGTTAATTTTTTTATTATTATGATATTTGTTTTCAATTTTCTCACTACTTTATTAGTTATTGGTAACCAATTTAGGGTTCACACTACTAAATTAATTTTATTTTGTAATTGTTGTTAGGACATAAAAATCTTCACTTTAGTTATCAAATCCTTTTTTAAATATGAATTGTGTAACCAACAAGTGGTTGGTCCGAGTTGTAATGAGTTTGGTCCCCTTAAGCAAAAGTAATTGGGGTTCGACTCTTGCCTCTCATGTATGGAGAAAATCTGGTTGGGAGTAGGCAATCCTTATATGTTGTCCAAGTTATTCGACGAAAAATTAGTCATTATTTATGACAATGAGTACTTCGAACCAATAACGTGCTAACCTAAAAAATATGAAATGTGTAACAATCAACAAACCAAACTTTGGGATGCTATGATTGTCAAAGAAGTTGGCTATTTTATTTACAAAATTGAAGTACATCTTTTAATTATTATTTTTTAGAAATTTTTTCACACGTTAATCTATCTAATTCTAATCTTTCTCTTCACCTTTTATTTAATTTGACCTATAAATAATATAATTATAAAATAGGGTTAAATCAAATAGAATAAATATAAAATATAATAAATTTATAAAATTTAAAGGTATTATATATATCTAAATTGTGCACATCAGTAATATTTAGTTTTATCTTTCATCTATAACTTCAATTTATGAATTATTACACTTGTTAATTTAATTTCTTATTATGTTCAATTTTTTTTTTTTAATTTAATTTTGATATGTATTTTGCAAGGATATATAAGGAAATTTCCTTGATCTTCCCTTTAGTTATTAAATAAATCCTTTTCAAAATGTGAACTCTGTAACACACAAACAACAAAACTTCCGGATAGTCAAAGAAGATGGCTGTTTTGTTTACAAAAATAAAGTAGTCTTTTCTTGTTTTATTTTATTTTTTGTGAAATTTGTTTTCAATTTTCATACTTCTATATATTAGTTATTGGTAAACAATTGTCGAATTTGAAGGTCCAACACGTTGATCTTGAACTTCATTGGAGTATAGTGAGTGTGTGGTATGATGACAGATTCAGCATCCAGCTCTTCCTTTTCCTTCGGCTACGGATGGACATACGATGTGTTCCTGAGCTTCAGAGGCAAAGATACTCGGCTGGGTTTTACTGGCAATCTCTACAAGGCTCTATGTGACAAGGGAATCCACACATTTATTGATGACGAGCAGCTTCAAAGCGGGGATCAAATCACACCAACACTTTTTAAGGCAATTCAAGAGTCCAAGATTGCCATCCTTGTGCTTTCTGAGAACTATGCTTCTTCTTCATTCTGCTTGGATGAGCTAGTCAACATCCTTCACTGCAGCAACAAGAAAGGTGCATTGGTTTTGCCCATTTTTTATGACGTGGATCCTTCAGATCTACGACATCTGAAAGGTAGTTATGGAGAAGCACTGGCTAAGCATGCAGAGAGGTTCAAGGATATTGTGGAGAAACATGGAGAGGTTGGAAAATTGGAAGATGGCTCTGCACCAAGTAGCAAACCTGTCCGGCTGGCATTTCGAACATGGGTGGGTACCCCATCTCACCATTGTTTTATTCATTTTCATTTCTCTAATGATTTACAGAAAACAAATGTTTGTTAGTAATTGAATATCATACAGACGGTTTGATTTGTAATAATTAATAATGTAAGTTTCAAGACATGGATATGATACATTTACTATGATCTATGATTGAGCAGGAATGGATATGAATACGAGTTTATTGGGAGCATTGTTGAAGAGGTCTGTAACAAGATTAATCGTCATCCTTTACATGTTGCTGATCACCCGGTTGGACTGGAGTTTCAAGTGTCGCAGGTAAACTCGCTTTTGTATGGTGGATTTGATGATGGAGTCCGCATGGTAGGGATCTATGGAATTGGTGGAATAGGTAAAACTACACTTGCTAGAGCAGTTTATAATTCGATTGCTTACCAATTTGAAGGTTTATGTTTTCTTGAGGATGTGAGAGAAAATTCAAAGAATCGTCATGGCTTGGTACATCTCCAAGAGGCTCTTCTTTCTGAAATAGTTAGAGAGAAGGATATCAAGTTACGAAGTGTCAGTCAAGGAATTCCAATAATAAAGCGTAGGCTCCGACAGAAGAAGGTTCTTTTGGTTCTTGATGATGTTGATGAACTGGAGCAGTTGAAGGCAATTGCGGGTGGGGCTGATTGGTTTGGCTCTGGCAGCAAAGTCATCATTACAACTCGGGACAAGCATTTGCTAAAAAGTCACGGGGTTGAAAGAACATACGAAGCAGCAGAGTTAAATGAGAAAGATGCTCTTGAGCTGCTTAGTTGGAATGCTTTTAAAACTGACAAAGTTGATCCAAGTTACTTGGACCTTTTAAGCCGTGCAATAACTTATGCTTGTGGCCTTACATTGGCTGTGGAGGTAATAGGTTCCAACTTGTTTGGAAAAACTACAGAAGAATGGAGATCTGCATTAGATCAATATGAAAGAATTCCTGACAAACGAATCCAAAATATACTTAAAATTAGTTTTGATTCTCTGGACGAACATCAGCAGAATTTTTTTCTTGATATTGCTTGTTGCTTCAAAGGACGTGGTTTGGCAAATGTGAAAAAAATACTTTCTGCTCATCACGGTGTCTGCCCAGAATATGGTATTGGAGTCTTGTTTGCAAAGTCTCTCATAAAGATTGATGAGTATGGTCGTGTGACATTGCATGACTTGATAGAGGACATGGGTAAAGAAATTGTACGACAGGAATCATCAGAAGAGCCTGGAAAACGCAGTAGGTTATGGTTCCATGAGGATATAATTCAAGTTTTAGAAGGAAATATGGTAAGGCAGATATACATGGTATAGTTTTTTCATAATTTTATCTTTTGATTATTATGTGTCAGACCACATTATACTTATGTCTCTGTTTTCAATTTCTTGTTGACTATCATGTCGCTGTCTTTTTCTTCCCTTTATGATAAGTAAACTTCTCTAAACATGCATGTAAAATTTCTAACATATGTATTCATGTGGTATGATTGACTCGTGGTTTTGTGTTAAAAGGGAACAAGTAGAATTCAAATCATAAATCTGGATTCCCTCACATGTGAAGTAGACTGGGATGGAAAGGCCTTCAAGGAGATGGAAAACCTCAAAACACTTATTATTAGAAATGTTTGTTTTTCAAAGGTCCTGAACATCTTCCAAACAGTTTAAGAGTGCTGGAATGGCAGGGATATCCTTCAACGTCCTTACCATCTGATTTTTATCCAAAGAAACTTGTCATACTTGATTTGCCCCTAAGTGATCGCTTAATGCCACTTGAGTTGTCCATGTCAAAGAAGGCAAGTATAATAAGTTTTTTTTTTTTTCTCTGGTGTTGTATATCATTAACTTCAGTTTGAGAAAATTCATTTGATACGTTTCGTTTTTTGGCAGAAGTTGGTGAATCTGACGCTTTTGAATTTTGATGAATGCCGATCAATAACAGAGTTACCTGATGTATCTAGTGTCCCAAATTTAGAAAACTTATCATTACGTAACTGTTGGAATTTAATTAAAATTCACGAATCGGTTGGATTTCTGGAGAAACTTAAATTCTTGGACGCTATTAATTGCAAAGGGCTTAGGACTTTTCCGCCCATCAAGTTGACATCTCTTGAAAATTTTCAACTTTTGGGCTGCTCATGTCTTGAGAGTTTTCCAGAAATATTAGGAAAGATGGAAGCTATAACAAGTGTTTTTTTAAAAGACACTAGCATAGAAGAATTGCCGGCTTCAATTCAATATCTTACTAAGCTTGAAAGCTTAGGAGTGAGCAGCTGTGGAATGTTTTACTTACCAAGTACATTCACAGCACTTAACTCGTTGCATCTTTCCGATCTTTGGTTACAATTACCTAAAGAAGACAATGGAGAAGAAAGAGTGAGCTCAATTTATTCATCAAACTTGGAAGCTATTTTTCTGACAAATTGCCACATATCAGACGATTTACTTCGGAAAGGTCTCATTTGGTTTGCCAATGTGAAATCTTTAAACATCCGTGATGTTAATTTCACTATTCTTCCGGCATGCATAAAAGAATTCGCCTTTTACGGTCTCTTAATTTGGATTATTGCAAGCTTCTTCGACAAATTGAGGGGATTCCACCCAACTTAAAAACATTCACTGCAAGAGGTTGCACCTCCTTGAACGATTTAGACCTCACACTTCTTCCTGCATGTACCAAAGAATGTCATTTCTTGAAGCAACTTATTTTGGATGATTGTGTGAATCTTCAAGAAATTATAGGAGTTCCGTCCAACATAGAATTTCTATCTGCCTTTAATTGCAAATCCTTGACTTCCTTGTGCGGAAGCATGTTACTGAATCAGGTTACTCTTGTTTTTTCTTTTTTGTATTTGATTTTATAATTGATAGTCAAGTTGACTCCAACTCTACCCATGATATTTGCTGACAGGAATTGAATGAAAGGGCTGGATTCATGTATGTTTTGCCAGGGACAAGGATTCCAGAGTGGTTTGAGCACCGTAGCAGCGGACCGTCAATTTCTTTATGGTGTCGCAACAATTTCTTCCCTACCATATCTCTCTGTCTTGAATTTGGAGAGAGGAATCATGATCCTTCATCGTCACTCGTATTGGAACTCAAATTGGTCATAAGCAACTACAACCGAATTAAACCAAAAGTCTATTGGCCGCAGGATCTAGCTGGTAATATATTTATTTTTGATAAATTACAGATAGATGACGTGGATGACGAACTTTTAGAAAAAGAATGGAATCATGTGGAGGTTTCTGTTTCTCTTTCTGAGCATCATTTATGGAGCCAGTGGCTGGATTATATTCCAGAAGATAAGACTGAAGGTTACTGGTGGGTCCCAAAGGAGATTTCCCCAGAGGAAATGTTTCCCATACAAATTGGGCTCCACGTAGTCAAACAAGAAAGTTGCATGGAGGATATTCGATTCACCAATCCTTGTAAAAGGGGCAAATTAAATGATCTCACCTCAGAATGAAAAAAAAAAAGCAGTTGCCCCTGACAGAAAGGCATAGATTGGTAAAAGTTCTTTTCTTTCAACATAATTAGTTAGCTTGTAGGAATGTATGTGTGTATTAACTTGGTGAAATTCCAGGCTTCATTAGGATTTCATAGATAATTAATATTATCATGGGAAATCATTGAAGATGTCTACTTTACTATTTGTTTGTAGAGCAATGAATGGTTTGCTATTTTTCTGCATTAAACATTCGGATCAGAACTCAAAAAAAAAAAAAAATTAAAAACTCATAATGTGATGTTTAACTTGTGACTGTCCTGTTCCATGGTTAATAAGTTGATAGACTCTTTTTTGTTCGTTTATCAATACTAATTGACTACTGTGACAGAATTTTATACTACTGTAAAGACCAATCTAATTCTGATTCCTTGCAAATCCATTTTTTATATTGACTTGTTGTTAAATGCCTGATAACTATTGAAAGTAATAAGTTGAGAATAGATGACCTGACCTGATACAAGAGATGGGTAGAGATTTTGTTTGGCACGTCTCACTGTCAAATCTTTAAGTATTATCTGGTACTTGCTTTTCCTTCTTTCTTGTTTATTTCTTTTACATGAATTATATGTAGTTACTACATATGACTTTAACCCTATATGCCTGCACAACAATAAGATGAGACATGAAAACTTTGAGAATGTCATGCATTATTATAGTGGTGAACTGATGAAATTGAAGGAATAGTGGTGAACTTCCCCCCAACAAATTGTGCAATGGGGTGGTGATGCCTTCAAAAGAATAACAAGCATTAGAATACTTTTAGTTCAAAATGCACATTTCCCTAGCGAATCCAAGCACCTTCCAAATAGTTTATGATTGCTTGACTGGAATAAATATCCCCCATCATCTTTGCCATCTGATTTTCATCAGCCCAATAATCTCTTGCTGTGACTTTACTCGTGTTCCGACGGCGGAACGAGATTAAAGATATGTTAGATCAACTAGGGTTTTCAGGGTATTAGGGTAATACAACTAGGGTTTTGTTATGGAAGATGAGCCTCCTTCTTTCATGGATGCCCCCCCTTATATATGCGAAGGAAGAGCTCTTTTCCGTATGTTGTGTGGTCTTCCTTTCCTTGCCGTTAGCGGGTATTGCGGACGCGGGCGTCGTTCGTAGGGCCTCCAGTATTCTTGCGACGCGTGTCCCCTTAAAGGACAGTCGTACAATTGCCAGCTAGCATTTGAGACATGTATCATAGAGAACATTCTAGTACATTCGCGTGCAATATCCATGCGACGTTTGCACTACTCGAGTGTTGTGAGGACTCTTGGCAAATTGCCAAGAACAAAGGCCAGGGGACCGACCGAATAGAAGTCCCGAGTAGTGTACCCAACCCGAGGTGTCCGAGTAGGCACTATGCTCGGCCTCGTTCCTGGTATATGTACTCGACCTAAGGCCGAGTGGTGGTTCTCGGTACTTCCACCCGAGTAGGGGTACTCATCTTTGTGGCCGAGTGATGGTTCCCGGTGCTTGTAGACCGAGTAGTGGTACTCATGTCCGAGTGGTATGTAACACCCCGTTTTTCAGAAGTATTTTTATAAAGCTGGTTTTATTAAGTTGGAATTGTTGGTTGAGGGCTTAGTGGGATTTTTGGCTTAAAAGTCCCTTTCTGGTACATGAGCACGTCCGTGCTCATTAGCCAGCACGCCCGTGCTCAACAGTGAGCACGCCCATGCTCATTGTGTGGACCGTGTCTCGCTAACACTAAGTCCAGCACGACCGTGCTTGATGAAGAGCACGACCGTGCTCAGGTCCGATTTTTATAAACGTGCACAGAACCGAGGGTTAACGTCATAACCCTAATTGTGGCGGCTGCTGCTACCTTGTTGCGGTCAGAACTCACTCTTCCCCTATTTCCTCTTCTCCCTGTGCTATAGTGGAGTTTTGGAAGCTGATTGGGAAGCCCTGTGCATCTGTTTTGGTATAGAGGTAATGTCCCTTTCCCTTTTATGGTTTCCTTTTCATGGTTTGAATTAGGAAACTGATGGTTGGTTGTGTTCTGTTTGTCCAAGGTTCGTTTTGGGTGTGAGCCGCCTAAAGGGAAGGAACCGGTTCGTTGTTTAGGACGCTGATAGAGCTACCTTCAATCTAGGTATGGGGAGAAGGGTAGTGTAACCATAGGCTCGGATTAGAGTAAAGTAAAGGGGTTCCCATAACCCCGGCTTGTTGTGTGAATATCTGTTTTATATATATATGATTCGTTGATTATTTTGATAACATGTTAGTAATTGGTAATATGTTAATTATATGCCTTTGTTCATGATATTGGTTTGTGTTTATGTTGTTGTGATGGCTATGAACATGATAATAATGTTGAGTTGATGTTGTTGATGAGTTTAATCCTTAAAACGTATTGATAACTGACTTAGGACGATTAATGGATTAAACCCTAGAAATTGGTTAAAACTTGGTTACTGTTCCTGCCCAGAACAGCATTGTCGCACGATGAGCACGACCGTGCAGAACAGGGAGCACGACCGTGTTGCCAGTTGCATTCTGGAAAATGCCCGCGCTGTTTAGCACGGTCGTGCAAGACAAAGAGCACGACCGTGCTGCTGAGCACGACTGTGCTCAATAGGAAGCACGACCGTGATTCACTTAAGGGACAACACGCCCTTCACGTGGTTAAGCACGATCGTGTTGGGGTTTAAGCACGACCGTGCTCACCCCTCCTGAACAGAATCTGAATTAAGGACTTTAAGGGGTTTCAAACCCCATTCCCCCAATAATAATGAGTTGATTAGACAACTTGGCTAATGTCTACTAAAGATAATTAAAATGATGAGATGATGAGGTGTTGAGTTTGATAAGTTGGTGCCCATTGGGTACTGCAAGCTGATGAGCTATGCCTTGGTGCTTTTGACCAAGGAAGCCTTGACCCCATGGTTTTTGGTCTAAGGTGTTGTGTACCTTGGTGGCCGAGAGTTTGCCCCAGGTATTGCGGTCAATTCCGCTAAAGTCCTCAGGTAGATTCCGTGAGGCAAGTTATTGAGGTCGATTCTGCTGTTGTCTTCTGTCGATTCCGTTGGAGTTATGGAGGTGGCGTTGCCGTTGTTGTTGTGTTGCATACGCATTGCATCGGAGTTGTTGTTTAGGGATGTTCGACATAGGGGAGGTCGTCCTAGAGTACGGCGATCTGGCCATCCATGGTTGGAGTAGATTCTTCTTGTGCCCCGTGAGGAGGCATTCGTTGGTTTGATGCGTTGGCTATCTAAGGAGTAGATTCTCCGGCGTTGAGTAGATTCTCAATGTGGTTATTTAGCTCCGAAGTCATCCATCCCGAGTTTAGTGGATCCACATGCATTGTTGGTTCAGCGGAGTAGGACTGCATTGCACTACATAGCATGTTGATTGTTGATGTTGTTGATGTATGCTTATGTTGGTGCAATATTTGTATGATTTAGTTTACTTCCTACTTCCTTGCTATTATGTTTACATGATTCTTACTCCCTATGTTTGTTTGTTGTTTGTTGTTGGCCTGATTGGCACCTTGTAGAGGATGACGAGCAGCCCGGAGAGGAGTGACTCTGAGGAGCCGCCACTCATAGTTAGGGCTAGTTTCATGTTCAGTTAGTTTGTTTGTTTTTCAGTTGTAATTCCGTGGATTTTATTCCGGAACGGGTTATACCAGCTCTGTATGTTACATCAGGGTTGGGATATGTTTATTTGTTTGTTATGATTTAATTGTTTTAAACTTATTTTTATTTTCCGCATTTGTAAACTGGTTCATGTGGGACTTTTCTACCTATGGACAAATATTTTACATTATTCATTAAATGCATGTTTTCCATTTAAATTGTTTCTTTTTAAATGCCTTATAACATGCAGGGTAGAAGGGTGTCACATGGTAGACCACCTCTTCTCGGCTGGTGGGTCCCTACTTGGTCCGACTGGGCTAGGGTGATTAATATGCTCCACATCCGAGAGTAATGAGTCGGGTTCTGTCCCTGACAGGAACATCTAGTGGGTAACGTGCGATGGACACTTGAGATACCCGGCCTTCTCCGAGTGGTCTGACCGAGTACCGAGTACTTCATCTCGCTGTATACCCGAGTAGATTGCTCAGGTAATCAGGTAGAGTTGTTAAGGTCTCGATCCGAGTACGTCGAGTGTGTTCTCAGGAAGTTTCCTAGGTCCCGACTGCGGACTGGGTACTTGGCCGAGTATTGGGTAAGTACTCTTGGCCGAGTACTGGATAAGCACTCGAGAAGCTTGGCCGAGTACTGGCTGGGTAAGTACTCGAGAAGCTTGGCCGAGTACTGGGTAAGTACTCGAGAAGACTCGGTGGGTAGTGTTCTCGTTTGGGGAGTGGGTAGAGTCGGCCAAGACTCGGAGCCGAGTAAGTAGGGTACTCAGTCAAGGAGTTCTCATTCTCGGGCAAGTGCATTCCTTCTCATTCTGGCCAAGTAAGTGGGTTACTCTGTCCTTGGTATCCATTAAGTCGGGCCTTAACCCTCATGCCTGGCTTGTGCTCGAACCAGACCTTGGCCAATGTTGGGCCGTTGTCCCGGGTCGTACGGGTCGCTTGTCTAACCCAATAGTAAATTGGGCCGGGTGCAAACCCGTGGTAGGAACATAAGCCCCCTAGCTTTGAGCTGTGTACAGCGAAAAGGCTATGATTGATGTTCTCCTTCTCGACCCAGAGTAGTGCGTGGTCATGAATATTAACCTTTAACTTCTCGGCTCCGATTTGGACTTGTGTCCATTGTTTGATGGAAGCCTTAGTCAGGTGATTGCTCTAGTGGTTCCTCTGAAACTTGGTTATTGTGACGCTCCTATGGTTAAATTGCCCGGGAACTTTGGTCAGTCAGACTTCTCCGTTTAATATTTGAGATGTGCTATCTCGGGAACCTTCGGTGCATTTGAAGATGTGCTTCTGGAGTCACCCGAGCCGGCTTACATGCCTAGAAGCGTTTGACTGAGTATCGAGTACGTTTTGGTCCGAATAAGCTGCCATTCTTGGGTATATGTTGTACTAAAAGGCCACCTACACCGAGTAGGTTGTATGCTAGTACATTCGGCGGAGGTGATAGGGAGACGCTTGAGATGCTCGATATTCTACAAGAGGTTTGACCGAGTACCGAGCACTTTGCCCTGCTATGTACCCGAGTAGATTGCTCAGGTACTCAGCTGGGTTCTCATGCGGGGTTTTCGACTTTCCCTGGTGTATGAACTGCTCGCTCGAGTACCGAGTAGGCAGAGTACTTGGTCGGAATTCAGGTAGAGTTGTCAATTACTCGGGTCCGATTATGTCGAGTGCGTGTGGCACTAGGCCGGGTGTGCTCTTCCCTCAATCAAGGTAGTAGCTCGATTAGCCACATATGCCCGAGTGTGTCACCCTATTCTCGGGGTGTGTACGCTATGGTTGGCTTGAGGCCCAAGTCGGGTGATCGAGGTTCTGTGTGCCCATCAAGGGCTCTTGGCCGAGAACCAGGTGTGTTTTCGGGAAGTTTCTCGGATCCTGAGCTGGAGCTATTGTTTGACCAAGGCAGAGATCTGTTACTTGGGAGCCGGAGCTCAATCTTGGTCCTGGGAGCAGGAGCTCGACCATAGAAGAGAGCCGAAGCATAATCTTAAACTTGGGAGCTGATGCTCGACCAAGTTGGGGAGTCGGAGCTCGACCATGGTAGAGAGCCGGAGCTTAACCTTGAACTTTCCCGGAGCTCGACCAGGTAAGGGAGCCGAAGCTCGAATATGTTAGGGAGCCAGGGCTCGACTTGTGAGTTTTGAGGGAGCCGAAGCTCGACCTCGACTTTACCATTTGGTGATGGGGCTTTTGGTTCTCTAGTCTTTCGCATTTGTTTCTTCTCAATAGTGATGCACTAGTTTGCTCCCGACTTGATGTCTTCAAGTAACTTGGAGTTTATTATTTCTATTGAAGAGTTCTCTCCCGACTTGATTTCTTCTAGAAACGTTTCGACTTGGTCTTCGTCCTCTAGGAATATTTCTTGGAGGCTTGTCGGGCTTGTCCCGACACGATTTGAATAAGCAGGCTCATGGACTGTGCCTGGCTTAGTTAAGGGAGCACAGGAGCTCCACCTTGGTCTATTTCAAAGGGGTTTATCCCGACTTAAAAAGGAAAGGTTGACCAAAGTGCTACTAGATTTATCCCGAGAAGGAGCTACTAGATTTTGCCGGTTGCACCAAAGTGCATTCTTCCGTCGTGTCCTAAAAGGACTTGTATTTCATTTAACCATCAACTAACCTTGTTCAAGAAGGGAAAAGCTTCGATGTTTCCTCTGCCGAGTAGGGAGCCGAAGCTCGACCAAGTTGTTAGACCGGGGTCCAACTACCAGGAGTAGGACCATGTTGGGAAGCACGGAGCTTCAACCGAGTTGGGGGCCGTAGCTCAACCAAGTCACTGGATCGGAGCCCAGTTGCCGGGAGCCGGAGCTCAACCAAGTAGCCGGAAGCCGAAGCTCAACCGAGTAGGGAGCTGGAGCTCAACCGAGAAGGGGAAGCGCGAAGCTTTCAACGGAGTGCGGGAGTTGGAGCTCGACCGAGAAGGGGAAGCACGGAGCTTTCAACCTAGTGCAGGAGCCGGAGCTCGACCGAGAAGGGGAAGCATGGAGCTTTCAAGGGGAAGCGCGGAGTTTTCAACCGTGCGGGAGCCAGAGCTCGACTGAGAAGGGGAAGCACGGAGCTTTCAACCGAGTGCAGGAACAGGAGCTCAACCGAGAAGGGGAAGCGCGGAGCTTTCAACCATGCGGGAGCCGGAGCTCGACCGAGAAGGGGAAGCGCGTAGCTTTCAACCATGCGGGAGCCGGAGCGGGAGCTGGAGCTCGACCGAGAAGGGGAAGCGCGTAGCTTTCAACCGAGTGCGGGAGCCGGAGCTCGACCGAGAAGGGGAAGCATGGAGCTTTCAACCGAGTGCAGGAACCAGAGCTCGATCGAGAAAGGGAAGCACGAAGCTTTTAACCTAGTGTGGGAGCCGAAGCTCGACCAAGACGGAGAAGCGCGAAGCTTCAACTAAGTCGTTGGACCGGAGCTCAACAGTTGCTGGACTGGAGTCTCCACTTTGTTTAGATCAGGACTGTCTTGAGTTGGTGTATTCCCGAGATGTTCATGACATTCATGTTTACTTTGCGTTGATGGCCGAGAATCAAAGGTCGGTTTTGGTGGGCATCCCGAGAAGCAATAATTGGGCTGTGAAACGAATTCTCGAACAAGTGGATTTTAAGGTTCCTGATATTATGCCTTCTCGGCTACGAACACTTTCTCTGGGCCAAGCGGTCAGGTTTCCCTACTTTGTGGTCCATTACGTCATAGTGTAATGCTTAAGGATCGGTAAGACCAGATCTCGCTCTCGACAAGGCTTGAACTATCTTCTCGTGGTTCATATGGCATGAAGTTGACCCGAGTTTGGATATGGGTAGGGGCGCGACCCGTAACATGCACAATTACCATGACGGATCTATCTCTAGTAGATTCGAGGGTTTCAGTGGTGTGTCCTCTTTAGGCGTCTTCGATGGTTGCAAGCGAGGCTTAAAAACGGCGGCTCATAATGATTCGAAGGTGTGTCTTCTATCTCCGGGAAATATGATATGATCTTTGTGGGCATTTGAAGATATCCATGATGGCGGGGCGCGGTTGCGTCCTCCGAGAGACGAAGAAGGGCCTTCATCGCTTTAGTGAGTAGCGGTCTCGCTGGACTAGGGTTCCGATGAAGGCAGAACGACGATTCATCTCTTGTTTGAGAACTCAGAGTCCATCGTTGGTGTCGACGACGGAGGGTGTATAATGTGCGGCCAGGGCATAGTTTTACCGAGGCCCCACGGTGGGCACCAATGTTCCGGCGGCGGAACGAGATTAAAGATATGTTAGAACAACTAGGGTTTTTTTAGGGTATTAGGGTAATAAAACTAGGGTTTTGTTATGGAAGATGAGCCTCCTTCTTTCATGGATGCCCCATCCCTTATATATGCGAAGGAGGAGCTCTTTTTCGTATGTCGTGTGGTCCTCCTTTCCTTGCCGTTAGCGGGTATTGCGGACGCGGGCGTCGTTCGTAGGGCCTCCAGTATTCTTGCGACGCGTGTCCCCTTAAAGGACAGTCGTACAATTGCCAGCTAGCATTTGAGACATGTATCATAGAGAACATTCTAGTACATTCGCGTGCAATATCCATGAGACGTTTGCACTACTCGGTGTGCTGTGAGGACTCTTGGCAAATTGTCGAGAACATAGGCCAGGGCACCGACCGAATAGAAGTCCCGAGTAGTGTACCCAACCCGAAGCGTCCGAGTAGGCACTATGCTCGACCTCATTCCTGGTATATGTACTCGACCCAAGGGCCAAGTGGTGGTTCTCGGTACTTCCACCCGAGTAGGGGTACTCATCTTTGTGGCCGAGTGATGGTTCTCGGTGCTTGTAGACCGAGTAGTGGAACTCATGTCCGAGGGGTAGACCACCTCTTCTCGGCTGGTGGGTCCCTACTTGGTCCGACTCGGCTAGGGTGATTAATATGCTCCACATCCTAGAGTAACGGGTCGGGTTCTGTCCCTGACAGGAACATCTAGTGGGTAAGGTGCGATGGTCACTTGAGATACCCGGCCTTCTCCGAGTGGTCTGACCGAGTACCGAGTACTTCATCTTGCTTTATACCCGAGTAGATTGCTCAGGTACTCAGGTAGAGTTGTTAAGGTCTCGGTCCGAGTTAGCCGAGTGTGTTCTCAGGAAGTTTCCTGGGTCCCGACTGCGGACTGGGTACTTGGCCGAGTACTGGGTAAGTACTCTTGGCCGAGTACTGGGTAAGCCCTCGAGAAGCTTGACCGAGTACTGGCTGGGTAAGTACTCTTGGCCGAGTACTGGGTAAGTACTCGAGAAGACTTAGTGGGTAGTGTTCTTGTTTGGGGAGTGGGTAGAGTCGGCCAGGACTCGGAGCCGAGTAAGTAGAGTACTCAGTCAAGGAATTCTCATTCTCGGGTAAGTGCATTCCTTCTTATTCTGGTCGAGTAAGTGGGTTACTCTGTCCCTGGTATCCATTAAGTCGGGCCTTAACCCTCATGTCTGGCCTGTGCTCGAACCAGACCTTGGTCAATGTTGGGCCATTGTCCCGGGTCGTATGGGTTGCTTGTCTAACCCAATAGTCAAGTGGGCCGGGTGCAAACCCGTGGTAGGAACAACTTGCCACATAGTTGTCTCATAAAAATAAAATAGACTCTACATGTATATATGTTTATTCTACATGATCTTTCTTATTGTTGATTGCTTCAATTATTCTTCTGCAAAAGTTCAAGCAATTGACATATATAAATTTCATAAGTTGTAAATCCCTGCAGGATACTTGACATGTATAAAGTCCCAAATTTAAAAGACTTATCTTGATTACCATAATAATTTGTTCGGGATTCATAATTCTGTTGGAAAGCTTAATGTTCCTACATCCCGGAATAATGCTATGAGATCGCGGCGAAGTATCCGGGTAATAAGTTCTCAGAATAAACGGATGAGAGTAAACCAATAGGAAACGTATCACAGGATTAAGACGAGAGATTCCCTCCTCGGCAATTATTGGCATTGATGACACCTTCAATCCCTAGGCATATATGAAGACCACCTCGTCTCAAGGAGAGTCAGACAATTGGATATACTACTCAGACATATAGTCCTAGAGAACCTCTCTGGTCCTGGGGCTCAATTCATAGATCTTAGTTCATAGTTCTTAAGCTTTTGTAAGAACATTTGGCGCCCACCGTGGGGCCTGGTAAAACTTTGCCCTGACCACCCTATATGGTCCCGACAAGAAGCAACACGGTTTTACGGAGCTCCAACGACAACCAACATCCAAGAAGGATAGATCCGCCAATAGACCCTGTACCATCTAGGAACTCATGGCCGTGAGAGAATCAGACCATGAGACAGCAGGTGGAGAACCTGTGCCGCGGACATCGGAACATTGATAAGTCAGACGCACACACCAAACCATGAAGTCGGTCACCCAGACGTGAGGGTGGACATTCAAGACCCGGAATCCAAAATGGAGGCACGCACCATATCGGTCATCCATTCTCGGATGAAATAATGCAATCCCTTTTTCCAGAAAACTTCAAGGCATATCCAGCGGACACCGTTGATGGGAGCGCAGATCTCGACGAACACCTCACAGTCTTTAATGCCCAGATGTTGTTGCCTAGAGCGACTGACTCAGTAAAATGTTAGGCTTTCCCACAACGTTAAAGGGGCTTGCGCTGGTATGATATATTCACCTTCCCCAAATTCCATTCGTATTTTTAATAATTTTTTAACCAAGTTCTCGGCACAATTTGCCACTAGTCGGTTTCATCAAAAGACCTTAGCTAGTTTGATTAATTTTAGACAGGGACAGGACGAAAGTTCACATGATTTATTGCCCGGTACACCTTGAACTAGCCTTGGAAGTTGGTAATGGCAGTAAGAAACTCCCATGGTATATGTCCCTAGAGCAAATCATTGTCTGCTTTGGTGTCATCATAATTACCAGTTATTTGACATTATTAATCATTAAATTTATAATTATTAATTAACATTGCATCATTGTGCTCTTTATTATGGATATTATTATAACGGTTTTTAGAATCTTTTAAATAATATTAAAGGTCAACCAATGACATTCAAAAAAAAGAGAGAAAAGAATTAAAATGTCACATTAAGGGATTTTGCATTATTAATGTTATTAATGGTATCATAGAATATGAGTTGATTACAATATGATGAAATGGATTTGAATTTTCTGATGCATACACTTCATATGAATTTAATGTATTATTCCTTGATTATTACTCCATCAGTTAACAAACTGAGCAGAGAGCTCATCTGAGAAGTTCTCGGCCAACAAAAAAGCCGAGCAAAGAGCTCGCATACTAAACCGAGTACGACCTCGTCCGAGTAAGATCTCGGTAAAAAAAGCCGAGCAAAGAGCTCGCATACTAAACCGATAACGACCTCATCCGAGTAAGATCTCGGTAAAAAAAGCCGAGCAAAGAGCTCACATACTAAACCGAGTACGACCTCGTCCGAGTAATATCTCGGTAAAAAAAAAGCCGAGCAAAGATCTCGCATACTAACCGAGTACGACCTCGTCCAAGTAAGATCTCGGTAAAAAAAAGCCGAGCAAAGAGATCGCATACTAAACCGAGAACGACCTCGTCCGAGTAAGATCTCGGTAAAAACAAGCCGAGCAAAGAGCTCGCATACCAAACCGAGAACGACCTCGTCCGAGTAATATCTCGGTAAAAAAATCCAAGTAAAGACCTCGCATACTAAACCGAGTACGACCCCGTCCGAGTAAGATCTTGGTAAAAAAAGCCGAGCAAAGAGCTCGCATACTAAACCGAGAACGACCTCGTCCGAGTAATATCTCGGTAAAAAAAAGCCGAGCAAAGAGCTCGCATACTAAACAGAGAACGACCTCGTCCGAGTAAGATCTCGGTAAAAAAAAGCCGAGCAAAGAGCTCGTATACAAAACCGAGTACGACCTCGTAGTACTCGGACCAAAATCTTCAAGGAGGAAAATTCCTAAAAAGAAATCTCTATTCGAGAAGTTCTTGGACCAAAATCCTCAAGGAGGATAATTCCTAAAAGGAAATCTCTATCCGAGAAGTACTCGAACCAAAATCTCCACCAAAATCCTCAAGGAGGAAAATTCCGAAAAGGAAATCTCTATCCGTGAAGGCGTGCTACGTTACTCAACGAGATATTCTCGGATGAATTATAGCACGTGGAGATTAAAGATATAACATAACCGACTGATCAGGACGAGAGATTCCCTCCCCGTCAATTAATGACATTAATAGTGTTGTCGGCATTTTGAGCCTAGATAAATGAAACCTCACCTCCAGAGACAGGGAGTGATTCATAAATACTCAGATATACAGTCTTGGAGAACCTCCCTGGTCTCGGGGCTTAGTTCTTTAGTTCATATCTCTTAGATCTTGTAAGAACATTTGGCTTAGTTCTTAGTTCTTAGATCTTGTAAGAACATAAATTATCAAGGAAGCCAACGAGTCAAAAAATGCAAGTAGTCAGTTACATTAACTAAACGGACAAATATCCGAGAAACAGAGTGTTCTAAGTCCTGTCGTTGATCACAACTCAAGACTTAGGGGGCTTCTGTTCCTACATCCCGGAATAATGCTATGAGATCGCGGCGAAGTATCCGGGTAATAAGTTCTCAGAATAAACGGATGAGAGTAAATCAATAGGAAACGTATCACAGGATTAAGACAAGAGATTCCCTCCTCAGCAATTATTGGCATTGATGACACCTTCAATCCCTAGGCATATATGAAGACCACCTCGTCTCAGGGAGAGTCAGACAATTGGATATACTACTCAGACATATAGTCCTAGAGAACCTCTCTGGTCCTGGGGCTCAATTCATAGATCTTAGTTCATAGTTCTTAAGCTTTTGTAAGAACACTTAATAAACTAGTTCATTCAGAGTTTAGTTTAGAAGGGGATGGGAGTCAAATAAGAGGTTTAAGGTAAAACTTTCTCTTGTTTTGGAGTATTATATAAAATTAGGGAAAGCAATTAGGAACTTTTTAAGAATTTTCCAAAACCCTCGTCCTTTGATTTCTTCGAGTTCTGCAAATAAGGGGTTTTAGAGAGATAATTATTTAATTTACTAATATATCTTTATTAAAATTCTAAAATTAAATTTTCATACCATCACCAAGTTTAATCACTCCAAAGTATGATTTTTTAAAAGAAAACCTGGAATTTCTTCTTTCACTATTGAAAAGTGAGAATGAAAATCCTGCTAGACTAGGTGCAAGCATTGTTAGACATTATTCTGAAACAAGTGATGACCAAATATATTATGCTATTCATAGAGAAACTTATTAGCCTTCTTGATGGTTCAATAAGCCAGTGAGATGCTAGTTTAGAGTCCCTAGCTACAATTCTTCAAAATGATCCAGAACCTGTCTTTAAATTTGTGGACCTTCAGAGTGGAAGAGCTTTGAGTTCTGCAATTTAATTAAACAACTAACCATGGAAGTCATTGAAGATGTCTCCTTTATTGATTTATTAGTAGAGCAATGAATATTTTGCTTTGTGTCTGCATCAAACCTTAGGATCAGTGAAAATGTTATTATTTAATATGATGTTTAACTTGTGAGAATCTTGTTCCATCATTAATAAGTTGATAGATTTTTTTGTCCATCTATCAATATTAATTGACTAGTGTGACAAAATTTTATACTATCGGAAAGACTGATCTAATTCTGATTCCTTGCAAAACCATTTTTACAGTTAGACTTGTTAAATGTCTTAGAACTATTGAAAGCAATGAGTTGAGAATACATTATCTAACCTGATATAAGAGATGGATATAGAATTTGATGATCAAAAGTCAAAACTCAAAATTGCCATATACCAATCACTATACCTGTCATTGAATGTTCATATTTGGAGTTTTTTGTAATTGGCTTACCTTATGTTCCCTACGTGTTTTGAATTTATGATAACTAGCAAGTAGCAACTATAGTTTCCTATATTTTAATTTTAGGTTCAGAATTTATATTTAGAGATTATGGGACCTAATTCTATGAAATCAGTTGTCCTGGTGTTCTGTATTTGATGTCTGAAAGTAGTGGTCTTAAGTATCTTACTTGAAATCTGGATCGATGCTCGTCCCATCCTCCGTGTACCCGGATAATGTCCAATTTGTTACTATTGGCAGGATCTGCAGAGAAAAAAAAAATAATCCCATTAAAGAGAAGTCATCTCTAGATCTGAAAATGTTTGTAAACTAATACTGTTATTTTAATGTGCTTTATGACATTTGTAATGGGGGCATAAGTTTTCCAATTCCATCTATAGTTGATGTTAATCATTTGTTTTGTTTGGAGGAGAAAGTTGCACGCCCAGTTATGGTAGCTAGCAATTTCATTCTAGAGATTGACAATAACACTCACAACATTGGCATGTGCTTGCATAAAGTTTCAGCCGTGTAAGTTCATTTCTTCTACTGGCAGTAATCATTCATATATTACAACTTAACCTGGGAAGAGAATAGATAAACACAAAAATAGGGGAAGCTTAGGGCTTGTGTGTGAGTTTGGGAGGGGAAGGGGGGGAAGGATTTGGGAAAAAGAAGGGGGAAAGGGATAAGGAAAAGGAAAATACACCTCCAAAACCCTCCAAAATTTTCCTCATGTTCATTTTTTCAATTCCCCCAAATTGGAGTATTTAGGAGGATTTTGATTCTTGTGTTAAAAAATAAACCTTATGCAAGGTGGGGGAGTATCCTTCCCTTCTCCTATCCCTTCCCCCTTCTTCCTCCCAAAGCCTTCCCCTCCCTTCCCCTCCAAAACTCACAAACAAAGCCTTAAGGAATTTTCAGGGATCTAGGATTAAGGCTTCAAGAGGATTAAAATTTAATGGTTCTATGTAAAGTTTTTGGTCATATTTCATTCACAGGTATGCACAGACATTAATAGTAATGGTTATGCTTTTTTTTTTGGGAAAAGGCAAAATATTATTAGATGAGTACTACTCTAGAACCCTTTTACAAGATAGTCACCAAAGATTACAAGATAATCACAGCAAGTAATGTTTTGAAAATAAATAGACAACAACACCTAAGAAACTAGACAGGAGATTGAGTCAATACACCATTCAGCAAATGAGTAAAACCTACCGCCAATACCTGCAGAAATCCACCTCCATGAAGTCACCTTCACCCTATCCATAATATAAATCATATCAGCCTTATCATCTCCAAAAATTATTCCATTACGCAGCTCCCAAATGCACCAAACAAGCACATGCCATAGCAATATTCGACATCCTAGCTTCACCTTCCTTGGTAATCCTTCACTAAACAGAGATAGAAGATGGGGAATGGAATCTGGTATGTGGAAACCAGCCCCCAACCAAGTAACAACTCTGGTCCAAAAGGAGGAAGAGAAGGTGCAATGTAGAAAAAAATGACTCCCTGTTTCATCAAAATTATTACAGAAAACACAATGTGAAGAGTCATTCTCACCTAACACCTTCCTGTGGAGAAGATTCGTCCTTGTAGGGATCCTATCTAGAAGCATTTGCTATGAAAAAGCCACAACTTTTAAAGGTGCCTTACTTTTCCATAAGAGTTTGAAGACATTTAATTCCACATTCATGACCCTAGTATCCAGTGGGACTCTAGAAATGAGCATTTCATATGTAGATTTAACAGAAAAATCACCAAAGGGATGGTGTGACACCCTTCTACCCCGCATGTTATAAGGCATTTAAATATAAAACAAATAAAAGCAAAACCTGCATTTAACTGAATTAAATAAAACAGTTGTCCATGGGTAGAAAAGTCCCACATGAACTCGTTTACAACGCGGAAAATAAAAATAAGTTTAATCAAGTAAAAACATGATCAAATAAATAACCCAACCCCGATGTCACAATTCAGAGCTGGTATAACCGTTCCGGAAATAAATCCACGGAATACAACCGAAAACAGACTAAACAATAAACAGGCCCTAACTATGAGTGGCGGCTCCTCAGAGTCACTCCTCTCCGGGCTGGTCGTCATCCTCTGCAAATGCCAATCAGGCCAAACACAAACAATACAGGGAGTAAGATTCATGTAATCATATAAACGGCAGGGAAATAGTACGCAAGGTAAACATACACGTAAGCATACATTAACATCCAACAGCATCATAACAACCAAGTATGCTATGCTATGCAATGCGTCAACTACTCCGCTACTCCAACTATGCATGTGGATCCAAACTAACTCAGGATGAACGACTTTGGAGTTACATATCCGTATTGGCCATAAAAGCACCAACATCGGCAGTTCACCAAACCTTGGGTGAACCCCATGGATAGCCAATGCATCAAACCGTGGATGCCTCATCACGGGGGGCCTCGGTCACCAAACCTTGGGTGACCTACCGTGGATGGCCAGATCACCGTACTCTCGGGCGATCTCCCCTTTGTCGAACCTCCCCCATCAACAACTTCAATGCTCTATGCAAATGGTACAACAACAAACAATCTCAACCACCTCCTTGCTTGGGCCATAAAGCTCCCAAGACTTCAACATCAACGTTCAACGTAACCTTAGACCCAAACCGTGGGGTCAAGGCTCTCTTGGCCAATAAGCACCAAGGTTCAACTCAACGTGCTTGGGTCAATAAGCACCCAAGACTTAACTTAACAACATGCGGTAACCCAACGGATACCGACTTAGCACCTTGTTATCTTAATTATGATATATAATTAATAACCAGGTTGTCTAATCTTTATCTTTGAGTAGTTATCTCAACTTATCATCATAGGGGAATGGGGTTTAAAACCCCTTAAGTCCTTTAATTGTATCATTGTCCAGGAGGGGTCAACACGATCGTGCTTAGACCCTAGCACGGTCGTGCTTGGACACGTGAGGGCGTGCTGCCCTTTTAAGTGAAGCACGGTCGTTCTTCACACTCAGCACGGTCGCGCTCAGCAGTACGGTCGTATTGTTTGACCTGCACAGTCGTGCTGAATAGCACGGCCATTTTCCAGAACTTAAATGGGAGCACGGTCGTGCTCAATGCACGACTGCACTGTTCTGGGCAGGAACAGAAGCTAAGTTCTAATCAATTATGTTAGGGATTGATCCCCTTAACTTAACACGTTTTTACACCTAAATAAACAGTTAACATATTTTATCAACCCATCATCATCGCAACAGTCCAAACAACAACAACACTGTTAAATCATAACATCAATCATCATATCATATTAATAACCAACATATCCATAACATACATATAACATCACAATCAACCAATAGCATGTTATTAACAGAAACAGTAATCAACATATAAATCATACAGCATACAATGACACCGGGGTCATGGGGACCCCGTTACCTTACACTACCCACTGCCTAATGAATACAATCCCACTTCTCCCCATACCTAGATTGAAGGTAGCTCTATCAACCAACGTATGCTCCTAACTGCAACTGGTTCCTTCCCAAACAGCTTAACCCAAAGAACCTTAAACAATAGAACATAACCAGATTAGTTTCCTACTCAAAACAAAGAAGGAAACCACAAGGGGAAGGGAAACCATTACCTCCAGACCAAGGTAGAACCACTAGTCTCCCTAAACTGCTTCCAATAATTCCCAACAATGATGAACGAAGAGGAAGTAGTGTGAAAACGTGCTCTGGCCGCAGCTACGGCTGCTGCAACTCACAAAAGTAGGGTTATACGTAACCCTCGGGTTCTGCTCACGTTTATAACGTCTGGACCTGAGCACGGTCGTGCTTAGCATTGAGCACGGTCGTGCTCCACTTAGCGTCAGCGAGACGCGGTCCACGCATTGAGCACGGGCGTGCTCACTGTTGAGCACGGTCGTGCTCAACTTAAAATCAGAGACACGCTTCTGACTTTAAGCACGGGCTTGCTGGCTGATTAGCACGAGCGTGCTCATGTACCAGAAAGGGACTTTTAGGCTAAAATCCCACTTAGCCCTTAACCAACATTTTTAAAATAAATAAAACTAGCTTTATAAAAAAAAAAACATTTTATGAAAAGCAGGGTGTTACAATTCCACCCCCCTTATAAAAATTTCGTCCTCGAAATTTCTACGTACCTCAAACGAAAAGATGCGGATACGCCTCTATCATCTGACTCTCGAGCTCCCAGGTAGCGCTTTCCTCAGTTGTCCCGCTCCAAACTACTTTAACCAAGGGAATCTCTTTGCCTCTTACCTGCTTCACCCTACTATCTTCGACTCGAAGGGGTAACACCTCAAATGTCAAGTTCTCTTTTAACTGTATGGCGTCGGGTACTATCACGTGACTAGGGTCATGAATATACTTCCTGAGTTGAGACACATGAAAAACATTGTGGAGATTTGACAAGAACGGGGGTAAGGCTATTTGGTAAGCGACTTCGCCGACTCTTTAAGGATTTGGTAAGGACCAATGAACCTCGGAGTAAGTTTCCTCACCTTCATCACTCTACCAACCCCAGTCATCAGGGTAACTCTCAAGAATATATGATCGCCTTCCTGGAATTCGAGCGCCTTCCTCCTTTTATCATGGTAGTTCTTCTGCCTACTCTGTGTAACTCTCATCTTTTCCTGAACTAACCTGATCTTTTCTGTTGTTTCCTAGACTATCTCTGGCCCTAGCACCACACTATCACTAGGTTCACTCCAACACAAGGGTGTCCTATATCTCCTCCCATACAGAGCTTCATAAGGTGCCATCCCAATGCTGGAATGGAAACTATTGTTGTAGGTGAACTCTATCAGGGGCAAAAACTTGTCCCAACTTCCTGACTGTTCTAACACACAAGCCCTCAACAAGTCCTCCAAGGACTGGATGGTCCGCTCAGACTGCCCATCAGTCTGTGGGTGGTAAGCTGAACTAAGCCTAAGCTTTGTCCCTAAAGCCTCTTGCAAACTATTCCAAAATCTAGAGGTAAACCTCGGGTCTCTATCTGAAACTATGCTAGAGGGTACACCATGAAGCCTAACTATCTCTTTGATGTACAGCTTAGCTAATTTCTCCAATGGATACTCCATATTCATCCGAATGAAATGGGCAGACTTAGTCATTCTATCCACAACAACCCATATAGCCTCAAAACCAGCTGGAGTCCTAGGGAGTCCAGACACAAAATCCATGGAGATGCTATCCCATTTCCATTCTGAGATACTCAAAGGTTGCAACTTACCTGAAGGCCTTTGATGCTCGATCTTAGCCTTCTGACAAACTAGGCACGCATACACAAACTCAGCTACATCCTTTTTCATCCTAGGCCACCAAAACATCCTCTTAAGGTTCTGATACATCTTAGTGGCACCTGGGTGCACACTCAGTCCACTCCTATGACCTTCTTCTAAGATCAACTTCCTAAGCTCAGGAACATGAGGTATGCATACTCTACCTTTGAACCTCAAGATACCATCACTGCCATCCTTAAAAACTTAGGTCTCTACCCTGAGCGAGCAACTCTCGCTGGTCTAAGAGATACTTATCTAACTTCTGACCCTCTCTAATCTGATCCATCAAACTGTTGGTAACCTTCAAGGTACCAAGCCTAATACTCTTAGGGGTAAACTCACAAGCTAGACTAAGGTCTCTAAACTCCTCAATCAGGTCCATCTCCCTAACCATCAAAGCGGAGATATGCAGGGTTTTCCTACTTAAGGCATCGGCCACCACATTGGCCTTTCCTGAGTGATAGGTCAGCTCGAAGTCATAATCCTTTAAGAACTCCATCCACCTACGCTGCCTCATGTTCAACTCCTTTTGATCAAACAGATACTTCAAACTCTTATGATAAAAAACCTCAAACCTCGCTCCATACAGGTAATGCCTCCAGATCTTTAAGGCAAATACCACAGCTCCTAACTCTAGGTCATGGGTAGGGTAGTTCTTCTCGTGGGTTTTCAACTGCCTAGAAGCGTAAGCTACTACCTTACCATTCTGCATCAGCACACCACCTAACCCTTGCTTAGAAGCATCGCAGTAAACTACGAAGGGTTCACTAGGATCTGGCAAAACTAACACTGGTGCTGATGTCAACCTATTCTTAAGGGTTTGGAAACTCTCTTCACACTTAGAGTCCCACACAAACAACTGTCCCTTTTTGGTGAGACGGGTTAAAGGTAAAGCTATCTTAGAGAAACCTTCTATAAACCGCTTATAGTACCCGGCTAACCCCAAGAAACTCCTAATCTCGGTTACAGACCTTGGCGCTTCCCACTGGAGCACCGTCTCTACCTTAGCTGGGTCCACTGCTATGCCACCCTTAGAGATGACATGTCCTAAGAAGCTCACTTCCTCTAACCAGAACTCACATTTAGACAACATAGCATACAACTGCTTTTCCATAAGGGTCTGTAAGACAACCCTCAAGTGTTTCTCATGTTCCTCCTTACTCTTGGAGTACACTAAGATGTCATCTATGAACACTACCACAAACTTATCCAAGTAAGGGTGAAAGGTCTTGTTCATGTAGTCCATGAAGACCACAGGAGCATTGGTCACACCAAAGGGCATAACCAAATACTCATAGTGACCATATCGCGTTCTAAACGCTGTCTTCGGGATGTCCTCAGACTTAACCCGAATCTGATGGTACCCAGACCTCAAATCTATCTTTGAAAAGACGCAAGCGCCCATCAACTGGTCCATAAGATCATCAATCCTAGGGAGGGGATACCGATTCTTTATGGTCACCTTGTTGAGCTGCCAAAAGTCGACACACAACCTCATACTACCATCCTTCTTCTTCACCAACAACACAGGTGCTCTCCACGGAGACACACTCGACCTAATGAACTGCTTCTTCATCAGGTCCTCCAACTGTTCCTTCAACTTAGCTAGCTCTAGAGGAGACATTCTATAGGGTGCTATGGAGATTGGCCCGGTGCCAGGCACTAAGTCTATGGTAAACTCAACATCTCTTTCTGGGGGTAAGTTATAAACATCCCCTGGGAACACTTCAATAAATTCTCGCACAACAGGCAAGCTGGCGACATCAGGAGGGCTGCTCTCTACTTCCAGGGAAGCTAACATCATGTATACTTGGGCTTCATCTTTCATCGAAGCTTGAACTTGGCTGGCAGAGAGAAGGTTTGGATTCTTAGACTCCTTTGGAGTTCCAAAAATCAAGGTTTTGTCAAAACAATTCAGGAGGACATGGTTGGAAGATAACCAGTCCATACCCAGAATAATATCCAGGTCTTTCAAAAGCAAGCATACAAGATCAACAATGAATGTCCTATCATTTATAACTATATGACAGTTCTTGCATGCATAAGAAGTAGAAACAGGTTTATTTTTAGGTGTAGAAACCAACAAATCATACTCAAGGAAAGCAACAGGCAATTCAAGACTCTTGACCTTATCATGTGATATAAATGAGTGTGTAGCACCCGAATCGTACAACACAGTCAATTGAGTTCCATTGATAAAACATGTACCTTGAATCAAGTCATCAGACTCGGAGGCTTCAGCTCCACTAAGAGTAAAGACTCTTCCAGTGGTCTTCAGTCGGTTGGCCTGGGACTTCTGATTCTTGCTGGCGCTGGGAGGCTCGGCCTTGGCTCCTTCACACTCGGCTGATGTGTCCTGGCTTGCCACATCTGAAGCAGATAACCTGCGTCTCCTTGCACTGAGACGAGTAGTGATCCGTAGCACCACACTTGCCACACCTCATGGGCCTAGAGACGTTAGAAAACCCGCCCCTGAACCCATCTTGCTGAAACTGTGGCTTCTTACCACTCTGCTTGAAATCTCTGCCGGTAGGAGCATACCTCTGCTTACCCTTGTCCCTCTGATCGGTCCTCTTGCCACTCTGGCTATCTGACCCTCTGGAACCGGCAACTCTGAACTGGCTGGTATCCTCATAGATCCTGTACTTGTTGACCAGAATTGGAAAAACTCTGATCTCTTGGTAGCTGATGGCCTGCTTGATCTCAGGTCGGAGTCCAGCCTCAAACTTCACACACTTCGAACGGTCATCCGTCTCATACTGGTAGGGAGTGTAGTACCTGGCCAGCTCCTCAAACTTGGCCGCATAGTCACCGACTGACAGCGACCCCTGTCTCAAAGACAAGAATTCCATCTCCTTCTTGTCCCTGATATCCGCTGGAAAGTACTTCTCCAGGAATCTCTGCCTGAACACAGCCCATGTAACCACTGTGCCCTCAGCCTGCATCCTCTGTCTACAGTTATCCCACCAGTGCTCTGCCTCCTCGGTCAGTATGAAGGTAGCAAAGATGAGTTTCTGCTGATCGTTGCAATCCATGGCTCGGAAGATCTTCTCTGTCTCCCTCAGCCACAACAAAGCTCCTTCCGGATCTTACGCGCCCTTGAACGATGGAGGGTTGTTCCTTTGGAACTTATCCAGTCCCTGGAACTCAGCTGGCCCCCCATTGTTAGGGTTAACCTGCCCGATAGCATTGGCCAGAAGTGCCAATGCGTCCGCGATCGCCTGATGGTTGCGTCCTCTACCGGCCATTAGTTCCTGTACAAGCCCATCACAACTCTTAATACAGAAACTCAAGCGAGTAAAAGCTACAGGCAACTAACTTAAAACATCATCATCTATACAAGTATAGACAATTCACACAAGAGTCACACAACAAACTCATACCACGTCCGAAGAAGGTCGAACTGCTCTGATACCACTAAATGTGACACCTTTCTACCCCGCATGTTATAAGGCATTTAAATATAAAACAAATAAAAGCAAAACCTGCATTTAACTGAATTAAATAAAACAGTTGTCCATGGGTAGAAAAGTCCCACATGAACTCGTTTACAACGCGGAAAATAAAAATAAGTTTAATCAAGTAAAAACATGATCAAATAAATAACCCAACCCCGATGTCACAATTCAAAGCTGGTATAACCGTTCCAGAAATAAATCCACGGAATACAACCGAAAACAGACTAAACAATAAACAGGCCCTAACTATGAGTGGCGGCTCCTCAGAGTCACTCCTCTCCGGGCTGCTCGTCATCCTCTGCAAATGCCAATCAGGCCAAACACAAACAATACAGGGAGTAAGATTCATGTAATCATATAAACGGCAGGGAAATAGTACGCAAGGTAAACATACACATAAGCATACATTAACATCCAACAGCATCATAACAACCAAGTATGCTATGCTATGCAATGCGTCAACTACTCCGCTACTCCAACTATGCATGTGGATCCAAACTAACTCAGGATGAACGACTTTGGAGTTACATATCCGTATTGGCCATAAAAGCACCAACATCGGCAGTTCACCAAACCTTGGGTGAACCCCATGGATAGCCAATGCATCAAACCGTGGATGCCTCATCACGGTGGGCCTCGGTCACCAAACCTTGGGTGACCTACCGTGGATGGCCAGATCACCGTACTCTCGGGCGATCTCCCCTTTGTCGAACCTCCCCCATCAACAACTTCAATGCTCTATGCAAATGGCACAACAACAAACAATCTCAACCACCTCCTTGCTTGGGCCATAAAGCTCCCAAGACTTCAACATCAACGTTCAACGTAACCTTAGACCCAAACCGTGGGGTCAAGGCTCCCTTGGCCAATAAGCACCAAGGTTCAACTCAATGTGCTTGGGTCAATAAGCACCCAAGACTTAACTTAACAACATGCGGTAACCCAACGGATACCGACTTTGCACCTTGTTATCTTAATTATGATATATAATTAATAACCAGGTTGTCTAATCTTTATCTTTGATTAGTTATCTCAACTTATCATCATAGGGGAATGGGGTTTAAAATCCCTTAAGTCCTTTAATTGTATCATTGTCCAAGAGGGGTCAGCACAGTCGTGCTTAGACCCTAGCACGGTCGTGCTTGGACATGTGAGGGCGTGCTGCCCTTTTAAGTGAAGCACGGTCGTGCTTCACACTCAGCACGGTCGTGCTCAGCAGCACGGTCGTACTGTTTGACCTGCACGGTCGTGCTGAACAGCGCGGCCATTTTCCAGAACTTAAATGGGAGCACGGTCGTGCTCTCTGTTCAGCACGGTCGTGCTCAATGCACGACTGCACTGTTCTGGGCAGGAACAGAAGCTAAGTTCTAATCAATTATGTTAGGGATTGATCCCCTTAACTTAACACGTTTTTACACCTAAATAAACAGTTAACATATTTTATCAACCCATCATCATCGCAACAGTCCAAACAACAACAACACTGTTAAATCATAACATCAATCATCATATCATATTAATAACCAACATATCCATAACATACATATAACATCACAATCAACCAATATAGCATGTTATTGACAGAAACAGTAATCAACATATAAATCATACAGCATACAATGACACCGGGGTCATGGGGACCCCGTTACCTTACACTACCCACTGCCTAATGAATACAATCTCACTTCTCCCCATACCTGGATTGAAGGTAGCTCTATCAACCAACGTATGCTCCTAACTGCAACTGGTTCCTTCCCAAACAGCTTAACCCAAAGAACCTTAAACAATAGAACATAACCAGATTAGTTTCCTACTCAAAACAAAGAAGGAAACCACAAGGGGAAGGGAAACTATTACCTCCAGACCAAGGTAGAACCACTAGTCTCCCTAAACTGCTTCCAATAATTCCCAACAATGATGAACGAAGAGAAAGCAGTGTGAAAACGTGCTCTGGCCACAACTACGGCTGCTGCAACTCACAAAAGTAGGGTTATACGTAACCCTCGGGTTCTGCTCACGTTTATAACGTCCGGACCTGAGCACGGTCGTGCTTAGCATTGAGCACGGTCGTGCTCCACTTAGCGTCAGTGAGACGCGGTCCACGCATTGAGCACGGGCGTGCTCACTATTGAGCACGGTCGTGCTCAACTTAAAATCAGAGACACGCTTCTGACTTTAAGCACGGCTTGCTGGCTGATGAGCACGAGCGTACTTATGTACCAGAAAGGGACTTTTAGGCTAAAATCCCACTTAGCCCTTAACCAACATTTTAAAATAAATAAAACTAGCTTTATAAAAACATTTTATGAAAAACAGGGTGTTACAGATGGGGCTTCCACACCCATGAATCAGCCTTTCGAAACAAACATACAGAACTTAGTGTATTATGGAATTCCGCCAATAAATTCTCTTCCCATGCAAAAGCGTTTCTTCTCCACTTAAAATCCCACACCCAAATCAAACCCTCCCATCTTCCACAATCAGAGATACTTTCATATTGCAATGATGAAATAGAAAACAAGCATGGAAAAAGCTCTTCCATAGTAGATCCCCCAAACCAAATATCTTTCGAAAGCAAGATAGACCTACCGTCACCCAATCACTTGCCTCTACCATTCACAAACCAGTCGCCTACCTCCTCCCTTGACAACACCACAGCACAAAGATCTTTCCACCAAACCGACCAATTCCTAGAACTTCCAATAGACAATGTATCAGGATTAGAACATACTCCATCCCCATATTTGGCTCTAACCACCTTACACCAAAGAGCCTCTTTATCATTCAAGAGTCTCCACCTCCACTTTCCAAGTAGACTAAGAAATAGAGCTAGATTAAATAGTAATGGATATGCTAACTTTACTGTTTCATTGTTGACAGCAATATTGAGATCGCTGAAACTCTAAGACTACAGATGGAGCTTCAGAAGCGGTTGCATGAACAGCTTGAGGTATGTGCCATGTTCTTTTGGGAATTTCCTTTTGATATGTTCGTTGAATTATTAACAGACTATAATATGATTTGAAAGCTTGTTTGCAAGCTTACTATTCATCTCACTTGCTGTATTTTAATTCTATTTTTTTAAGTGCAAAGTTGCATAATTAAAATATCTTTAATTGAAAATTTGTTGTTGCTAGCTTGTTGCTACTCTAACCTTATAAGTCATGTCCCTACTAGCACATATAATATTTGACTATGCTTGAAATGGGTAGATTTTGTTAACTGTCTTTGTCTTAGTAAAACTTAAAATTAGAAAGTAGATGCACATATTCCTAGTTATCCTAACTTGCGACAGCGACTTATTTGTTAGCTTTACAATGTGACAATGCATGCAACATTATTACTTCAAATTAAATCTACTTTGGAACATTTTTATGGCCTTGCTTGAATAGCCTTTAATCCATGTAACTTGCAGGTAGATTTTCAAACGGATGAAGTATATGCTAAAATGACTTTGCAACCTCTCAAGTCCAATACGTACTTTTCATCCCACTAGTAGCAAGGAGGCCGTCACGTTTCAAGGGCGCCATCACCTTCAAACCATGCACACCAAGCTCAAGCTGTCACAACAGAATCTATCCCACCATCAATACCCAGTTCATTAGTAGTGCTGCCTCCTCCTACTTGAACCTTTGTAGTTTCTACATAAAACATTTGTAGCAAAGCCCAGAAACTGCTGCAAGATTTTTCACATTTATTTCTAGACCAGGTCTTGGCTCTATTGGGAGAAAGAAATATTGAAGGTCTAGGCAGTTTATGTACTTTCTTGGCTCTGTTGGGAGAAAGAAATATTGAAGGTCTAGGTAGTATATGTACTTATTGGTTGATTATCGTAGATTTTTGTTGTTGGGATGACAGCCTTTTGGGTTTAAGAATATTTTTGAGATGACAGTATATGTATAATGGCAGTTTTATGGATAAGACACATTTTGGTTTTGGTATATTGCACATTGGAGAAATCAAGGGTAATAGTTTTTGGGGTGCAGTCAAGTTAGGGTGACTTCTGGTTTTGGCAGATGGTGTCAACCTGCTATGAACAAAGTAATAATTGTCATTGGTCAATTTGCAAATATCAATGAAAGTCCTCATTTTAGTTATATTGTGCAATTTCTTTACATTTTTTGTTATTGTATTGCTGTCATAGGAATCAATTTTAATTCTTGTTATAAGCTTTATATATGTGCTATTAGATTATGCAGGGGTACCAAAACATGCTAAGGTCTAAGAGTGTATCGAAAGCTAATTTCACTACATAATGAAATTCGAATTGTACATGTCATTTTCATTACAAGAAACTATATTGAACCAATAGCACAAACAAAACATAACCATCAAATACACCTTTCTAATCTAAGCCTACATACAAGACTTGCATAAATCCAATTCTGATTGTAATTTGAAATACATACAAATACTGTCATAACAGCCACCGTAGCAACCCCTTACACACTTTTCCAAACACCTAATATCATTGCCCATCCAAACAAACTTCTTACTTCTTAGTCATCTTCAAGTCCAAGTCATAAAGTCAGTCTTATTCTATGTCAAAAAATATCAAATCATTATTAGCAGCATCATCCACCCATAAGAAATATTTACAGTGTGGCTCTTTTCTTACAAAAAAATGCATTTTAAATAGCACCAATATCTAGAATTGGAATGGTGCAATTTGAAATAAAATTCAATTTTAAGAATTTGAATTAAACATCCTATAATATGGGTAACAAAGAATTGTTTGTTTGGATTCTTGGCAGCGTGCAGAAGTGTACACTATGACATCCCTTCCACATTTGCACCTTAGGCTATCACCCTGAGTGTTGTTTCTACGGTATTTTCACTACCACTCCAATTAACCTCACCCACTGTATGTTTCCACTCATACCGATTTAACACTAGTGAGGTTCCCCCTCCACCACCATTCATTTCGAAATCAAGCTTGAGTTCAAACAGGTGCACTTCTGATTAGGGGGTTTTTTTATATTAGGAAGAAGATAATGAGGAAGAAGATGTGGGGAATTAGAGTTTTTCTTTTTGAACCTTTCCCCAAACAATGTCATTCCCGGAAGGGAAAAGCTAATTCAGTAATTCAATCCCACCTGTGATTCAGTAATCCAAAGTGATCAGGTCGCTGGATGCTGCTAATTTTGGATGCTGGATATCTAAAGTTTGGTGTACACCTGTGACTTTATCAAAAATTGGTCTGGTGGGGCCTGTTTAGGATAATGTAATACAAATGTTGGGTGTTCTGACAAATTGCCGGCAATGAACACTCCAAGAAACCGAAGAACAATATTGCTACTTTTCATACAACTCTCTATCAAGAATAATCTCGTATATTAAAGAATGCTCTTAACAGAGACTCAGTGTTACAGAATAGCTTGACCTCCATAATCTGCCTATTGCTCTATATAATACATGCCGAGTTCTAAACGGTTTCGGCCCATTCCCACCACTCTCGAATAACTGACTTCCTCCACTTTCCATCTTAAACTGCTAGTTAACTACCCTACACTTCATGGCTAGTGCCGAAGTCTTTCTCTCCTATTTGTTGACTCGGTCAAACTTCATTTAGCTAGAGCTGGTTACTTAAGCAATTGGGCTGGACCTCGAATAAATCTGAGCCCACTTGCTCCTGACAGTACATAAGCCCCCCAAGCTCTAAGCCTCAAAGAGGTGAAAGAGCTTTAAAGCGTGTCTGCAAGTGAGTTGGTTTCGTGCTAGGCCGAGTTCCAGATAGTAGTCGGCACATCCGAGGTTTTCCCATGCTAAATTACCGATGTCTTCAAAGGGATATTCCATGTGCCTCGTTAAAACCTTCCTGACCAAAAACCCTTTCTGGGAAAAAAGGCCGGGTTAGGAAAAAGAGTACATACGAAAGGGCCTTGATAGACGTCTTTCTGGCAAACAAAGCTGCCTTTTACTTGTATCTGCTGCTCCTGACTTCTTGTTCTTTTACTCAGTCTCTGCTTCTCATCATATTGATATGTACCTGCTTTATTGTGACTTCAACAGAAACAAACTAGTATGCAATGCTTTTGGTTATTGGGTCGAGCCCAAGGCCCGATTTTAACTCAAATGTTTTATGCAACATGTAAGAATGTTTTATATCAAAAATTCAAACGTTTTCTTCTTCCACACGCTTAACAATAGCTGTCTTGTCTTTTCATCTTCAGAAAGGACACGTGTTTCTATGCACGGGTCTCCAAGTGCCCTCTGTCGCTTACTCTACCCACCTGTTACTGCTCTGCATTTATGACAAATCCAGTCTTTTCAACTTCATACTTAGGTCAATCGTTGTGTCCCTGTTTAGCTATTTAAACTCCTCATCCTTCATCAACTAAATCATCTTCTTCATCTTTCTTCCATATTTCAGCGAGCTTCACACCTTACTCTTCTGCATCCATCAAAATTTTTCCTGCAACCTTTCTCATTTTCCAAGTACGTTTTTCCTACCTATTCTTCATTTTACTTCTATCTTCATGGATTCTGTTAACAATCCCGAAGATGCTCTCAACCTACTTCCCCCTAACCCTCCAGAGATCTTTGTCATCGATGATGACTCCCATATCTCCACATTTTCTCATTCTTCAACAGAAAATAGTCTTTCTGATGAAGAAAATGTGGATGAACATTCGGTGGATTCTTCTACCTGCTATCCCAGGTGTGGTACAGTTCTGCCTCCTCCACCAGTTGCATCCGTTCCTGGTTATGAATGGGTAGACCTTGGCTTAATAGCCTATTTTTCTAGCTACCAAACTTCCAGCTCCATCAGCCAATTACTTAAAGAGATTCAATTATCCACCCCAGAATCAGAAAGTAAATTCCTATGTTATCCGTGCTCGGATTTCGACCGAGTTTGTTTCAAAGCATCCGAGGATGACTTTCCGTTTGTCTTTCTCTATAAAAACTTTTTTTAAAGAACTTAACCTTCAACTACCATTCTCGGCTCTCCATAGTGACGTGTTATCTATCTTAAACGTGGCACCATCTCAACTTCGCCCTAATAGTTGGGCTTTCATCCGTGCTTTCGAGATTCTTTGCACCGAGCTTCAGATAGCAGTGTCTGCCGACAAATTTTTCTCTTTTTACTCCATCCGACTTAGTAAGAAGGCCCGTTGGGTCTCTCTTCATGCTCGTCAGAATAATCGGTTGTTCTCCTTATACAACTCATCGTATAAGCACTTTAAAACCGATTTCTTCAAAGTTAGGTCTTCCACTGAAGAACTAGCTTTCTTTTTGACTTCTGAAGGACAACCAAAATACCCTCTCTATTGGAGTCGTACGCCTTTTCGTGTGGCCAACACTTATCACGAGTTAACCCACAGCGAGAAAGAGGAGGTTGACTTTCTCATTAAGCTCGCTCCTCTTGATTGCCAGGCTTTGTTGAAACTACTATTTGCCGAGAATCATCAGGAGAGTTGGAAACATAAGACAGTACCAAAATATTTGTAATGTTTTTATATTACTTTATAACATTGGATGGAAGGAATTGCTCTTTTTGCAGTTAACATGGGCTCGAAGTTGAATTTTGCTGAGATGCGGAAACTCAAGTTAGAAAAGGAAAGGCTTAAAAAATCTGGAGTACCCGTTTCGGCTTCTCCAAGCTCTATTCCTCACCCCACTGGTCCCGCTGCTGAAGTATCAAATGTCAACCTGTCTTCCCCGCCTCTTATTGCCTAGCCGAGCTCATTCGTTCAGCTGAGAGGGAGAGGATCCAAGCTCAACGGCAGGTCGAACAAGCTGCCGCGGACCTCGAGAAGGTAGAGGAAATCAAGAAAGAGCTTTGAGATTCCTTGAAAGGGAGAGATACATTCTCCCAACTCTGTCAGCAAATGAAGAAGACCAATACTGACCTTAAGAATGACTTACAGAAGCTGCAAGAATCTTTACAGGTCGCTGACAAGAAGGTTGAAACCATGTTGGTTGAGCTTGAGTCATCTAAGAACTCCCTCCTCATGCTGACCGAAGAGTTGAAAGTTCAGAAAGATTCTCATGAAGCTGAGTTGGAGAGTTGCAAATTGGAAGCCGAAGATCAGTATGAAAATGGGTTTAACTATGCACTCGAGCAAGTGCGCATTGTTGCGCCTGATATTAATCTCTCCGCTGTCTATGTTTGGAATGAGATAGTGGATGGCCAGCTGGTGCCCCCTCAACCCCAGGATAAGCATACTAGTAGCCCAACCAACTCTGCCAGAGATGCTGAAGTCCGAGCTATTGAGAACCACCCCACTTCCCCTGTTGAAGAAAATGTAGGAGATAATGTCCTTCCACCCTAGTGTAGTATCTTTTTTATTTTTCTATCTTTTCTTTTCATTGCATGTTTTATTTAAGCTCCTTGAACCTAGCCTTGTGGCTAAATTTTGTAATGCCTGTGATGGCTTAATGTAATGTCTGGTGTAGCCAGCTTTCAACCTTTACTCTATTAACTCTCTGCTTAAATCAACCTGTACTTGTTAATTCACTGTTAACTTCAGCGAGACATAACATAAGTTACTAATGCCAATGCATTAATATAACACACTCGTCAACAAGGTTGTATAAGTTACCTTTCTACCCAATAATATAATCATGATTTTTATACGCTTTTTAGTAAATTCATGTGTAGATAGGATTGAAATTGTTTCAACCTAAGATATCTCTTTGCTACACCACTTATTTCGATGCTTATTATCAAGATTATTCTCATCTTAATGGCCTTGATGCCTCTTACCGAGATCACTCTCGTGTTTAAGGGCTTTGGTGCCTTTTACCGAGATCATTCTCGTCTTAAGGGCTTTGGTGCCTTTTACCGATATCATTCTCGTCTTAAGGGCTTTTGGTACCTTTTACCGAGATCATTCTCGTCTTAAGGGCTTTTAGTGCCTTTTACCGATATCATTCTAGTCTTAAGGGCTTTGAGTGCGTTTTACCGAGATCATTCTCGTCTTAAGGACATCGTAATTTCCTTTTGCTGAGATCATTCTGGTTCTTACGATATTGTATAACTTCAAATATACATCAGCACTACTGGAAATCACAGATTCATTAACATAACTTCAAACTGCGTATTTACATGACTTTGTGCCTCGTTAAAACCTTCCCGACCAAAAACCCTTTATGGGAAAAAAAAGGCCGGGTTAGGAAAAAGAGTACACACCTTCTTAAATAAAACTAACTGAAGCAGAACCTAAGGTGAGAAGCATTCCATGTTCTCGGAATAGGCTTCCCCGATAATTCTTGCAGTCGGTATGCACCATTGTTCAAATTCTCCACCACCCTAAATGGTCCTGCCTAGTTGTCAGCCAACTCTCCTTAACCCGAGTCTTTTCGTGCTTCTCCCTGGAACCTCAACACTAAATCTCCAGCCTGAAAGCTGCTTGGTCTAAGAATTGAGTTATATTTACGCGCAACTCTTTGCTTACTAGCTACCTCAGCAATTCTTGCATTTTCCCTTACCTCCTCAACCAACTCAAGGTCTAATACCCTACCCTCTTCATTGTTCTATGGGTCATATTCTTTCCTTCTCAGGGATATCTCTCCCAACTCCACCGGTATCATAGCATCGGTTCCATACACCATTCTGAAAGGGGTTTCCTGCGTAGACGACTGAGGTGTGCAATGGTATGCCCAAAGGATACTCGGTAGCTCTTCGGCCCATAATCCTTTTGCCTTCCCTAACCGCTTCTTCAGCTCATTCAGGATGACCTTGTTTGCTGCTTCTACCTGCCCGTTGGTTTGCGGGTGCTCAATTGAGGAGAATTTTCTATGAATTCCAAGATTTTCATAGAACTCTCCAAAGTGCTGATCCGTAAACTGTTTCCCATTATCTGAGATTATAACAACCGGCAGCCCAAAACGACAAACGATGTTCTTCCATACTAACTTTTGAACCTGATTCGCTGTGATCCTTGCTAACGGCTCCGCTTCATTCCACTTTGTGAAATAATCTATAGCCACAAGCAAAAACTTGACCTGTCCTTTTACTAAAGGGAAAGGACCGACAATGTCAATCCCCCATATGTCAAAAGGCCAGGCAGTCGTGATGTTGTGAAGCTCCTCGGCATGGATGTGCTCGATGGAAGAGAATTTCTGACATTCTTCACATTGTCGGACGTATGTTGCGTAGTCAGCAGTCAATGTGGGCCAGAAGTAACCTGCTCGGATAACCTTCTTTGCCATCGTCCTGCCTCCATTATGCATGCCACAAATACCCCAGTGCATTTCTGCCATCACATATTCACTTTCTTCTTTAACTAAGCATTTCAACAAAGGGCCTGAAAATGACCGTTTATACAGATCGCCCGACCTCAGCGTATATGAATTAGCTTGCCTCCGAATCCTCCGAGCTTCTTTTGTATTCTCTAGGATTACATCATTCACTATGAATTCCCAAATTGGTGCCATCCATTCTAGGTCTTTTTCCGCTACCATCAAGACCTCTTTTGTCAGCTCAATACACGGCTGATATATTGTCTCCTGTATGACGGTCCTATGTTGACCTGTTTTCTTAGTGCTTGCCAATTTTGATAGTAAATCAGCCCGAGCATTCCTCTCTCGAGGAATGTGTTCTATTTTAAAATCATCAAATTCAGAAATTAAAGTATTGACTTTACACAAATACCTGGTAAGATGTGGTTCCTTCGCCTGATATGTCCCCGAGATTTGCCCTGTTACAAGTTGAGAATCACTTTTGCATTTGACCAGCTTTACTCCTACCTCCTTGGCTAGTTTCAGCCCAGCAATAAGGGCTTCATATTCCGCTTCATTATTTGATGCTTTGAAATCAAATTTCAAGGATTGTTCCAACACTATGTCTCCAGGTCCTTCTAAGATTATCCCTGCACCACTTCCCTTCACATTAGATGCACCATCAACATACAGAGTCCACCGCTCTAAAACAGGTTCTTGAACTGTGACCAACTCCGCAACAAAATCGGATAAGCATTGTGCCTTCATCGGTCCTCTGGGTTCGTACTGTAGTCCGAATTCCGAAAGTTCTACCGACCACGCTATCATCCTCCTGGCCAATTCCAGCTTCCTCAAGACCTACTTGATGGGGAGATCTGTCTTGACAACTACTTGATGACTTTGAAAGTAGGGTCGTAGACGTCGAGCAGCAGTGACCAATGCGAATTCCAGCTTTTCGTTCATCTGATACCTCGTTTCCGCATCATGTAGAATTCTACTAATGTAATAGATAGGGGACTGTTGTTTACCGACCTCCTGTACTATAACTGCACTCACCGAGGTTTATGTGACCGAGAGGTATAACAACAAATCTCTACCCGGTTGTGGCTTACTTAAAATGGGTGGGGCGCTGAGAAACACTTTGAAAGCTCGGAAAGATTCTTCACATTCGGCATTCCATTCAAACTTCACTTGTTTTTTGAGGAGTTTGAATAGAGGGCGAGCCTTTTCTGCTGACTTGGGTAAAAACCGCGATAGCGATGCCAATCTGCCTCCTAACCTCTGCACCTCTTTTATATTAGCTGGACTTCTCATTTCAATGATTGCTTTACATTTGTCCGGATTGGCTTTGATTCCCCTGTGGGTTAACATGAACCCCAAGAATTTCCACTTGTGATTCCACAATTGCATTTTTCTGGATTCAACCTCATGTTGTGTTTTCTTAGTTGTGAGAATATCTCTTCCAAATCTACTACCTTTGAGATGGCTCACTAGACTTGACAACAATATCGTCCATATACACCTCCATGTTGCTCCCTGTCTGCTCCTCGAAGACCTTGTCCATTAATCTCTAATAAGTTGCTCCCGCATTTTTTCAACCCGAAGGGCATAACCCGATAATAATAGTTTGACCGATTAGACATGAAAGCTGTTTTGTCTTCATCTGGACCGAACATTCGAATCTGGTTATATCCCGAGTAGGCATCCAACAGACTGAGTATTTCGTAACCCGCTGCTCCATCCACCAATTGATCGATACTCAGCAATGGATATGAGTCTTTCGGACATGCTTTGTTTAAATCGGTGTAGTCTGTACACATTCGCCATTTTCCATTGGCTTTCTTCACCAAGACTACATTCGAAAGCCAAGTAGTGTACTTGATCTCCCATATGAAATTAGCTTCCACTAATTTAGTTGTCTCCTTCTCTATCACCTCCCTTCTCTCATCTCCCGCCTTCCTTTTTCTTTGGGCTACTGGTTTCTCTTCGAGGCACAGCGACAATTTGTGACAAATGAATTTTGGATCAATTCCAGGCATGTCGGCTGCACTCCAAGCGAACAAATCTACTTTCTTCATTACCACCTCTCGGATTCCTTTCTCAACTTCCGACCCCAATTGTTTCCCTAGGTGTGTTACCTGACCCTCCTTTCTCCCCAATTGAAAACTAGTTAATTCATCAGCTAGTTTCGGGCGCAGATCATCAGTGTTGGTTCTTGGGTCTAATTCCACCGAGTTCACTATGACTGACTTTGGTTCAACGGACTCCGCCTTCTCCTCTTTCTTCTTCTCTCCAATACTGACCTTCAAACTGTCGACATAACATTGTCGAGCAATCTGTTGATCAGCTCTGATAGATACTATCTCTCCCGACTTGATTGGAAACTTCATGGTTAAATGAGGTGTTGAAACTATAGCTCCCAATTCATTAAGACTTGGTCTTCCCAAAATTATATTGTATGTTGTTCTTGCTTCCACAATCACATACTTCACAATGATAGTTTTGGATGTTGATCCATTGCCAAACTTGGTTAGAAGCTCGACGTATCCTCTGGTATTGGCTTGTTCACCTGCAAATCCCACCAGTGCTGTATTGAAGTCTTTGATGATGCTTTCCGGGATTCCCAATTTTTTAAAAGTTGAGTAATATAGGATGTCTGCTGAACTTCCCTGATCCACCAGTGTTTTCCTTACCATGAAATTAGCCATTTCTACAGTGATGATCATCAGATCATCCTGATTTGGGTCAACTTCGACATAATCATCATCAGTAAAAATAATAGGTGAGTTTACCTGTGAAGGTTTGTAAATGACCGAGTTTACCGTTTTGACCGCCCTGAGATGTCTTCGGCGTGCTGAACTAGTCACTCCCCTCCTATAAATCCTCCAGATATGGTGTTTATAACTCCTCTGACCCGATGATCCTCATTATCTCGGGCTCTCGAACCTTCTCGATGCTCTCGTTTGTTGTTTGGCCCCTCCTCTCTTCTATAAAAATTTCCTCTACCCCTGTTTCATCCTTCCTCTTGCTCGCCCTGTTGTTGTCGATGACGCAATATATATTCACTTAACTTTCCCATTTGAATCAATTCTTCTATTTGGTCCATCCAATTCGAGTAATCCTCAGTGGTATGCCCATAATTGTTGTGAAATCGGCAATATTTTCTTCTGTCAGCTCTACAATTTACCCGACCTTGGGGTGGGTAATCAATGATGTCAGCATGATATACCTCGTCGAGGATTTTAGCCCCTGTTGTATTGAGAGGTGTATACACTCTATATTTGGGTCCATTTTTCGGTCGAACCTCTCGTATAGACGTGTACCCCTTCTCGTTCCTTTGATTCTCCTTCTTTTCTGTTTTGTCTTGATTATCTTGCTTCTTAGATTCTCTCACCTCCTCCATACTAATGTATTTGGCTACTCTCTGCCTTATCTCGTCGATGTCATGGGCTTCTCTTTTGGCTAAGGAGTCTAAGAAAGGCCCGGACTTCAAACCCGAGGTAAAGGCATGAAAAGACACACTTTCTCGTAAATCTGGGACTTGAATGACTTCCGCTTTGAAACGATCAAAATATTCTTTCAATGATTCCTGCTTTCCTTGTCTGAAATTCACCAGACAAGCCGACGTTTTCCGAAGTCGTCGACTCGTGGCGAAGTGAACATTGAACTTGGTGGTTAGATCAGTCCATGATACTACAGATCTTGGGGGAAGTCTAGAGTACCACATTAACACAGCCCCTTCAAGAGTGATCGGAAATACCTGGCACTTTAAGTTTGGAGATGCTTGCAGAGGAATCATTTTGATGTTGAAGGCCGTGATATGTTCTTGGGGATCTGTACTCCCATCATACTGTTTCACCTTCGGGAACTGAAAGTTTGGAGGAAAGGCTGTCGTCATGACTTAATCTATGAACGGATGCTCCCGCAGTTCCACTCCCTCGTTCACAATACGACTACTTGTTTCTCGTTCATCATGGCGAGAGTTACGGGCCCTACGAACCCTGTCCTCGTGCCCTGAAGATGCTGACCTCTCCTGACTACGTTCCCTGTTCCTTCGGTATTCCTCATTTTCTCTCTTGAGTTGCTCTATTTGTTGTCTCATTTCCATCATCTGTTGAGTGATTATTGCATCAAGAATTCCCCGACGAGGAGGCTCATTGTTCCTCGACGTTGCGGTGGTTGTCCTACTTCTCCCTCCATTACTCCGAGTTTCTACCATTGTAAACTAACAAAATGGGACCGGGGATAGTTTACCTCGGCCCCACAGTGGGCGCCAAATGTTCTTACAAATTTCCGGCAATGAACACTCCGAGAAACCGAAGAATAATATTGATACTTTTCACACCAACTCTCTATCAAGAATAATCTCGTATATTAAAGAATGCTCTTAACAGAGACTCAGTGTTACAGAATAGCTTGACCTCCATAATTTGCCTATTGCTCTATATAATACATGCCGAGTTCTAAATGGTTTCGGCCCATTCCCACCACTCTCAGATAACCGACTTCCTCCACTTTCCATCTTAAACTACTAGTTAATTACCTTACACTTCGTGGCTAGTGCCGAAGTCTTTCTCTCCTATTTGTTGACTCAGTCAAACTTCATTTAGCTATAGCTGGTTACTTAAGCAATTGGGCTGGACCTCGGATAAATCTGAGCCCACTTGCTCCTGACAGTACACTGGGTTTTATTTGGATCTAGTATTTTAGTTACATTGGGTCCTATTGTTTGCCCTATTGTTCTTATGTATATGGGTTGGGTTACCCCTTGTACCCAAAATCAATATAATCTCTTGGCTTATCAAGAAAAAAAAGTAATTCAATCCCACCTAGAAATAAAACAAGTCCACATATGAAAATATTGAGCCACATGATGGAGTTAACATGCCACATGTATGTTTCCATTAGGTTTAACATCTTCAAGTTAACTTAGGGCCTAAGTTGTCCAATATTTGTCATTATGGGGGTTGAAAAGGCGAATTTTTGTTTCTTGGGGACTAAGTTGAGACACGTATTTCTTCTCTAAGACTTATTTAGATATTGACTCAACTTTAATATTTGGTTTGTAAAAAAGTTATTTTAAATATATTAACCATTGATCCTAAAACAAAATTCTTGATTCTACATTGCAGTGGCCTTGAGAGCCTTGTTGAAGAGCTAACATTGGCCGAGGATACTTGTAGCTGTGGTGGTTCTCTCAGCATGTGATCGGCTTTAAGAGCCTTTTCTTGGCGGTAAAATAATTCCTTTCAAGTAGGGTGTTTGATGTTGCACCAAGATATCCTTTTTTCATATCCAATAGTAGTAAGTAGGTTAAACTCCAATTCGATTGGACTTACCATATTAATCAGCGACCCTAGTCATATGAGGGCTTCAAGAACCAAAATGCTAAATTAACAAACAATGGAAAACCAAAGGATAAGTTGAATTACAAGGATATATAGAAACTAAGGTTTCAAGCTGTGAGCTAAAGAAGAAATTGGGTTCCTCGTCATCACTAATCACACAGTGACGGGTGAAAATGAAGGTAGCATGGTTCAATTAGTTTTTTCCTTACCTTAGAAGCCAGCATGGACTACAGAGAAGACGGAGTTATGGGTGACTGGATGCAATTCCGGAACAGATAGAAAAAGCAAGAAAGTATGAACAAACTTTCTCAATATTAATGCAAATCATGTCTAAGAGTTCAAAAAATTTAACATTGCCATCAACATATGCTTGTGAATCTACTAGTCCCTAGAAGGACGGTTTTTGTTTTTGATTTTTTATATAATGAAGGTGCAAGCAACTACATAATCTAATGCTGGATTTGAAGTCTTCAACTCTTCATTAATTAAACCACATTCCAATCTTCAACAATGAGTAGTAAGTTTGTTAGCTGAAAACTTTAAGAGCTTGGTTTTACAAAGTTTTCACCACATATGTTGCATCTAACAAAGCTTAGGGCACACCCTTATTGCGATGAATCAGTCAAAGCGAATAATTAAGCATGAGATGTTGCTTTTGCTCATCCTTATCAAAGCTTCCTTTGCCAAGCACTCAGCTGCTTCTTGTGGATCCTCTATGTGCCTAATAAGATTCACAGCCTCTTGATTCTTCATCACCTACACATATATGGAGATTCATGAGCTACTAATTTAACTTTTTCTTTATTTTTAAGAAACCATTCTAATGACTAGGTATTAAGTATTCTGAGTTATTATAACATCTCCTTTGGGGCTTACCTCCCATATGCCATTGCTTGCCAAGATCAAAAACTCAGTATCATAGTCAATCCTATCACCTCCCACGACAAGTTCTGAGCCTTTGGAATGCTTTGTACCTGTTGCATTGCCAGATTCACATGTTATTATGCGTACTTTGTCAATTGCTTAACATCCATTATGAGATGTGTGAATCAAAAGAAGTGTCCACAGTCCACTTATGGATGAACATTAGAAACAAACTGTGATATCATGTAAGAGGGGATGAAAAATAACTGAAAGAAGATGCTAGTGCAGCAATTTTATTGGATTAACAAGTGGCTCTTCTAAATGAGTGTGTATTTCCTTCCCAGTTAATATTGCTTTTCCCCCTCCAAAATGAACAGTCATAGGCATTCTAATGATGTTAATAAGATATGATTGTTTTATACCTGAAAAGAATCTGGGATACCAATGTCTTTTGGCTGATTGTTTGCGTCTATCGGTTGTCTGATGAGCTATGCCTTGTCTGCATAAAACAGTTCTGTAATCTCCCAAGTTGGCTATCACAAGTTTTTCTCCATTTATCACCATCACAGATGTTGAACCCATTCTGCATGTCTCCTCTGATTTATTTGCCTCTCTGTTCTTTGTCCTTGCACCTAGATAAGCTCTCTTCACTGTTTCTTTGGTTTTTCTCCTCATATGAGACTAATATATAATTGATTGAAACATCAGAAAAGCAAAAGAGACCAGAAATAGAGGGCAAGAAATGAAGTAGCTTTGGATACAGTAGCTTAATCGTGTACTGTTTTTGACAATAGACATCAAGGTTATATTTGGGAAATAAGATAAGAAATGAAAATATGCCACAGTTGAATATATTTATCCAGTTGTATGTTTTTATCTGTCCCATGTCATTTCCCTTTTTACCATACCCTTTCAAAATGGATACTAGGAAGCAATGAATCATAGTGCATGTTTATGTTTCTTCATTTGTAAGACTTTAAAGTGTTGGAATTGTTCTGCCACAGTACCTATCGAAGGCATTCAAGTAGCAGTGATGTCTATCCTATGCTAACAAAAGTCATTTACATTCAGTGTTTAGTCACGGTGGTCTGATGAGGCAGAAAGTTGTCACAATCATTTTAATGGAAAAACAATCTAGTTTAATAATTAAGATATTAACCAATCAAAATTTGTTGCTCAAAATACTCAAAGTTTGGTTCAACAAAGTAGAAAGTATATAGGAGAAGTGAGCACAATATTGATTGATTACCTCTTTGAGCTTCTTGTCAAAGAAATGGGACTGCATGTACTTGGTAACCCCATCTCCAATTAGAGCATCAAAGATTCCAAAATACCACAGTTCTGTGTGATCCATTTGCTCTCTCTGAACCACAACTGAATCAAAGTCTGAGTCATCAAAATCATCTTTGATTACATGATGCTTGACAACATGATAACCATGTGTTACTGGCATCATCCATGAAGGCTTCTTTGTTGTCCCATGATGTCTCTTTCTGCCTCCATTTCCTAACAAAAAGCGTCTCAGCCGGAACGCCTGTTCAAACCAATAGAGAGATTAGCTTTTGCTGTAAATGACTAGTTCTTGATATGAATAACATCAAGGAGAAGAACATCTCAAAGGGTCAAGACAGTTTTTTTGTTTTCAGGTAACATTTTCTTTAGACCATTGCATTTTTTATTTTTTTTGTATATATAATTATAAGGTGCAGAACTAGAACAGAACCAGCCAGAAATTTAGTTTTACAGGAGCCTGACCAGTGACCAAACCAAATATATACAACATGAAGAAAATTTTAAATCCTTTTAAAGGAGCACATGGAATACAGAACTCAAGATGTTCATTCATATGTTTCTACTTTCTCATGAATTCCAAAAAACATCAATGTAACAGTAGAACAGTGAAATGAACATTGATTGCTTACCTTGAGCTTGATATGAAGATCTATCATCCCCATGTTTTTCTCTAATTATTTGATCAGAAGTCAGAACCTCAGAGAAAATTTGGCATTTTCAGGAGATGGTTATCAGAAAAACTAGAAAACCAAGTTTTTCAAATTGAAAAATAGATAGAATTGGTTCTTTTGGCTTGCGGTGATATATACAATAAAGGTGTTGAGTCAGGAAGAACTGTAGCTGCTCAATTTAAAATATTAATTGGCTTAATTATCTGTTAGGAGGAAATTTTGAATAAGAAGTAACCGTGTTTTGAACTAACAAAAGAAACGGAATTCAATACAAAGAATCAAATAAACTCCTTGGTCCTACAAGTAACTGAAAACAGGCTTTTTTTTCCCTTCCTTTTCTGGGTTATCTCTTAAGTATGTATTTATTTATTTATTTTTTGGTTCCCCAGAGTATCCTCCATGCGTAATTGGGAGTTGTTTTTCTTTTTCTTTTTTTGGCATTATTTCTTTTTTCTTTTTTTCTTTTCTCTTTCTTTTTTCTTTTTTATTTTTGGGTTTAAGTATTTCTGTTATGAATAGTTCGTAATTCTGTTTTTAATTTTTAATTTGTGTTTGAAACTTTGAATCTCTGATTGTTGCCAAACAAACAAAAAGGATAAACCATCCATTATAGTTTAATTTAAATTTTTTATTAATTAATGGTTACATTTTACAGTATTCCCCCAATTTTGCTCAGACACACTTGTGGCAAACAAAGTTGTTGATAGTGAGTTAAATTTGGAGATCTTGTTGAGCAACTTAATAGAGAGCTTAACTTTTCCTCTACCACTCACTGGCCCAAAAAATAATACATGAAAATGAATTGGAGTATCACCTCTTATTAAGTTCTGATTTTACAGCGACATTCATTGAATAGGTGGTAATGCTCAAACTGACAAGAGGTTGATTTTAGTACTTCACACAACGGCAAATAAATGGAGTTCATCATTTTGTACCGAAAACATAGAATACTAAGTTCCTAACTTGGTGCTTTCAATTAGATGCAATCATTCAATAATATCCATCAGTTTCATTTTTTTTGAAAAGAATATCCATCAGTTTCATGTCACTTTCTTTTCTCACGTTTTAACGCATGGCTGTAACTGTTTATGTCAAACTTATCGTATTTTATCTTATACAACTTGAAAAAAGTTTGAAATTGAGACCCCACTAAGGCTCTCTTTAGTAAAAAACTAGCGGATAGTAAATAAGCTAGTGGATAGTGACAGCGGATAAACTAGTGGATAGTGGATAAGCTAGTTGATAACGGATAGCTGATTAGCTAGCGGATTGGATTTGAAGTGTTTGATAAAACTAACGGTTGGACTAGCTGATAAATGTAAAATGACATAAAGGATATGTTTGCATTTTTTTTATGTAAATTATATGTATATATATATTATTTATATTATTTATTTTAAAATAATTATCACTTATAATAATTTAATTTATTCTAAATTATTTATCATTTATTACATCAAAAAAAATTATTTATTGTTTAAAAAATTCAATAATTAATTTTAAATTTTAATATTAATCTAGCTTTAATTATTTTTAATAAATAAAATGGAATAATAAAAATAAAATTATATATTGATTTGATTTTTATATAAGTTTTATTTTTTATAGATAAAAATATATTTTCCACTTTTTTATCTTAAATATAAATCTAAATAGCAAAATTAATTCTTATTTATATACTATGTTAAATGATTAGTATTTTATTTTATAATCAAGGATAAGTAAGGAATTTAATTAAGATGGTAGGGATAAAAATGGAAGAAAAAATGAAACGCTATACGCTATAAGCTCAAACAGGGGCTACTTTTCCAACCGCTATACGCTGGTGAAAAAACGCTATACGCTGGTGAAAAAACGCTATACGCTAATCTTAAAAACGACTACCAAACGGGGCTACTTTTCCAACCGCTATACGCTATCCACTAAACGCTAACGGATTTGGCAAACCAAACAGTGCCTAAATGTTGAGCTAAACCTCAGTTTATTTCGGCTTATCTCGAATAATCCAGTTGAAGTAATTAATATCCAAATCAATTGTTTAAAAAAAAAATTGTAGTTTGACATTGAATTTGAAGTCCATCTCTTTGTAATTAGTAGCAGCAATGCACGTGGTAAGGCTACACAGTCAACCAAAAGTACTGGTGCACAAAATAATTTATTGATTTACTGCTATTATCTATTATAAGATAATAAGAAAGGAAAAGGATCTAACTTCTATGAAGGCAAAACTTCAAATTATGTGACAATAACCGTTGAAATCACGTTAATTAATTTAGTTGAAGTTCGATTTCTGCTATGGCCTATGGTTAGTAGGTTATTTATTTTGACCTCCTCAAGAATTTTACCCAAGATCCGCACCTGCTTGAGCCATTATTTTTTTTTTTTATAGGCAAATGTTAGTAGTTATTTGTTATATTAATTTTTTCTCTTTTGTCAAGGTTTGAACCTTGAATTTGAACATTGAACCTCCTACTCCTCAAACTCCTTTTTACTCTTAACTCAAACCACTTGAGCTACCCAAACCCCCTTACCTGCTTGAGCCATTGTAGCATGCCTCATACCTCATTGTGTAAGGAGGGTTCCATTACAAAGTATCTATCAATCTGAAAATTTGTCAACTAGTTGAGTTGATTACGAGGTGTATGAAGATACTTGAGCCATTATACCATGCCTCATACCTCATTGACTAAGGATTGTCAACTAGTTAAGTTTATTGCAAGGTGTTGAGGGTCATTATAGCATGCCTCATGCCACGATTCTGAGGAAAGTTAAAAACTTAACAATGCTAATTAGATCTCTAAAGAAACATTAAACTAAAAAATAGAGCAAAAAAGAATAATAATTCAAAATAATAAACGAGATAGAGGAAGTGAAAAATAGGTTTGCTTATTCAAAATAGGTTTGCATTTTTTTTATTTATTTACTTATACTTTTTTTTTTTTGACTGATTTATTTACTTATACTTGGAGTCTTGGATGTGAGTAATTGGGTACTATTTTACTTTTAATTATTATTTTTGGTACAACCATTTTTATTTATTTCTGTTGGTCGCCTGTTAAATGTTTGCAACCGAGAAGATGTAGGGGAATTTTGGTGTCCTCTATTTATTTATTTTCCTAATAAACATAAGGAACAGGGGATTTCATTAGAAAATTTATTTTTATTTATGTTTAGTTCTCTATTATATTTATGGAATTTATTTTTCCTTACACAAGTATAAGAGACTAATCCTTTTGAAAACAAAGTGTGTATTTGAATTAGATGCGAAAAATGGATTATTTCAATAATTGATATAATCGATTAATGTTATAATCAATAACTATAGTAGAATTAGTTTATGTTTATATGTATTTGTTAAAAAAAACGATTTTAAGATAATCTATTTTGTTTAGATTAGTGAAAAACCGCTTTAAAATAGTAAATTAAATATATATATATATATATATATATATATATGTGTGTGTGTGTAAAATTATTTGTATAATTTAATAATATTTATTTGATAAATATAAAAATATAAGAGCTTGTTTGGGAACCTATATTTCAGCTGTTTTTTCCTAAAAAAACTGTTTCATACAAAATTTTTATGTTTGGGTATTTTGTTAAATTTTGAAAAAACTTTTTTTCCGGGGAAAAAAGCTGTTTTGGGTGATTTTCTTCCATCTCCAAAATTGGGTTGTTAGATTGTTTTACAAAGATTATTTTACAATTTGAAGCCTCCTTTTATACCCCTTTCCCATTTTCCCAGCAATAGCGTCAAACCCAACCCAAGCGCCCCCAACCAAAGAAAACCCAAGCCAAGCGTTACAAACCCTGAAGTCTCTTATTCATTTTTATTTTTTTTGGGCACTAGCTTTTTTTTTTTTTTTCCTGAACGGGTACAAGCCTGAAGCCTCTTTCTCATTCTCATAATATAAAAAATAAGTCTTCATAAATATATATATATATATACTTGATCAAAAAATAAAAAATAAGTTAAACAAAGAAAAATAATATTAATAGTGAATAAATATGGTTATAAAAAAAAAAATCGAATATTATTCACTATTCCCATCAAATATTATAAACAAATAACTTCATACCATTTTTCGTAATTTACTATGTAAAAGTGATTTTTTGTGCACCACCCAAACGAAATAGATTATCTTAAGATTACTTTTCAGCAAACAGACCCAAACAAAAACAAATTCTGATTATAATCAATTATCACAAAAATCGATTATCAGCATAATCTTTTTTTTTCAGCTTTCCCAAACACACTCTAAGAGTATGTTTGGGACATATTATTTTTCCCTATTTCAGCTTTCTGTTTCATAGATAATCTATCATGTTTGGCATTTTGCTTAAATTTATAAAACAGCTTTTTTTAGGGGGGAAAAGACTATTTTATGCCATCTAGTTTTTTCTAGCTTAAGATTGTTGTGATTTGATTATTTTTCATTCTCAAAACTCTCTTCCGTGTTTACCCCTACAAATCTAACTTCTAAACAAATATTATTAATTATACAAATAACTTCATACCCTTTTTTGTAATTTATTACATAAAAGTGATTTTTTTTTTGCACCACCAAAGAAAATAGATTATCTTGAAATCGCTTTTCAGCAAACAGACCCAAACAAAAACAGATTCTGATTATAATCGATTATCACAATAATCGATTATACAAAAATTGATTATCAACATAATCTTTTTTTTCCAACTTTCTCAAACACACTCTAAGTGTGGTTTCAAAATAAGCTAACAATTTAACTGTTTTCAAAAGAATCACATCTGGAACATAAAGCTAATCACAATAACTACCGGTTAGACATGGCATGGGACACATTTCAAAACACACGGTAATAAGTTTTTTTTCTTCCAAGAATCAAGACCTAAACCTTTCAAACGAAAAAAATGTTGTTATCAATATTTTAAAAATCGAACCGGTTATTGTTATCCTCACTACACCCTCCCCTTCCCACCTCTTTTCTTCTTATCCCATGTACATACTCTGCAATGCTGAAAAGGCAACAATTCCTAAATCGAAAAAAACCTTTTTCTTAAACCACTATAAGGAAATTATAGAAAATCCTTACCTTGCGTCTTGCAATAATACACGGAAACTAAGTTACCATGTGTTATAAAAAATTTCATAACACATGGAAACTAAGTTTTCGAGTGTGTTAATTTTTTTATAACATATGAAAACTTAGTTTATGTGTGTTAAAAAAAAGTATAACAACGCACGAAAACTTAGTTTCCATGTGTTATAAAAATTTCATAACACATACGGAAACTAAGTTCCGTGTGGAAAGTTTCCGTGTGTGTTAAAATTTTTCAACACACACGGAAACTAAGTTTTCACGTGTTATAAAAAATTTCATAACACATAGAAACTGAGTTTTCGAGTGTGTTAAAAAAAAATTATAACAACGGAAACTTGGTTTCCATGTGTTTAGTGTGTAACAACGCACGAAAACTTAGTTTCCATGTGTTATAAAAATTTCATAACACAAACGGAAACTAAGTTTTCTTGTGTGTTAAATTTTTTCAACATACATGGTGTTATAAAAAATTTCATAACACATAGAAACTAAGTTTCCGAGTGTGTTAAATTTTTTTATAACACATTGAAACTAGTTTCCTTGTATGTTGAAAAATTTTGACACACTCGGAAACTTAGTTTCCATGTGTTGTAAAAATTTCATAACACACGAAAACTAAGTTTCCGTGTGTGTTAAAATTTTTCAATACACACGGAAACTAAGTTTCCACGTGTTATAAAAAATTTCATAACACATGGAAACCGAGTTTCCGAGTGTGTTAAAAAGAATTATAACACCAAGTTTTCATGTGTAACAACGCACGGAAACTTAGTTTCCATGTGTTATAAAAATTTCATAACACATACGGAAACTAAGTTTCCTTGTGTGTTAAATTTTTTTAACACACTCAGAAACTTAGTTTGCCTGTGTTATAAAAATTTCATAACACATGGAAACTAAGTTTCTGAGGGTGTTAAAATTTTTTATAACACATGAAAACTAGTTTCCTTGTATGTTGAAATTTTTTAACACACTCGGAAACTTAGTTTCTCTGTGTTATAAAAATTTCATAACACACGAAAAGTTTCCGTGTGTGTTATAAAAAAAATTATAACACATGGAAACTTACTTTCCATGTGTTAAAAAAAATTATAACAACACACGAAAACTTAGTTTCCATGTGTTATAAAAATTTCATAACACATACGGTTTGGAATGGGAAAGGGAAATCACAGGGCACGGAGAAGAAGAAAAGGAGGTGGTGGGAAGGGGAATAGTGTAGTGGGAAGAAGGAGAAAGAGAAAAGGGTATCTGGGGGAATAAATTTTAAAAAAATGGAGGTGGGAGATGGGGGAATTAATTGATAGGGTATTAAAATCAAGACCCTATATTTTTCTTACTTAAGTGTCAGAAAAGTAGCCTAGGACCAAAATCAAACCCAACTTCTATGTGTCCAATGTTCCATGTGCTCCTATTGGCGGTGGCGCCGGAAAGAGGAGAGAATGGAAGACGAGCAGCTAACTGGAAGTCGAGCGGCGGACAACATACAACCGTTTCTAGGCACCAAACTATTGGAACCAAAGTATTTTTGGATTAAATAATCTCTAAGTTTTGATGCCAACAAAAAGGATTAAATTTGTATGGCAAAGTGTTAGTTATGATCGAACACGTTTTTTTTTCAAGTCTTACAGGGTATTCTAAATTTATGAGTTAAGGAAATATCTATAGAGTTTCTATCTTCGTCCAACCGGGTAGACGAGCTATTCAAAATAAATGGTATATTTAATTATGAGAATATGCTTTAGTAGACGGAATATAGAACAGTACTAATAGACGAGCTTCTATCTAATATGAATAGACGAGCTCTTAACTAATATGATTAGACGAGCTTGAACGCCACGTCAGCAGACGCAAATCTAAGCTACTCACCGATATATAGCAAGTCCAAAGACTTGATAATAGACGAGCAAAATTTGCCACGTCACTAGACGAGCTAAAAAGAATTTTAGCTATGAACATATAGACGCACTAGACTAAGTAGACGAGCTCTTCTTTGCTATGAATGCTTGATAAAATCAGAATAACTATCTCGACCACATAGAAATATTTATTTCAAATGATTGATATTTATTTTAGTATATGTTGGTTCTTCTTATTTGTTATTAACGGTTTTATTGTCTTGTTTCTTTGAGAGAGACAACAATAAGGAACTGCAAAAAGAAAAATAGTACAATATAAAACGACTTGTACCATGTCACCTTTAACGCTGGAATAGCTGGAATTTGTACAAGGAAGGCAAGACAGTTTTTTCAAGTTGCATTTGCTCAAAGGTGTGCTCGTTTCGTGCAAGAATGTTGACATATAGTACAATGGCCACGAGCAAGCTGAGTCACAATGGATTTTACATATTTGATTGTATCCTTAAACAGGAAAATTCAAAAACAACCGTTGAAGAATTTGAAGAGAAGAGCAAGGTCACTATAAATAGAAGACCTAGAATTTCGAAGAGAAGATCTCTTGTGCATATACAGAATTCTCTAGAAAACTCTTACGAGCCAAAATTCTTTTATTCTTTCAAAAGCAAAAGTCTGTAATACCTTAGCTTGAATATTGTCATAATATTCAACTGATCTTAAACTTTCATACCCTCACACATAGTGAATTAGAAGATCATAACAAACCAAACTCTTTGTTAGAGGTAGAGCCTGAAGAGGCTTGGTAAGAAAGGAATACTTGTGGCCTGGAGAGGTGTTGAATACTTGTTATAATTTATTTGGAAAATAGTGGAAAAAAAACTTCAAGTAGAAGGGACTGGACATAACTCTTGGTTGGAAGAGAGTGAACCAGGATAAAATGACTTGCGTGAATCTTCTTATCCCTAATCTCTTCAATTTTATTTGTTTATACTAACTGTGGGGATTTGAACTTGATTTTGTTAAGTTCTTAAAAAGACTTTCTTTTTGTATGTGCTTCTGCCTTTCTTTTCTTGTGTGAGAAAATTGTTTTGAAAGAGGTTGTTTTCAAAAATCTTTAACAAACACAATTCAACCCCCCCCCCCCCCTCCCTTTCTTGTGTTTGCCTGTGTCAACTTCACAAACAAACTAGGAAAACGAGTGATGTACAACCATTCCTCTGCACCAGATGAACAACAAAGACTCAACGAGGAAGATCATTTCAGAAACTTCGTTTGGTTGGATTAAGACACAAGGTTAAGACACAATCTTCGTTTCCTTTCTATTCAATTTTTCACAGGTTCCATTTTAACGATTTTCTTCCAAGTTTATCATTGAGCAATTTTCAGGTTCGTCCACACCGAGCACAGGTCCAGTTGCCAATCCAGCTGGCCGGTCTGGTGTTGATAACATTGGTTCTTATATGAAGATATATCCACCCAAAAACTAATCACGGATGGACTTGCATTTATTTGAAAGGATCTAGATAATGATTGTAAGTTTCCGTATTGGTTAAGGTGGCTTTTAAGGTGAGGGAGTAAGTCCGTCCTCACCCATGAAGCATCTTCTTAACCATCAGATATATTAATAAACAAATGAATGGTTCAGATCTTTCACCGTGACCTGATAATATAGGTTAATAAAAAATTGCTAAATGGTCCTTGTCTTTTAAATTTAAAATATGATTAATTGTGAGAAAATGCTGGTTCATTATTAATACGGTCATCTTCTTTCATTCCCCTTCAACCCTACCACCGCACCTTTATGAACCACAACAAATGCAGGGAAGCGCGACAGGGAAAAAGCGCGAGATCTCCATGAACCACCATCACACCTACAAGGAAGCTCGAGACGGTGGCACAGACCTTGAGACACCCCGATGTCCCATTAAAGAAAAACCTAATTATCTAATACTTAATCGTAATATTAGCGTTGGACATATATATATAGAAAATCATAGATATTAAAAACTTAAAAGTAAGAACAAAATTCAACATCATATCACACACATATAAATATAAATACAAACATACTGTGCTGATAAACTAAAGAGGGTACTCCATCTAGGGTCCCAAAAGATACATACTGATACAAAATAATATAAGCAACGGAAACTAAAACGTCACAAAAGACGCACTGGCTAGAGGTCACTGCTCGTCCTCCAGCATCTGGCTCATAAGGAGTCCCATCAAGCTCCTCTGTGGCTGGCTCGTCCGCAGGGTCTTCTCAAAACGAGCACATAAATGAAACATACATATAAAAGAAATAGGGGATAAGAAACTATCTATCATCATAAATGGAAAATGGTACGTAACATATAAACAATAAAGGCACATAGACATGCATCACATATATATATATATATATATATATATATATATATATATACAAGCAATATAAACAATCATCCTCTACCATTCGCACTCATGGAATTTATGCTGACGTGGCCACCACCAATCTTGTCACACATCCCTTGCCCGCTCAGGGATGTTAGTCAGTTGTCCAAGCGACGCGTCCCCAAACACCGGCGCACACTCTCATCCGCGGTGAGAATGCTCATGCAAAGTAATGACACTATAGCTGCACATCTCGCTCCGGTGCACACCCTAGTTCTCTCTCGAGGGTGCTCATGCATAGAAATGACACTATAGCTGCACAGCCCAAATCTAAGTTGGGACGGTGCCGCGAGGACTTCTGACCTCATGTGTTCTAAACACACGGCTGTGATCAACAATATGCATCTATATGGGTCTCGCCGATGTATATCAAATCATACCCTAGTGCCTTAACCTCAAATCACTATCTCATAGCATATCTCAAACAATATCACCTCATCAGTCTCATCATAATAAAATATTAATTAATTAGGTAAGGCACGTCTAAATCATATATCATACATTCCCCAACGTGCATCACTTAAAATATCAAATATTACTGCCTAGAAAACAACTAAGCATGTTATGGCAAATATAACATATTATCAGCCAGTACATGTTATCAACCATAATCATATTTTAATAATAATAAAATAATAAAATAAACATAATTAATCTCAATTAACATATCAATCCAAATAACACACATCAAGCAGCTCAAAACAGTAAAATCAGACAACCTCAGATATCATAAAAATTAACCTAACTGCGATAAATCTACAATCTCAATATCATCATTGGTACCACTAGGTGATCCCCATGTGATATTGGTATTGTCAATTACTCGCTCACTAGTAGGGGTTAGGTCGCCCTATGCCAATATTGAATAAAATGTTACTTAGCCATTTCCGACGTTAGATGGCTTCTTTCCCCCACCTGAGATGTCGTAGGCTAGCTTTAGAGTAACAAAACGGACCCACTCCAATCTCCCCAAATCTGCCTCGTGAGGTTCTCCTACCTCCGGGGCTCCAAAAATTCACCTGAACACATATTCACGAAGTACACGTTACGTGTAGCTCAAATCTGAAGACGGAATTGAAATCCGATAAATGGATTGAGAGATAACTTCAATACTATCACGGACAGGATTTCGGCATAAAAACATAGACTTACCTTAGCCTAACCAAGAAAAGAAAGGTAGGAGGATGAAGTAGAAGTCGCGAGGATCAAAACGGTATAATCGATTTTTCAATAGGACGAACGGATTGATCAGAATCAGCTCTGGAATTTTCTCTCTCTTTCTTTCTTTTCTCTCCCTTTATCTCTTAGTTTTTCTGAGTTTTCTCCCCTCGTCTCCAAGGTTCCACGAAATTCCTCGCTTAAACTCTTTTTTTCTTTTTTCTTTTTTTCTGGCGCCCTGCACTCAGCGCCAGGGATCCAGCGCTCAGCGTTGGTGAGGCAAACCGCCTCCCTCGCCCAATTGCGATGCGACACGTGGCACATTGGCTAGCGCTCAGCACCAGGGATGCAGCGCTCAGTGCTAGTTGCTGTACCGCACTACTGGTTCGCACAATTTCTCACGTTCTGAGCTCGTTCGAAGTCCGGTCGACCTGAAATTTGAAACATAGACTCTTCTATACCTAAGGAAGAAGACTAAGCCTTCAAAAATACCTAATCTCTTCCACAAAAATAAATTTCCTATTATGCATTCTTATGCATTCTAAACTGTATAACGGAAATTCTAGAACACTTTCTTATTCAATTCAACGCCGGTTAATCTCATACTTTCCATGCAAGGTTCCCAACACCTAAACATGCATATTAGACCTTTAATCAAAGTCTTAAACATAGTTATCCAACATATAAATAATGCCTTAAAACACAGATGTTACATTACCACCCCCCTTAGAAGAAATTTCGTCCCCGGAATTTACGTACCTCAGAAAATATGTGGATACTGCTGCTGCATATCTGCCTCACGTTCCCAAGTAGCATCTCCTGTAGTCTCATCCCAAATGACCTTGACCAAAGGAATATGTCTACCGCGAAGTTCCTTAATCATTCTATCTGTGATCCTAATCGGTAAAGCCTCATACTCTAGATTCTCTCGGAGTTGTATTGACTCAGGCTCAAGTACATGAGAAGGATCAGGATAATATTTTCTCAACTGGGATACGTGAAAGACATCATGAAGATTAGAAAGGTTAGGCGGTAAGGCAATATGGTAGGCTACTGGACCAATCCGTCGAAGAATCTGGAAAGGTCCAATGAATCTAGGAGTAAGCTTTCTAGACTTGATAGCTCTGCCAATTCCAGTCTTCGGAGTGACTCTCAAAAACACGTGATCACCTTCCTGGAATTCTAAGGGTCTCCTCCTCTTGTTACTGTAGCTCATTTGCCTATCTTGCGCTTCCTTCATCTTTTCCCTGATCTTTCTAATCTGTTTCATCGTCTGCTGTACCACATCAGGGCCCAATATCTGGCTTTCACCAGTCTCATACCAACACAATGGAGTCCTACATTTCCTGCCAAACAAAGCCTCATACGGTGCCATCCCGATACTGCTATGGAAACTGTTGTTATATGTAAACTCAATCAACGGCAAAAACTCATCCCAACTACCAATGTGCTCTAAAACACACGCCCTCAAAATATCCTCCAATGACTGAATTGTCCTCTCAGACTGTCCATCCGTTTGAGGATGATAAGCAGAACTCATCCTCAACTTCGTCCCCAAAGCACTGTGCAACTGTCTCCAAAATCTAGATGTGAATCTAGGATCTCGGTCGGAAACAATGCTCGACGGTACACCATGTAGCCTAACAACTTCCTTGATGTAGATCTGGGTCAACTTCTCTAAGCTATAACTCTCACCAATAGGTAAGAAGTGAGCACATTTCGTCAACCTATCGATGATAACCCAAATCACATCATGCCTCTTAGGAGTTCATGGTAATCCAACCACAAAATCCATAGCTATACTATCCCACTTCCATTCTGGGATATCTAAGGACTGTAGCAAACCAGCAGGCTTTTGATGTTCTATCTTAGCTTTCTGACAAACCAAACAAGATAAAACATATTCTGCCACTTCCTTCTTCATTCTCGGCCACCAAAACATTTTCTTTAAATCTTGATACATCTTGGTGGCTCCGTGGTGAAAACTCAACTTACTCTTATGTGCCTCTTCCAAAATCATATTCTTAAACTCTAAGTCCTCTGGCACACATGTCCTATCCCTAAACCTCAACACACCATCTGGCCCTCTACTAAACTCTGAAATCTTACCCTCATCTATGCCTTTACTCACCTCTTGCAGGTATTGATCCTGAATCTGTTTATCCTTAAGATCCTTCAGAAACTCACTATTAATAGTGATCATACCTAAGCACATTCTATCCTTACACAACTCCATCCCTAGATTCATATCTCTAAACTGTTCAATCAACTCCATTTCCTTTACCATCATCGCCGACACATGTAAATATTTCCTACTCAGAGCATCTGCTACAACATTCGCCTTCCCAGGATGGTATTGAAGGTCAAACTCATAATCCTTAATAAACTCCATCCATCTACGTTGTCTCATATTCAGCTCCTTCTGATCAAACAGATACTTCAAACTCTTATGGTCACTGTACACATTAAACCTAGCTCCATAAAGGTAGTGTCGCCATATCTTTAATGCGAACACTATAGCTGCCAACACCAGGTCATGGGTCGGATAATTCCTCTCATGAACTCTCAACTATCTGGAAGCGTAAGCCACAACTCTTCCCTCTTGCATCAAGACATAACCCAATCCTTGGTATGACGCATCACAATATACGTCAAACTGTCCTAAAGGATCTGGCAAAGTCAGAACAGGTGATGTGGTTAACTTTTCCTTCAACTTCTGAAAACTCTCCTCACATTCCTCCATCCAAACAAATGTTGTACCTTTTCTTGTTAACTGCATCATAGGCAATACAATTTTCGAAAAACCCTCGATAAACTTCCGACAATATCCAGCCAATCCCAAGAAATTCCTCACTTCACTAACTGACTTGGGTCGTTCCCACTTAAGCACTGCTTCAACTTTAGCAGGATCCACTGCTATTCCTTCTTTGTTAATCACATGACCTAGGAACTGAACCTCCTCTAACCAAAACTCGCACTTAGAAAGCTTGGCATACAACTGTCTATCCTTCAACACCTGTAACACTGTTCTTAAATGTTCCTCATGCTCTTCCCGTGTACGGGAATAAATAAGGATATCATCTATAAACACCACCACAAACTTATCGAGGAACGGTCTAAAGATCCTATTCATATAATCCATAAACACTGCTGGAGCATTAGTCACACCAAAAGGCATAACTAAATATTCATAGTGTCTGTACCTCGTCCTAAAAGCTATCTTGGGTATATCTTCCTTCTTTATTCTAATCTGGTGATACCCGGATCTCAGATCAATCTTGGAAAATACCGAAGCTCCCTTTAATTGATCCATCAAATCATCTATCCTAGGCAACGGATACTTATTCTTGATCGTCACTTTATTCAACTGCCTGTAATCTGTGCATAATCTAGCATTTCCGTCCTTCTTCTTAACAAACAACACTGGAGCTCCCCACGGTGAAACACTAGGCCTGATAAACTCCTTTTTCAACATATCATCCAATTGTTTCTTTAACTCGGCTAACTCTACGGGTGACATCCGATAAGGTGCTATAGATATCCCTGGTATGAGATCTATGGTGAATTCCACTTCCCTCTCTGGGGGCAAACCCGGAACATCGGGACGGAAAACCTCAGGAAATTCTCTCACGATAGGCATAGAATCTACACTCAGAGTCTCCTTAGATTCCACTGAGACAAGCATCACGTACAGTCGAGAATCATCACTCCTCATAAATCCTCCTTCATTGGCAGATACTATGCTAGAAGGCTCAAGAAATGACAAGGTCTTACTGGAATATTCTAACGCTACATGGTTAGCCGAAAGCCAATCCATGCCAAGGATAACATCTATATGTTGCATAGGTAAACAGACAAGATCCACAAAGAATGTCCTATTCTCAACAACTATAGGACACTGTAAGCAAACATACATGGTAGTCAAGGAATCATTGGTCGGGGTAGATACTGTAAGGGTATAAGGTAACTGAGAAACAGGCAAATGTAAATGATCCACACACTCATGCAAAATAAATGAATGTGTAGCACCTGAGTCAAACAACACAGACGAGAGTTTACCAGATATCAAGCACATACCCTGGATAAGATCTGCAGATTGAGAGGATTCAGCTCCCCTCACGGTAAACACCCTCCCTGTGGCCTGAGGTCAGGCCACCAACGGTTCTGCTACTGGGGCTCCTCTTCCAGCTCCACCTCTATAGCCTGTAGCTCCTCTACCAGCAACTGCATGCTGCTGTACCCCTCTCTGCCTGCAATCCCGAGCCATATGGCCTGGTTTCCCACAGTGGAAACAACTCGGCCTCTCTATGAAATCTCTAACATAATGCGGACCTCCGCATCTATAACAAACTGGGCCTCTCTGCTGCTGGCTCGCTCCACTAGCTGGTACTGTAGCAGCTGGTACTGATGCAGATGACTGAACACTCTGCACAGGTCTAGTATAGGGTCCCCGTCTCAACTGAGAACCACTGCCTGCTCTCCTCTGAAAACCTGATCTGATAGGGCCTCCACTCCTCTGCGATCTCTGCTCAGTAGCTTGCCTCTGATCTATGCCCTCTATGGCACTGTGTAACACCCCGTTTTTCGTAAAATGTTTTTATAAAGCTAGTTTTATTATTTTAAAAATGTTGGTTAAGGGCTAAGTGGGATTTTAGCCTAAAAGTCCCTTTCTGGTACATGAGCACGCTCGTGCTCATCAGCCAGCAAGCCCGTGCTTAAAGTCAGAAGCGTGTCTCTGATTTTAAGTTGAGCACGACCGTGCTCAATAGTGAGCACGCCCGTGCTCAATGTGTGGACTGCGTCTCGCTGATGCTAAGTGGAGCACGACCGTGCTCAATGCTAAGCACGACCGTGCTCAGGTCCGGATGTTATAAACGTGAGCAGAACCCGAGGGTTACATATAACCCTACTTTTGTGAGTTGCAGCAGCAGTAGTTGCGGCCAGAGCACGTTTCCACACTATTTCCTCTTCGTTCATCATTGTTGGGAATTATTGGAAGCAGTTTAGGGAGACTAGTGGTTCTACCTTGGTCTGGAGGTAATGGTTTCCCTTCCCCTTGTGGTTTCCTTCTTTGTTTTGAATAGGAAACTAATCTGGTTATGTTCTATTGTTTAAGGTTCTTTGGGTTAAGCTTTTTGGGAAGGAACCAGTTGTAGTTAGGAGCATACATTGGTTGATAGAGCTACCTTCAATCCAGGTATGGGGAGAAGGGAATTGTTTTCATTAGGCAGTGGGTAGTGTAAGGTAACGGGGTCCCCCATGACCCCGGTGTTGTTGTATGTATGTTGTTGTAATGCGGTGTTTAATCTGTGATAATATGTCCTGGTTGTTTTTAGTGTTATATGCTTATGAATATGATGCTATGTTATTATTGACATAATGATGTTGATTGGTTGATCGTTATTGTTGTTGCTATCATGATGATGTTGATGAAATTGCCTAAGTGATTAATTAGGTTAAAACGGATTCTTTTTAATAAGTTGAATCCCTGACATAATTGATTAACACTTCGTTTCTGTCTCTGCCCAGAACAGTGCAGTCGTGCATTGAGCACGACCGTGCTGATTAGGGAGCACGACCGTGCTCCCCTTTGAATTCTGGAAAATGGACGCGCTGTTAAGCACGGCCGTGCAGGTCAAAAGCACGATCGTGCTTCCGAGCACGACCGTGCTGAGTGTGAAGCACGACCTTCACTTAAATGGGCAGCACGTCCTCTCGTGTCCAAGCACGACCGTGCTGACCCCTCCTGGACAGTGATATAATTAAAGGGCTTAAGGGGTTTTAAACCCCATTCCCCTATGATGATAAGTTGAGATAACTAATCCAAGATAAAGATTAAACAACATGGTTATTAACTATATAACATAATTAAGATAACAAGGTGTTAAGTCGGTATCCGTTGGGTTACCGCACGTTGTTAAGTTAAGTCTTGGGTGCTTAGTGACCCAAGCACGTTAAGTTGAACCTTGGTGCTTATTGGCCAAGGGAGCCTTGACCCCAAGGTTTGGGTCTAAGGTTACGTTGAATGTTGATGTTGAAGTCTTGGGAGCTTCATGGCCCAAGCAAGGAGGTGGTTGAGATTGTTTGTTGTTGTGCCATTTGCATAGAGCATTGGAGTTGTTGATGGGGGAGGTTCGACAAAGGGGAGATCGCCCGAGAGTACGGTGATCTGGCCATCCACGGTAGGTCACCCAAGGTTTGGTGACCAAGGTCCCCCGTGATGAGGCATCCACGGTTTGATGTGTTGGCTATCCATGGGGTTCACCCAAGGTTTAGTGAACTGCCGGTGTTGATGCTTTTATGGCCAATACGGATATGTAACTCCAAAGTCGTTCATCCTGAGTTAGTTTGGATCCACATGCATAGTTGGAGTAGTGGAGTAGTTGATGATTTGCATAGCATAGCATACTTGGTTGTTGTGATACTGTTGGATGTTGATGTATGCTTATGTGTATGTTTACCTTGCATACTATTCCCCTGCTGTTTATATGATTACATGAATCTTACTCCCTGTTATTGTTTGTGTTTGGCCTGATTGGCATTTGCAGAGGATGACGAGCAGCCCGGAGAGGAGTGACTCTGAGGAGCCGCCACTCATTGTAGGGTTGTTTTGAGTTTAGATAGTTTGTTTCTAGTTGTATTCGGTGGATTTGTTTCCGGAACGGTTATACCAGCTCTGAATTGTGACATCGGGGTTGGGTTATTTATTTGGTTATGTTTTTATTTGATTAAACTTATTTTTATTTTCCGTGTTGTAAACGAGTTCATGTGGGACTTTTCTACCCATGGACAACTGTTTTATTTAATTCAGTTAAATGCATGTTTTTCTTTTAATTGTTTTATATTTAAATGCCTTATAATATGCAGGGTAGAAGGGTGTCACATTTAGTGGTATCAAAGCAGTTCGACCTTGTTCGGACGTGGTATGAGTCTGTTGTGAGTCTGTTGTGTGACTCTTGTGTGAATTGTCTATACTTGTATAGATAATGATGTTTTAAGTTAGTTGCCTGTAGCTTTTACTCGCTTAAGTTTCTGTATTAAGAGTTGTGTTGGACTTGTATAGGAACTAATGGCCGGTAGAGGACGCAACGATCAGGCGATTGCTGACGCATTGGCACTCCTAGCCAATGCTATTGGCCAGGTTAACCCTAACAATGGTGGGCCAGCTGAGTTCCAGGGACTGGATAAGTTCCAGAGGAACAACCCTCCATCGTTCAAGGGCGCGTACGATCCGGAAGGAGCTCTGTTGTGGCTGAGGGAGACAGAGAAGATCTTCCGAGCCATGGATTGCAACGATCAGCAGAAGCTCATCTTCGCTACCTTCATACTGACGAAGGAGGCAGAGCACTGGTGGGATAACTGCAGGCTGAGGATGCAGGCTGAGGGCACAGCGGTTACATGGGCTGTGTTCAGGCAGAGGTTCCTGGAGAAGTACTTTCCAGCGGACATCAGAGACAAAAAGGAGATGGAATTCTTGTCTTTGAGACAGGGGTCGCTGTCAGTCGGTGACTATGCGGCCAAGTTTGAGGAGCTTGCCAGGTACTACACTCCCTACCAGCATGAGACAGATGATGTTCGAAGTGTGTGAAGTTTGAGGCTGGGCTCCGACCTGAGATCAAGCAGGCCATCAGCTACTAGGAGATCAGAGTCTTCCCTATTCTGGTCAACAAGTGCAGGATCTATGAGGATGCCAGCCAGTTTCGAGTTACCAGTTCCAGAGGGTCAGATAGCCAGAGTGGCAAGAGGACCGATCAGAGGGACAAGGGTAAGCAGAGGTATGCTCCGACTGGCAGAGACTTCAAGCAGAGTGGTAAGAAGCCACAGTTTCAGCAGGATGGGTTTAGAGGCGGGTTCTCTAACGTCCCTAGGCCCATGAGGTGCGGCAAGTGTGGTGCTACAGATCACTACTCGTCTCAGTGCAAGGAGATGCAGGTTATCTGCTTCAGGTGTGGGAAACCAGGACACATCAGCCGAGAGTGTGAAGGAGCCAAGGCCGAGCCTCCCAGCGCCAGCAAGAATCAGAAGTCCCAGGTCAACCGACTGAAGACCACTGGAAGAGTCTTTACTCTTAGTGGAGCTGAAGACTCCGAGTCTGATGACTTGATTCAAGGTACATGTTTTATAGATGGAACTCAATTAACTGTGTTGTATGATTCGGGTGCTACTCATTCTTTTATATCGCATGATAGGGTCAAGAGTCTTGAATTGCCTGTTACTTTCCTTGAGTATGATTTGTTGGTTTCTACACCTACAAATAAACCTGTTTCTACTTCTTATGCATGCAAGAACTGTCATATAGTTATAAATGATAGGACATTCATTGCTGATCTTGTAATCTTGCCTTTGAAAGACCTGGATATTATTCTGGGTATGGACTGGTTATCTTCCAACCATGTCCTTCTGAATTGTTTTGATAAAACCTTGATTTTTGGAACTCCAAAGGAGTCTAAGAATCCAGACCTCCTCTCTGCCAGCCAAGTTCAAGCTTTGATGAAAGACGAAGCCCAAGTATACATGATGTTAGCTTCCCTGGAAGTAGAGAGCAGCCCTCCTGATGTCGCCAGCTTGCCTGTTGTGCGAGAATTTCCTGAAGTGTTTCCGGGGGATGTTTATAACTTACCCCCAGAGAGAGATGTTGAGTTTACCATAGATTTAGTGCCTGGCACCTGGCCAATCTCCATAGCACCCTATAGAATGTCTCCTCTAGAGCTAGCTAAGTTGAAGGAATAGTTGGAGGACCTGATGAAGAAGCAGTTCATTAGGCCCAGTGTGTCTCCCTAGGGAGCACCTGTGTTGTTGGTGAAGAAGAAGGATGGTAGTATGAGGTTGTGTGTCGACTTTCGGCAGCTCAACAAGGTGACCATAAAGAATCGGTATCCCCTCCCTAGGATTGATGATCTTATGGACCAGTTGATGGGCGCTTGCGTCTTTTCAAAGATAGATTTGAGGTCAGGGTACCATCAGATTCGGGTTAAGTCTGAGGACAACCCGAAGACAGCGTTTAGGATGCGATATGGTCACTATGAGTACTTGGTTATGCCCTTCGGTGTGACCAATGCTCCTGCGGTCTTCATGGACTACATGAACAAGACCTTTCACCCTTACTTGGATAAGTTTGTGGTAGTGTTCATAGATGACATCTTAGTGTACTCCAAGAGTAAGGAGGAACATGAGGAACACTTGAGGGTTGTCTTGCAGACCCTTAAGGAGAAGCAGTTGTATGCTAAGTTGTCTAAGTGTGAGTTCTGGTTGGAGGAAGTGAGCTTCTTAGGACATGTCATCTCTAAGGGTGGCATAGTTGTGGACCCATCTAAGGTAGAGACGGTGCTCCAGTGGGAAGCGCCAAAGTCTGTAACCGAGATTAGGAGTTTCTTGGGGTTAGCCGGGTACTATAGACGGTTTATAGAAGGTTTCTCTAAGATAGCTTTACCTTTAACCCGTCTCACCAAGAAGGGACAGCTGTTTGTGTGGGACTCTAAGTGTGAAGAGAGTTTCCAAACCCTTAAGAATAGGTTGACATCAGCACCAGTGTTAGTTTTGCCAGATTCCAGTGAACCCTTCGTAGTTTACTACGATGCTTCTAAGCAAGGGTTAGGTGGTGTGTTGATGCAGAATGGTAAGGTAGTAGCTTACGCTTCTAGGCAGTTGAAAACCCATGAGAAGAACTACCCTACCCATGACCTAGAGTTAGGAGCTGTAGTATTTGCCTTAAAGATTTGGAGGCATTACCTGTATGGAGCGAGGTTTGAGGTTTTTAGTGATCATAAGAGTTTGAAGTATCTCTTTGATCAAAAAGAGTTGAATATGAGGCAGCGTAGGTGGATGGAGTTCTTAAAGGATTATGATTTCGAGCTGACCTATCACCCAGGAAAGGCCAATGTGGTGGCCGATGCCTTGAGTAGGAAAACCCTACATGTCTCGGCTTTGATGGTTAGGGAGATGGATCTGATTGAGAAGTTTAGAGACCTTAGTCTAGCTTGTGAGTTTACCCCTAAGAGTATTAGGCGTGGTACCTTGAAGGTTACCAACAGTCTGATGGATCAGATTAGAGAAGGTCAGAAGTTAGACAAGTTTCTCTTAGACCAGCGAGAGTTGCTCGCTCAGGGTAGAGACCTAAGTTTTAAGGATGGCAGCGATGGTATCTTAAGGTTTAAGGATAGAGTTTGTGTGCCAGATGTTCCTGAGCTTAGGAAGTTGATCTTAGAAGAAGGTCATAGGAGTGGATTAAGTGTGCACCCAGGTGCCACTAAGATGTATCAGGACCTTAAAAGGATGTTTTGGTGGCCTAGGATGAAAAAGGATGTAGCTGAGTTTGTGTATGCGTGCCTAGTTTGTCAGAAGGCTAAGATAGAGCATCGGAGGCCTTCGGGTAAGTTGCAACCTTTGAGTATCCCAGAATGAAAATGGGATAGCATCTCCATGGATTTTGTGTCTAGACTCCCTAGGACTCCAGCTGGTTTTGAGGCGATTTGGGTTGTGGTGGATAGACTGACTAACTATGCCCATTTCATTCCGATGAACATGGAGTATCCTTTAGAGAAGTTGGCTAAGTTGTACATCAAGGAAATAGTTAGGCTTAATGGTGTACCCTCTAGCATAGTTTCAGATAGAGACCCGAGGTTTACCTCTAGGTTTTGGAATAGTTTGCAAGAGGCTTTAGGAACAAAGCTTAGGCTTAGTTCAGCTTACCACCCACAGACTGATGGGCAGTCTGAGCGGACCATCCAGTCCTTAGAGGACTTGTTGAGGGCTTGTGTGTTAGAACAGTCAGGAAGTTGGGACAAGTTTTTGCCCCTAATAGAGTTTACCTACAACAACAGTTTCCATTCCAGCATTGGAATGGCACCTTATGAGGCTTTGTATGGGAGGAGATGTAGGACACCCTTGTGTTGGAGTGAACCTAGTGATAGTGTGGTGCTAGGGCCAGAAATAGTCCAGGAAACAACAGAAAAGATTAAGTTGGTTCAGGAAAATATGAGAGTTGCACAGAGTAGGCAGAAGAGCTACCATGATAAAAGGAGGAAGGCGCTCGAATTCCAGGAAGGCGATCATGTATTCTTGAGAGTTACCCCGACGACTAGGGTTGGTAGAGTGATGAAGGCAAGGAAACTTACTCCTAGGTTCATTGGTCCTTACCAAATCCTTAAAAGAGTTGGCGAAGTCGCCTACCAAATAGCCTTACCCCCGTTTTTGTCAAATCTCCACAATGTTTTTCATGTGTCTCAACTCAGGAAGTACATTCATGACCCTAGTCACGTGATAGTTCCCGATACAATACAGTTAAAGGAGAACTTGACATTTGAGGTGTTACCCCTTCGAGTCGAGGATAGGAGGGTGCAGCAGCTAAGAGGCAAGGAGATTCCCATAGTTAAAGTAGTTTGGAGCGGGGCAACCGACGAAAGCGCTACCTGGGAGCTCGAAAGTCAGATGATGGAGGCGTATCCGCATCTTTTCGTTTGAGGTACGCAGAAATTTCGAGGACGAAATTTTTATAAGGGGGGTGGAATTGTAACACCCCGTTTTTCGTAAAATGTTTTTATAAAGCTAGTTTTATTATTTTAAAAATGCTGGTTAAGGGCTAAGTGGGATTTTAGCCTTAAAAGTCCCTTTCTGGTACATGAGCACGCTCGTGCTCATCAGCCAGCAAGCCCGTGCTTAAAGTCAGAAGCGTGTCTCTGATTTTAAGTTGAGCACGACCGTGCTCAATAGTGAGCACGCCTATGCTCAATGTGTGGACCGAGTCTCGCTGACGCTAAGTGGAGCACGACCGTGCTCAATGCTAAGCACGACCGTGCTCAGGTCCGGACGTTATAAACGTGAACAGAACCCGAGGGTTACGTATAACCCTACTTTTGTGAGTTGCAGCAGCCATAGTTGCGGCCAGAGCACGTTTCCACACTGCTTCCTCTTCGTTCATCATTGTTGGGAATTATTGGAAGCAGTTTAGGGAGACTAGTGGTTCTACCTTGGTCTGGAGGTAATGGTTTCCCTTCCCCTTGTGGTTTCCTTCTTTGTTTTGAGTAGGAAACTAATCTGGTTATGTTCTATTGTTTAAGGTTCTTTGGGTTAAGCTGTTTGGGAAGGAACCAGTTGCAGTTAGGAGCATACGTTGGTTGATAGAGCTACCTTCAATCCAGGTATGGAGAGAAGGGAATTGTTTTCATTAGGCAGTGGGTAGTGTAAGGTAACGGGGTCCCCCATGACCCCGGTGTTATTGTATGTATGTTGTTGTAATGCGGTGTTTAATCTGTGATAATATGTCCTGGTTGTTTTTAGTGTTATATGCTTATGAATATGATGCTATGTTATTATTGACATAATGATGTTGATTGGTTGATCGTTATTGTTGTTGCTATCATGATGATGTTGATGAAATTGCCTAAGTGATTAATTAGGTTAAAACGTATTCTTTTTAATAAGTTGAATCCCTGACATAATTGATTAACACTTCGTTTCTGTCTCTGCCCAGAACAGTGCAGTCGTGCATTGAGCACGACCGTGCTGGTCGTGTTCCCCTTTGAATTCTGGAAAATGGCCGTGCTGTTCAGCACGGCCGTGCAGGTCAACAGCACGACCGTGCTTCCGAGCACGACAGTGCTGAGTGTGAAGCACGACTGTGCTTCACTTAAAAGGACAGCACGCCCTCACGTGTCCAAGCACGACCGTGCTAGGGTCTAAGCACGACCATGCTGACCCCTCCTGGACAGTGATATAATTAAAGGACTTAAGGGGTTTTACACCCCATTCCCCTATGATGATAAGTTGAGATAACTAATCAAATATAAAGATTAGACAACATGGTTATTAATTATATAACATAATTAAGATAACAAGGTGTTAAGTCGGCATCCGTTGGGTTACCGCACGTTGTTAAGTTAAGTCTTGGGTGCTTAGTGACCCAAGCACGTTGAGTTGAGCCTTGGTGCTTATTGGCCAAGGGAGCCTTGACCCCAAGGTTTGGGTCTAAGGTTACGCTGAATGTTGATATTGAAGTCTTGGGAGCTTCATGGCCCAAGCAAGGAGGTGGTTGAGATTGTTTGTTGTTGTGCCATTTGCATAGAGCATTGGAGTTGTTGATGGGGGAGGTTCGACAAAGGGGAGATCGCCCGAGAGTACGGTGATCTGGCCATCCACGGTAGGTCACCCAAGGTTTGGTGACCAAGGTCCCCCCGTGATGAGGCATCCACGGTTTGATGCGTTGGCTATCCATGGGGTTCACTCAAGGTTTGGTGAACTGCCGGTGTTGGTGCTTTTATGGCCAATAATGATATGTAACTCCAAAGTCGTTCATCCTGAGTTAGTTTGGATCCACATGCATAGTTGGAGTAGTGGAGTAGTTGATGCATTGCATAGCATAGCATACTTGGTTGTTATGATACTATTGGATGTTGATGTATGCTTATGTGTATGTTTACCTTGCGTACTATTCCCCTACTGTTTATATGATTACATGAATCTTACTCCCTGTTATTGTTTGTGTTTGGCCTGATCGGCATTTGCAGAGGATGACGAGCAGCCCGGAGAGGAGTGACTCTGAGGAGCCGCCACTCATTGTAGGGTTGTTTTGAGTTTAGATGGTTTGTTTCTAGTTGTATTCAGTGGATTTGTTTCCGGAACGGTTATACCAGCTCTGAATTGTGACATCGGGGTTGGGTTATTTATTTGGTTATGTTTTTATTTGATTAAACTTATTTTTATTTTCCGCATTGTAAACGAGTTCATGTGAGACTTTTCTACCCATGGACAACTGTTTTATTTAATTCAGTTAAATGCATGTTTTTCTTTTAATTGTTTTATATTTAAATGCCTTATAACATGCGGGGTAGAAGGGTGTTCCCTGATCTATGCCCTCTATGGCACTGCATCTCTCAACCAGCTCTGGGAAACTCTGAATATCAAGCGGTGCTATAGCTCTCTGTAACTCATGCCTCAAGCCATCCTCGAACCTCCTACACATCCAATCCTCATCAGGGAACCTCTGGTAAAACTCTGAGAACTGAATCAGAGCCTCAAACCGTGCTGCATATTCCCCGACAGACATGTTACCCTGTCGAAGACTCATAAACACTTTCTCCTTCTCGCGTCTAACCAAACGCAGGAAGTATTTCTCTAGGAAGCAAGTTTTAAAAGTCTCGCAGTTAATCACACGACCCTCGGCCTCTAACAACCTTCTCTTGCCTCTCCACCATGACTCTGCTCCTCCAGTCAGCATGAAAGCAGCATAAGTCACTTTCTTGTCATCTCTGCATCTCATGGTGTCAAAGATCTTCTCCAGCTCCTGAATCCAACACTTTGCCCTCTCTGGGTCATAGTCACCCCTAAACTGGGGTGGCTTCCCTTTCAGGAAAGTAGCCATCCCTGCATCCTCTGCCTCAGCAGCTCTCCTCTGGTTCTCACGCTCCTGCTGCTCTCTATCCTACTGCATCATCTGAGCGTTTTGTTGTGTCTGCTGCAACATGGCTGTGGCTAGATCTCTGATGGTCCGGAGAGTCTCAGATGACTCTCCTCCACCTCTGGTTCCTCCTCCGGTGTGAGAAACCTCTCCGTTGCCACTTCCGGCAACTCTCTCAGGGTTTTTTACCACCACCTCGTCCCCATCGTCCTCTACCTCTACCTCGAGCCATGATCCTGTAAAAGAAATCATTAGCTCACATTTATATGACATATAATATTACATAATCGGATATATAAATACTATATGCCACACAAATGTTAACTATTGCGTCTGGACTCACTACCCAACTTCTAATCATAGTCAATATCCGATGTGGATTCAACTAAAATGGCCAATACACCTTAACCTCACAGTCTGAGTAGAATCAAACTGCTCTGATACCACCAAATGAGACACCCCGATGTCCCATTAAAGCAAAACCTAATTATCTAATACTTAATCGTAATATTAGCGTTGGACATAAATATTAAAAACTTAAAAGTAAGAACAAAATTCAACATCATATCACACACATATAAATATAAATACAAACATACTGTGTTGATAAACTAAAGAGGGTACTACATCTAGGGTCCCAAAAGATACATACTGATACAAAATGATATAAGCAACGGAAACTAAAACATCACAAAAGACGCACTGGCCATAGACCCTAAACTCAACGGCTAGAGGTCACTGCTCGTCCTCCAGCATCTGGCTCATAAGGAGTCCTATCAAGCTCCTCTGTGGCTGGCTCGTCCACAGGGTCTTCTCAAAACGAGCATATAAATGAAACATACATATAAAAGAAATAGGGGATAAGAAACTATCTATCATCATATATGAAAAATGGTACGTAACAAATAAACAATAAAGACACAAAGACATGCATCACATATATATATATATATATATATATATATATATATATATATATATATATATATATATATATATATATATATATATATATATATATATATATATATAAACAATCATCCTCGAGATATATTATCATCCTCTACCCTTCGCACTCATGCAACTTATGCTGATGTGGCCACCACCAATCCTGTCACACATCCCTTGCTCGCTCAGGGATGTTAGTCAGTTGTCCAAGCGACGCGTCCCCAAACACCGGTGCACACTCTCATCCGCGGTGAGAATGCTCATGCAAAGTAATGACACTATAGCTGCACATCTCGCTCCGGTGCACACCCTGGTTCTCTCACGAGGGTGCTCATGCATAGCAATGACACTATAGCTGCACAGCCCAAATCTAAGTTGGGACGGTCCCGCGAGGACTTCTGACCTCATGTGTTCCAAACACACGGGTGTGATCAACAATATGCATCTATATGGGTCTCACCGACGTATATCGAATCATACCCTAGTGCCTTAACCTCTCATCACTATCTCATAGCATATCTCAAACAATATCACCTCATCAGTCTCATCATAATAAAATATTAATTAATTAGGTTAGGCACGTCTAAATCATATATCATACACTCCCCAACGTGCATCACTTAAAATATCAAATATCACTGCCTAGAAAACAACTAAGCATGTTATGGCAAATATAACATATTATTAGCCAGTACATGTTATCAACCATAATCATATTATAATAATAATAAAATAATAAAATAAACATAATTAATCTCAGTTAACATATCAATCCAAACAGCACACATCAAGCAGCTCAAAACAGTAAAATCAGACAACCTCAGATATCATAAAAATTAACCTAACTGCGATAAATCTACAATCTCAATATCATCATTGGTACCACTAGGTGATCCCCATATGATATTGGTATTGTCAATTACTCGCTCACTAGTAGGGGTTGTTGGCCGTGGCAACCATTACCCAAGAGGGGGGTGAATTGGGTTTTAAATAAAAATGAAATCTTTTTCGATAACTCAAAAACCCTTTTAAAATATAGACACAAATCGCAGCGGATAAATAATTGTTTTCAAATTAAGGCGCTTTGAAAGATAAATCGTTTGAAATTAAAGCGCGATAAATAAAATGAGGAAATGTAAAGAGGATGGGGAAAGAGGATGAACACAACAATATATCCTGGTTCGGCCACAAACTACCCACGTGGCCTACGTCCAGTCCCCAAGGCAATACGACCAAGGGATTTCAATCAATCCCTAGCTTTTAAACAGGAGCAGCTAGAACCTTTACAATGTAGAGCACTCCTCACAGACCAGGGATATCGCCTCCCCCAGTGAAAGAGTCTCAAGACAATAACCCAAGAGATATCACCTCTCTTGTCAACCACAAGGAATATCACCTCCCTTGTAAACACTTGGAAATCACATCCAAGAAAATACCACAAGAGATATCACCTCTCTTGTAAACCACAAGGAATATCACCTCCCTTGTAAACACTTGGAAATCACATCCAAGACAACACCACAAGAGATATCACCTCTCTTGTAAAAATGGTGTAGAAAAAGAAGGGTTTGAGTCACACGACTCTTACCAACAAATATGCACTCTTAATAGTGCTGATAAAAACAATTTGAAGCCCAATTACAATAACACCTATATGGTGTGTAGAACTCTCAATATAATATGGTCAAAGTGATAGTGCAAGAGAGATAATAGAGAAAATGGTTTTCAGAGTTTTAGCACAGAAAATATTGCAGTGTTCTCTATTCTGATGGCTGCCTAACTTTGCTTTTATATTAGAAAGGTGAAGGTTCAAAAGAAATTAGGTCAAGCCTCTTAAAATTCATTTTTGTCGCAGCATAATCGATTATCACATTCTCATAATCGATTATTTAAACCAATTTCAGGAAGCGCTCACTTTGACAGAATAGGCATAATCGATTATACTAATAGATTACGAGTCCACTGACTTTCATATAAAAAGCCATAATCGATTACATAATCGATTACGGTGTTTCTGTTTGAAGTACGTTGAAAGCCAGAAAGACATAATCGATTATACATTTCACATAATCGATTACTCTATTTCAAAATTCAAACTCAACGGCTTTAATAACATAATTACCCATTAAACTCATTTAAAGCCTTTTAATACATATAATAATCGATTATTGGTTTCCCATAATCGATTATGGCTCGAAGCATATTTGAATTTGAAAATCTTAACAATTAATATTTGATTACTCATTAAGCGCAATTAATTGTCAGATATAAACATGTTTAAAATGTTTTTGGCACATGTTAAAAGTGTGTGTGTGAGACCAATATTAAATTGAGAACCCTACTTACCATTTACACACTTTTCTAAAACACTCAATACAAATACTGAAATGCCCATTTTGCCCCTCGTGCTTGCTTGCTTTATAACTTTCTGCTTTTTGCAATTTAGTCCTTCTGGACCTTTCCCTTTTGTCATTCATCAAAACTTAAAGTACCTGTCAAGGCATATATATTCACATTCTCCCCCTTTTTGATGATGACAAACATCTCAGGAGGGATTTGCTAGAAAGATAGGGTTAGAGCAGTTCAAGCAGATATATCAGAGTTCTAAGTTCTAAGCGCAGTTTGCTCTACTCCCCCTCACTCTATGCATACATTCAAATTCACTCCCCCTGAATCATGCATTCAGATAACTCTCCCCCTTTTGGCATTATCAAAAAGCGGGAAAAATATTGATAAAGCAAGGCATATATTCAGAGTAATAAATATATAAAAGGCATCAGTGTAATTCAAACAAGTGTGCGGAAGCAAGTGCCAAGATAGAAAAATATTATTCCAAGAGAATTTTCCCCCTTTTGCAAGAGTGTGATCTTATATTCGTATTTCCCTTAAGCATGCAAATAATTCTCCCCCTTTCAAAAATAGTTTTTCAAATTAATATTTCAATTTTCTAAGGCATTGGAGAAAAGGATAACCAAGCATTTAATGTCAACCAACATCAGTGATAAAATTAAAAGCTAGCTTGATTTGATGCAATGGGAAATTTGAAGCATTACAAGCATGTATCATGATGAAAGGCGTTTATCAAAGAAATTCGAAGAGATATTCATGAAAAAGGTTCCAACATGCAAGAGTTATTTCTCATGAGATTTATCAAGATGTACAATAACTAATCATAAGTTGAGTGCATGACCTTTTCCTTTCGCGAAATCAGTTATATAATCGATTATTTTCAAGGTTCTTTGCATAATCGATTATGTAATCGATTTTGACTCTTCTGGAATACTACCCAGTTGTATAATCGATTATGCCAATCGATTAGAGGCATTCTGACTTTTGCCTTTCTGCTCATCGTCCAAGAGTAATCGATTATGTTAATCGATTACTACCTTACTGACTTTTGATAGTTGTCTCCTTTCTGTGCATAATCGATTATCTCCTTTTGGTAATCGATTATTGCTCGAATTTTCAGAAACTTTGTCTATTTCTTGGGAGAAAACCTTGTTATGTAGATTCATAAGACTATCCTTTCTTACCCACTTTGGTTTGATTTTGAATCTACCTTTTTCATCATCAATCTTGCCCTTGTTTGGGTTGTTCATCAAACGATCTTTGCTTCTATATGTCGTGATTGCAATATCAGAGTTGTTAAGCATTCTTCTTGATGTCAAATCCTTATGTGAGCTAGATTGTTTCTCAAGCTTTGATTTTTCCTGCAAATTTGAGGAACTAGAGAGACCTTTTGGTACCCATTTCATATTGGGTCCTTGAAGGTTAGTGGACAAATTATTTGTGCCTTTAGACACCCACGCAACTTTATTTCTCATATAAATATTTTTCTTATAATTGCACATATGAGAAATATGTCCTATTCTTCCACAATAATTACATGTGACATCCCTTTTATTTTTCATAAAACAATTTTCATATGAAGGTTGAACACATGTGGAATTATTTGCTCTATCAATTTCTTGAAGTAATTCCTCAACTTGATTATCAAGGATTTTGCAATTTTCAAAACATGAAGAGGATTCAAATTTCACACTATTTTCTACATCAAGAAAAGTATACTCATTCTTTAAGTTTTCTATATCAATTTCAATAGATGATATACTTTTCAAACAACTCAAGTTCTTATTTTCTAAACACATCAACTGATCATACAACTCATTGAATGCATGTAACCATTTATCGTGAAATGGATTGAGTTTAGAATCTATTACCTCCAAGTTTCTTTGAGTTGCTTGGAGTGTTGTTTCTATTTTCTTGACCATTAGCTCTTTGCTTTTGTGGTGGTCCTTCTTCTTGGCAAGTTCTTGAGGATATCTTTCCTCCATTGAATTTTGCCCTTTCCTGTAACGACTTTTAATCTCAAAATTGTTAGTAACAAGGTAATAATAATCAAGCACATTCAGAATATCCTTGGCACAATCACAATTTTTAATTTTCTCATAAGCATCATCGCACAAACAATTCCGAAGAATTTGCATAGCTTTGAGATTCAGACAGAAACAATTTTTATCAAACTCAGTCTGATGATCTTTGGGTTTGAGGATGAGTCCATTGACACCAATATCCCATAAGTCGACATCAATTGACTGCATAAAAATTTCTATTCTCTTTTTCCAATAAATGAAATTCTCACCATCAAAGAATGGTGGTTTGTCAATTTCAAAACCATACATTTTTGGAAAACTTAAAAAAAAAAGGTTGCCAAAAGGATCTTAACTCTAAGCTGTTAAGCTACTAACCAGAGCCGAAGCTCTGATACCACTTGTTGGCCGTGGCAACCATTACCCAAGAGGGGGGTGAATTGGGTTTTAAATAAAAATGAAATCTTTTTCGATAACTCAAAAACCCTTTTAAAATATAGACACAAATCGCAGCGGATAAATAATTGTTTTCAAATTAAGGCGCTTTGAAAGATAAATCGTTTGAAATTAAAGCGCGATAAATAAAATGAGGAAATGTAAAGAGGATGGGGAAAGAGGATGAACACAACAATATATCCTGGTTCGGCCACAAACTACCCACGTGGCCTATGTCCAGTCCCCAAGGCAATACGACCAAGGGATTTCAATCAATCCCTAGCTTTTAAACAGGAGCAGCTAGAACCTTTACAATGTAGAGCACTCCTCACAGACCAGGGATATCACCTCCCCCAGTGAAAGAGTCTCAAGACAATAACCCAAGAGATATCACCTCTCTTATCAACCACAAGGAATATCACCTCCCTTGTAAACACTTGGAAATCACATCCAAGAAAATACCACAAGAGATATCACCTCTCTTGTAAACCACAAGGAATATCACCTCCCTTGTAAACACTTGGAAATCACATCCAAGACAACACCACAAGAGATATCACCTCTCTTGTAAAAATGGTGTAGAAAAAGAAGGGTTTGAGTCACACGACTCTTACCAACAAATATGCACTCTTAATAGTGCTGATAAAAACAATTTGAAGCCCAATTACAATAACACCTATATGGTGTGTAGAACTCTCAATATAATATGGTCAAAGTGATAGTGCAAGAGAGATAATAGAGAAAATGGTTTTCAGAGTTTTAGCACAGAAAATATTGCAGTGTTCTCTATTCTGATGGCTGCCTAACTTTGCTTTTATATTAGAAAGGTGAAGGTTCAAAAGAAATTAGGTCAAGCCTCTTAAAATTCATTTTTGTCGCAGCATAATCGATTATTACATTCTCATAATCGATTATTTAAACCAATTTCAGGAAGCGCTCACTTTGACAGAATAGGCATAATCGATTATACTAATCGATTACGAGTCCACTGACTTTCATATAAAAAGCCATAATCGATTACATAATCGATTACGGGGTTTCTGTTTGAAGTACGTTGAAAGCCAGAAAGACATAATCGATTATACATTTCACATAATCGATTACTCTATTTCAAAATTCAAACTCAACGGCTTTAATAACATAATTACCCATTAAACTCATTTAAAGCCTTTTAATACATATAATAATCGATTATTGGTTTCCCATAATCGATTATGGCTCGAAGCATCTTTGAATTTGAAAATCTTAACAATTAATATTTGATTACTCATTAAGCGCAATTAATTGTCAGATATAAACATGTTTAAAATGTTTTTGGCACATGTTAAAAGTGTGTGTGTGAGACCAATATTAAATTGAGAACCCTACTTACCATTTACACACTTTTCTAAAACACTCAATACAAATACTGAAATGCCCATTTTGCCCCTCGTGCTTGCTTGCTTTATAACTTTCCGCTTTTTGCAATTTAGTCCTTCTGGACCTTTCCCTTTTGTCATTCATCAAAACTTAAAGTACCTGTCAAGGCATATATATTCACAGGGGTTAGGTCGCCCTATGCCAATATTGAATAAAATGTTACTTAGCCATTTCCGACGTTAGATGGCTTCTTTCCCCCACCTGAGATGTCGTAGGCTAGCTTTAGAGTAACAAAACGGACCCACTCCAATCTCCCCAAATCTGCCTCGTGAGGTTCTCCTACCTCCGGGGCTCCAAAAATTCACCTGAACACATATTCACGAAGTACACGTTACGTGTAGCTCAAATCTGAAGACGGAATTGAAATCCGATAAATGGATTGAGAGATAACTTCAATACTATCACGGACAGGATTTTGGCATAAAAACATAGACTTACCTTAGCCTAACCAAGAAAAGAAAGGTAGGAGGATGAAGTAGAAGTCGCGAGGATCAAAACGGTATAATCGATTTTTCAATAGGACGAACGGATTGATCAGAATCAGCTCTGGAATTTTCTCTCTCTTTCTTTCGTTTCTCTCCCTTTATCTCTTAGTTTTTCTGAGTTTTCTCCCCTCGTCTCCAAGGTTCCACGAAATTCCTCGCTTAAACTCTTTTTTTTTTTCTTGGCTCCCAGCGCTCAGCGCCAGGGATCGAGCGCTCAGCGCTGGTGAGGCAAACCGCCTCCCTCGCCCAATTGCGATGCGACATGTGGCACACTGGCCAGCGCTCAGCGCCTGGAATGCAGCGCTCAGCGCTAGTTGCTGTACAGCACTACTGGTTCGCACGTTTTCTCGCGTTCTGAGCTCGTTCGAAGTCCGATCGACCTGAAATTTGAAACATAGACTCTTCTATACTTAAGAAAGAAGACTAAGCCTTCAAAAATACATAATCTCTTCCACAAAAATAAATTTCCTATTATGCATTCTTATGCATTCCAAACTGTATAACGGAAATTCTAGAACACTTTCTTATTCAATTCAACGCCGGTTAATCTCATACTTTCCATGCAAGGTTCCCAACACCTAAACATGCATATCAGACCTTAAATCAAAGTCTTAAACATAGTTATCTAACATATAAATAATGCCTTAAAACACAGATGTTATAGACCTCGCGATGGCGGCTCGCATTGGGAGGAACATATTTGGTTGCAGTGGTGGTTGACTAGTGCATCTTGGAAAGTTTTAGGTTTCGACTGTAACACCCCGATTTTTCGACTTTCTAATATCGAATGATTATATAAATGATTATATTCTTATCCGAGATTTAGAAAATGACTTTGGATAAACTAAGGTCATTTCCCTGTCATACTTATTTTTATAAGGTTACGGGGAAATTTTGGAATGAAAATTCAGACTGAAACCGGTCTGCGTTTTCTGCATTTTCACTGACAGTAAGCTTTTATTGATCAGAAACCTAATTTCGACTTGTGAACGAAACCATTATGTTTTATATTTTGCCCCGGACGATTTTCCACATTTCGGAAAAATTCGTTAGGAATGAAATAAAATTGTTTTATTCGGGCGTAACCGTTATGAAAACGTGTAAAAACCTAAGTCCGGGGATAAGTCGGTAGACACTGGAGCCGATTATGGAGTAGAGGTATTAGGAGAGGTTGATGTAGCAGAGAGGACAAGGAGTCCTGCCTCAAATTTTATTGATCGAGAATTTTCAAGTGAAATGACCAAAATACCCCTACACTTAACCTAACCGCCGTCGAGTTAAATTTTAACCATGCTTAAGGAACCATTGATGTAAGCCAAGGAGGGGCAACCCAACTTTGCAACAAAGCTGATATGAGCCCAATAAAGGCCATGGATCAAGAAGCTCTAACTCAAGCCCAAATGCAAGACAAGGAGAAGATGAGGCCAAGTTAATGACTTTGTTGCTCATCCATGATAAAGAGGCATGAAGTTTGGGGCGACATCATCAAGCCTAGTGCAAGTCCATTAGTTGTTTTTTATTTAATCCAATAATTGTAATAGGATTTGTAAGTGGGTCCAAACTTGTTATAAGTTACAAATGGATCAAGCCCACTAAGATCCTACCTTGCACGAGTTCTAGGAGTCTAGGGGAGGAAGCTTTTGGTTTGCATGCCATTAGTAACTCCTATAAGTTAATAGGTTTTATTTGTTTTGTAAATTATGTGGGAGTTACACTTTTAATTTGAGAAGCAAGTGTAACCACCACATAATAATAGAGAGGGAGTCATCATTGAGGGTGGGGGCGTGAATTTAATGGAGTGAAGGCTGACTTGATTAGTGGATGAATTAAGTTAGTGTTAAGTGAGTCATTAGTGTTGGAATTAAGTGAGTTATTAGGGGGGTTATGGAATTGAGAAGGCAAAGTAGGCTGCCATCTATATGTACACGCCTATGGCACATTGAAATGTAAGTTGGAAGTTCATTGTGGATTGATATCCTTTGTTAAGAGAATTGTTCTCTTGGGTTCTTAGTTGAACCAAACCTTGTTCTTATCAGGAATCCAAGATTCTTGTGGCGAACCTCACAGGCTTATCAAACATCCTTGTTTGTAGCGCCTTGATCATCTCTTTCTCATCCATCTTTGTTTATTTCTTCACTTTTATCTATGTTACAATTCTGCACTTAATCTTTATCTTGTTCTTGTGATGTTTTGCACCATTTTATGTTCTTAAATTCAACCAAAACGATCATGCAAAGGCAACCCTCCATTTGGTTGTCATCAACCATGATTAGTTTGTGTGGACTAGGAGCAGCCACACTTTTCAAATAATGTAAGCCACATGTTTATTAACCATGGTTGGCAACAAAACCCAAGTTAAGTTAACTATTAACCATAGTTAACTATTATATTAATTTAATATTCACAAAACCCATTAATTCAATTCCTTTTAACCAAACAAGGCTTAATTCCTAGCCTATATAAGCCCAAAACCGTAGCCCTCGCTACCCTTTGGCTCATCTTCTTCATTTTCTTCCTATTTTGCACTTTACTTCAAAAACTCATAAGAACACCAATACCCCACCGAAATTATGACACTCTTCCTTTCTGAAACTCGAAAAACTTTCTACATGAAAGTTGTTCGACTTTCTCTTTTATTTCCAACGAGCTAAATATCATCAAAAATGGATAAGTATATTAGGAGATATTCCCAAAATACCGAAACAACTTGAAATCCTCAGCACCATGCGAGAACAGTGGAAAGAAGGCCCTTTTCGTGCCTGTTCTGATCTTAATAAAATAAAACCTTCAACATCAAAGTTGTTCCTTTTCTTCTTATCTTTCCAACAAGCCAAAGTTTGCAATTTTTGGATGAGTAGATCGCGAGATATACTCACAAAACCACTACATCCTCAAAGCTGTCCAGCTTTTAACTAAGTGTTGGTTGATCATTTCTCTTCATTTCTTCATCACCAAGAGGTAATGTCTTCTCTCCATGATCAATCATTTCTTCTTCTTCATTAATTTCACTTGTTTTATGTCATGATCATCATTTTAAATTCCTAGATCTAGAATCTTGTAAAATCCCTAGGAAATTGTATAAAAATCATATGATCATTAAACCAATCCATATGTTCCTATTATCATCCTTATAATCATAATCCAAGAGGTTCTTGTAAACAAAGTTTTCCTCCCTATTTTTCTCTCCAAGGCCGAAACTCACATGTGTGGGTAGAGGAACTTTTATTCATTCTTTTCAAGAAGTTAAGCTTGATTTTCATGTTATATTTCATATATATCATGAATCTATGTTACTGAATCAAAATAAATTCTCTAGCCTAATTTTCATGTCATGGCCGAAACCTCACTCTTTGTGGAGTTAGAGGATTTTGTTTTAATTGTTGTGTTTTGATTCTTAATCATATATCTCTAATGCTTAGGATCTTTAATCCAAAAGCTTGCAAAATTATAACCTGTCTAGCCAATTTAATTAGAGATGGCCGAACCTCATCTATAGGATATAAGTGTCTCTAGTTGTTGGATTTATGATTTATTTGTTGTGATTTGTTGAAGGATAAATCTTAGTGGATTATCCTGAGTTGCGCGGAGGAAACCGGGTTCGAATAGGAAAGCCGTTTGTAAAACCAAAGCTTGAATCTTCAAGAGGTAAGGGGAGCTTGGCAACCTTGTTATGATGAATGTGTATCATGTTTCTAGAGCTTTCCGTTAAAGAAATTTTTACACCTGAGTTTTCTGCCTTAAAATAAATTAAATTTTCCGAAAGCAACCAGCAAATATAGCTTTGAAATTATTTCCGCAAGTATTATGTAGTAATGCCCAAGGGGGTGCTACATCGACTGCTATCTGCATCTGCAAATCCTTTTGACCCATCTGAAATTTGAGATTATTGAAGATGACCAAATCCATTTTCCTCAATGGCATGTTCCTCCCTCCCCAGAAATCGTGCAAAGGGTTAAAAGAATGTTTTAAAAAATTATGTGCTTAACCTGGTTCTAATGCACATGGGTTTTGATACACATTTCTCTTTTCATTTTAATGCACGAGTGTTTTGGACTTTTGGTCCATATCCCCTCACCCTTGTAGCGAAGAGCATATGGGACTTCCAGTGGTTTATGGATGCAGGGCCTATATTGAAAATATCATATTTACAAAAATATATTATGGTGGCTTCTATCATGAGGGAGCAAATAAGTCCCTCATGATGAGGGAGAAAAAATGAACCCTTGGATTTATTGTTAAAATAATTGAATGTCTGAGATTATTTACCTGTACCTAATAATACAGGTTTCTCTTATAATTGCTTAACAGTCCCTGCTTTAATTTGATGAAATTATAAATTGCAATTTAATCCCCAACTGATACAAAGCTCATATTACGCAACTTTCTATCTATCTCCTTCAACATGCTCTCCCTTCTGATACAAAGATTGGTGCACCAATGGCGGAATGGATCTAGTGGCGGAAGTAGAGTGTATAGGAGCGCTTACTGGCGAAGTGCGATTGTTGTTTAGAGCTTTGACTGAGCAGATCTGTTCTGAGTTTCTACCTTGGCTGCTCTTTCCCCCCAAAACACAGCCCCATTTGTATCCTTAAATTTATGAAATTAATTTGGGTTTTGTGGTTCCTCCACAAATTGAAAGCTTCCAATGAGATACTTTGTAGATGGATTTGAAAATGGAAATGGTCTCTCCAGTGGTTGCCATAGAAGTTGCGAAACCAAAGAACCCTGGTAGAGATGAGTGGTTTTCGGACAGGGAGATCCGTGATAGATAAAAATCACGATTGTAAATTTCTAAATGGTTATGTATATAGTAAAGACACCACTTGACACAACTTTAATGTTAGCCTAGTGGTCTGCACGAGCGCCATTATGCTCCACATACAATATAGGTCGCGGGTTCGAAACTCATTTTGAATACTTTCGTTTTATTTTCTCAAAATCAAATGAAACAAAAAATTGAAACTTGCAAAACTTATGGATCGAACACGTGACATAATGGAGGTCGTAGCTACATAATCGAGGCGGCCAACCATTGTGCCACTAAGGGAAGTGTGTTATTTTGTTTATATTTATTACGATTTGAAGTTAAAACAAAGGGCAACATTTACGTACCATCTTCTACCTCCAGCCGACCCGTTTTGCAGAAAATGGATCCTTCAACATCTCCTCATCGCAGTCGTGAACCACCGCTCCTTGCTCACTGCAGCCAACCACCGTTCAACAACTCTCCTCCCTCTTCGTGTTCCTTTTCTTTTCACCATAGTGAAGGCGATCGGAGTCCATGATTTCAGCTCTTTCGGAGGGTGTCCATTTCGTTTCCTTCACTGCCGGCGGCAGCGAGAATGAGGATGGAGGAAGTCAGAGCATAAGGAAAAAGGGTACAGAGGAAAGGGAAAAGGGACTTTGCTGCAAATAATAATTTTAAAAGGTTAACCCATATAAAATTTGAATTTATAAATATACCACCAAATTAACTTATTATAATAGGTCATTTTAGCTCCCACACCATGAGGGACTTTCTTGCTCCCTCATGGTAGAAGCCACCATATATTATTAACATTTTACAATTATAGAGAGACCCTCATGTTTACTTGCTATACCTATACCTGGTGATTTTGCTCCTTCATGGGTGAGGGATTTACTTGCTCCCTCACCTTAAAAGGCACCATTGGTTAAAGGCAAACATGTTGAATAACTAATTTCCTCTTGTATGTTTTCAAAAAGCCTCGCTTTTACATTCCATCACTCTTTTAACAAAGGTTTAGGCTAAGATACATCACCCACTTTTTGCACCACCCACGTGGCAAATTTTGGGCCAATCAAATGGCCACATGAGCTGGTCAAAATTTCAAAGTTTGTCCATGTATTTGTACTGTAAGCCAATAATATAAATACAATATATTGCATTAAAGTATATATACTTGTTGTATTTTCATTTTTTGCCTATAATAAATATATTTTTTATATATCCAACAAAAAAATTATTGTTTTTTGAAAAAAAAAAAACTAATTATTCTGGAAATGGAGGAAGATGAGTAAGCATTGGTGGTCGAATAACATTTTCCAGAATAATCAATTTTTAAAAAAAAAAAAACAATACATTTTTTTGTTGGATATATAAAAAAAAACAATAATTTTATGTTGAACAAAAAATACAAATACAAAAAGTATATACACTATAATACAATATACTATATTTATATTATTAGCCTACAATACAAATACATGGGTAAATTTTGAAATTTTGACCAGTCCATGTTGCCATATGATTGGACCAAATTTGCCACATGAGTGATGCAAAAAATGTGGTGCACCTTAACCCAAACCTTTAACAAAAAAGCTGATACCGGTTTGAAATTTCCCCAAAATATGTAAAAGATTGAACCAGAGCAATGTGACCCGCAAGAGATCACAAGATTAACCTACTATAAATCTCTCCATCATGCCTTCAAAGATTTTATTAGCTCCTAGTTCTAAGGCCTTAATGTTGGACAAAGATCATGGGTTAATCAGACAATACTGGCAATTTCATATGTAGAATTTGAAAAATACACTAAATTACTATCGATAAATGAATTAAACCACGACATCGCAAACAATATTCATTGATTATGTAGCTAAGAGTAGTCACTCAACAAATCACGGATCACCAATAGCATCATTGATAACCCTTTGAATGGAGATGTGAAATTACTTGAGCAAAAGCTAAAACTTCAGAAAGAATTAGAAAGATTATTGGATAATTAACACTGCCCACAGACTAAATTTTATTGAAGAACACTTGTTCATGTACCATACCTCAAACATGAATAACACTGTACCAAAACTATGCAAAGGAAGGCCACCAATTAAAAGAAAAAATTCGAAAAAGGGGGCATAAATACAATCATAAGATCATCCTCCTAAAAGGATTATAAAACATAGGCGACACCCAATCTGATTTGCAGCTTTAAATTAATCTATTAGTTTAATAACATTGTTAAAAACCAATATTCAAACATCAAGCAAAAGCAAAAATGGGTATACCGGCTTAGACAAACACCAAATATTCTAACAATTGAGATTTGAAGTACTGACATGACATCAATCCCCTAACATGAAAGTCTGAAGGAAATTCATAACAAAATTTGAAAATTACACATAAAGTCATGCCTAAGACGCGCTCTTCCTCAGCTTAGCAAGCTCTTGTCTAACCACAGCAGCCCTCTACACAAATTGAAAATAAAGGCATTAGCATCAACTGCTTAAACAAAAAAGAACACAGCCCCCAAAATATACTAAAACGATAGAATGGACAATTTCGGTAATACCTAAAAGCCAATACAATTATTACACAAACTGGAAGAAGGGCAATAATACTACATATATTGAATAAGAAAAAGTATATGCAAGTAAATTGAAACAAACCTTGATCTTTGCCAACATTATCTTGAACCTATCAAAATCATTGAGGGCTGCCCTTCTCTTGCGCACAATCAATTTTCTGCCCCATGAGCTATTCTCCCACTTGTTCTTAACATCTGTTTAACAAGAAAACAAATCAATAATCAAAAGGAATGCAAATAATAAATCAACAACTTCACATTAAAACTTGTACCAACCAGCAGCCTCCATGGCGCTGATGAGATCTTTCTTCTTGGGGATCCTCTTAATATCAATCTTAAGGTCAGTAAGTGACAGCCTCTTGAAATTCATTTGGGACCTCACCATATCAGGGGCGTCAACAAGAGCCTGTCAACATAAGGTATACAAATTATGTTACACGGTTTCAACATCAAATACTTGAGAGCTCAATTTGACTTTTTAATGAATAATGGTACATAATCTCATCAAGAATGCAGACACCTCTAACTTCTTCATTGGAAATGATTATTATTTTTAATTACACGGAATTTCATATCATAAGCAAAAAAAAATGATTCCAAGACCCCCAATTTGCTCAAATATTTATATATTTTATTTATTTTATAACACACATACACAGTACATACATCCTTATAAGCGAACTAAAATAGCCTATCTTCAAAGTCCAAAACCACCCACAAGTAACCCAATAAACCCTAAACAAATTTCTTTTGTGGACCAATCATAAACATATTTAACCAACAACCAAATGAGAAAAAAGTTCAAATTTTTACACTTCAAAAATCCAAAACAACAAATCAAAAGAACTGGGGCACCCATTAATCAGATGAAAAGTAACAAATCATAAATAATAACATAAATAAAATCGAAAATGGGCATACCCGGTTCTGGTCAATGACATCAACGATGACCACGAGCCTCCCATACTCTTTGCCATAGTTGACCAGAGCAACCCTTCCAATCTCAACGTACCTCTTGAAAGGCTACAGAAACAGATCAGAAAAAGAAAAAAAAATGTAAAACAGCAAGCTTTTCATTAGAATCTAAAAACCCAGATGAAGAAAAACAAAGAAGATGACTTGACTGAACAAAAACACTCACCATTTTCAGCTACAGGGTTTTGTGTGTCTGCTGAAGCTCGGAGAGATGAAATGGGTAGAGACAGAGGAATTAGGGTTTTGTTGAAGTTGCAATTATAAAGAAGCATGTGGTGATGGACCCCAAGGTGGTAATGGGCCAGAACCAAAGGAACCCGGGTTTGTGGTAAAAGATTGTTCATACCGAAAACATAAGAAAGAATAAAAAGGTCAAAGCCTAGCAGGTTTTCTCAATCTTTAGGCCCAAACCAATATATGCTCTTTATAGTTGTAATTTAATTTTAATATAAATTTTGATTTGATATTCATTTTTTTTTACCATTAACTATTGCAGTTCATTAGTAATCAAAGGATACATGTTGGTATATCATAAAACAACTGAGAACAAGCATGAGAAATGACCACTTTAACTAAACTATGAGCAACCATATTAGCTTGCCTCCTAGAGAACTCTACATTAGAGTTTTGAAAAAGGAACTAAGTTTACTGTTTTGGCACAACAAAATATTCATGTATTGAAAGGTGTGGAACTTTTTAATTTAATTTAAATATAATTCCAATTTTGAATTGTTTATAATATATTGTGATAGAAAACTAAAATTTAACCTTATATAACAAAATTAGTTATAAGCAATATTTTGAAAATCGGGTCGATTATTGAACTGGTGAAGACACCGGTTCATGGTTCACTGGTCCAACCTTGGTTGAACCAATTATAATTAAATATATATTTTTAATTTTATATAATATATTCATTAAAAAAATTAATCTAACATATTAATAAAAAAAATTACATTCATAGTTATATAATCTAACATATTTCATTTGGTATTTTATTTTATTTTATTTTATTATACATATTTAATAGTTAATTAACATTAATAGGAAAAAAAACTACTAATAAAACTTTAAAAGAAGTATGGGTTTAAGTCAATGTTTTAAGAACTGAACCGGACATTGAACCGACAAGACCTTCGAGTCATGGTTCAATTGGTTCAACAGTTCAACCAATGGCTAACTGGATGACTAATAAATAAATAAAGAAATAATTTATATAACAAATAATATATGTATAAAATATATGTAAATAAAAATTATAAACTATTACACATATATTCAATTAAGTATTATAATTATAAGAGTAAAATCAAATATATTTTTTTTGACAATGAGTAAAATCAAATATAAGAAGTATTAGTCGAATGTCATCATCTCAAAATATGAAAATAGGACTTAAATGACTAATGACCATCGTTCTTTATGGCCTGCCTATAGCTATTAGCCTATTAGAAGTTCGGTCCGGTTCGGTTTTCAAAACATTAATTTAAGTATAAACATTAAATATTTGATTTTCCAAGAAACTTTGAACGGCATAGAGTTGCAACCATACCCGTATCATTAAGTTTTTTGGAAGCAAACAACTATTAAATTAAAATAATGAGAAACCTTGAACAATGGAAAACTTTAACTCGTATACTGGAGTGGAAATGGAATAGATATGGGCATATGGACATTAGAGCATCTCCAATGCTCAATATATAAACAACTTACTTTATCTTTTTAAGTGGGTCACCTCAATTTTAAGCAGCCCAAACAATTTTTACTCCAATGGGAGTTTCTACAATAAGTTGCTTAACTCACCTTCTCTCTTCAACATTCCATATTCTCTCTCTTACATTTACACACAAAAAATTTAAGCAACCCATGAGGAATGGTTGCTTATATAAGGCATTATAAGCAACTCTCTCCAATTTTAAGCAACCCAAAATCATATGTGGCACATCAAAATAATATTTTATTGTTAAGCAACCCCTAAGCAACTCCCATTGGAGATGCTCTTAGAACAAATTAGAAAAAGAAAAATTTTCTCTTCTCCCACGCGTCTTCTCTTCTCCCATCCTTATTCTCCATGAGTCTTCTCCGAGCCAAAAATGCCAGTGTTGCTAGTGTTCTTGTGTGTGTCTCTTCTCCAAAACGAGAAAAAGAATCAAGCCCTAAAGAATCACACCTTACTATAATAGAAAGAAATCAACCTAATGAGTTGGGATTTACAACCTGGTCGTCAGAGAAGCAAAATTGCTAACCGGAGAAGAAGAAGAAAGGTGCTGAACTAGTGAGTTGGGTCACGACGTCGTTTTGCAATTTTTTCAAAAAATACCTTGTTTTTGAACTGTGAAAATCGGAAGACTCGTTGGTTCTGACAGGTTTGTCCGATTTAGTAGCGGTTCCACCAGTTCTTTAGCTAACCGGTTTTCTAGGTGAATAGGACCGGACAGCAGGCCGATTCCCGGTCTGATTTTAAAAACCATGATTATGATTATAAGTTAGAATAAAGAATCTAAAATCAAGTTATTATGACAAAGAATAATATATGAATTAATTTGTAACAAATTATGTAAAATTTAAATTACTTGGTTATATAAAAACTCTACTCAGCATTAAATTAATTTTTTTGGTTGATTTTCTATTTTAACTCATGCAATCTTTCCTCTCGAAATAGATTAACAAAAAAAGGATAGATAATTTATATTTTAAGAAAATGAGTTCCTCATGAAGTTATTTTGATATTTAGATCCATTTGTTACATATTTAAAAAAAATGATTTTCATGTAAAATAATATAAGAAATTAATTTTTTTTTTAGAGATTTTAAATAAAATAGAAGCTAATTTCTATTTGTTTAACGTCATAAAAATCACTTTTTATAGGATAAATGATTTTTAACTTGTTTGGATAAAACAAAAAAGAAGCCCTTTCTTACAAAAATACCAAAAGAACATAAAGAAAGACATTTTCAAGGTAGTGCACACGGACACTGGTTGTAATATCTAAAATTTTAAAAAATTAGTTTGGTCCAAAAAAAATTATATTTTTTTGTGAACATTCTCTCTCCTTATAAAATCATATTTTAATCAAGAACTATTCATAATAGCTTCAGATTTTTTTTCGCATCAATCATTTTTTTAGATTCTCATTATTTCCAAAAGCTAAACAAACATATTTTGAGCTCGTTTATTATATATTAAAAAATGGAGAATTTCATATAATCTTAAATTATTTTTTTAGATATTTTTAAGTGAAGCGGAAGATAATTTGTGTTTGTTTACAATTATAAAAAAATCACTTTTTGTAGATAAATATTTTCTCTCCACTACAAAATCATATTTTAATTAGAAATTAATCAAAACAGCTTTTGATTTATTTCATATTAATCATTTTAAATTCTGATTAACTCCAAAAGCTGAAACAAACACAATACAAATCCTCATAATAACACCCTTCTCGGATGCTACATTGCATGTGACATGTTATAAGATTGACCAAAGTGTAAAATAAATATTCAGAAAATATGGGTTTACTTTTCTCTTTTCTTTTAGCAAATAAGAAAATAAGTCGTAATTAATTTAAATGTAACACCCCGTTTTCTCGATTCATGTTTGAGGGAGGGATTTGGTATATTTAAAGGCTTAGTCTTATTTCTTGGGTGTTGATGAGCTTATGTTTCAAATTTAAGGTCAATCAGACTTCAAATGAGCTCAAAATGCGACGAAACGCGCGAAAGGTGGAAACTGAGACACACCGCTGTGCCCCTTGTGCCATTATTTATTTATTTAGATTCCTCGTGTTATTAACATTGATTATAAATCGAAAATGCGAAGGAATTAAAATTTGATCAACAATAAAAGATAACACCAAAGTCATATTATAAATACACACTTAAATACAATACCATAAAACTGTTTAGGGCATCCTCTCAGTGAAATCCCTAGCAGGTACATCATTATACAAACCCTTAGTTGCGGAAACATAAACACATAGTTCTAGACTTGCTGGCCCTATTTACTTAAACTCTATTACTACCATCTATAGCTCGTCCTCCTGCGTCTGGCTCATAAGGAGTCCCGTCCAACTCCTCCACATTAAGATTCTCGGTGAAGTCCTCAGCTGGTTCCTCCACATAGTCATCACCCGGATCTTCCGTAAAATCTTCTCGTATCCACATAAGCAAAACATATACAAATACAGAAATAGGGGATAAGACACATTTCTATCATCAAAGGTGGAAAAATGGACATAGTATATAAATATAATAACCATTAACACAAACATCTCTCAAAACTCCAAATCAACCTTAAACCATTATATGGTTCCTCTACTCTTACTCTCATGCAAACTTGGCCATCTATATTCCTGTCATTAGTCAGTAGTCCAATCGGTCAGGTGCAAGTAACTTAGTACCATGGTGCCCATACACCATTCCAGTAGTTTCAAACTACTCATGCCGTTGTGCAATTAGTGTCATACCTCAGGGACTCAAGGACTATCCCGACCTCGTGTGTTCCATCACACACGGCCATGAACCTCAACGCATCTAAAATCCTGAATCTTACTAACTCACATTGTTATAACCTAATGCCTTAACCTTCCACCACAAATCTCGACCCTCATTCAATATCTCATCTCTTCTATACACTAAGGCTAGGCATCACTAATTCATCATAATTCACTCACCCAAATACATCTCTTAAATCACCCATATCATGCCCTAACATCAACTAAACAGTTTATCATCCCAGGCAGATCATACAGACTACATTATCAATCAACTACTGAAGTATCACAAGACATCATAATAAACAATTTATCACAACATAATTCAATAATTAATAAATTTAATCAACCTCGAATATCATAAGATTATCCTAACGGCGATAAACCTACAATCCCCAAATCATCATTGGTTTCACGAAAAAGCTTCCAATGTGATTTTAGTTTTGTCGATTACTCGACCGCTAGTAGGGTTTAGGTCGCCCTACACAATTATTATAATTTAAATACTACTTATCTGTTTCCGATGGTAGATTGGTTCTTTCCCCCTCCTTAACCGATATCGAAATCACGAACGTTCCGGCCTTCATTCGTACACTACAATTATCCTTCAACTAAGCTAATACAAACATTAGACAAAAATCCATCTATGGCTACTTAATGCTAAATTCGGCCATGATGCATTAATGAACTCTAGGGTTATTTTCTCAACTTCATTCTTTGGATTCTAACTACTATAAAGTCCTAACTAACTTAGATAAAATGGTTTTAAGTTAAGATTTGAAATAAAATCCTCTAACACCAAAGGTTAGGGTTTCAGCCCATATTAGAAAAATAGGCTAGGAAATTTAGTTGGATTCAAGCTCTTGGATTTAGATCATATAGGTACTAGAGAGCTCAAATCAAGCATTAGATTTCAAAAATGAAAACAAAATCATCAAACCCTCTTTTGGGGTGAGATTCGGCCTCTTAAAGAAAATAGGGAAGGAAATTGCTTTTGATTACATGCTCTTGGATAATGAAAGTAGAAGACATAACAAGATCATAGGAATTAGTTTCACATTAAAAGGATTTTTCTACAATTTTCTAGAATTATTTGAAGTTCTAGATCTAGGAATGGAAATTTATGAAAACTTGATGATCATGGCTTGATCTTACACAATAAATGAAGGAGAAGACTTAGATGATTAAGGAGAAGAGGTTTACCTCTTGAAGCTTGAAGAAATGGCAAGAATTGATGAAGTTTCACAAATCCAATATGGTGTTCTTGGTGTTCTTGGAGAAATGAAAGTGAAGAGAAGAAGAAGATGAAGAAAATGATTAGGTGTGATGGGGGAGGGCTGGCGCAGCAAGGAGATGAAATGAGGGAGTGAATTGCTTATTTATAGACATTAGGATTAACCATAGTTGATCTTAACTCAACATAGATTAAGTTAGCTTAACTATAGTTAATAGTAACCATGGATAAGTTAAATATAAATATCTAGATATTTTCAAATAAATATTTAGATATTTATTTTACTAAATATCTAGATATTTTTCTATTATCTGTTCCCGGCTCCGTCGATTACACGATTAACGACCAAAACGCCCGAGAATCGTCTAATATCTTATTTTTTTTACAAAAATTTCAAAATACCCTATCTCGTTGGAAACGTGATAAAAATCTACTTTGATTCGTTCACGAGTCAAAATTAGGTTTTCTAATCATTAAAATATTACTGTCAGTGAAAACACCGAATGTTTTTCGTTCGAACTTTTGCCAAAATTCGTCTGAATACACATAATTTTTTATTTCTGATCCGAAATTTAGAAAGTAGCCTTCCTCACGGACAAAATATAAAAAATCTACAAATTTCAGTTTTTGGGTCAAATTAGGGTTTTCTGTCAGTATAAAATTATACTGTCAGTTAAAAACGCAGACCGGCTTCCGTCTGAGTTTTAAACCCAAATTTTAACCAGAGCTTCCTACCACAGGGTAAGTTCTAGATATGATTTTGTTTTCTCCAAAATCATTTTCTAAGTCTCAAATAAAAATATAAATAAATATATTTTTACTGTTAAAATAGCGTAATTAAAAACAGGCTGTTACAGAAATCGACAGTAAGGGCCACGCTCAAACGTTGGAGGACCCAACGTTCAAGCGTTGGCACGCTCAAGCGCTAGGTACTGGGTGCTCGAGCGTTCTGAGACGAGGACACCTGACATGTTTTTCGACGCGTGGCAGAGACGTGGCATTTAAGGGGCCACGCTCAAGCGTGGGAGGACCCAGCACTTGAGCATGGGAACGCTTGAGTGTGGAGAACCCAACGCTTGAGCGTTCTCAGCTGGCAGCAACCCCTTTATTTCTTCATTTGGAATATTTTGGAGAAAAAAACATAAGTTTTGAAAGTTAGACAGAGAGCTCGAGTTAGAGAGAGAAACTCAGGCCGAGGAAAATTCGTCCGTCCGATCGTAATTCCGACTTCGATTATGTGATCAGGACAACAAGTACTACAAGTAGCAACTATCGATTCTTCGACACGACTGAGGTAATGACTGAATCCCTAACGCGTCGACACATCGACATTGTCATTTCCTTCTTTTTCGATTCTTGCTTCGATTCTAGCTCTGTTTGAAAATCTGTTGCAAGATTAAGGTTTATGACATTGTTAGGACTCTGTCCATGTGTTCGGGTAAATTTTGGAGCACCGAGGAGCTCTCTAGTTCCTAACACTTAGAAACTTGTAGAAGATGAAAGAATGAAATGATAAAGTGCCCTATAGAGAGAGAGCTCGAAATTATGGGGGTAAAATGGTCCAAAACTTTGTGGGATTCATTTGGAAATTTTAAGAAAGGTTAAGGGCATTTTGGTTTTTTCGTATAATAAATATCTAGATATTTTCTTTCAAGCAATAATGACCTAGTGAGTCATGGTGGTGACTTACCACATGACTCATCCCCTGAGGTGGCAAGTTATCCCATCCATCCAGCATCCGGTTTTATCTCTGCAGTTACGTATCCGGCTCCGTCATTTACCCGATTTAGGTTTTTCGAGTGATTTCTTTGAAAATTTCTCCCAAATAAAATATAGTATTTTATTTTTGAGCGAAAATTTTAAAATAGATCATATCACTAAAAAGTGATAAAAATCTAAAATTACTCAGTTTCGGGTCAAATCAAGGTGCAAAAACGCAGACCGGTTTTCGTCTGAATTTTGAACCCAAATTTTAACCATAATAACTTCCTACAATATAGTAGGTTCTAGTAATGCTTTTGTTTTCTCCAAAATCATTTTCTGGGTCTCAGGTAAAAATATAAATAGATATATCGTTACCGGTAATACATCGTATATAAAAAGCAGGGTGTTACAAAGTCTAAGAATCCACTTGTTATAGTAACCATTCCTAAACTTATCTGGTTTTAGATTATCCCAAGATTCAGATCTCTGAACTGCTCATTCAGTTCCAACTCTTTAACCATCATAGCAAACACTTACAAATATTTCCAACTTAAAGCATTTGCCACAAAGTTTACTTTTCTTGGATGATATTGGAGATCAAATTCATAGTCCTTTATGAATTCCATCCATCTCATTTGTCTCATATTCAATTCCTTATGATCGGACAGATACCTCAAACTTTTGTGATCACATGAACTTAGCACCATACAAATAGTGTCTCCATATCTTTAATGCAAACACTCTTGCGGCCAACTCTAAGTCATGGGTTTGGTAACTCCTCTCATGTACTCTTAGCTTCCTAGAGGCATAAGCCACTACTTTCCTCTCTTGCTTAAATACACAACCCGGGTCTTGATGTAATGCATCACAATACACATCAAAAGGTGCCAACGGATCTTGCAAGACTAGCACTAGAGATGGTGTCAGCCTCCTTTTTTTTTTTATAAGCCAAAAAGTATGTTGAACAGGGGTACAAGGGGTACCTTAACCCGTATACATTGTGAAAAATCAACTGATGAAAGTAGGAACAAAGTAACTACAATACTGAAAAAACAAATAGATCCCAGCATTGATATTACAATGACCTACCCCAAACCACCTAGCCAAGCAACAAGATGAACGAAGAAGGCATTGTGCCAAAAATAACCTAGCCAATTACAAATGATAAACAATTCCCACTAAAGAATAACACTAAGAAAAGCATTAACCCAACCAGAATGAAGCCAAGAGTATCAACCAAAGAGAAGAATCATAACCCATATAACCTGCTCGAAATAGTCCAGCGATTGAGTAAGAGAAAACAAGTACCAGGAGCTTCAGCTTAGGATGAATTGATCCAAGATTACACCCTATTAATGTATCACACATGTAGCTCCAGAGCACAACAGAATTGTATGCAACACACCAGCCCCGCCAACTAAAATATGAACCAGCCAAGGTATACCAAACCAATTACTCAAGCAAGCTTCTAATTGAATTATAGGGTAGCAATGCCATGCTGACCAGATAAAAAACAGCAAAATGCATCAATGCAACCAACTGAAACAAGGTCTATAGGAGAAATTCCATAGCCAAACCAACCCAGCAGAGATGCCCCAACCAGGAGCTAGTAGCTATATAACTAGAGACATGGTTCCATTGTGACAACCAATTGGACCTTAGGAAAACGATCCACCAAGCAACAGATAAATCAAGTGAGCTGCCTATGTAGCAAAGATTGAGAAAGGGACAAAGGAAAAAGTGCTCATCCTGAAAGAATAACCAACTAGGGATATGAACCTAAATAGAGGAGGAAGACCCAAGACAACCCAAACCTCTCCAGAAAATTGCACTCCACTCATTTTTCCAGAAAGCCCCTCACTCACCTCCCACCCCTCGACCACCCAACATAATAAGCAGAGAACACAATTTCCAGTAAGACCCCACCCAAAGAAGCAAAAACTCCGAAGAAATTAGCCCTCAATGGAAGCCCCTCCCACAAACCCCCAATGGAAACCCCTCACAAAATGTTTCACTATCACCCTGCACTACAAAGACCCTTCGGCCAGAACTCCCACTCCACCGTCCACCTGCAAATAAACATAGTAAAACAGATAAGCTGTTGCAAAATTGTTAGTTAAATACAGACGCCTCGCCGGACACACAGCCTCGCTAGAGATATTTTCACACATCCTAGCCAATTCTCCCTTTCACACAAAACCTTATTAGTGGGTAACTCAAAGGAGGCACTAGTTTTCAACTCCTAAAAACTAGTTTTGCAATCATCTGACCACTCAAACGCTTTGTTTTTTTCTCATTAACTGCATCAACGGTAACCTGCCAATCCAAGAAAACTCCTAACTTCGCCCACCATCTTTAGCCTTTCCCAATCCACAACTATCCCATCCTTATTGATAACATACCAAAGAAATTGTACTTCGTCCAACCAAAACTCGCACTTAGATAACTTGGCATAGAGTTGTCTGTCCTTAATAACTTGAAGTACAACTCGAAGATGCTCTTCATGTTCTTCTCTACTTGAGGAGTAGATCAGAACGTCGTCGATAATTACAACGATGAACTTGTCTAGGTACGGTTTGAAAATCCTATTCATGTGGTCCATGAATATAGCTGGAGAATTAGTCACACCAAACGACATAACTTGATACTCGTAATGTCCGTACCGACTCCTGAAAGTCATCTTCGATATATCGTCTTCCTCTACCCGGATCTGATGGTACCCTGACCTCAGAATCAATCTTAGAAAACACAGTTGCTCCCCGCAACTGATCCATGAAATTATCTACCATCGACAACGGATACTTGTTCTTTATGGTTACCCTGTTGAGTTGCCGATAATCTACGCACAACCTCGAGCTATCGTCCTTTTTTTTTTTTACAAACAGGACTGGTGCTCCCCACAGTGATACACTCGGTCGGATGAACTCTTTCTTCAACATGTCATCCAACTGCTTCTTTAGCTCTGCCAACTCTGCTGGGGACATTCGATAAGACGCTATTGAGATCGGTCTGGTCCCTGGTACAAGATCGATTGTGAGTTGAGTGCATTTACAAGGCCTTTATTGAGATACATTAGAAGGTTTCTTTTGAGCCTTTCATTTCTTCAACAAGATGCATCATGAATGTTAAAGAAGAAAAAAAAAGGGAGGGAAACACAAGAACAATGGGTGGAGAAAGGAGTGTAAGAGGCCAACGATGAGAGCTTATGATTTATGAGTTTCTTTATATATATATATATATATATATATATATATATATATATATATATATATATATATATATATAAATTAAGGTTAGTTGGGGTATTTCAATGATATTCTCTCTCGTCGATACGCAAACCATTTATGTCATTTACACTGTTTTATCAATTGTTTTATTTTTTAGTTTAAATGTTTTCAAATTTTGGAATATTATGGGCCTGTTTGGGTTGGCTTATGAACAACTTATTTGGGCTTATCTATTGACATAAGCACTTGTCAAAGTGTATTGGAGAGCTTGTGAAAACAACTTATGACATGTCCATAAGCTGTTTTCAGCTTATTTTGATAAGCTCTCCATGATAGCTTATAACTTATATTAAAACAATTTGACCATATTTTCTCTTCGATTATAGAAATAGCTTATACATAAGCGCTTATCATATGATAAGCGCTTATCCTATAAGCACTTAATTAAAGTCGTTTACTCAAACATGCTCCAAATGCATAACAATATAAAGAACTTAGGAAACTTGAAAGTCATTCAATGATCAGTATAGGAGTAGTATAGCTTGACATCTATTTATAAATAATAGTTCCAATGTATTGTAAATATGAGATCCTGTCTCCAATGCATTTGCAAAACTATATTATAAATTCCAAGATTATACATATTTCGAGTGCATTTACAACAAGCCTTTGGTGAGATACATTTGAAAGTTTCTTTTGAGACTTTTAATTCGGTGATATTTTTCCTTATTAAAACGCAGGCCATTTCTATCATTTACACTACTTTATCAATGCTCTTATTTTTTTAGTTTAAATGTTGTCAAATTTTAGAATAAATGCAAAACAATATAAAGAGCTTATGAGGCGTGAAAGGAATTCAATGATCATTATTAGAGCTGGGTATATCGGCCTGGGCCCGCGGATGATTCGTTTAACCCGCAATCGTTGTGGGTTAGGACCATACAAATGTAGGCTAGTTTAAATGCGGGCTTATATAGCCCGGTCCGTTTAACCAACGGTTTATACGGGTTCGGTCTGCGGGTTAGCAGGTCAACCCGCGAACCAAAAATATTAATACAAAATGTAGGTTCATATATGAATATATGATGCACGGGTTTGCACCCGGCCCACTTTACTATCAGGTTAGACAAGCGACCCGTACAACCCGGGACAACGACCCAACATTGACCAAGGTCTGGTTCGAGCACAGCCAGGCATGAGGGTTAAGGCCGGACTTAATGGATATCAGGGACAGAGTAATCCACTTACTCGGCCAAAATGAGAAGGAATGCACTTGCCCCGAGAAGGAGAACTCCTTGACCGAATACTCTACTTACTCGGCTCCGAGTCCTGGCTGACTCTACCCATTCCCCAAACGAGAACACTACCTATTGAGTCTTCTCGAGTACTTACCCAGTACTCGGCCAAGCTTCTCGAGTACTTACCCAGTACTCGGCCAAGAGTACTTACCCAGTCAGTACTCGGCCAAGCTTCTCTAGTACTTACCCAGTACTCGGCCAAGAGTACTTACCCAATACTCGCCAAGTACCCAGTCCATAGTCGGGACCCAGGAAACTTCCCGAGAACACACTCAGCTTACTCGGACCGAGACCTTAACAATTCTACTTGAGTAGCTGAGAAATCTACTCTGGTATACAACGAGATGAAGTATTCGGTACTCGGTCAGACCACTCGTAGAAGACCGGGTATCTCAAGCGACCATCGCACCTTACCCGCTAGATGTACTGAAATACCCTCAGGATAGTACACCTCGTTTAGGGCTAGCTGGCAATAAGGACGGACAGCTGCTAGAAGGACACTCGTCGTGATGACATTGGAGATCTTCCGCAATATCCCCTAATGGACCGAGAAGGGACCACGTGACGTACGGACAAGACCCTACACGTGTATATAAATGGCAAGTCACCCACTAAGAAAGAGGCGATCTTCTAGGCAAAAACCTACCTAAACCCTAATCTCTGTAAACTACCCATAACCCTAGTTTCACCGTCGGAACACCTCCTCTCCATCACCCTAGAACTACGTTGGCCATGGTTCCATACCGGGATACGTAGGAGCGGAGTTCTCACTCCGTCAGGCTCAATCCACAAAACCCCCCATTGCTCCGCCGAGCCGGAGCTCATTGTTTCTACCCGGACAAAAGCGGACGGAACAATACGGGTTCGATCTGTGGGTTAGCAGGTCAACCCGCGAGCCAAAAATATTAATACAAAATATAGGTTCATATATGAATATATGATGCATTTTATAGGGAAAAAATATTATTATATGCAAGGGGAAATTTTTTTGGGATGCCATCTATGCAATTGATCTTTATTTGCAAGCTTAAATATTTAATTCAATCATATAAGCATATTAAACCATATGTAAGCTACTGAGCTAATTTGAACTTCTCAAGTTAGTCAAAATTGAGTAAATTTTGCAAGTATTCACTCCTTCTGGTAAATTTTCTCTATATGCTTTTGGATATTTAGGAACTCTGCTTCTAGAATTTTTTTAAAAAAAGTCCATTTTCCATTTTTAAATGAGTCTATGGGCCAGCCCGTTAACCAGTGGGTTAAGTAGGCCGGATACGGGCTAGAGAAAATGTAGGTTCGTTTGCTTCATAGGCCAACCCGGTTCAGTCCGTTTAATTGTGGGTTAATGCAGACTGGGCTTAAACGGATCGGGCTGGCCCGTATACCCAGATCTAATCACTATAGGGAGCAGTATAGCTTGACATCTATTTATACATAATAGTTCCAATGTATTGTAAATGTGAGACCCTATTTCCAATGCATGGAAAAATATATTATGAATTCCAAGACTATACATATTTCGAGTGCATTTGCAACCCTTTGGTGTGATACATAAATTTGAAGGTTTATTTTCAACCTTCCATTTCTTCCTCAAGTTGCATCAGCAGTGTTAAAGAAAAAAAAAAGGGGAAGGGCGCAGAGGGGGGCGACCCCTTTGGCCAATGATGGGAGCTAATGATTTATGAGCTTATATATATATATATATATATATATAGAAAACATTGTACCAAGCTGTTTGGTAATCCCAGTAATTAAAACCAATGGGATCAAAAGTTTGAGAATTTTTTTTGAAAACATTCAAGTTCTTCCCAAATTGCTCAGGCGTTAAAACCTTTAAAATCTGGAAAGTTGAATGAGTGTATGTTGATTGATCCTTGGGATCCCAATAATGTTTAATCGAGACTGAATCGGTGTCAATCAATATAAACTCATAAAAATTTCTGTTTTTGTTTGATTGTGTTTGCTGGAAATGGCAACCATTTTGAAAGATTTTGGGCTGTCTCAATTATGTTGCTGATTTTGTTCCTAATCTCAGCAATATTATCAGACCTTTACACAATCGTCTTAGGAAGGAATTTCCTCCTTGGACAGACGAACACACCAAAGTTGTTCAAATCATAAAATCTCAGATAAGGAATCTTCCATGTCTTTATCTTCCAAATCCAACTGCTTTCAAAATTGTCGAGACCGATGCTTCTGACATTGGCTATGGCGGCATTTTAAAACAAAGAATTTCAAATAAAGATCATATCATTGCATATACTTCTAAATGACATTCGTGGTTTTGTCAACATCTATCTTTGTTTTCCAAGGATAGTTAATTTGGTTTTTGACTGCATAAGCATGAAACCAGTCAAAAAATAAAACATTTGTCTTAACATTATTAAGAAATTGATAATATTCCTCTTGAATATTATTCTTAATTGTTCCCTTATATTCTTGTAAGAACCACTCTCTTTGAGGTTTCCATTCCTCAGAGTAAAAGTCCTTTCTAAGGGATTCCTTATCAATAATGAACTTACAAATCATTATAAGATTCATAAATAACTCTTTCCAACTCCCCGGTGTTAAAGATCCTAACACCAACAAACCAATTATGGCTGCTCCATTCAAAAATAAAAATTCGGATGAAGATATTTCGGCTCAAGACATTAACAAGTTAATGGAGCAATCAAACTATACAAACAAATACCTACAAGTGTTAGGGGAACACATTATCAAAAAAGTTAGCTCAAACAGCTACTCCCTTAAATGTTGTCAAACCTGATACAAGATTATCAACAGACAACACTCAAACCCAAACACTTGCAACTCAATATGTTGCCAAAAATCAACACCAATTTGTTGTACAAATGGAACCAGGATTTTGGGATAATAACCCTAACAAAGTTCCCGCCAAAATCTTTCAAAATGGTTGCCATTTCCAGCAAACACAATCAAACAAAAACAGAAATTTTTATGAGTTTATATTGATTGACACCGATTCAGTCTCGATATATATATATATATATATATATATATATATATATATATATATATATATATATATATATATATAAAGGTTTGTCAGGTTGTTTCAGTAGTACTTTTTCTGCAGAAACGCAGGCATTTTCTGTCATTTACATGCATGTGCGCACGCACATACACTCAATGTAACCTAAATTATTTTTTTGGTAAATAAGTAACCTAAATAGTTTATTATAATATTTAATCAATGTTCAAACATAATATTATGCATTGTATTAAATAACCTTATTATTTTATATTTTAATTTAGTTAAGGCGGTAATGTTTTATGATTAGCTTTGAATTTTTTTAAATAGTTTTTCATTTGAGTTATAATGGTAATTTTAATTGATGTTCATTTTTTATTTACTGTTTCCTTATTTAATTAAAGTGTCGATAATATGTACTTAGATATAGGGATGACATAACCAAGCCTCTTGTCCCAGTGGTTGTAAGGCTTGCCCTGGGACACTCTAGGGGTCAACTCGGTGTGCTCCCAGGTTTGATTACTGGCAGTGTAAAAATAATGCTTGGCCAGCGGAAGCCACGTCCCGCGAACAGTGATTAGTCCTTCGTTGACAGCATTGGGATACACTGGATTTCGACCAAAAAAAAAAAGATATAGGGATGACAATTAATACCCATACCCATGTTTAAAAAATTATATATGGACCCATACCTGCATCGATAGCAACTTTAATATCAGTACCCTTACTCGTTGGGTATCTAAGTACTCATACCCGGCTACCCGCATCGATTCCTTGCGTTTTAGTTAATTATGAAAAATCAATAAATGAAAAGGACTTTGTTTAAAAATACACTCGTGGTCACTACGGGAAGAGCTACTTTCGGGTTCGTTTGATAAAGTCACTCCACATGGACTTTCCATATATAATTAGGTATGTAAAAGAAAGCAAAAAGAAAAAAAACATAGCTTCTTCAATAAATTCAAAAGGCAAACCCGAATAGAAATGTATAACAACATGGTTCGAGAACAAGATAAATGTAAAAACATATATGAGAAATTTGTAGATACTTGAGAACATGGTAAAAATTTGTATTGTCAAAAGAGGAGAACGTAAATACATGATTTACTTAACTTAGATTACATTTTATTTTTTAATATATATATATATATATGTGTGTGTGTGCGCGCGCGCGCGCGCGCAAGTTTGGGGCGAGGTGTGTTCTAAAGTATCCATAACTGCACCCATACTCATTCAAACTTGTGGGTAATTACCTGGCACTCATATCCAATAAGTGGATAATTATCCTACCCATTATGAGTAAATTTTATGGGGACCGATTCGGTCCAATACCCATTGCTATCCCAACTTAGGTACAAAGATGGTAAGGGTACAAGTATTAAAGGATATGAGTCCGAATACGAGTTTTTTTTTTTAAATGTGGTTATGAGCATGAGTATTATAGTGTTCTACCTAGAGTGAGTCCGAATAAAAAATTTCTTTTCTAAAAAAATTACGATATTGGAATGAGTATTATAGTGCCCTACCTAGATCCTACTTATTGTTATCCCTATTCCTCTCCCCCTCTTCCATTAAGAACCACTGTGGGTCTCTTCTTGAATTAAAAAAAACAATAAAAACAAAAAGACAAATAGATTAAAAAAAGGTTTTTCTATTCTGTGTAATCTTGCATAGGTTAAGGAACCCAAAAAAGTAATTCATATGGGAACTTGAGTAATTTATACTTTTAAAAATAAAATGCTTAGTTTTTCAATAAATAGATGTTGTTTTTTGGTTCCCTAACCTGTGTAAGGTTGCACATGATAAACCCTAAAAAGTTATTGAAAAAAATGGTACGAAAGGGATTGAAGTCAAACTCCAATTAAACAAATGCATCAAAATCTGTAATTTACAACTTACAATACACTTTTATTTCTTTTCTCACCCTTCCACTCCCTCTCTTTGATTCTCATTAGCATCGCTTTCTCTCTCTTCAAATTAATTCCAATTATTCAGTTAATTAATTAAACTCTACTTGACCCATGCCCGCTTTCAGGCCCAAGCCCAGGCCCAGACCCGAGATCCGCCAAACAGATATCAGTTAACGAATCCCCTTTCGACGACCTCCTGCTAGTTCTTGACGATGGTGGCTTTCGCACCGAACCATCTTCGGAGGGTGTTGTCTTTGATTTCCTTCGATGAGAGTGTTTTGTCGCCGTCGGCGGCATGCCATCCTCCAGCGGCGATTCAGATCCATGGTTCGAGCCACGGCGGTGTCGCCTCGAGTGTCGGGAACCGCCTGAGGAATCGTGGATCGAGGATTCCGAGGATGGATCCGATGATCGGTGGCGGCGCGTGTGCTTGTGCTTGGTCGTGGAATCGCTGTTGCCATTGGATTCATTATCGAGTGAATGGTGTCTTGACTTGGGAATGAGATGTCGGATCTTTGATGATGCTTTTGAACTTGAATTGTGCTTGTGTTCTGCAAAATGGTAACTATTTATATTTATGTTTCAAGGAAGAACAAAGAGATGAAAATAAAAATATCATAGAGCGAAAATGGAAATCTTCAAACATAAATTTAGGTGAGTACAATGATTTTTATATTATCTCTTAATAATTACTTTAAATATACTCATGTATGTTGGTTTAAGCGATAAGGATCTTGGTTTCTCTTAAACATGATACTTGGTTGGAGTAATGAAAGATTAGGCATTGAGAGAGTGTTGCATTCTTAAATGGGTCTTTCTTGCTCGACTCAAATTAGTTGGAATCCAATATAATTTTCGAATATATGGTCTCAAACCAAAAAGAAGAATTAATTCAAATATAAATATAGTATGTTATTTTTGCATTTATGTTTTATGAAATTGAATACATGATCAAATATTGGAAAATGTTTTTTTACCAAACTTACCGGCAGTTAAGAATATAGTCTTAATTAATTTCAATAAAAAGTATCTTTTAGATGAAGAATAAAGCTCCTCTAAATGAGTTTAGGTATAAAGTAAAAAGAAAAGTATATTCATCATTAATTAGCTTAATGCATTAAGATCTCAGTACACGTCTTCATTAAGGGAGAATAACTCCTTATTCACTCACTTACAAGCTCACTTTATAAAGGGCTGAATCTAAAAATGAAATAACATTTGTTGTCTCGCAAAGTGTGCCACAATTGTGTGCAACGGCTTCTGAATGATTAGGAAACATCATATCTCGTCTTATACAATTCATTAATCACAATTCATGACATAGGGTCGCGGCACACTGGTGGAACAACATATCTTATCCTCGATTAAATAATATGAATAGAGTTTAATTTCTTTGTACTGTCAGTGTAAATGATTTTTATACTGGCATCCAATAAGATCTTAACAAATTAACATTATTGTTGTTTCTTCCTTTTAGTTATTAAAGTAAAAGCACACATATCAAAATATTAGTTGGTGTCGGTGTAAAACTTTTTAATTTCACTGATAATGTATACTACTTTAATCCATATGAATATAGATACACCCTCAATTATTAACTTTAAAAGAAATTTTCCCCTAAAATATTAATCACTAATTTTAAAAAAAATTCTTATCTGAGATGTGGTGTTTTAGAATATATGATTTAATTTTTTATCGATTATGCAAAACTTCTATCTTGTAACTATGTATTATCAAATTAATATTAAAGACGTTTTCCTGTTAATTGATATACACCGACAATGTAAAGTTTTTTTACACTGTCAATCAATCAAAAATTGATATATCATTATAATTGATTCTTATCTTAACCACCTCAATTCCATGATTTCTGATTAATTATCAGTGTAAAAATCTTTATACTGATATATATACAAATTAAACTCGTTAATTTAAAATTACCTGCATGTAAAAGTTTGGTACTTTACACTATTTAATGTATGACTTAAAGGATAGTGACTAAAAAGGATTTAGAAAAAGCACAATATGGCAAGTCATTTTTTTTATGAGCATATGCCAAGTCATTTAATTACAGTATAATATTAATATGATATTCAAAAAATGATGGTTACGTGGGGCGTGAAAATAAAGAAGTTTATGAGTTAGTAAATTAGTCTTTCTTTTTTTCTTTTTCTTTTTTTTTTTAATAAAAAACAGCGAGTTGAGCTGAAAAAAAAAATCTTATTCCATACCTTTGTAGAAGACTAGAAGTAGGCAAGTCGCATACATAAATAAAATAGTGGCAGCACGTTTTTTTTTTCCAGAAATTTTCTGTATTAGTTTTCAAAATGACAACCTTTTATCATCTCTTAATTAATACTACCTCCAGTCCACAATATAAAAAATAAATGAATCCTTTTTTTTATCAAAAATATAAGAAACATGCATTAATTTTCACAGATATTAAATGCTATTTTCGAATATTACCCTTATTAATTAATATCATTAATTATAGGCCATCAGAATATTCATTAAAATTAGAAGGGGTGTTTTTGAAAATTTATATGACTCATTTCAATACATTTTCTTGGTCTGTGTGTTTTAGGGTTTTGTTTCTTATATTATGGATTAGAGGTAGTATTATTATGGTTAAAGTAATAATTTGGTCCCTATAGGTGAGATAGATTCTTCATTTAGTGTCTATAGGTAAAAAATTATTAAAAAGGTCATCATACGTGTAACTGTTACCCATTTGGTCTCTCCTTTTAACATACCGTCTCTAACGATCCATTAACTCATACATATAATGACTAAATGAAGAATTCATGTCACATATAGGGACTAAATAAAGAATTTGTGTCACATGTAGGGATCAAATTAATACTTTAACCTAAATTAGTCCCTATACATTGGAGTTAACAGATAATTAGAGACAGGAAGGTAATGAGAGGGACCAAATAGGTAATGATTACACGTAAGATGATATTTTTTAATATTTCTTTACGTATAAGGACTAAATGAAGAATCTATATCATTTATAGAGACCAAATTATATATTACTTTATTCAGCCTCAATCTCAAATAATCAAACCTACATTCTCCTCTCACACATGACATCTCTCCCATATGTGTCTGCCCTCCCGACACATAATAATAATAATAATAATAATAATAATAATAATAATAATAATAATAATAAATTTATATATTTTCAACTACTATTATTTAATAAATTTAATAAATATATAGACACAAGCATATCTTGTTACATCATTTTATACATATCAGATAGCTGATTATCTAATTTTATCAAACACTTTCAATTTAATAAAAAAAAAAAGTTATCAACTTTTAACTTTTAGCTAGCTGGCCAACTTTTTAGCTTTTAACTAGCTGAAAAGCTAGTTATGTACAAAATCCGATGTAAGCTTTTATTATTTGCAAAGCGTTGATAATTTGATATGCCACTACTTATTAAAAAACTTGTCAACAAATTTACCACTCAAAAGTTACTTGTACATTATTATCTTAACCAATGAAAATTTTAACATAGATTTTAAACAAATATAAAGTTAAATTATGCATATGTTTTCAACTTTTTCGGTTTTTCCTTACAATTTTAGCCAAAGTAAAATAAAATGAGAGATTTTTTCTAGAGCTAGTAGTTAAGGCATATAAGGCTTATATGGGGTTTCTTTATGTCTATTATGCAGTTTTCTTCTTTTGTGAATAAAAAAAGAAAAAGAAAAAAATGCTAATCAGTGCCCATAAAGAAGAGGGGTGACGGTTCAAACAGTAAGCAGAGAGATGGAAGATTTTGACGAATATATTGCGAATTTAGATTTAGTTGACTTACCATTAACAGGGAGGAAATATACTTGGCACCGGGCAAATGGGAGATGTATGAGTAGAGTTGATAGATTCTTACTCTCATAACAATGGTTGTCTTATTGGGAGGATGTAACACAGTGGGTTTAAAGCGATCCGTATCCGATCATTGTGCCATTGTGTTGAAATCAAGAAACATTTTGTGGGGCCCGAAGCCATTCGAGGTTATGAATTATTGGATGGAACATAATGAATTTCAGTAGTCAGTTATTGAAAAATGGCCTTTAATCAGTTTATAGGGGACGGCGTCTTATATCCTAAAGGAAAAACTGAAACTTTGGATGGAGGAATTGAAACTATGGAACAAGTCCTCTTTTGGAAATTTAGATGAAAAGATAGCTAGTATAGTGGCAGAATTCAAATCTATTGATGACAAACGGGAACAGGGAGTGTTGGAGGATAGGGATGTGATGAGAAGAAGAGCTCTTTTTGAGGAATTTTGGAAAGTTTCCATATTACAAGACTCTTTTGCATTCCAAAGATCAAGGTCGAGGTGGTTGAAGCTGGGTGATACAAATTCTGCTTTCTTCCATGCTTGTGTGAAGAAACTGTCTCGAGAAAATTGCTTGCAAGGTTTGAGGATTAACGGTGGATGGATCGAGGAACCGACCTTGGTTAAAGAGGCAGTTACATCTCCCTTTGAAATACTATTAAAAAAAGAGTGTTGGCAAAGGCCAACTCTTGGTGGCATCGAGTTTAAAAAGATTTCTGTTGGGGAAAATCGAATGATAACAGCAGCCTTCACTATGGTTGAGATCAAGCAGGCCGTATGGGATTGTGAAGGAAATAAAATCCCGGAGCTGGATGGTTACAACTTCATTTTAATTAAGAAATTATGGAATATTTTATCTACAGACTTTTGCAACATGGTAGCAGAATTTCACAGGCTGGGGAGATTGACAAGAGGCTACAATGCATCTTTTATAGTCTTGATCCCCAAGAAAGACAACCCAGTTGGCCTAAATGAGTATAGACCCATATCTTTGGTTGGTTGCATTTATAAGGTATTGGCCAAATTACTTGCAGGGAGGTTGGGAAGGGTTATGAATTCAGTGATTTCACTAAACCAAACAACTTTTATGAAGGGTAGGAACATCCTTGACGGTGTGGTACTACTTAATGAGGTAGTGGACTATGCAAGGAAGAAGGGGAAAGCGTGCATGATATTTAAGGTTGATTTTAAGAAGGCCTACGACTAGGTGAGCCGGGAATTTCTAGACTACATGCTTAAAAGGATGGGGTTTGATGATAAATGGAGAGGTTGGGTTAGTGGCTGCCTAAAATCAACTTCGGTCTCCGTGTTGGTAAATGGAAGTCTAACAAGAGAATTCAACATGTTTAAGGGGATTCGCCAGGGTGATCCCTTGACCCCTTTCTTATTTCTTATAGTGGCGGAGGGCTTAAATGGTTTGTTCCGTAAGGCAGTGCAGTGTAATATTTTCAAGGAGTACATTATTTCCGGAAAGGATGAACAAATTGGGATCTCTCACATTCAGTATGCTAATGACACGATTATCTTAGCGGAGATGAGTAGCTCTAATGTACGGGCCTTAAAATGCATTCTCAGAATTTTTGAAGTGGTGGCTGGTTTGAGAGTCAATTTCAACAAGAGTGCTCTTATTGGGATCAAACTAAAGGCGGGTGAGCTAGAGGGTGCTGCAGGAATTCTTAACTGCAGGTTGGGGTCTCTACCTCTATCTTTCTTTGGAATTCCGCTAGGTGTGAATCCAAGGAAGGCTTCAACTTGGTCTCCTTTGATAAATTCACTTCAAAAGAGGTTACTTGGGAGGAGGAATAAGAGTAATTCTCATTAATGTCGTCTTATCAAGCCTCCCAGTTTATTTGCTTTCATTTCACAAGGCACCAAAAATGGTAGTTAATAAGATTATCCAACTCCAACGTAGTTTCTTATGGGGGGAGTGAGGAGTGCAAAAAAATTTGTTGGGTAAGGTGCGATGTTGTTTGTAAAAAAAGGAAGGAAGGAGGTTTAGGTATTAGAAACGTGTATGCTTTCAACCTAGCACTTTTAGGGAAATGGAGGTGGAGATATTTAATTGAAAAAGAGCTTTTGTGGGTAAAGGTTTTGAGGGTGAGGTATAAGATGCTTCCTTGTGGGGGGTTCCTTGGTGTGAAAAAACTCTTGAGGGGGGGAGGAGTCTAGTTGGTGGAGTGGGTTAGGAAATTTGGAAGGGGATGAGAGCATCAATAGGGGTTGGCTATATTCTGGGATTACAAAAAAAGTAGGGAATGGAAACTCTGTTTCCTTTTGGAATGATTCTTTGTGTGGCAATACTATTCTTGCAAACAGATTCAGCAGGTTATTTACAATCACAAACTTGAAGGAGGCAACGATTGCACAAATGGGACAATGGAGAAATGGAGTGTGGACCTGGATCATGTCTTGGAGAAGAAGACTCTTCGAGGGGGAAGAAGAGATGCTTACAACATTGATGAACTTACTAGCAGGTCAACAAATTTTCGAGGAAAAGGAGGATGCTTGGTGCTAGTTGGAGAAAACTGATAACCCATATGTAAAATCAGCATACTTTAGGATAACTGAAGCTGGCATCACAGGAAGTAATGAGATTTTCATGTTACTTTGGGACAACAAAGTGCCTTTGAAAATTGGGGCTTTTTGTTGGAGATTACTTCTAGACCGCACACTATTAATTTACAGAGGAGGCAAATTAATAATGAATCAATGTTGTGTTCTTTGTGTAATGCAAAGGAGGAGAGCTCTTGTCAATTGTTTCTCAGTTGTGACTTTTCATATGTTATTTGGAAGACAATTTACGATTGGTTTGGTATTAAAATTGTCCTTGCAAGGAATATGGGTGATCTACTATGGCAACATGATGGTTTACTTTTTGGTAGGGGATCTAAGAAGATTTGGAAAATGGGTTTGGAATTATTTGGTCTCTTTGGACACACAGAAATGAGATCATTTTTAAAGATGGAAAGTTGGACCTACATAAGGTGTTGGAGCTTATCAAGACTAGAGTGTGGCTATGGTGCAAGGCTTGGATGGGAAAGGAGTGTTTTTCTTTTTTGGATTGGAGCTTAAATCCTCTGTATTGTTTGGAGTCAAAACTGTAATTTGCACTAGGAATGGAGTTGCTGTTTTTTCATGCAATAGGCTATAATATCAACATAGTTTTTATATGTTTTGGTTGGATATGCTTGTTGGTCATATCCTTTAAAAACTGAGTTTCTATGGATGTTTAGCTAAAGCAGGGGCTTATATGGGAATGTCTTTGTATAGTTCTCAATAGTTGAGTAACTTTGTATATGGGTTTAAGGTACCCCTTGTACTCTTTGCAATATATTTTTGGCTTATCAAAAAAAAAAAAGGAATTAAAACAAGAAAGTTTATATGAGAAAATAGTGTATTCAATATATTGAAAAATATTACACTTGATTTTATAATACAAACTTTCCTTTTATGGTTTCCTTAACCAATACCCTTAGAGTACCCATTTGCAAGACCAAAAAAAATAGTATAGACCATTAATTATTAGAGTTTAATGATGAGTTTTATCAGTGTAAAATTTTTTAGACTTTCAATAAATCATAAATTATCCTATATATAACTCTTAACATGATTATTTAAAAAGAGTCAAAGTAATTTGTGATTTGTTAACAACGCAAAAAAAAAAAAAAAAACTTTACTCTAAAATTCTATATCAATCAAATCCTAAATTTCATAAATCAATTTTATTGTATGTGTGACAATCCTATATATATATATATTTTTTGACAAGGTGACAATCCTACTTAAGCAAGCGAAAGCACTTTCATTTTATTCATAATTGCAATGTTTAGAGAAATATATGCAAACCTTCAAGCTTCTCTGTAGCGTTTTCTTTTCCTGGTGAGGGCTCGGACGTTGTTTTATACTCGTTCATCTGCATAAGTTTTTAGATTGCACATAAGAAACAACAAAATCATGCTTTATGAGTAAGAATTATGAAACATGAAGGGGAGACTGATTATAATACCCAGCTTGGTGCATTTGCTGATGGATCGTCTGATCCAATATGTGCCACATGCTTTACATCTGTTGGAAATCCAATTTGAATTTCTTCTTCTTTCTCATCTGTAAAATTTATTACAATTAATTTGGTAACTCGATTTATAATTCGAATTTTCAAATTATAAGCATAACTAAATTGACAATAAAAGGCAGTTTTTCCGATATTTGTGTGATTTTAACAACAAAATATTGCAGTTGATTTGACATTTTTAACAAAGCAATCTAAACGTGGGTTTGGTAACTCAATGATCAATAGGTGTCTCCATTTTAAACGTGATTATGAGAATTTCATAAGTGGTCCCAGACACCCTAATGCTTTATTTGGTTGTGAAAAGAAAAGGAGAAGACAAAAAGAGGTGAGAAATTATATAAGAAGAGAGAAAAGGATGAGAAAGAACATAAGAAGATAGAAAATGGTGAGAAATAGAGTAGATTTGATGTGTTGTTTGGTATAAGAGAAATATGAGATAAATAGTGGAGAAAGAAGTGTGTTCTCTTTCTCCTCCTTGTTTGGATGGGTAGAAAGTAAGAAGAGATAAATTTATTTATTTTTAAAAATACAAAAATACCCTTAACTAAAAAATCAATATGCCAATATTTTAATTTTATTAATTAAGTTAATTTAAATAATAAAATAATTTTAATTAATTTAATTAATTTAAATATAATTTATCAGTTTAATATAATTATTTTATTAATTTTATTTTAATTTAATTAATTAAATGATTAATTTTTTCAGTTTATTTAAATTTATTAAATAATTGAATGAGAACCCAAAAAGAAGGGTACAAAAGTCATTTTACATGAAACACTCTCTCCCTCTTCCGTTTTCTCCTCACTTGGGGAGAGGAAAAAATTGACACTACAAAAAAGGCCTGATTATCGACAGACTAATGCCAACTTTTTATGATTCCTGCCAGCTTTTCTGACGAACTTACCGACAGATAAGCCCTCGGTCTGTAATTCATGAACCTTTTGGTATTCACTATTACCGACGACTTTATTCGTCGTTAATCCCTTTAATACCGATGGAATTGATGTCCATCGGTAAAACCAATATTTCTGGTAGTGTGAGGTGGGTCCCACCTACTTTGTTCTCTCTTTCCTATTTCTCTCATTCGCCAAACAAGATAAAAATGCATTTTCTCCTCCTTTTCCCTCTTCTTATTTTCTCTCTTATCAATTTCTACTCTAACAAATAAAGCATTATAAAAGTCAAGAAAAAATCTCCAAAAGTTTGTATTTGTGACACACACAAAGCAATCGTTAAGAATCCAAGTTTCCATCATCAAAGTTCCAACAAAATAAAAACATTTCGTTAAAACGTAGCAATACTACTTCTAATCAAAATTCTAAATGAAGTCATTCTTTATCCTTATCCCTCTTTCACTTTTCTTCCTTCCCCTCTCCTTCCCTGCTCTAAAATCCGTACTTATTCTTGAAGAAAAAACTATATAGATGTTTAATAAAATTTACTTTCATGAAGTTAAGGAAATGCACTTTTCCATTGCAATTTCTTTGTGAGAATTGAAGATTGCACTTACCAAATATTTGGGATATGTATCTAAGTCCTTTAAGGATGCCTTTCACCTTGGTCGACATTCTATAGATGAAGCACTTTGATATATTTGCACATGAAACCTTCCACTTAAAAGGTGCTGGTACTTTAAATCTTCAAGGAACCAACTAAAACTTTCTGAAAGAAAAAGTAAGCCAACAAGATCATATAAGAAATATTATTTGTGTCAATCTTGTTTGGCCATAGTATTTCATGATACACAATAAATTGAATGGCTAAGCATACTCCAAAATCCATTTGTAGTTAAGTTTTCACTTGTGATCTTTGTGGGAAAAATATTGGTCCATGTTTATAACAAAAAACAAATATACCACTAGCTTATGCTGCAACTATTTCCAAGAAGGTAAATTGTTTCAAGATGGAAAAATTGAGTTGGAAAAATAAATTAACAAATAAAAATAAGAAAAACTCCCTACCTGGCTACTTTCAGAACATATGTTTGAATTAATCACATGACTTTGTTGGCTTCCATAATACTGAAACCACAAAACGTCATGCATATATCAGGGAAGAACACATATATCAAGTGGGCTAGGTGGGAAAAAAGTTAATGAAGCAAAGAAAGAGATGTGCATGGAGCAAATTCTTGAGCAGTTCTTGGTTGGTTCTTTTGGAGAATAAACCAACCAAGAAGAGGGAGTTTTCAGGGTGGAAAATCTCAAAAGTGAAAACTCAGAGAGCAGTGGATTTTGATCCACCACCCCCTTCCGATTGAGGCAAATTCAGTAGTTCAACATCTTTTTAGGTGAAAATCCAAATAAGTCGCACTACAATTTTCAGGTGCAAAGGCTATATTTGGACATAATGTTTTGAATGGTTTTCTTTTTCATCTGATTATTTTAGTGAAAGCACGAGAAAATAGGTTGACAAAGGATAATTAATGAACCATAAAAAGCTAAATTCATTCTATTATAAGAAAGTTGAAGGGTTGGGAGCTTTCAACATCGCGTTTTCTTTTTTACTTTTACTTAAAATTGCTTATCAAAAAAAAAAAAAACTTTTACTTAAAATTGTGATAAAAGTTCACAATCATTTGTATGCTTCATTGCTTCTGGAACAAGTTATTATAATTTATATATATATATATATATATATATATATATATATATATATATATATATTTGTGTGTGTGCGCGCTTCTAAATATAGCCATTATCAATTTTGCTTTCCTATTTGTAAAATTTTTTAAAAAAATTTGAGTATTTAAAACATAGACTAAACCCCCAATTTGGTCCCTAAAAAAAACACTTGGGTCTGAAATAGTCCCTATCCAAAAAAAAAACTATCCATTTAATCCTTAAGAATGTAATTACCGGGACATGTTAGTCCATCCATGAGTTGACCACCTTTGACCTTAGGTTACCATCTTACGTGGCCCACGTTTTTGCTGAGTTGTCTGTTACCATTGTATTTTTGTATTCCAGCATGGAAATTATGATTAAAAAAGTTAAAAATAAAAACCTAAATTCCTGAGTCCCAAAACATATGCGTTCAGGGGAGGGGATCTGAAGGGGTGGTCTCTGCCAAACCCTTAAGCTTCATTCCCTCTCACAATTTCGTTCACAAACCTCTGTAAAGAAAGACCACACGAAGGAGAAGAAGTGAAGGGGTTCGCGTGACTCAACTAGCTCAAGGGAGAAGAATCGTGTGAATCAATCCAATTTCTAAAGGTAATGTTCCTTTATCTTTCCTAATCTCTGTGCTTTTGGGTTTTTCGTGTTTGAAATTTGGAGAATCGAGTGTTAGGTTTTCTATTTGTGTTATTGGTGGTTTTGGCTTTCTCATGCATGGGTGGGTCTGATGTTCCTATTTTTGGATCAGCCTTTTCATGATGCAAACAAACCCCATTGTGGTCCCTTCTTCATTGTTTATGCATTTTTGGATTGTTGAATGCTTATTTTACATACATCATGTGGTCCCTGTGTCAATGTGTTGGGTGTGTGGGTGTGTGGCATGTGGGTGTCGTATGTATGGGCCCATGTGGTCCCTGCTAGCTGTAAAGTGGACAAAAATGTCCTTCTGCATTGTTTAACTTCAGTTGGTTTGTTTGTTTTTTGTTTGCAGATGATTACACATATTCGCTTCTTCTTTCACCATGTTGGCAAGCTTGTAAGGCAGGATGGGGTACTGAAATACATTGATGGGAGGGTCAACACCATGTAGCCAATTGATGTTGACTTAGTCAACTATTTTGATTTAGTGGTGATGTTCAAGAACTTGGGGTACCATAACTTCAAGGCTATGTGGTGCATGCATCCCGGTCTTAGGGATTTTGACACTGGTTTAAGACCGGTTGAGGGAGACAATGACATCAATCGTATGTGTGAGGTTGCTATGGAGCACAAGGCTGGACAATACTACATAATGCACATATATTTTGAGCATCCGGTTCTAGGTGTGCAAGATGCAGTCTTTGTAGATCCTGATGAGGTGCAAGAGAATGTTCAGACCAATGGTTCTACACCAATTGAAGCTTCATTCGAGGACTTGGTGATTAATGATGAATATGATAGTGCAGAATATTCTCCTTATAGGCCTCCTCCAGTGACTGACAATGATAGTGATGAAGCTTATCTGAAGAAGCAAAAAAGAAAAGTGAAGGGGGAGAGTGCAGCAGTGAATGTCTCGTCTACTGAAGAATACGGAAGTGAAGAATCGAGTGTGTCTTTAGATAGTGAGAGGGCTGAAGACAGTGACATCAACTCATTTGAGAAGAATGGTTACCAATCTTACTCTGAGCTGATGAAAACCCCAAAATCTACTGACCACGAGGGCAACTCAAGGCCCAGATATCTTATTTGGACAGGTTAGGCTACAAACTGGTATGGAGTTTAAAAAATTGGAGGAGTTTAAGAATGCTGTGAAAGACTACAATATTGCACTTGGAAGGCAATTTGTATGGAAGAAGAATGATAAGCAGAGGTCTAGGGCTGTTTGTGAGGTGAAGGAATGTCCATGGGTTGCTTTCTGTTCATGGAATAGCCTGGACAAGATTTACCAGTTGAAGACTCTGGTGGATGATCATACTTGTTGCAGGGTCTTTAAGAACAAGGCTGTCACCAAGAAGTGGGTTTCTAAGAAACTGGAGAGGCGATTACTGACACAGCCTGAGGTTAAAAGGAGGCAGGCTTTTGACATTTTCAAGTAGGATTTTGCGGTGCACCTTAATGATAAGAAGCTGTCAAGATCATTGAAAGCAGCTAGGCTTGTTGTGGAAGGTTCCGAAAAAGATCAATATGGTAGGACATGGGACTACCTTGCTGAGGTGTTGAAAAGCAACCTAGGATCAACTGCTAGGATGGATGTTTCACCCAGAATGGAAGGGCCCCCACTGTTTGATCGCTTGTATATCTATTTAGAGGGCTGCAAGTCAGGTTTTAAGGCTGGCTGTAGGCCACTCATTGGCCTAGATGGGTGTTTTTTGAAGGGCTATTATGGTGGTTAGCTGCTGTCAGCTGTTGGGCAAGATGCAAACAACCAGTTTTATGTCATAGCTTATGCTGTAGTGGATGCTGAGATAAAGGATAATTGGAAGTGGTTTCTCACACTTTTGGAAGGGGATATAGGCTGTTATGTTAGATATGGATGGAACTTTATATCAAATCAGCAGAAGGTATGTATATGGTTTCTGTCAATCTGTTTCTGTTTGTCAAATTTTGTAGTGCTGGTTGGTTTATATTGTAGTGTTTTCTTGTTGTATAGTATAGTGTTGCTCATTGCTGGTTTATGCTGCATTTATAGTGTGTAGTGCATGTTAATAGGGAGTAATTTGTCTCACGACCATATTTCTTAGGGACTTCACTGTTATCACTTAAAATTTGATAGGGACTAGTTTGGCCCACGATTAATGCATTGATTATTGAATTATGCCTATAATAAATGTTCCACCATATCCATGCATGCAAGGTTTAGTACCTGCTCTTTAGGAGGTCATGGCAGGTGCACATCACAGAAATTATGCGCTGCACATTTGGAAAAACTTTATCAAGCACTGGAAGGACAAGGATCTGTGTGGATTTTTTTGGGACTGTGCAAAGAGCACAACTGAGGCAGAGTTTAAGGCAACTATGCAAAGACTAAGAGGACTGAATGAAAGGGCATACAACTACCTGAATGCTATTGAGCCAAGTGCATGGGTGAAGGCCTATTATATCCATTGGCCCAAACTGGATAACATAACTAATAACATGTGTGAGGTCTGGAATAGTAAGATACTCAAGTACAGAGAGAAACCAATTTTGACCATGCTGGAGGAGCTGCGATGTTATTTGATGAGGATGCATAGTGGCCATATAAGGGTGTTGGGTTCTTACAAAGGAAAAAATACCACCAGTACAGTAGAAGAATCTAGAAGAACTGAAGCTTGAGAGCAATAAGTGGACACCTACCTGGACAGATGATCTAAACAATGAGAAGTTTGAATTTCATGTGGATTAGTGGTGGCAAAACGAACGCGCCGACCCGATTTAAATCGGGTTTTGGGCTTGACCTGGTCAAGCCACACTACAATAAATACTCATTTTACTAATGGTTAATACCAACAGTCATGTAGCCGCTGCCATTAAAAACAATGTTACTGAGGATCAAGACTATTGATGAATATGGCATTGAGCAATCATCCCAAGTACCGACTGATCAACCGTCGATAAGGGAAATTACACATTATCGATGTGCCAAACCGTTTGCGCGCAGTCAAGCAATTTTTAGCATGCTTTTCAGTGAAAATTTGCGCGCGAAGTTATCGACGGTTAAGCCGTCGGTATTGATGTTGTCTAGTTGCCGAAGGTCTTCCCTCTTGATAACCTGACTTTTGGGATTACGAGACTGATCAGCGTCTCTTTTGTGTTATCGATGACTATGCCCATTGGTAATGATGTTTTCCCTTACCGACGGCCTTTCCTGATAGTAAATGACTATTGGAATAGGCATTATGTGTTACCGATGGCCTAACTGTTAGTACTATTACTTTTTAATTATCGACACATTGGTCGTAAGTAAGTTGCGACTTAATTAACTCTTATGTCTCTTTTCATTGCCATTTCATTTTGTTCTCCTCTTTGTCTCTTTGTCTCTATCTCACCGATGCCTTCTCCCTCTGTGACCATCGCCCTCCTTGCAGCCTGTCTTAGCCTCCCTTCTCCGTGATGATCATTGCCCTCTCTCACCCTTCGCCTTTTATTGCAAATTTAGACCACTGCTTTCTCTCATTTCCCTCCCCTCTACTCTCCACTGTTCTCCCTCTCCAGACAGTCTCTCCACTGTGATCCTCTGCTTTGTTCACCCCCTCACATATAAAAAAAGCCATCTCTCTTTTGTTCCTTGTCTCGCGGTCACCACAACCATTGTCCAACCACCAATGTCTGGTAATCTTCAACCACTCCATATAACATTTTTTCCTCTTATGATAATTGCATTATTTTTCTTTCGTTTCTAATAATTATATTTGTTTTTCATTGTGTTGATGGTGAAAATGGATTTCTCCTTTTCTGACGGTCGGTCAACAAATGAATGTTTATCAGATAATTGCAGACTCTCTTGTTTCTTCGGTAATCTTGCGTGAGGTTTGTCAAAATGAGGTTTGATGGTGAGCCAAGCAATATTTAAAATGCATGGTAATGTAACTACACGAGAAATGTAAATTTTGACAGAAACATAGATGGGAAAATTAAAGCATTGCAAGTGAGATTAAAAAAGGCTGAAAACTTAAGCTTGCACGAACATAAAAGTGCATAAATATAAAAGGGTTCAAGAACTTAAAGTGCATTCAATGTAAAAGATGCTTTGACTTAAAGGTTTCGTAACCAAAATAAAGTTCTTTCTTGAAAAGAAAAATGGTGCGAGAAATGTAAATGCACAAGTAATGTTGAACAATGCTTTGAATTAAGAGACATTCACACAAAGATATTCATGCTCTATTAAAAGCAAGTTAATTCAAGTATCTTAATCAGAATCGTTTAAACCTCTTTGCACGTAAATATGATATTTTTAAAAACTGACTAAGTAACTTTAACTTGGTAATGTTTATCGTTTATGATAAAATCAAGTTAAAGCAAAACTTATGTAAGTATATTCTTTATTTAAATCCAAACTCACACAGTGATATTCATGCTTTATTTAAAGCAAGTTAATTCAAGCGTCTTAATCAGAATCGTCTAAACATCTTTGCGCTTAACTTTGATATTTATTAAAACTGACTAAGTAACTTTAACCGTAACATTTATGTCTTATGATAAAATCAAGTTAAAGCAAAATTTATGTAAGTATATCCTTTATTCAGTCTGTTATACAAAGTTCATTAATTCATACAAAATGTTTGTCATCATAAAGGATAGGGACATTGTTGAGTTTCTAAGCTTCTGATAAGACTTTTACCATTAGTTTTGATGAACCCAAACATTTGTGAAAACGATTTAAATAAATTATATGAATATTGCTAATGATTTCTTTTAAGTCTTCAAATTGGTTAGTTCATGTCTAAAGTTTATTTCCTTAAAGAAAGAAATATTCTCAACACTTCAAAATAGCAAAACAAGACTATCGTTTAAATGAGTCTCTAATCAAGCGAGTAAATGAGACTTTGATGAAGCGTCTGACGAAGTATCTAAAGGACATGTTCAATGCTTCTGAAGACTAATTTTCTACTTATACCAATGGTGTAAAATTTGTGTCCAAAAGACTTTGGACAAACAATAAGGACTTCATATGAATCAAAGTCAACTAATAACTACAAGAGCTCTTGAGCATTTGTTCAAGCATTTAATTCATCTTTTCCTTTCAAACATTTGTTTGTTCATAATTCTTTGAAGAGAAGTTACTAGCAGTCTTTCTTACACTTCACATTTATTATGCTCTTTGAGTGAATGTGAAAGACTTATAGTTTGTAACCAAAACACTTATTCTTTTATTCCTTCTAAGTGTTAATCCTGAAGAGACTATGTGAGAAAATAATAACTCTTGTGTTGTTGAGCATGAAGAGGCTAGGTGTGCAATAAATATTTGTTTGTAACTGTGTCAATTTTAGTGGAAAATCTTGATAATCCAAGGACTGGACGTAGCCCAAAGTTGAATGACGATCCAGGATATTATCTGTTTGAATCTCTCTTTCTCTTAACTTTTAATTATTACTTGTTTCTGTAACTTGTTGCTAACGAGGGGTTAACTGTATTTCCTAGACAAGTTTTTCTTTTTATCTAAAGGTTTTAACTGCTTTGAAACACTTCTCTTTGACAAGTTGTGAAAACCAAAGACGCGTCCATCGTCTGAGTGTTTTTCAAGCATCTAATTAATTTTGTTTTAAAATAGTTTCTGCTTTGCAAAAAGTTTAAGTTTAGATAAACATAATTCAACTTCCTTTCTTGATGTTTGCATTTGTTTATTTCAGGTAACTCATTTTGGTAGACAATATATTACAATTTATTACATTTTACCTAGCTAAATATCCATGCATAACTTCAGTATTTTTTGAAAGTGCAAACAGGGAAACACAAGAAAAAGGGTTGTATAACGCCCCATTTTCTTGATTTGTATATGAGGAAGGGATTAAGCATGTATGAAGAATTAATCTTGTTCCTTATGTATTAATGAGCTTATGTTTCAAATTTGAGGTAAATCGGACTTGAAACGAGCTCAGAATGCCCCAAAACGCGCGAAAATTGGGTATAGCAGAAAGTCCAACGTTTGAACATTGGGAGACCCAATTGGCACTCGCTAGCATGGGTAGGTGAAAACTTGAGCATGCAAAGGGGTCAGACACGTAGCGTACACACGTCAACTGCATGCAACACGTGGTAGACAGGAGGCCACGCTCTAACGTGGAGTCCCAACACGCTAGAGCATGCTCGGCAGACATCAACAACTTAAGTGAAACTTAAGTTAATTTTGTTTCAAACGTTCTTCTTCATATCCACTGTGACCAGACCTGTGTAGAGAGATGTGAGAACTTCCTAGAGAGAGAACCTTGAGGTTGAGGATGATCGGGCTATCGTATCGTGATTCCGACTTCGTTTCTGTGATCAGGGCAGCAACTACTACAAGGATCGACCTTCGATTTTCTGATACAACCGAGGTAATGCCCGAATCCCTAACATGTCGACACGTCAACATTTGTGTTCTAGTCATTTTCCCTATTTCTCTCGCTCTTTCTTGCATCGATTATGGATTTTGAGAAAGATTAGGGTTTATGACTGTGTCTGAATGTTGTTTCTATGTTAGGACAAATTTCGGAGCTCCAAGCAGTTCTGTGGTGCGGAAAGCATCAAGCTAGGAGGAAGAAGAACGTGGTTCGAGGTGTCGAGGAAGCTTACACAATTACTCAAGGTAGGGAGAAAGTAACCGACATCGTCGGGGAGGCAAGCGTAGAATAGTAATTATATATGCATATGTGTAGGGTGCCCCATTCCCTACTAGTATGTCGAATAATCGAAAATGGCTAAACCCTATTTAAATAATATTTTAATGTCGTCTCAAGTTTAGTTGTTGTAGGTTTATCAACGTTAGGCTCGAAACCCTAGGTTAGAGAAATTGTGCTTATTGGGGTTATCTGCTTTGCTATTGTTATGATGGTTGCTATAACATGCTTAATTGAATTGATTGATATGATGGTATGATTTTATTATTATTATTATTATTATTATTATTATTGTGTATATGGATGATTGATGGCATGAGATGATTGATTGGATTGATGAATACATGATATTTTGGATGAGAGTAGGGTTAACACCATGGGAAAGCCTTGAGACTATGGCGTTGAGGTTGGGGATGTATGGGATCCATTGTGAGATTGTGAATGTGTAATAAGGTTCCGGTGTTAACCATATTGGTGTTTGTTGCATTGCATTTTATCAAGCGGCGAGCCGTATGACTGAGAGTCATATGAGGTTAGTTGTACTCGAATGCGAGTATAGATTGGGGAGGGGCCGATCTGTGAAGAGACACTGGGGATGTACAAACTGGACTTGGGAGGCTCACAGTGACCATTAGGTAGCTCCTAGGGTGTCGTGTACCCTAGTATAGCCTGGTTTTCCCGACTTTACCCTGAGTATCCACGTCGCAGGTGGACGTTCCGAGGCGACCAATATACCTCTAATGGAGCTGAGCTCTTAGAGGGATGCACTCTTATTGGTCACGGCGAGCGGAAGGGTTACCTGGACAAACTAACTGACGTTCTTTGAGCAGTGATGCTCGTTAAGGGGAATGTCTCGGGGATGAGACCTGGATGAGAGATATCGGCCGGCATGCATAGGAGTGAGACTCCTTAGAGGATTAATCTGAGAGTGGACTTTGAGGATGTACTGTGTTGGTGTGACCTGGAAGATGTTTGGTATTTGCTGCATGTGGTATATATGATTACCTGTTCTATGTGTCCCCATCCCTTTTTTATGACTATGTTAGAGTTGATTATCTCCCTTCTTTCTCTATCTTCCTATGTATGTTATCTGTATGGTAGATGAACAGCAACAACAAGACGGGAACGACAACTTGGAAGGACTACCGGCCACAACGTTATTTATAGAAGATCCCACCACAGATATATAGACGTCGTGACAGCAAGGGCGAGGGTAGTTCTAGATGCCTACATGAGGGTGTGGATATGTCAGATGTGTCTGTAGGTAGTGAGCCTCTGTGAGCTTTGTTTTGTATTTTGGATGTATTTTGTTGAGAGGCGGGGGATAGTTATGTTAGGAGCTTTGTGGTATCAGTTGGACATATCTGTTTCTGTATATTCTGTTTTATTTTTTCTTGGAGTCTGTATAGATGGTTTCTAGGTTTTTGGATCCCACAGCTGGGACTCTGCGTACTCTAACGGATTTGTGTATATGTTATGTATATATCCAGGTATTTCCCGTTGTGCATGTTTTTAAAGGTTTTATTTCTTTACGGTTTTTAATATTATAATATTTTCGGCTGTAATAATCGCGCTAACGTTAATTACGGATTAAGGTGTAGTTAATTAGGGTTTTCTTTAATGGGAAACCGGGGTATCTTAGGTTGAATTGTGTTTCTTAAGCTTTTTAAAAAACCTTTCTAAAAACTATTTTCGCATGCAACAAAGGTAAACACATTGAAAAACGAGTTTTCTAAAGGCAAAATAGATAGATTGGTCCTATACGTTTTTATTACATTTCACATCGGCTCTATAAGTTTATTTTTTTTTTCAAATTAGTCCTATATGTTATGTTCTGTCTTCATGTTAGTTCTTTCCGTCAATTTTGATCTAACGCCATCAGTTTTGACCTGACGTGGCTATCATGTTAGTCTAACACGTGGCTTTTGACCTGACTCCATAAGGTCGAGATTGACGGAAAAGACTAACATGAAAACTGAACGTAACGTGCAAGACTAATTTGAAAAAAAAAAAAAAAACTTATAGGACCGATGTGAAAAATTAGAAAAAGTATAAGACCAATCTACTAGGGGCGTAACGGGTCGGTTTGGTTTCGGTATTAGGTGGGGAAAAATCCGAGCCAGTAAAAAATGATTCAATTCGGTTTGGTTCGTTGTAAGATTTTTTCTACAAAACCCAAACCAAACCGAATCAATCAAGAACGGGTTGGTCCGGTTCAGACCCAAAATTATTAAAATTCAAAATATAATAAATATTAAATATATAAAATATTAATATATATATATAAATAAATATAATAAATATTAAACCATTATAATATATATATATATATATATAAATATTAAATATATAATAAATATTAAATATCGAAATATAGTAATTGGTTTGGTTCGGTTCCAGAATCTTTGAATACGAGAACCGAACCAATCACTATCGGGTTTGATTTAGTTCGCTTCGGTTCGGACTCGAACATTAAAAAATTCAAAACCAATTTAATTGGTTTGGTTTGGATTTTCGGGTTCATCGGGTCATTGGTTCGGTCTTACACTCCTACAATCTACCTATTTTTCCTTTTCTAAAAGATTAAGATTCTTCAATTACCAAATCCCAAGTTAGTAAATAAACAAACTTAACAAAGATAGGGGATAGAGATATTCACACAGAGATGTATCCTGTTTCACACTTATCTAACAAAGAGCTACGTCCAATCCCTTCGATCATAAGGTTTATCCACTAAATCACTTAGCATAGTTACAAGTTGTTTCCTAGTCACTCCCGACTAATACAACTCCAAGCTTTCTACACCTCTCTAGGCACCAAGCATTCTTTTACGGACAAGCATCTTCAAGCACAACCAAATCCTAGATTTGAATGAGTGTTTTTGAGCTTGTACTGGCCGTGATCTTAAAATTGCCCGCCGAGCATCGAAAGGAGGTTATGGAAATTTGAATGAAGGACATTAGTGAGATAAATATTTAGGATTAATATCATAACAACAAACTCAATAAATTAATAATAATAAACCCTAAAATAAAGGAAGGTAACTAACATAAGAGATAATTAAATATGTAAAGATCCGGAAACTAACTAACGGATAAGAGATAAGAGATAATCCTTATCAAAGTAATAAACAAACCCTAATATAAAAGGGAAAAGACCCCAACGAGGGGGACATTTTTGCTAATATTGGTAGATCTCTCTTAAGCGTACACGAGGAGCTTGAGGTTTGAGGGAATCAGTGATTTCCCTTAACCTTTTGTTCATTATATACAAAATTAAGAGATTGCATTTACCCTATTCCTGTCACTTTCTGACTATTCGGATTTTGGCAGGAGCAGAGCTTTTAGCTAACTCATTATTTGTGAGGATATTAAGAGAGTAAGCTCTAGAAGCTGTGAAAGCTTTACAATGAAAGAATATGAAATTTTACAAATTTATCAGAGTTTTTGAACTTTGAATGATAGGGTGCAAAATGAATAATGTTTGTCAACTTCAAATCCTTACTCTTCACTCTTTATATGGGCTCTTCATCTTCTTCTTTCAAAGGGGTAATAAATATGTCCCTTTATATACATTTTATTTTCCGATGGACACATTTTAATGTAAGTTGTCCACTGTGCATAGGTATCCTTTCTCTTTGTAAGGGCGACACACGCAACTTCTTTTTGATACAGTAGGTGCAGCAGGGCTGACCTGCTTTTGGCTTCAATTTGCTTTTGACTTGCGCGGCTCGATGTGTACTATCTTGTACCTTCTTCTGTATTTTATCCAAGGGATATTTCATTTGAATCTGTGGATAAGGACTACTGTGCTGCGTCATCATTATCTGTAAAAATAATGTTAGTGGAAAAAACTATAATATAAAGACATTGGACGGACGAAAAAAACATTTTTGTTCAAGATTTCAAAATATTTATAACATTTTTTCTCTCAATATATAGTAATATATACACTCACACACTCTTGTCAATGTTACATCACATTAGTTCTTTTCATCAGATTTACACTAATGATATTAGATTTTCACCGATAGTCGCCAAAAATATCCTTATCTGGCTAGAATATGGGAAAAATAATCGGAACGTGGGTTACAGAGAGAGAAAGAAACAATGGCCACTAGCAAGAGAAAGAAAGAGAAAGTATGCGGAAGAAATAGATTAGTGAAGTGATTTTTTTTTAGAAAAGAGATAAGCAAAATATTTTTTTTGTTCGGTTTCTTAAAGTTTGTTCTGGCTCTCCGAAATCAAATCCTAGGATAATTTCAAATCTACACTTATCTCTCTCAGCCTCTCTCTGACCACCACCTTTTCTTTTTCTCCATATAAACCAGATTCTAACGTTTTTACCAGATTCCGGTGAGATAAGGGTGTCTCCCATGACTAACGGTGAAAATCTAACACCATTAGTGTAAATCTGATAAAAAGGACTAACATGATGTAACTTTGACAACTTAGAGGACCACATTGAAACTTTTATTACTTAGAGGACAACCTTGAAACTAAGGAAAAAGATATATGACCAAAATAACATAACTTCAATAATCTTGTCAGATAATATCATAATAACAATATATACGTGTGTGATGTAAGTTAATGTTTTTTTTCTTTTGGTTTGAGACCTTGGGATCTAGAAATTACATTAAATTCTGACTAATTTAAAGACTCATTTAAGGGACCAAAACTCTCATAGCGTCTATTTTGTTATTCACAAAACTCTAGGCTAAAACATTACTTAATGCTAATTGAGCATAAGACTAATGTATAAGGAACAAAATCTTTATCACTTTTTTCTCAATTAATGGTGTCTTGAACATGAACTGACCAGCAAAACCGGCCCAAAAAACCCCTTTGAATCGGATCAGACCCTGTCCCCCACCAATTCGAGCCGACCTTCGAGTTAACCGACCCACATATTATCTTAGTAAAATTTAAAAGCTAAACTACGTAATTCTTTGTCACCTTTTTATAGAACTGCCAATTTGAGCCCAACCTGATGGACTTACCCAAACAACTCATAATTTAGGCCGGGGCTTTGCTTTTAGCACCTAATTTTTCTCTCCACACACCTAGCATGAATTTTTTTTATTTTTATTTTCCAAAAATACCCTTCATCCCATGATGGAACACACCTGATTTGTTTACGTTTTTACCATCCGGAAAATAATTTTCAAAAGTGCGGAATTTATTTTCCTGAACACTTCCAGAAATTAATTTCCAGATTTGTAAAATGACCTTCCAGAAATTAAAATCCGAATGCGTAAAATGATAATCCATATATTTTAGAGTTACCAGAAACTAAATTCCGAATGTGTGGATGTGTAAAATGGCACTTCATCCACCCACCCACCACTCACATCTCCGTCACTTCGATTTCTCCTTCTCCACCATCCATGACTTTGCTCTCTTTTCTCTCCAAAACCCTCACTCTGGCCCTTTAATAATGAGCTTCGCCTTCTAGTCTTTATCTTTCTTAATCTTTGTCCGCCTTTTGATTGAATCATAGAATTTCAACTTGTTCTCTATTTTAATTCTATTAAGGACCCTGCTGAACTTTGGAAGAGAGGGTAAAGGTGCTGGGAAACAATCTAGACTACCATGTTGATGATTGTGCCGCTATATGTGGAAAGAAAGAAAGCTCTAAAGGATCACAAAACCAACGGACAAAGGTGGCGCAAGGCATCTGGAGCGTCGTGCTCCCATTGAAGGTAGGGATGAGTAACAAGGTGTAAAAGTAAAAAAGGAATTTTTGGAAGGAAGAATTCGAAAAAAAACAAAAAGTAAAACAAGGTGTAGAAACAAAAATCAAGTTATAAAAAGTTGGGCCCTTTAGTTCGGATTCGATCAATCAAAAGCTAGCCAGAAAAAATGGGCCTATTTTCGCCCAACCTGATTAGCCTCCGACCGGGCTATCCCATAAAAAACGGGGGGGCCAACTCTTTGCACCTTGCATTATTGCTTAACACACCTTGCAAACTTTTTTTTTTCTTTTGATTTTCCAAAAATATCCTTTTAAGTTCTATTTCCTCCCTCACCCAACACCACATCCGGAAACCTAGCGCCCCCACCTTCTCCCACACACCGAGGGCCTCCTTCACAGAAGGTCCACTCAGCCGAGCGTCTCCCACTGTTACTACTCCCGTACCGCATGCCTCTCGCACCGCCACCGCCCACTCAGCATTCCCTGTCGCGTTCTCCATCTCTTCAGGTAGGTAACTCTTCGATCTCTTCCTCTTCAAGATTAGTGAGTTCTTTTTTTATCAAGTGTTAGTTTTCCGGATGTTGGTTAGTCTCCATATTGTCATTTCCGGACGTAAGTTTCAGTGCCGGTGTAGTTTGGTGTTTGAAATCCACCGGATATTCGTTTCCGGAAATCTTCCGGAGTTCATTTTCCGGACGGTTACCGGAGCTCGTTTTCCGGACGTGATTTGTGCAGAACCCCTCCGCAAATTCTTTTCCGGATAAGTTCCGGATTTCTGTTTCCGGACGTTACCGGATTTGTATTTCCGGATGTTATCCGGATTTCAAATTCGGGAACTGTTCTGGATTTGAGTTTCCGGATTTATTTATTTTTTCCTTTAAATTCTGAAATTAGAATTCTCTTTCACTGTATTGGGTTTGGGTGCCCCTTATTAGTAGGAGTAGTGATATTTGGACACAAAAATGGTGTCCAACACCGTATCAAAGTACTCCTTCCTACTTATTTATTGTTTTATTCTCTCTAAAAAATGGTGTACTTGTAATTCTCCATACTTATTGAAGCTTAATATGTAGCTTGTTATTATTGCTGAATTTCTGCATGTAATTTCTTATGCAGGATGGTGCGTACTCATAGTGGACGGGGGCCTCCTACTGACCGTCAGCGATCGACAGCTTCTGCACGTGCACAACGTGCTGCTACTAGTCGTGTAAATCAGGCTCAGCAAGATGATGAGGTCGTTGTACAGGATCCTGCTCCGGAGGTTGAGGTCCCAGTACAACTTCAGCAGGAGGATGATGTTCCTTTACCTATTGAGCCCTTCCCTGGAGGCCCAGAGGATACAACTGTCCTTAGGTCATTCGGTGAGCATGTTGCACATGCTCTATGGAACGGAAACGTAAGTATCCTCTATAAATTATAATCTTACTAATTTACATTTTGATTTAGTTTAGTATTAAATAAGTTGTTTTCAAAGATATTTCACACGCGTTTATGGTTGCAGGACCGTCATGAGCTGAAGGTTGTAACACGTGACCGGAAGCTAGCACGATTCCCATGCAACCACATAGAAGTTGAGACTTATGTTAGGGAATCTGGTTTGGGTCCCCTGATGCACTGGTCGCATATGAATGTTGACAAGGGGTTGTTGTCAGCCTTTATCGAGAGGTGGCATAAAGATACACATGCACCTTTCACTTACCGTTTGGCGAGATGACAATTACTTGGGATGACGTCTCTAGCCTATTGCATCTCCCAACCACCGGTGCGTTTTTCACACTGCCTCTGATGGAGAAGGCCACCGCAAACTCGTATCTGGTTGAGTATTTAGGAGTGGAGGAATCTGAGGCTAAATATGAGACTGATAGGACTAGAGGTGCACATGTTCGTTTTAATTGGTTGGAAGATATCTACCAGGAGCAGTTGGAGGCAGGGAAAGTGGAAAATGCGACCAGAGCATATCTATTACACTTGGTTGGTTGCACTATTTTTGCGGATAAGAGTTCGACATATGTTGATGTTGCATTCTTGGAACTCTTCCGCGACCTTGGCAGCTGCGGAAGGTATGCTTGGGGTGTAGTTGCTCTGCATACCTATACAATCATCTATGTGATGCTAGTCGACATAATATAAAGCAGTGTGGAGGTTATATGACCTTATTGCAGGTGTAATTATTTTATATTACATTGCTTATGTTTGTTATATAGTAAGCCATTTAGTGACACATTATTATCGTTTCAGGGTTGGATATTTGAGCATTTCCCAAGCATTGGTTACCGTAATATGGCATATGGATACACCGAAGATCTGCCTAGAGTACAGTGTTGGACACCTGGGAGTGGTGCTGGGGCTATCCATCCTTTCTGGGTTTTCATTGACCAGTTGAGAGAGGATGAAATCATATGGATGCCATATGAGGGTCATAGGGTGCACCAACCATTTGAGGACATCTCATTGTATTCAGGTTTCATCAGATGTGGCCAATTGAGGCACCCCTATTTACCTGAGTGTTACGGCAGTTTGGCCATGTGCAGAACATTCCTCGGTCACCTCTTGATGTAACTGGTATAATGCCGTCATTAGAGGAGATAGATGCTAGATGGTCGCAGGCTGTTGATTGGGTGGTTGTCAGGGGACCACGTGTTACTGAGCCAGCACAGTGTGCCCAATGATACATTCAGTGGTACCATAGGATCTCCCATCCTTACTTGATACCTCCGAGTGAAGGCGCTCCTTCTAGGGTGTCAGACATCCAGCCAGAATTGCAGGATGGTAACAGTTCCAGGAGTTTTGGTCAACAAGTGGTGAGTTTAACTTGAGTTTAAGAGTGTGTTAAGTTGGAACTTGTTTTGACACGATGTTGTTTGCAATTTCAGGAAAGGTTGGAGAAGATACGTGACTTACTCGAGGAAATGGTTGACAGAAGGATGGTAACCCCTGGTACCGATGCTTGGGAGCACACGTGTTCAGCTTTGACACTAGCTCGTGGAGGGATTCAGTTTGGAAACACATATCAGAGAAGGAAGAAGTCTCGATCCAGGCCCTCCACTAGTTGATTAGTTGTAGATGTTTAAAGTCCTTAGTTAATGGCATTGTTAAGCCATTTATTTTCTTTATTTAACTAGTTCCACACTTAATTATGTTATCAGGTACCTAAATTTAAAGACAATCATTGAGAGGAACTTTGAAACTATATTTTACTCAATGTTATCATGTTGCTATATTTTTCTTTACAACATCATTAAATTATTGACGTATTTGGGTTATTAAATAGTTGATTATGGAACTATTTTCCTCTTGGATATGTTTTAAACTAGTTAATAATATAACGACCATTTGAGATAATAGTATAAACTGAAGAATAATATTTATACGACCATTAGAAATATATGTACTCAAAATATGAAAGATGATATTTATACATCCAGTCAATTACCCTCGCATAATAGAGTGAATCTATTTACTCAAAAAATTAAGGAAAACATTTATACATACAACCAATAACCCACCCTAAATAGACTGAATTTATGTACCCAAAATATGAAAGCTAACTCAAAATATGAAGGTCCTTGTTTATATATCCAATCAATCATCTGTAATATCCATCCATTCTGGTTCCTTTTGTACTAATAATGAGTTGAAATGTTGTAAGTGGCAAACATATGGAATTTCCTATGCACGAGCATCAAGATAACAGAATCTACACCACCCGTAACCAACAGGGGGTAATGGGCACTCGTCCTTCAAAAAGACCTATAAAACAATCAAAACTAAAGAAAGTCAAATAATTGATACAATTATTATAGTAATTATACAGCAGTAACGTCTTATTATACCTATACAAAGTGACAATTATGCACAAGAGAAATGCAAATTAGTCTGTGACTTGAATATGATGATGGTGGCCTACTTCTTAAAGGAAAAAAGGTATTGCTTTGATGAATGGATAGGGCAATTAGGACAACATTATATCTTGAAGCAATTGCGTAACACATGTCCGGTATGCTCATCTATTTTTCTCGGGATACAACTGTTTGGTTTCCAATATATAGTGAATTTATTAGGTCAACCACATGTTGTTCACTATCAAATAATTTAGCATACTCAACACGAAATTATTTAAGCCCCTTAATCAAGTCGATGCTGACTTGTGCCCAAGAATCCTCACTCATACCAACTAATGCAGCAATGGCACGATAACCACAATTCCCATCAGCTTGCACATCAACAATGTGTTCAACAAAGTGTTGAAGTTGAGGAGGAATTTGATCTATCATTGGGTATGCTCTCTTGCGTCTAGTTGATTGGCTTGACGGTTTAGGAGTAGGTCGAGTTGATATGCTCTCTTGTACAGAATGAAGTGAATCAACGTGTTCAAAATACGAGGGATCACGTTTAGTCAACCTAGCAAACTTCGCTGCATTACCTTTTGGTGCACCTTTTGTTCGGACCTGTAAAAACACAAAATTAAACCAAATCGATGGAAACCCTTTCTAAATCGTCATACAGGAACAAGAATTGAAAGATTACCTTCTCGGATGGTGGACACATTGAAGTTGTATCTGGATATGCAATTTCATGCAGTTTAGTTTTCATTGTAATTTTTCCAGATAAATCAAGCTCCTGAAATCGGTTATTCAATGCATCTAGCTCACGCTGCAACGATAGCTCTGACCATGATTCGTCCAATCCTTGGTATGCAAGGGTTAACCTCCTCCAATGAGAATGAACTGAATACAAAGGAACAGAGTTACCCATCGTACTATACTTACCAAGTTCACCTCCTCCAATGAGAATGAACTGAATACAAAGGAACAGAGTTACCCATCGTACTATACTTACCAAGTTCACATGCACACGGTAGCCCATGTGTCCTTCTAATTTTGCAACCACAGACAGCACTGTTAATCCCGACAATCTTAACTTATTCAAACCCATCTACAATATGATTTAGAGCACTCCTTGAAACAAATCCATGCAAAGTCATGTACATACGATTATTAAATCTGTGTTCCAGTATGTTTATGCTTCTCTCGAATGATGCCTTTATCTCAGTATGGTGCAATATGATCATGTTATTCATGGCATCCCAACAACTGCACAAGTCACCCGTGCTATCCCGAATCAATGTCTTTAGCCTCCCATGTGCAGACTCAACCCTGTTATCAAACACAGCAAAAAAAAAAATCACATAAATAGATAATCATAATAAAACATGAAACTTATTGTACTGTATATTAATGCTTTAATATAAGAGACACCTGTTAGTTATTGTGCTCCCAAGGTGCATCACCCGATCTATCCATGCTACGACAAATTTTTCCTTGTGAGGAATCAACCACGTATTTTTCACGTAGTCACCAAAAATAGGAAAATTATAACATACATCTTCTATGTAACACCCTGCTTTTTCTTTTATGTTTTGTTTGTCTCGTTTTAACGGTAAATCTATATATTTATATTTTTACCTGTGACCTAGAAAATGATTGTTGTGAAAACAAAATCATTTTGAGAACCTACTATATAGTAGGAAGTCATGGTTAAATTTTCAGGTTAAAATTCAAACGAAAATCGGACTGTGTATTCACTGAAAAATCATAGTTGCATTATTTTTTTTAATGATAGTGTCTGTTTAAAAACAATAGTCTTGCTATAAAAATAAAATATTATATTTTATTCGGGTGTGAGCAAGAAGCTGCAAAGTTAGACCAGGCAGATAAGAAAAAAAGAATTGTCAGATCAATAAAAACTCACCACTAATGATCTTGAATAAAATATTTTGAAAAATATTTATATTTGTTAATATTTCTAATGCTCTTAAGATCCTAATTAAATACCCCTATATTCCAACTAAATACTAATTATCTCTTTAGGGCGCTGGCTAGGGTGAGCAAGTGCTTCATATCTCTCATGGTGAGAGAGATGTTTTTGCCGTTGGATCAAAAAATCCCATGAGATGCTACTATGGTCCATCTACATCAGATTTTTACTCTTCTCACTCACTTATGTACTCCACCCCTCCTGCACCCCACCGTCACCCCAACACCCACCCCCTTCTCCACATCGTCGGCGTGTATGAGCCATCGCCGCCACCGTCGAGAAGCATCATAGCTTCACACCTCCCAAACCCAATGATGGCTTCAATCTCACCAGAAAAAAAGATAGAGCAATCTCATGCGCAAATCCTCAGATATATGCAAAAAACAGAGTAAGATTTTGAAGGAAGACCTCAGATCTATAACAATAAACTCCAAACCCACAACAACTTTTGTCTCCTCCGCCGACATGTTATGAAGCTCAGCCTCAGTTGTTGATGCGAAAGTCGCCACCGGTGCCAACGGCAAAGCAGCCGGAGTTGTGGGAAGTGGGTATCTGGGTCGTCGGGGTTGGGGTTGGGGAAGCTCAGCCGATGTCGTCCTCCCTCTCCGCCACGAATCGGAAGCAATCGGGGTCCTCCTTGTTCCCTTTGTGAACTCTTGAATTTGTGGTTTTGTTTAATTATCTCAAGTTGATTTGTTTTAATCTTTTCTGTAATTCTCTGTAAGTTTCTGTAATTTCACCCTTTTGATTAGTGAGTATTTTATTCTTGGATTCGGTAATTTTAAATCTGAGCTTCAGTTTGGTATGGGTTTGCTCTTTGATTTATTTTTGCCATTTGAACAAAACTTGGCCTCTGATGGGAGTGAGAGGGGTCTATTAGTGCTAGTGTCATATCAAAATCAGCATGAGGTTGGACGGAGAAGGAGAGAACGGAAACGAGATTCAGAGGATGAGGGAAAGAGAGAAGGAGACGATTGAGAGAGGAGAGCCGAGAGAGAAAACTGAAAGTGTGGGGATAGAGAAAAAGATAGGGTGTGGAGAGTGTATGTTATACCTTCAATATCAGGGACGTCCATTTTTTGGATGCAGAATCCAACGGTTCTCATACCTCTCTGATATCTCTCTCACCATGAGAGATATGAAGCACTTGCGCACCCTAGCCAACGCCTCTCTTTAGAACCGAAATAGTTCGGTTCCTTTTTCTAAACACCAGACTAATGTCTAGGTCCTTTTCACCATGCTCTCTTTCTCTTTCTTTAAATACATGAACATTCTTCACAAGTCTTTTTCTCTTACTGTACGCTGACAACTCTTTTACTTCTATCACTATCACTTCAACTTCTTTTTCTTATCTCTATCTGATCATGGCTAAAGTCTATATCCATTAACATATTACTTTCCTATCTCACAAAACAACAAACTTTCTCCTTTTTCTTCCTTGTACTGCGTAAAAATCCCACACCCAAAAGAAGGAAGAAAATTCTGTTTCTTTTTTTTTACCTGGGTGATTTACGCCTGACCCACACCACATGACTCTCTATTTAATCTCATCTCTTCTTCACTTTAATCTTTTAATCACTTAAAACAAAATTGCTATTTTCTGGTGTACCTTACGCTGACTACATCATCATCAATACCTTCACTGGTGCTTTGTTTTACCACATCACCAACTAAAGTCATCAAAAGGTGATCTCTTTTTCTTTCACTTTTGTTTTTCTCGTTAAAACCCTCCTCTCTTAATATTCAGTATCTTCTCTTGTTCTGATTCAACAAATTTTTTTTGTGTTTTTCTCGTAGTGTCTCAAACTTGTACCCGGAACCATCATCAAGAGGTAATGACCTCTAATCTCACTCCATTTATTGTTTCTATTAAGTTAATACAAATTTTCATATTCTGTTTTCTTTTTATAATTTCAGAAAAATAATACCTGAACAAAAATGAGTGGAAAAACATAACTCTATGTATACTTAGTTTTAAGACTTAAAATTTTATACTTAAGCTGTAAAGATCATGTTCTTCATGTTTAATAAAATGACTTGATGAACAAGACTCTCTATTTGTTTACCTCAGCTTGACCAAAAACCTATGCTATGGAATTGACTTTTGGACTGCAAAAAAATTTATGACCTTGTGGACCATGAGAATAAAGAGGACTTTTGGACCTAACTATAAACACTAAAATTTATCTAACAAAGATTGGAAAAATTTAAATGATCTAAGTCATTTAATATCTATTGGCTATGGATATCCTTAAGGGTAACCATAAAATTTTCATATGTGTTTAACTTGTGATTTATTGATTGTTGAAGGTTGACTTTTTGTGATTGAGTTTGAAGAAAAGAAAGACAATTTGTACTGCTTAAGGTAAGGGGAGCTTACCTCATGAGTTTGATAATTACATGCTTAAAGTCCTTGTTTTCTTTGAGTATGTTTATTTTATGATATTTAATATGTTGGTTGTACTTAACTATCAATAAATATGTTTATATGAAATTATGTTATGTGTGGCTGGTTTGACTGAGAGCATGACACTGGTCATAGCTTGATAATAATGAAGTAAATTATTGAAAACTTTAATCAGAAAAGAAATGAAATTTTCAGTTTTCTCAAGAGGAAGAGTTTATGAAAACTTAAGAAAGAATTTTAGAAAAAGATTCACATATGATTTAGAAATGATTTTTAAAGTATGAGTGCAAACAGTGAAAAATAACATTATATTTATTTTCTCTATATATTCCGAAAATAAAATAAAATGTCTCTAAAATATTTTAAGGTTATCAAAGAAAAAGAATTTTGAAAAAAAAAAAGCCTTTTGTTTTATAAAAAGATGATTTTAAAGAAAAAAAAAAATTTGGAAAATTGCCTTGGTGATAGTAAATTATGTAAATCTTTTGTTTTAGATAAAAGATGTGATAAAAATGAATTTTTCGATTTAATGTTTTAGAAATGAATTTTCACAGAAAAAGATTTTAAGATTTTATAATGGCGAAAATATTTCTGATAAACTCTAATGAGTTTCAGAATTTTTGTTTTTGGTATTAGTTTTCACAGAACGAAAATTGTTTTAGAAACGAAGTGGACCTAGGGGCTGAGACGTCGGATCTAGAGTCCTATGAGAAATGGATTTAATCCGTGTTGTACATGGTGAATTATGTATCCCATGAACTGCGAAGCTAGGACCGGTGCATCGGCCTAGTATATCGTGACTGAGCACTCGGACTATGTGTCCTGTGTTAAGAATGAATGAGCTTAATGCCTTCAAGAAAATTGTAGTCGTGAGCCTTGAGCCTCGACAAAGAAAGAATGATGCGAAAAAGACAACCGAAAAGAACAACTGTTTTACATGCATGAGATGGCAGACGTGCCATGCTTTTCGAGCTACAATCCATTGTGGATTGACAAGTTTAGCCAGTTAAGACCACTAGGTCTATAGGGACATCTGGGTTCGAATGCCACAAAAGACCGGAGGCCTCGCGACCCCGTGTCGTGGTAATCGATTTCCCAACACGGATGGACTCAATCAGAGACTGGACAACATTATTTAGGTTTGACGTGATACCCTTGAACAATTGGAGCTCGGACCTAAATTGAGAGGCCGACCTCTGAGAACAATTGTGTTATGGGTGTATTGCGGCCTATCGCTCGACGAAGGGAAGTTAGGATCTCCGGAGATTTAGAAAAAGAATATATGAAGTGTCATGCATTTTTGAAAAAAAAAAATTGCATTGATTGACGGTATGGAAATCCCTTGAGTGGATTAATAGTGTAAATAGAAATTTATTTCTTTGAAATCAATAAATGAGTTGTCACTGTGCATACTTGTTATTTTATCTTTTTGTGTCGAGTATGTGACTATTATGATAAACTCTTTTATGATGTATCTCACCCTTGCAATATACCTGTTTTGGTTTGTCGTTGTATATTATTTTGTGAGTACAGATGTTGCCTAGGGGTCCGTTACAGCCCTCAGGGACACTGGCCCTAACCTTTGATGATGACGATATACCAGGAGCCTGGGAAGTACTCCCAGGGGGGCGACGAGCCATATACACAGGGAACGGCCGTACTACTGATGGTACGACTGATGGACCGATCTCGACTAACCATCGGGTGATGACTGTTGAGGTCCCTATACCTCCTATTGGACAGATAGTGGGTTCCCTAGGTATTAGGGAGAACTTCGCTATTCCCCCTCTGGAGCAGCCTGAGTACCACCCCATTCCTCCAGATGTTCCATATCCATATGCTGTTGAGCCTCCACCGCCCGAGGATGAGGTCATGGAGGAGGAGGAGGAGGAGGAGGAGGAGTAGGGAGATTATTTGATCGATGGGGAACCTGAGGAGCTGATTGTAGTTGACCCGGAGGAGGAGGATCCATCTGAGGGATCTGTTGGTGGAGGAGGTCGTGAAGGTCTCTCCAATGGGTTTCACTAGGGAGGTGGTTGGTGGGATCTTTAGGTTGTTTGACTTGGTGGAGGTCGTTCTTTTTGTTTATGTCCATATTTGGTTTTGAGAGCCTCTCACTCCTGGATTATTAGCAGTCTGATCTGACCTTAGTCTGTATCATATTTTCTTCTGATTTCGGTTCTGTAACTTAACTACTGAGACTATTCGTACTTTATTTTCTGGTGGTTGTTTGTATATGATGCGAATTATCTTGTATGAGTTCTCTTACGCTCTTAAAGTACATGTTGTTCTTTTAGATTTTCAAGATAATATATTGCTATATCGTACAAAGGGAAAAAAAAATTATACCCATTTTTCCTAGGTATAGAAAGTACATAACTATCTTTCAAAAATAACTAAAAAAAAAATTTTATTCAAAGTTCCACAACGAGTTTAAACATGTAACGCCGAGGGGTGTTACATTCTAAGTTCCTCAAACGCTCCGCAAACTCACACTCAGTAGGGGAGTCCATAATACTATCCCAAGCATCCATCACAATGTCCCACTTCTCCTTCGGGTGCACTATCATCTTGCATTTGGCCTTCACATTCTTGACAATGTGGAATTGACATAATAATTGAGTTGAACTAGGAAAGACGGTGTGAACTACGTTCATCAGCACAATGTCTTTGTTGGTCACTATTACTTGAGGTATTGAATCTTCAGATAGAAACATACCTCGTAACCTCTGTGATGCCCAGATGAAATTATTACTTCGCTCAGACTCCAAATAAGCAAATCCAATGGAGAATGTCAGCTCTGTAGAGGTAACACCAACAATTTCAAGTAATGGCAACCGATACTTGTTGGTTTTATAAGTGCTGTCAATGATCAACACAGTGGGGAATGTATTCATAAGTTTTATGGCATCTGGATGTGTCCAAAATATATCTCTAACAACATCGGACATGTCCAGCCTTCTATGCCAACACATATGCTTATCACGCTCACATAAATACAACAAATGTTACATTTCTGTTCTAGGGCCTCTTTAAGATATTCTAATATCTTGCCGCACATTATTCAACTGTTTGATGGTGGTGCAATTATTCTTATTATGCTCCTTCAATGTGATCATTATGTTTCTTGGCTTAACCAAGCTCTTTGTCATATCTTCGACCAAAGACCTCTCTTGGACACTTAGGCGACTAACATATGCATGACCAACCAAGGTGTCCGCTAACTCATGGTTGTGAAAGTCACACACTACATGAAGTGTCCATCCATCACCATTTTTCAACGGTTTTCCTCTTAATTTGAAAGGACATTCACATTTCTTAGTTCCAGTCACCTTGCGAGCTAACTCCTTTTTGTATGGTCTATACTTTCCACCCCTTTCACAACCAAGAGTCACCACCGTCGTCCTTCTTTCACCTCCTGTGTCTGACCTGTGAATGACAATAACAACACCATTCTCTCTGCCAACTTGTCGAGCCCAATTCAACATATCATCTCGAGAAGGAAATATCTGTCAATAAAAAATTAGCATGATGCTATAATGTTCACATATATTCATCAAATAATACTAATAATACTTCATTATTCAACCACCTTTGCAGTAGTGAATGCATCACTACAATCAACATCTTTTACATTCGGAACATCCAACCTCTCTATGCTCACAGGATTCTGAAAAAAATAAATAAATAAATAAATAAATAAAGGATGAGTTTCAGTCAAGAAGAATAATCAAGGCAAATCACAATTTATTCTTACATCTCCATATGTTCCCATATTAATTGACATGTCCATGTCCTCAGATAGATTGCCAAAATAGTCATCCATGTCCACTGAAAACAACATTAAAACTAGCATCATAACTGTTCTTACAAAAGCTTAAGAACTATGAACTAGGATCTGTGAAATGAGCCCCCGGACCAGAAAGGTTCTCTAGGACTATATGTCTGAGTAGTATTTTCCTATCCTCCTTTTCTTCCTAGATTGAGCCTTCCTTATATAGGCATTTTCCATAACTGATGTCATTAAGGTCATTAACCATGTGGGCGAGAATCTCTCATTTCTCATAATTACTAGACAAGGCCATGAATATCATAGCCGTTATGTCTCCAATCCCATTATGATGGAAATATTCAATCACATGTGGATTGCTCTCGGTCAAGTAGGCCTAAAGGAAGGAATTACCTTCATGGGCCGAGATGTATTCGGCCTATATAGGAACAGAAGCCCCTCAAGCCTCAAGATGTAGTCAGCGAAGGGGGTTTGATAGTTCTTAGGTCATTATGGCGAAAAATCACCCATCTTGATAATTTGTCATATTCTTGTCTTAATTGTCTTTGGTGACGATTATGCCTGGGACTTCTAGCGGTATATTTTCAGGATGGGACCTTGGGATTGTTGGAACAAAATTTTTCTATATGTACTTCGGGCTCCTCTATTTTGTCAAGCTTATCTAATATGGCATTCGTATATGGGCAAGCTTATTGGCTTGGTTTATTCCCGAGTTCATTCTCGGACGAGCTCATGCTTGGTTTTATCCTTGAGTTCGTACTCGGACGAGATCATCCTGGTTTTACAATAATTAAGAGCTCCCGAGACCAGAGTGATTCTCGAGAACTATGTGTATGAATATATGAGAATTACTTGGTTTCTCCTGAGGTGAGGCTTCCTTTATATAGGCTCAAAATGCAGACAATGCTATCAATGTCATTAATTGTCGAGGAGTGAATCTCACATCCTAATCTGGCTGTTGTGTTATATCCTTGATCTCCTCATATTTGATTCGTCCGAGAATCTCTTGCCGAGTACCTCGCCATGTTCTCATCATTTGATTCCAGGATGTAGAAACAGAACAGTTGTCGAGTATTTCTCAGATAAATTTTCCTTTTAGGAATTTGCCTTCTTAAGGTTTTTGGTCTGAGTATTTCTCGTATAGAGATTTCCTTTTAGGAAATTTCCTTCTTAAGGATTTTGGTCCGAGTACTTCTCAGACTTGGTTTTGTTATTTGAGTGTTCCCTCATACAAGCTCTTTGCTTGGTTTTGCTACCGAGATCATACTCGGACGAGGTCGTACTTGATTTTATTATTGGCTGAGAATTTTTCAAATGAGCTCTCTTTCTTGGACGAGCTCTCTGTTCGATTTTTTCTTGGGACGAGCTGTCTGCTCTCTTTTTTTTTTTATGGGACGAGCTCTCTGCTCGGTTTTATTGGGACGAGCTCTCTGCTCGGTTTTATTGGGACGAGCTCTCTGCTCGGTTTTTTATGGGACGAGCTCTCTGCTCGGTTTTATTGGGACGAGCTCTCTGCTCAGTTTTTCTTGGGACGAGCTCTCTGCTCGGTTTTTTCTTGTACGAGCTCTCTGCTCGGTTTTTCTATGGGACGAGCTCTCTGCTCGGTTTTTATTGGGACGAGCTCTCTGCTCGGTTTTGGCGATCATCATCGCGCATCTTAATCAAGAATCATACGAAAATCATATCACATTAAAAAACTATTTTACTATGGATGTAAATATAATTATAGTTCGGCCAATGCATTCGCATGGTTTTAATATGGATATTCATAAAATTTAACCGCGAAGAATCATAATAATATTTAATGGATGTGATATTTATTGCATGAGTTGTGATCGTTTCATATTAATGAGGAATGATCCAATAGTATAATAACGCAATTATGATAATATTTGCAATTATGATAAAGATAATCATATAGCTATCTGATTTATAAAGGCAATCAAATAGCAATATGTTTTTTCCATATTAATTCACAATTTTTAGAATATAACGGCATCAAGCCTTGATTTATTTTTACTATGGTCCCTTTCTATTACTCACGATTTTGTTTGAATCATGCATTGGATTAGCATTCTTTTCTAGAATTGCAACTCATAACTGAGCAAACATATGCATCATCCTTTCCTAACTGAGCATTTATTTTAATGTCGTGATGAGCCGATGATGAGTATAATGATAATGAATAATAATAATAATAATGATAATAATAATAATAGGTATTAAAAATAGGCATCAAAAGATAATGTCAATTAAATGCCAATTATGATGAAATAAAACTAAAGTGTGATACTACGCAACACTTAATGATTTTTTTTTTTTTTTTGCCATAGACACACACCCCTTACGATGCTTCTTGCATTGGATGTAGAAGGCTGCGCCTTAGAAGATGTAGAGAAAGTGATTGCCTCAATCAATTACAAAGGAAAGCAAGTCAGTTCTCTATATAGCACTAAAGCAAATTAAAGCCAAATAAATAATTGGCCGTTTCCAAATGAAAATCGAACACCCTGTAATCAAAATGCCAATTGATTATTGGCTATATGGTCAAGCACCCGTTAGGCAATCATCTCCAAAAGCAATCAACCAATTAACAATATTATGAGCTCTTCAACACGAAATACTTATGTCAGAATAGTATTTCCTGTTCAAATTTGAGGTAAGAGAACCAAACTAATTTCAAAATTACCATGCCTTTTGGAAAATCTAAAACAGAAGGGATATTTATAAATCTAAATATTATTTCAACCGATGCGCTAATAGTATAACAACTAAATAACAAATGCAATTAAATGCTATAAATGAGCTTTTAAAATATTAAATGACCAATAATATTCTCCTGAATGCATTTTTCTTATTTGGTTTGATGAAAAGAATGCCATTGATTGACATTTAACTAATTTAAAAAATACTGAAGAGCAATTATAGGAGCATTGATGAATATAATAACAAGAGCAATTAGTAATGATATTCCTAATGATCATAATGGTGCAATACTAACGGTCATGATAACATATACTAAGAGTAGGCAATAAAAATCAAAGCAAAATAAACTCAAATAAATGACAATTTCTAATTGAAACTGATCACGTGGCCATCAAAATTGGCTATGGCGAAGAATCCGTTGCTGCCATTGTTTAATATGGATCTCCTTCAGAATAAGTCAATAGGTATTATTCTATATGGTTTGAAAACAAGCCAGCAAAGATGACTACCAAAAATTTTATTTTAATTATTTATTTTCTTTCCTTTTTTCATTTTATTGGCAACAATCTTTTCATGCCTCACAACCAAAACTAGATATGTGAATTTTGTAATAGCAGCCAACTCTAAAGACAATCCGTAATAGTAATAGCAATTAATGGGTAATCAATATTAATTAAATTTAAGGGTTATTATTTCAATATTTGAATTGACAATCATTTAATTGACATAAAATATGTTTATAACAATTCATGAGAGCACTAATTGTAATACTTATTACCCACTATGGTAATTCAACAATTGAATTAACGTCATGTTCCATCCGACACTGATAGAAACGTAACCAGTGTCAAGCAAATGAAAACAGGGAGTATTAATGCCAATTAAAGAAAATTCCTCGCATGGTGATAAAAATATCAATAACAAATATTATTTGAAATGATGCTGATAATCAATTTGATGTGATTTTAGTTTATGTCAAATAAAAATAGTAGAAATAATTACCCAGAAATATTTTTCGAAAATAACTGCCACAACCTGTAACAAAGTGGTAAGCACCGAGTTTGGTCAACACCGAGTCTTGAAAATTACATGTTTGAAGGCCTGCATCGAGTTGTGACGAGACGAGTTTTAATTTCCGGTGGAACAAAATATTTAACTTTCCGAAACATAATTCCGGAGGCATATTTTTCAACATGTATGTAAATGTAAACCTCCGAAAACTAAAATCTGGTAGAAAAAAATAATAGCATCCGGAAACTAAATTCCGGATGTGTAAAATCTAACACATTAAATTAAATTAGCGTCCGAAAATGGATTTCCGGAAGTGTTCCGGAAATGGGTTTCCGGATAGTTTCTGGAAATGGGTTTCCGGATAGTTTCCGGAAGTTTTCCGGAATTAATATTGCGGTAATGTCGAATGTTTATGTATGTACTTATTTGTTGACGACGCACCTCACCACCATTCAGAGCACGACGAAAACGAAACAAAAGTAGCCCTTTAAACCTGCAACCCACTCTCAAACCAATTTGAAAACACTCACAAAAGTCACCCTTTTATTATTGTGTAACAATGGTGGCGGTGGTGAGAATGGTGGGAGGAAAGGGTAGTTTTATGGTGAGAAGGATGTTGGGTGTGGGGGGGAGGGAACTGTGTTTTGTGATGTGGGGTGTTGGGTGTGAGTGTTGGGTGTGGGGTGTTGCCGTGTAGGTGTTGTATGTTGGTGGAGGGAAGCTGCTTTATAAACAAAAGGGTATTTTTGGAAAGAAAATATCAAAATCAAGTTGTAAGGTACAACTAGTAAATTGCAAGGTGTTAATAGTAATGGCCAAAAACGGGGTTGATCCGATAACTCAAACAAAAAGCAATTACACGACAAATCAAGTTCGGCACTTCATCCACTTCAAAAAAAAAAGTTCGGCACTTCGTCCCAGGAGCATCTGGCTCTCGAACTCAATCCGTCCCAGCCCCAATATGGTACTCGTACTCCCACTCTACTCACAGACGTAGGTCACGCAGCACTGGCAGCGCAACATTAGCAACATTCTATTTCTCCTCTCCTATGGCAGAAACAACGCAGAGAGTTCAATACTTCAATTAGTCGAGGGCTTCTCCCAAGTTAAATTTCGTGGGTTCAAGACTTCAAGTTGAAGCTCTTAGCTCTGCAAAACTGCGTTGAAGCTTGCGGTTTCACGCATCAAAGCACAGGTGAAGCAGCTCAAGAGGGAATTGGCTCAATTGCTTCGCTCTGGTCAGGACCACACTGCTAGAATCCCGGTAATTAATTTCACCTTCCCATTCACTTATTCATGTAATTTTTTTATTCTTCACTGTTAGATACCACAATTAGGGATTTTCTTTTTTCCTGATAAAAAAGAAGAAATTCGTTGAGATGAAGACAAAATAAATGGAGTAATATTGCCTAATAATCCATCAATTGGGGGGCATTTGCTGATAAAAAAGAACTTGTTTTCCCTTATTCTTGTGAACAAGCATAGAACCTTGACTTTGAATTACAATCATTTGTGACAGTACATTGCATATTTTTGTAGGATTTGAATCTGTTAATTTCTTGCATAACATCCCTTTGATCATTTAGAAAAGGCTGGATTTGTTAATTCCAGTTATTGATCATTTCGAAAAAGTTATTGTTGTTCACTTGAAAATTGTTAAATCCTCTTCTAGCAGTGCTCTGTCACGGTAGTAGATAAGGTTAACTACTTAACTATTAGTCACGCTAGTAATATATAGCTTTACATGTTCCTTTCTGGTTATTTTTTAGGAATACAATTTCAAAAGTGTACCCTGCCATGTATATAGACAATGTTACCGAGCTTGCATTTCATCTTATTTTTCATAGATAGTCCATGATTATTTGCCATTTTGATATGCTCAAGTTATTCTCTTAATTCCTGTTGCATTGAACTGATGTATTTGTTTTTATCAAATCCAATGACTGATGGGCAGAAACTGGTACTGAGACCATATAACTTATTATGCATTTAGAGATGCTGATTCATGTTTTATTTGTATGTGTTGGGACATGGGACCTGCTACTACAATGTCCAGTTTAGCCAAGAAACAGTCTTTTGAAAACTATTGTCCAGTTTTGCATATTAAAACATGTTTATTTTATTTATTTATTTATTTATTTATTTATTTATTTATTTATTTATATTTAAGATTGGTTAGGCCCAACATAGGCCAGGCCATCAGATTTGCAGCCCAAAGCAAGTCCGGGCCATCCGGGCCCGATTCTGCATTCTGGTCAGGGCGGCCCGATTTGACAGCTCTACCTTTTTTACATCAGAAATCAAAATAGAGTCTTTCGAGATTTCGGGACTTCCACGGTAGTCTGCTGGTTGCTGCTGAGCCACCGCTTCGGTAGTCTGCTAGGTCTCTCTAGTTTGTTCTTATTGAGTTATGGCTTAAATTATTAGGAACTTGTCTTTCAAGTTATCCAATGAGAGCACCTAATTGGAAATAAGAACATCTCTCTAGTTTGCTCTTACTGAGATGTAGACATATCGTTCTTACTGAGAATCAGTCTGATGGATATTTTTTATTTTAAAAGCAATTAGATGTTGGGGAAATGGGGTTTTATCTTTTTTATTTATTTATTTATTATAATGGGGCATGCATTACACTTGCTTGAGAAAATTCCACAAGGAGAAATCCATGAACAAAATTATGGCCAAAGCGCTGTTCATGCTACAGCTACTTTGTTAACTGTAACTACACTACGATAATTGTGATATTATAGGAAACAATTTCCTTGGTGTTGGTCTAATATACATCTTCCACATTCTTGTGGATTTCTTTTTGAAGGTCTGAACCTTCAACACAGTGTAAAGGATTAACCTGGTCCCACTCTAGCAAGTTACCATTTTATTGAGACAACTAAATCAACATCCACAAATGTCGGTCTTTCAAGCAAGAGCCGTTCAACATGCACAGACGTTTATATCTAGATGCTCTTTTACACTTCATTCTCGTCACTCACATACTCTTCACAACAAGTCTAAGCTTGCTCCTTTGCAGGTTCATCCCCATCTCTTTTTTCCACCCAATTGCTTAATGCATAAAATTGTGATTTATTTTCTGTTTCTAAGCATTGTGTGTTCGGTTTGGGGCCTATATTTGTAGGAGAGAAAAATGATGGACAGAGTTAAGATATTTGCAAAAGCAGGTGATGGAGGTCATGGTTGCTCCAGCTTTCGCCGTAGCCGACATGATCACCAGGGCAGACCTGATGGTGCATTCTCTATTCTTTATAATGTATACCAACCTTTATAGCTATGCTGGTTGTTACATGAAGCACAAATATCATCTAATTTATTAATGTTTTTATTCCACAGTCGAAAATGTGCTATCACTAATACTATTATCAGATTGATGTTAAGAATTCTGGATGGAGCGAACTGGAGTTGATGACAATGCTATTTTGACGTCTGCTTTTTATGTAGGTGGCAATGGTGGAAGAGGCGGCGATGTGATTTTGGAATGCTCTCCTAGAGTTTGGGATTTCAGTGGTTTGCAGCATCACCTAGTATGCATTTATACCTTGTACCAAATTTATGTGAAATTATGAAATTTTCATGTCTAAAAGGTTATTGACAGTAATCTTGTCCCATATAGATAGCAGAGAAAGGAGGACAAGGATCATCGAAGAATAGGATAGGAACCAGGGGTGCTGATAAGGTAGTTGGTGTTTACCTGTTCTTTCTCCTTGTAAAATGTTTCATGATTTTCTATCTAATTTTTTGGCCATTTGTAATACAGAATTGTAAGTTCATTCCAAACTCATGCTTTAGTAGGTTGCTCGTGTACCAGTTGGCACTGTACTTCATCTTGTTAGCGGCGATATTCCTTCTGTAGTCAAAATTCAATCCTCAGCGGAGGTAGATCCTTGGGAGATTCCTGGTGCACTTGTCGATGATCTTTCTGACCCTGGTGATGGTTGTATCTCCAATGTTACAAGTGGCGAAGCTGAAGTCCAAGAAATACATCGTACTGGCTGCTCCCCATCACAAGCTGCTCAAACAAATGATGAGAGATCTGTAAAATCAAGACAAGTTACATCAACAGATATATCTTCTCAACTTCCCATTTCTGATGAAACTCCCAAATTTGGTACAGAGGATATAGGAGAGAAACAAGAGATACTATACAATGTTGCTGAATTAACAGAAGAAGGTCAACAAATTATCATTGCTCGCGGAGGAGAGGGTGGTCTGGGAAATTTGTCTATTTCCAGAGATTTAAGAAAGACTGCGACTGCAAAAGTAGGGGCTTGTCAAAACAAATCGAATCTTCAGGACTCTGACAGTGATTACTCTTCTCTGAGTGCGGGTTTGCCCGGTTCTGAGACCGTTCTAATATTAGAACTCAAGAGCATTGCTGATGTGAGCTTTGTGGGAATGCCTAATGCTGGTAAAAGCACTCTACTTGGGGCTATATCAAGGGCTAAGCCTGCTGTTGGTCACTATGCCTTCACCACTCTTAGGCCTAATTTAGGGAATCTGAACTATGATGATTTCTCAATAACCGTGGCTGATATTCCTGGACTTATAAAGGGTGCACACCAAAATCGTGGACTTGGACATGCATTTCTGCGTCACATAGAACGCACCAAGGTTCTTGCTTATGTGGTAGACTTGGCTGCTGCGTTAGATGGAAGGAAGGGAATTCCACCATGGGAACAGCTGAAAGACTTAATTCTAGAGCTTGAGTACCATCAAGATGGTTTATCCAATCGGCCATCCTTGATAGTGGCAAATAAGATTGATGAGGAAGGTGCAGAGGAAGTGTATGAAGAGTTAAAGAGAAGGGTTCAGGGTGTTACCATTTTTCCAGTATGTGCTGTTTTGGATCAAGGTATACCAGAACTTAAAGCTGGCCTTAGAATGCTTGTCAATGGTGAAATGTCATGCAAACTTTGCTTAGATCAAAATTTGGTTGCTTAGATTACTGTTAACAACTCCTCTTGTATGTCAAGATGTCCTAACCCCACAAATTAGGAAAGATACAGCAGAAAATGTTCCATGCTGTTGAGGTTTTTTTTTTTTTTTAGGGCACATGTATGGTTTGAGTTTTTTTTGCTCTAATTTTGCTTATGTACAGAAGTTTGGTTCTATTTATTTTAAGAGAAGTAATTGATTATTTTTTTGAAGGTTCTTTCGAAGAGCTTTCCATTATAAGCTGTTTTTAGTATAAAATAAGCAAACCTAAATGAACTTTTTCAACTTTTGAAAAAAAACGGAAGGGGTTTTATTAAATGGAAATGAATTTTCCACATAAGATGCAATTGACCCAAGCTACGTTAAAAAAAAGATTAATTGTTGATGGTCAATGAGAAAAAGGAAGAGAAAGATTAATGGATGATGATGAAAATTATGTTCAAAGGATGATTAAGATAAATAGTCAATGAATATATTGTGATTTTACTAAACCGAAAATCCGCATCCAGAATAACGTCGAAGGGCATTATGTGCAAAGGATGGTTAAGATAAATAGTCAATGAATATATTGTAAATCCGCATTCATCACAGCGTCGAAGGGCATTTGGTCTAGTGGTATGATTCTCGCTTAGGGTGCGAGAGGTCCCGAGTTCAATTCTCGGAATGCCCCATTGTTTGCATTTTTTCAATTAAAACCTCGTTTATTTATCCATATAGTAAACTTTATTTTATGAAATAGACAGAAAAGCGTTTAGAAATTCCAAACATAGCCATAACATTAAATCAGCTACTTCTTAAACATTTACCACTTCATGAATTACATTGTAAACTTCACACTGTGAAATAGAAAGACAAACATAATAAACTTCCTACTCCTTATCCTTGGTAGGAGAAAGGGCTTTGGAATTCAAACATAGTCATAAAAAGTAAATCTACGTGATTATTTCTAAGATATCTCTCTGCAGATTATTCCTACTAAGCATACTTGCAGCTACCATTACCTGCACATCAAAGAAAAACAGAAGACAGCGAACTAGCTCAGAAACCCAAGATATACAAAATAATCCATGTTTAAATAATTACCATGAATGAATCACATGCTACCCCTTTCTCCCATCAACTTGTTCCATTATATATCCTTTTTAAAAAAAATTTGAAAACCCATTCCCTATTTCTTAAGAGGACCATTATAAAGACATATAATGCATTATGGTGGGGCCATATTAATAGCACATAAGTAACTTACTTGGGTCAGTGACAGTAATAAGGCCAGAGCCAGAGAAGTAGCAATTCCAGGGGTTTCTTCCTTTCAGTGCATAGTACTGATTCATGACAACAGATGCATGGTTTAGGAGAGTGTCAGGGATGTAGCAAGAGCCACCTGGTTGGATCAGCTTGCAATCAGGCAAGACTTCGCAAGCATACACAATGTCATATATCAGTTCAGATTCATTTGCTGAATTCTTTGCTACACACCAACTCTTCGGGGCTACCTGTATTTCCTGACCAAAATTAAAACAAAATCTGAGCTTTCATGAATTTATAGAGTAGATAATTAAATTTAGGTGATGAATTTTTACCAATCCATCAGCAAGCTTCAAATGCCCTCCTGCACAAAGACAATCAAGTCAATAAAAAGTCATTCAAATACTAACAAATTAGAAATGCACTGTAATTTGCATCATTACCTGAGTTGGCAACACAATGCTCAAAATGTAAGAGGTCTTAAAATAAATTGAACTTTTTGTAATACGAAGCAATTATTAAAATCCGCCTAATTGATAAGGTGGGTATTGGAATTTATAGATAATATGAAGAAGAAGAGTCATTACACATCTTATAAATAAACTTTCGATGGAAATTATTGGACATTATTAACAAATAATTCACATAAAAAAGAGAAATTCAGAAGTACTAGTAAATGGACAAACTCATAAAATCTAGCAAACCCAACAAAGAAATACTCCCTCTGGTCCTATATATAAGAGGCAAAACCCTAAAACACACAGACGAAGGAAATGTATTGAAATAAGCTATTTGTAATTAATATTCATATAAATTTACAAATTTAACCCTTCAATAATTAATGAATAAACCTACTTGTATTAAAAGTTACACTGTCTCGTAAATATAAACCCTATTATAAATAAGGGTAAAATTGGAAATGAGCATTTAATATTTGTCAAAATACATGCATGTCTCTTATATTTTGGACCAAAAAAAAGTAGTCATTTACCTCTTATAATAAGGACCGGAGGGAGTACATAAAGTACAACCCATATAAGCAACCAAAAAATGTATACCACCCATGTAGCCAAGAACTACTTACCTGAGTTGAAGGAGAGGAGCAGAGGAAAAAGAAAGAGAAAGAAGAGTAACCCAGTTGGTTTGGTCATGATGTGTGATAGCATGAAAAGTGTGTTATTTTCCCTAATGAAAATAGCTACAACTGTGTTAATGCTGTAATGTGAACCGAAAGGGCAGGGTATATATAGAGGTGTATGCAGGTGCATATTATTGATATTGCCTGAGAAAAGTTGTTACGAACCAATTTAGTTAACCATTTATTAATTGACCTATCAAGTAGAAATACATAGTATATACAAATAGTTTTGGCAATGACCGTAACCTTCTTACAATACAAGTCATTTTATTGGAAGATGAAACGATGGCTAAGTGGTTCACTGTTTGAATTGACGGAGTCAAATCCTTTAACCTTTATCATTTTTCCATGTAATATGAGAATGGTGTAATTTTTTTCTCAACTAACAAGATAAATATTATTAAGGAAAGAAAAAAATACATAGCATTTGAATCTGAACTTAATGGCCAAAAGAAGCAAACACCATGTTCAACAGTTACGAAACGAATTAACATTTTACTGTCTCATGTTACTCATTGAATAATTTGAATTGAATGTGGAATATTTGAACTCATGTCCTTACACTCTGTTTAAGACCCAGAAAAACATTTGAGTGGCTGAGATAACTAGCAACTTTTTAAATATACTTATAGTAACCCATTTAAAAAAAAAAAGAAGTTAAAATGTTATTAACCCTAATATATGAATTGAAAATAGATTGTATGGAGAAAATAAGTTCTTGAACCCTCGATTCCTTGGTGGCATTTCGGAATATGCAATTTAAAAAAGTGAATAGGAGAAGAGATGTTCACACGTTTCTTTAATTTTAATTATTTTTTTTATGAATAAATAGGTCATATGTATAATAATACACACCTGTAACGGAAAAGATTTTTTTTATTTGGTTGATAATTTGGAAGGGAAAATATTATACCTTAAGAGACTTTCTAAAATTATATGTTTGATTATCACCACGCGCAAATGTTTTGATTTTCACTATCTTCGTATATCAACCACCACATGCATTCTTTTCATTTTCACTATCGCCATATCTCTTTTTTCTTATTCGTTTTCCTTCTTTTGGGTGCTGATTCTTATTTGTTTTCAATAAATAGAAATATATATACTTACATACTCGGAACGGAAAAGATCACAGCTCAAGGTTATTTCTTAAAACATATGACTATGTGGCCTTATCGATCGCTCATTTAATTGTTACCTCGATGACTACATGCATTTTGTTTTCACAAGATTAATTTGTAAAGCGCAAAACCCCAATTAAAGGAGTGCACAGAATGAAAGAATGGGTTGTTACTTAATACTCCCTCTGGTCCTATATATAAGAGGCAAAACTCTAAAACATACAGACCAAGAAAATGCATTGAAATAAGCTATTTATAATTAATATTCATATAAATTTACAAATTTAACCCTTCAATAATTAATGAACAAACCTACTTGTATTGAAAGTTACACTGTCTCGTAAATATAAACCCTATTATAAATAAGGGTAAAATTGGAAATGAGCATTTAATATTTGTCAAAATACATGCATGTCTCTTATATTTTGGACAAAAAAAAAGTAGTCATTTGTCTCTTATAATAAGGATCGGAGGGAGTATTAACGTTTATAGGAGGCATATTTTATTTATCACGACAAGTGACAACTTAAGTTACCTTTTAAGTGACAAGGGACAAAAGCTCTTTTGAATTAATCTAATTTATTTTCACTTTGTTTTGATAATGGCTTTCGTCACGTTCTTTTATATTTCAATAATTTTTTTTTAAACCAAGTTTATATTTCATTTAGGATCAGGCTTAAATTTTTTTTTTTATTCCAATAAAGTAGAATTTTTTTATTACTGTTTTCTATAAAAAAAAATATATTCTTTCATCCCAAAAAATATGCAAAAACATACATTTAAAGTTTATTTGGCAATGTCAATCCACTAGCTTATAATGGATAATTTATAACATATGAGTTTATAATTTTGTTTGATAAATGTTTTTCTTATTAACTTATAGCGTTTTTTCACTAGCTTCTAAAATTTTGTCCATATGCTAATTTATGTTGTATTTGAGCTTATACCTTATAATTTTTCTCTCTCATTTTTATCCTTACTATTTTAATTAAATTTCTCCTTTATCCTCTGCTAAATAAAAAATAAAATATTAATCATAATATTTTCCTATAACAAAATATATACTTAAACATTAATTTCACTAACTAGATATATATTTAGGATAAAAAATAGAAAAATATATGTTTGACTGTTAAAAGAATTTATATAGAAAATCATATCAATATATCATTTTTATTATTTCATTTTATTTATTAAAAAGTAATTAAAAATAAATTAAAATTAAAAATGTTATTTTAATTTTTGAGATGATAAATAATTATTTAAAATAAATATCACACACATATATGTAGAATTTATATTTAAAAACATATAAATATGTCCTTTATGTCATTTTATAATCACCATATTGTATTTTCAATCAATTTATTCACAGAACATATTAATTAACAGATAGTGTTACATGCATATTTATAAATATTTGCATTCAATGTATTAATGGAAATAAATGAATGTTAACGGAAAAGTAACATCAATTAAATGATAATAAGAATAGAAGTTAAATTTTTGAAATAAAATTAAATATACAACATATCAAAAGAAATTCTAATGAGCTATGATATTTTTCCTGTTTTATTTATATTATTTACCCATGAATATATATTAATAATTTATATATAAGTAATTGTCTTAGTCTTAGTTATATGTAAGATTCATAGTTATATGACATCGAATGTTGTGGAGTATGGGTGAAGATAATGTTGATAAATTATTGACAGTACAAAGATTATTGGGGGCACCGAAGAGCTTAAGTAACAATAGATTATCATTTATTAAATCACAAAGACACATGTTGAGTTTTTGAGATATTCATCAAAATGGATATCATATTGAGATTTGTATGAGGAATGATATTTTTCATAAGCCAAAAGAATATATTAATCAGAGTGCAGGGAATACTTTAACCAGTATACACAATCAAACTAGTACGAGTTACAAACTAAAATACTGAAGCAAAGACAAATTAAGAACAACGTGCAATACTAGGATTTAAACATCAGTCCGAAAACAAACAAGAGTCCCTATTTGATTTACCTAGTAGCTACTTGTACGAGGTAACCTTAATCTTATCCAGAAGGTAGAGATAGTCTGGATTACCCCTTAAAAATATCACCCGACTTTTAAAGTTCCCGAATTGACCAGATGACAACATTCCAAATCAAAGCCCGGAATTTTTTCTTCATAGATCCATTACACGACGGATAGAACTGAGAATATTAGTTCCAAAGATCTCTTTGAATAACATAAGCGACTCTCAGCCAGCTAAAAACTCAGTACCAAATCCGAGTAGAGAAATTACAACAGCAAAACAGCTGCAAACCAATTTCGACTTCAGGCTAACAAAAAAGTAAAAAACACAGAAAAATGCACTCTTGTCGACAATAACCTTTTTGTGGCACAAATTAAATTCTGAAGGAACTTTGTCTAGCAGAAGCTGCCATGAGAAGGCAACCACTTTGGGAGGAGCCACACCCTTCCACAGCTTCCCTAATACATTTTCTGCCGATTCTGAAAACTCTATAGCACATCCTTATAGAATGGTTGAACAAATCTCCGAATTGGAAGAATTGACAAGGACAATGGTTGAAAAAATCAAATCAGAGGTCAGAGCAATCATAATTACGGTTCCAGATTTAAGATTGTTTTGCTAATAAAACTTGTCAATGTGCTGCTGTTCATTAAAAAAATGGACACTGTAACAACTAACAAAACTACATGATGTAATTTCAACAAATTGATTGCAAATAACAGTTAGAAAGAATAATATCATAAAATAAAACAACAAAGCTAAAGTGTGATAAAAAAAGAATGGGGAAAAATAGTTTGGTTGCCTCAGTTACTGGGAGGATCAGTATGGAGAAATTCTTGAATGGTTGAAGGGAACTCCAAGCCTCCAAAACCACCATCAGCACCCTCCGAAATAAAAGCAGCTTTCCCTAGAAGCAGGTGTGCCAACCTTAAGGGCTCTAGCTTCTCCTCCCCACCACCATTTAGAAAGTGCTTGATCCACCCATCTAACCTCTTCACCTCCTTCCCACACTTTGGCCCTTCCACACCAACAACTTTTGAATAAAACCCATCTTCACAATGACAAGAATTACCATCATTGCCATCCTCAAAACGATCACTTTCTGATAAGCCCAGCAGCTGCATTAACTGTTCAATGTCATCCTGAGCTTTATTTACAGTTGTGAGGTGATGTGATGGACTAGTCTGAGAAGGTTGTTGATAGGTTGGTGGGAATTCTTGGGAAATGGACAGGAATGCTTGAGGAGGTTCACTACTGTCTTGGCTACAAGAAATCTCATTGCAACTGGGTTGGTCCAGGTGGAGGAACATGGGTGAGCTCAAAGATCCGTTTGATAAAAAGTTACTTTGAGATTCTGTTGGTGGTGATGTGTGGTCTAATTTTAGCCTCTTTTCAACCTGGGGCAACAAATTTCAGATTTCAAAAACAATGGCAAAAAATGTGTGTATGCTGAAATGAGGGATGATGTTGGCAATGTGAATTTGGGATTACTGATTACTTACCTGTTTTAGAGAGGAGAAGAAACTGGAACGCGAGGACAGTGATAATGGTCGCATTTTGTTGTCCATTGTTTTCTGTCATTTTTGTGATTAATAGCTTTGTCAAAGAGGCAGTAATGCAGTGAAGAACACTAAATATATAATATTATCACGTTCAAAGATACCCTTGAAAATGAGTTTTCTATTAGGGATATATGTAGGACAGAGACTCAGTTCAATTTCTCTCATTTTCGTGGTTAGAGGCACTGAAATTAGAATTCAATTATGAAATAGATAATGTAAATAACTCAAACAAAATGATTAAATGATGTAAAGTTACGTTCAGTTGTACCGAATAGATACAGATAATAATATGCATTCTCAAAAGAAGTACATTCCAATACGCATACTTCACCAAACTCAAATACATAAGTCATTTCTTCTTGTTTCTTTTTATAATTATTATTTCATTGCTCACTTTCTAGGAGAAAGTTGATGGTGTAGGCTAGGAGTGTGACAAGATGGGTTAGGTTTGTCCTCACCAGGCCTTAGATTTTGACCAGGCCAATTCTTTGAGCCCAGCCTAGACCCGAGGAAACATGATCTTGTGTGGGTCTAATTAAGACCAGGCCTAGATAGGACGGGACTGGACTGAGCTGACCCGAAGTGTGGGCAAAACATAACATCAAGAGGGGCACTGTGACATGGTTTGCTCAAGTCCTGTTTATTGTAATATGATTAGTTAGTTATGTTTACTTACTCTCCTACAGTTCATAAATTGACTAATGAAAATTGGTATCACTAAATTGAATTAACTAACTATAACTATAACTAACATGCATCTTTGCAGCATTTCAAACATACATTTCTTCAAAATCAATGATTCCAAAAAAATAATAATAATAAAAATGTTATCATAGGGCAAAGAATTACAGGTCAGGAGAATGCTTTCTCAACCTTGGAGGATTATGTACCTTAATGAGTACCACAAGTAGTCACTTCTATCACCTGTCGTAGTTATTTGCTCCAGTAATCTAACTTTTGAGAATGAATCAGCCTTTGAAATGTCAACCAGTTCACCAGTCATTCACACCTTGTTGCATAGTTCTCAATGCCTCTCCATAATTTGTAGATGGAGACCAGTTCTCTGACCAACATCATGAGAACCATTGCTTGCACCACCTGTCATAAGACCAGAGACAACATGTTTTCATTACAAACTGATGCAGCACACAACACGAAACAGTGTAAACACACTGGGATAATGTTTATATCTAATTTGGATGATGTTTATCTCTAATTAATTAATGAAAATAACAAAAGATACTGAAAATATGGAAAATACTAGGATAATGTTTATCCATTTGGGCTCTTGACGATTTGCCCAGCTCAAGTTAGTCATCGGCATCGCACACCCCTCAAAAGCTAATTCCAAAACACACAACTGGAACCTGTGACCTTAATGTCACATGAGGCAACAACTCCAACTGTTGTATATATATAATGGGAGAGGCATTATCGATACATACATTGAAGATGAGGGGAGTTGTTGGAAGAATCCCAAGGCAAGCCACCCGAGAAGACTAGGATGATGGCATGGCAACAAGTCACCTAGAGAGAAGGGGAAGCGAACAGCAGCAGGTACCTTTAGGCGGTGAACAATAGAGTAGCTCAATAGAACCACAGAGGTGACAGAGCCTTCCGCGGCGTGCCACAGCGTAGCGTAGAAATCCTCTACGGCGTACCGGCAGTAGTAGACCAAGGTTTGAAGAGGTGCGTTTGATAATATGGCGTTTCACAAAAAAATTTTTTGGGTGCTTTATATTAGCACCAATTTTTTGCTGGGTAATAAAGAGGGAAAGGAAGGGGGGATAAATGGGAGAGGAAAGGGAGAGGGGAGGAGAAGGAGATCAAGAAAATTGGGATTTGGCTTGTCCCCGCCACTCCCCCATCCAGCACCTTTCTCCAGCAGCAATCTCCACCCTACAATTAATCCAATGAGGGGTGAAGGGTCACTGGAGGCGGCGGCGGCTTAGGGTGAGGTTGGAGAGGGAGTGGGTGAGGGGTGACGGGGGTGGGTCGAAACTCAGATTTGGGAGATTAGGGATTTGCCATTTTTTTTAAAAAACTTTTTAATGATTAAAATTTTTTAAAAAATAAAAACGTTTGGGCCATTGGATTAAGTGTAGGGTGGAGATTGTTGAGGTGTTGGAAGGAGAGTGCTTGAGACAAGCCAAATCCAGAAAATTGAGGGTTTATGGTATATATTTACATATCCTTATTTAATAAAATAAAATAATTTTCTTTAAAAAAATTAAAAATTAAAATAATTTATGTAACATCCTGTTATTCCTATACTTTCTATAGGAGTATAAACATATTTAAATGTGTTTATTTTTAGATTAAACTTAGAGGATAATTTTAATTAAACTAAAATTATTTTCTTGTGTTGTTATATCATATGAACTCATGGTAAAAATTTCGGTTGAAAATTCAGACGGAAGCCGATCTGCATTTTCACTGCCGGTACAAGTTTACTGAGCAGAAAACCTAATTTTGACCCGTGAACTAAACGGTTAGTGTTTTTATGATGTTTTGTATGATATTGGTTTTTTTTCAAAAATTTGAGTTCGGAAATAAAATATAATATTTATTCCGGGCAAAATACGATCTGGAACTTGAACCGGGTACGAAATAGAGCAGATTAGGGACTTGATAGGACTTGATGGAAATAGGTTATGACACACTCCAAAAGTGTAATCATCACACTTTTCAAATTATATCATATTATATTCTAAAAACATATTTTCCTCTTTCCTCTTCAACCAAGCAATGCCTTAAGATCAAGCTTGCTCCCCAAGCTCTTTTCTCTTCCTTGGAGCCGTGGACTTCACTCTCCCCTGGAGCCGTGGACTTCACTCTCCCCCTCTATATATACACCTCTCATTTTCACTTCATCACTTTCCTTCTCCAAAACTCCATTAAAACTTCATCTTCTTCATTTTCTTTCAAAAGTTCAAGCTCTTAAAGCTTTAGTTTTTATTCATCTTTTCTACTTGAGTTCTTCATTAAAGTTCTTCCTTATACTAAGGGTAATGCTCTCATATGAATCTTTTTTCAAGTTTCATCTTTTATTTCTTAGTTTGCTTTATGTGTTCTTTATATGCTTTAAACTTCCAAAATCTCTCTAAAATGGTATAAAACTCCTTTTGAGTTGAAACCACTTTCTATAGTCTTGTATTAACTTATATTTTCACATACTAAGAGGTTGTGTAAAACAAAAATCTCTACCTATCTCTTCCTATGAAGGCCGAATGCTATACATATGTGGCTTAGGAGGTTTTTGCTTCAACTTTTGGAACATGATCATGTGTTTGAGTTTCTAACTATTCATTGATCTTAAATCTATAAACCTTGGAAGGTTTGATAGCTTGTTTCCTATGATGGCCTAAAATATGTAGAAGTAGGCCTAGGATACTATGTTTCAACTTTCCAAGTATGATCATGGATTTAGAACTCTTAATACCTTGTAATTCTAAACCTAAGAGTTGTTATCAAACAAAGAATATTTTCCTCATTATCCTATGGAGGCCGAAACTTAAATGTTTTGGGGCTAGGATGTTTGAGTTTTCTTTTTCCAAAATGATCATGGACTTGAGCTCCATAAGATATTTGGATGCTAAGTCTAAGAGATTGGAAAGTTTAAAGATTTCTAGTCTATAGATCCTATGAAGGCCGAACCTAGAAGGTTATGGACCTAGGATACTTTGTTCTTATTTTCCAAAATGATCATGGTTTTGAGCTCTTTAATACATATGGATGCTAGACCTAAGAGATTGGAAAGTTTAGTGAATGTTAGCCTATTTTACTACCCTTGGCCGAATACCCTAAGTTTATAACTTAGTGGGATTTTAATTCAACTTTGTTAAATGATCATTATTTATGAACTCCCAATACTTAAGGATCATAAATCCATGAGTTGTATAATTTTTCTGGAATCTCTAACCCTAAGAACTAGTCTTGGCCGAACCTATACCTTGTGGTTTAGTGTTCTTGATTGATTTTAACTTGTGATTTTGTGTTCATAACCTTAGACTTCTATCGTGGAGAAAGCGAAAACGTTCGTGGTATACCTTTTCAAGCATATAATCTCCTTACTTTCACGGAAGGTAAGAGGGGATTGCCTAGGGATATTCAATGACTATATGCATGTGTGTATGTGTTTACTTGAGTAATTTGAATATTATTATGATATGGAGTCAATACTTGAATGACTTGTTTACTTGAAGTTGATTACTACTCGCTTTAAAGTATTGTGAGTTATATATATGCGATGAACTGTCATTAACTATGATATCATTGTTTGAGGATATATTACTGTTGATTGAAGTTTGAGAAGCCGGACTTGAGTCTGTGCCCAATGGTTATTTATAAGGATTAAAAGCCTTAATAAGCCTTGATTAGAACTTTGAAAGTATTGGTTTCATTTATAAAAGTTCCTTGTCTAAAGTGCTTATTTCAAAAGAATAAGATTCTTGTTTTGGAAAAGAAATGTTGAAGTGATTTTAACTCAATAGAAACTACCTTTTATGATCCAAAGTTTGTACGAGAGAAAACCTTTTTCGAACTATGTGTTTTATGAAGGAAAAACCCCTTTCAAAATATTTGACTTTATTCTATCAAGGATTTCAAAAATAAACGTATTTCCTAAATGTTTTATAAAAGAGTTTGTAAAGTAAAAAGATTTTCTCCTAAATGATTTAGAAACGTTCCGGTTACTTGGATAAGTGACCGAAGTTTTGTTTTGGATTTTGATTTTCACTGAGTAAAAAGTAAGCACATGTGAAAGAGAATCTAGTTCGCGAGACGTCGCCTCTAGTATTCAGTTATATACATGTGATCTGGGATCCGTGTCAAGAATTATGGACCCGGGGTCCTAATCGTGATAGTATGGGCTAGGAGTCCTAATCTCGGAATTGCGGACTGCGCATTCTAATTTCGTTGTTGTGGACTAGGAGTCCTTATCATGTTGAAATAAAACATGGATAAAATTATAATTGTTTATACGACCACAAACCTTGACTGCGGCATCGGTCTAAGGCGTTGTGATTGAGCACTCGGACTGCGCGTCCTGTGTGATTTATTTTTGAGTGATGAAAATTGTGAATAGTCGTTAGCCTCGAGCTTCGACAACGAAAAAAAGTGAACACAGAGAAAAGTCTTGAATAATGAAAAGTCTTTTATTCATATGCGTTTCCCCTTAGCAGACTTGCTTGAGTTACCGAATACCCGCTTAAGATGTGGTGTTCGATGATGTATACATCCGAATGGCCATTGATAAGGAATTCGTGATGATGTTGATCCAGGTGCATGAGGTGACGGAGACAACTTGCCAATGCGGCATACGAGCCTGATCAACTCTTTATTTCTTAATGATAAAACGGTGATGATATCTGATGAGATTAAGTTTAGAGACTGATGATTGAAGTGTCATGCATTATCTTTACAAAACTGATTGATTCAGGTATGAGACCCATTGATATAATACTTGTTGTCTTACCTATGAATAATGTTTAATTACTAATATGCCAATGTGTTGCATGCATCATGTATATGGTTGTTAAGTGATATATCTATTGTCGGTATCTCACTCTTTCATTTCTACTTGTTTTTCTCTCTTCCTTTTTGGTATCGCTGTATGTATATGAGCTTAGATGGATCCCAACATCCCTCTTGTGCCGACAATGTCGAAGACGCGGGGGCATGGCAGATTCATCCGGGGGCGACGTCTGCCACGTACCACGGATCAATCACCACAACTAATTTGAATGCTGACAGAGACCCGATCGGTAGGAGCCAGACCATGGAGACTAGGAGAGTTGCTCTGCCTCCGACTTGGTGCTACCTTCACGCACTGCAAGTTAATGGTCTGCTACACGAGCTACCACCTCTGGACATTGAGCAAGCAGCACCGATCGAGGAGGACCCTGAGGAGGATCCCGAGGAGGACTTCTATGAGGTCATAGAGGAGGATGAGCCTGAGTATCACGTCCTGGATCATGACGACGACGACGATTCCGTGGATGAGGGCGGTGACGTCATAGACCCATTTCCTGATTTCTCGTCTCGTGGGAGCATTTGCGGAGACTCTGCTTGCAGCCAGTGTCAGTGACCAGTTTGGAGCGTTTTGTGTACAGTCTTCCGTCTTCTGACTTTCTAGAGTTACCTCTTTTTGTGATGTGGTTCCGGACCCTCTTTCCCCGTGTTTTCGTTTACTCTCTTTTCAGTTGTATCTTCTAGATTTCTAACTCTGTTACTATGGTCATTGATAAGGCCCTAGCTTATGTATTAAAACTTGGGTCCCAACTAGGACATGTTATGTATATATATATATATATACATGTTGTCTTAGATTCATGTTCTGAGTGTTCATCACTTTTATTTATCTTATCCCTTTCCTTATTAAAAAAAAATAACTACTTTTTTTAAAGTACTTATCTACCGAGAAAATGATATTTTCCGAAAGTAACCAGCAATTTAATTCTTTTATTTTATTTTTTCCACAACTGTAACTAAGATGTGGCGTCCCGGTTTAGGGTGTCACAATTAATATCTTACACTATTTTTTTACCCACTAATTTTCCCACTCTAATTTCTCTCTCTCTCTCTCTAAATTTAGAGTTATTTTTAAAAAAAAAAATTTCTTTCAGAAAATATTATGTTTCTCTATAAAAATATTTCTTTTCTCAAAAACATTCTAGATAAAATAGTCTCTCACATACATTTTATTTACATATATAAATAGCAACTTTCTTTATTTTAAGTTTAATATATTTTTTATTCGGTTAATATTTTAGTTTTTAAGTTTCTAGTTATATAAAGAATTTTCTAACAAGTGATTTAATAATATTAGTTAAAAAGTGAAATAAAACTAATTAAGTGAAACTTTAATACATATTTTATTCAATACTTGCAAAATTTTAAAAAAAAATTAACTCATTCTTTATGATCATATTTGAGAATGAAATAAAAATCAAAATCGTGGATATTGTAATCAAGTTGTCATTTGTGTGGAGATCAATGTTATTAGTATTATAATTATAATGTATCTTCAATATACTTTCAACAGTACTATAAAAAGGCGACAAAGCAGTTCAATCTTTAACATGAGGTGCCGTCTAAAACACGAAGGTTACATTACTACCTCCTTAAAAGTAATTTCTTCCTCGAAATTTACGTACCTCGAAATAGATGTGGATACTGTCGCTATATATTTGCCTCACGCTCCCATGTAGCATCTCCTGTTACATCATCCCATATGACCTTAACCAAAGGGATCTACCTACCGTGAAGCTCCTTAATCCTTCTACCTGTGATCCTAACAGGTAAAGCCTTATATTCTATATTCTCTCGGAATTGTATTGACTCAGGCTCAAGGACATGAGAAGAATCAGGGTAGTATTTTCTCAACTGGGATACATGAAAGACATCATAAAGGTTAGAAAGGTTAGATGGTAGGACTACTTGATAGGCTACTGGCCAACCCGACGAAGAATCTGGGAAAAAAGTCCAATGAATCTAGGCGTAAGCTTTCTAGACTTGATGGTTCTACCAATTCCAGTCTTCGGAGTAATTCTCAGAAACACATGATCAGCTTCCTGTAACTCTTAGGGTCTCCTCCTCTTGTTGTTGTAGCTCTTCTGCCTATCATGTACTTCCTTTATCTTTTCCCTTATCTTTCTAACCTATTATGTTGTCTGTTGCACCACATCTGGTCCCAACACTTGACTTTCACTAGTTTCATACTAGCACAACAGGACTCTACACTTCCTTCCATACAAAGCCTCATATGCTGCCATCCCTATGCTGCTTTGAAAGTTGTTATTGTATGTAAACTCAATCAAAGGTAAGAAATTATCCCAACTCCTAGTGAGCTCCAACACACAGGCTCTCAACAGATCTTCTAATGATTGAATCGTCCGCTCAGAGTGTCCATCTGTCTGTCGATGATAAGTAGAACTCGGCCTCAACTTCGTCCCTAAGTCACTATACAACTGTCTCCAAAATCTAGATGTAAATCTAGGATCTCAGTCGGAGACAATTAAATATGGCACATCATGCAACCTGAGACACCCTGATGTTCCATTAAAGAAAAAACCTAATTTATCTAAAACTTAATCTTAATATTAGCGTTGGACATATATATAGAAAATCATAAATATTAAAAACTTAAAAGTAAGAACAAAATTAAACATCACATCACACACATATAAATATAAATACAACATACTGTGCTTATAAACTAAAGAAGGTACTCCATCAGTAGGGTCCCAAAAGATACATACTAATATAAAATGATATCAGCAACAGAAACTAAAATGTCACAAAAGACGCACTGGCCATAGACTCTAAACTCAACGGCTAGAGGTCACTGCTCGTCCTCCAGCATCTGGCTCATAAGGAGTCCCATCAAGCTCCTCTGTAGCTGGCTCATCCGCAGGGTCTTCTCAAAACGAGCACATAAAAGAAACATACATATAAAATAAATAGGGGATAAGAAACTATCTATCATCATATATGGAAAATGGTACGTAACATATAAACAATAAAGGTACATAGTCATGCATCACAGGTATATATACAAGAAATATAAACAATCATCCTCGAGATATATTATCATCCTCTACCCTTCGCACTCATGCAACTTATGCTGACGTGGCCACCACCAATCCTATCACACATCCCTTGCCCGCTGAGAGATGTTAGTCAGTCGTCCAAGCGACGCGTCCCCAAACTCCGGTGCACACTCTCATCCACGGTGAGAATGCTCATGCAAAGCAATGACACTATAGCTGCACATCTTGCTCCGGTGCACACCCTGGTTCTCTCTCGAGGGTGCTCATGCATAGCAATGACACTATAGCTGCACAGCCTAAATCTAAGTTGGGACGGTCTCGCGGGGACTTCTGACCTCGTGTGTTCCAAACACACGGCTATGATCAATAACATGCATCTATATGGGTTTCACCGACGTATATCGAATCTTACCCTAGTGCCTTAACCTCTCATCACTATCGCATAGCATATCTCAAATAATATCACCTCATCAATCTCATCATAATAAAATATTAATTAATCAGGTTAGGCACATCTAAAATCATATATCATACACTCCCCAACATGCATCACTTAAAATATCAAATATCACTGTCTAGAAAACAAGTAAGCATGTTATGGCAAATATAACATATTATCAGCCAGTACATGTTATCAACCATAATTATAAACATAATAAAATAATAAAATAATAAATTAAACATAATCATAATTAATATAGCAATCCAAACAGCACATAACAAGCAGCTCTAAACAGTAAAATCAGACAACCTCAGATATCATAAAAATTAACCTAACTGCGATAAATCTACAATCTCAATATCATCATTGATACCACTAAGTGATCCCCATGTGATATTGATATTGTCAATTACTCGCTCACTAGTAGGGTTTAGGTCGCCCTACGCCAATATTGAATAAAATGTTACTTAGCCATTTCCGACATTAGATGGCTTCTTTCCCCCACCTGAGATGTCGTAGGCTAGCTTTAGAGTAACGAAACGGGCCCACTCCAATCTCCCCAAATCTGCCTCGTAAGGTTCTCCTACCTCCGGGGCTCCAAAAATTCACCTGAACATATATTCACGAAGTACACGTTACGTGTAGCTCAAATCCGAAGACGGAATTGAAAACAGATAAACGGATTGAGAGATAACTTCAATACTATCATGGACAGCATTTCGGCATAAAAACATAGACTTACCTTAGCCTAACCAAGAAAGGAAAGGTAGGATGATGAAGTAGAAGTCGCGAGGATCACAACGGTATAATCGGTTTTTCAATAGGACGAACGGATTGATTAGAATCAGCTTTGGAATTTTCTCTTTCTTTCTTTCTCTCCTCTCCCTCTCACTATAAAAACTGGTTTCTGGCTTTTTCTGGTTACTTCCACGAATTTCCAACATTTATCTCTTTTTTTTTTTTTTTTCTGGCGCCCAGCGCTCAGCGCCCGGGATCCAGCGCTCATCGCTGGTGAGGCAAACCGCCTCCCTCGTCCAATCATGACGCGACACGTGGCACTCTGGCCAGCGCTCAGCGCCAGGAATACAGCGCTCAGCGCTAGTTCCTGTCCAGCACTACTGGTTCGCACGTTTTCGCCCGTTCTGAGTTCGTTGGAAGTCCGTTTGACCTGAAATTTGAAACATAGACTCATATACACCTAAGGAATAAGGCCAAGCCCTCAAAAATACCTAATCTCTTCCACAAAAATAAATTTCCTATTGTGCATTCTTATGCATTCTAAACAGTATAACGAAAATTCTAGAACACTTTCTTATTCAATTCAGCGTCGGTTAATCTCATACTTTCCATGCAAGGTCCCCAACACCTAAACATGCATATTAGACCTTTAATCAAAGTCTTAAACATAGTTATCCAACATATAAATAATGCCTTAAAACACAGATGTTACACAACCTGACAACTTCCGTGATGTAGATCTAGGTCAACCTCTCCAAGGTATTTGTCTCACCAATAGGTAAGAAGTGAGCACACTTCTTTAACCTATCAATGACATAGAGATAGTGTACCATGACGATCGTGGATGGAAGGTCGATCATTCATAGTTTTTCATGACATACATTGTAACACCCTGTTCTTTTATTTTTCTTTTTTAATATATATATATATATATGTTTATATTTCTATCTGAGACCGAGAAAATAATTTTGGAAAAAATAAAATCCTATCTAGAGCCTACTTTATGGTAGGAAGCTATGGTTAAAAATTGGGTTTAAAATTCAAACGGAACCCGGTCTGCGTTTTCACTGACAGTACAACTGTACTGATTAGAAAACCTTATTTTGACCCGAAACTGAAAAGTTTTAGATTTTTATCACTTTTCTAGTGATATAATCTATTTTGAAAATTTTTGCTCAAAAATAAAATATTATATTTAATTCGGGCGAATTTTCGAACAAACGCGCGAGAAAACCTAAATCGGGTAAACGACGGAGTCGGATACGGAACTGCTGAGATAGAATCGGATGCTAGATTGATGGGGCACCTTCTGTAACATCCCAGTTTTTCACATATAAGTTTAATTATTTTATTGAAATAATTAATTATTTGGATGTTTATTTTTATTTATTTTTATGTTGTTTAGTTTGAGTAATTTTATTTACTCATTTAAAATATTTTATTGGGTGCGTTAACACTATGTTACTGCAGTGCATACACGCTTGCAGGATAATAATGTTACGCTATTGTGACAATTATTATTTGTTTAGAAAAATATTTTAAATAATATGATTGAAAGAAATTTATTTTCAGATTTTACTCTATTTAGTTTTAGATTTAAAAATAAATTAGTTTAGTGTTAACTGGAGATTAATTTTGGATCACTGATTTTCTTGGTTGATAAATTCAATCATCAATCTTTACTCTAATTTGAATTTTTAAATTATATATTTGTCACTCATTGTTTTTAGATCTAATGGTTAATATTATTTCATTTTTTTTTCAAAAATCAATTTCAACCACACATTTTACCTAATACTAAGTAAAAGAAAAAAATTATTTCTTTCTTTTCTCTCCTGGTCCGTTCTCGACCACATCACCCCCCCCCCCATTTTTTCTTTCTCTATATTGCCTTCTTCTTCTTCATTCAACCTAAGCACCTCTTTTTCTCTACCAGCTGCATCCAGCCACCCTTAGCCGCCGTCGAGCGCTGTCCGACCACCGGAGTGAGGAAAACCATGCTAGCCTCACGCGTCTGGTTCGTGTTCCTCGTTGTGCGTCGTGGTTCGTCGCCATTGGGAGCACGCCGCTGACAAGCTCCGTCGTTCCTCCACCGCGCCAGACTGCTCATGGCGTCGTCTCCTCCTCCTTCCTCCTCATGGTGTTCGCGCAGAAACCCATAGTTCCAACCATCTTTCAGAGCTCACCGGAGTCGCTGCACCCTTTCCTCTTCACCTAGGGCTTTATGTTGTTCGGGAGCTATCAGGAGTTGTCTGCACCTGTTGCAAGGTGTCAGAGGAAACTAGAACGTCCAGTCGAGTTGTTAGTTAGGTTTTAGCTTTGGATTTTAGCTCTGTGCAGCTTCGCTCAGAAGGAAGCTGAACAGCACCAATGAAATGATCCTCTCTTGTCTACAAGAGGTAAGGGGGAGTGAACCACATCACACCATATTGGTGGATTTGAAGATGGCTTTAAATTGTCTGGTGTTGGAAATCCTATACCAAGGGTTATCCACTGTCTATTTATCTCTTTGTATGAGTGTGGTTATAATATTTATTTATGGCTTGGTTATGTGCTAGATATGGTTGTGTGTTGAGGAATTTGTTTGTGGCTTAAATTGATGCTCATTAACATGTTGATTCGTTGGAAAATGATTTCTAGCATGTTGAAACTTTGATCATCGGATCAAAGTAAGGATTTAATATTTGGTTATTACAAATAAATTGATTATTGTGATTATTTGATATAACTTGATATATTGATGCGTATGTATAATTGTGATATTGTTTGGTGAAGTGTAACTTTCACTTTGGTTGTGATTGGCTTTTGGCCAAATGTGAATGGAAATGGGAGTTTCACTCAAATCCTTGAAACTTAAGCGACATTAATATCCTTAAGTGAGAAAATAAATGTTTCAAACCCATAAAGGAAAAAAAATTAGTTTTGAGCAATGATTTTGGAACTTTTGATTTTTGGTTAAGGTTTTAGAAATGGTTTGAGAAATATTTTGATTGTACGTTATATTTTGAATTACCAAAATGATGCTTTGGAAACTAAGGAAATAAGTGTTTTAAGGATAAACGAAAGTAAGAAGAAAGTGTTATTTTTCCAAAACTGTTTTTACAGTGTTTAAAACCATCTTAAAGTGTTCAATTGATTTCAAAAGTGACTTTGATAATTGTTTAAGTCATAAAAGGATAAAATCATGTTTAAAGAGATAAAGGAATTGAGATCCCAATATTTTGAACTTGTGAAATTAACCAAGAATGGAGAATCGACCAACACTATTTTTAGGAGTTGGAAACTGTTTTGACGCTTAACTAAGTGTAACACCCTGTTTTTCCGTTAAGTGCTTTTGTATGCTTGTTTGGTTGGTTAAGCCTTAAGACTTAGCTTGAGGGCTGAGTAGGACTTCTAGGCTTGAATTCCCTTCTCTTAGGCTTGTGCCTTGTGACTTTCTGAGTCACAAGCACGGCCATGCATGATAAGGAGCACGGTCGTGCTCGTTGTGAGTGAGCGCTTTGCAAGCGCTAAGTTGGGCAAGGCCGTGCTCAAAGAGGAGCACGACCGTGCTCAAGTCTGCGTTTTTATAAGCAGAACAGTGATCGAGAGTTTACGTCAGAATCCTATTTTGTCAGTAGCAGCTTCCCTAGTGCGGTTGCAACCCTTTTGTTCCCCATTTTCTCTAAACTCATTTTGTTATTGGAGCAGTGGAGACCCTTGGGAGCGTCTAGTTCGTCAGTGTTAATCACTATAGGTAACGGTTCCTTCCCCTTCGAGTTTTCTTTTTCTATTATTAGATTTGGGAAACTAATTGGTTAATGTTTTGTTTGACCAAGGCTTCGAGAGTTAACTGAGCCGCTCGAGGAATGCGTGGGTTACCGTTTGAGTGATCGCTACCGGATTCTTCATACCAGGTATGAGAGAATAATAGTGCTTACACTAGGCTAGGGAGTAGCGTAAGATCAAGGGTTCCCATAGCCAGTTGTATATTGATAACTGTTATGAACGATTAAATGCTACCTTCGAATATGTTTAAACTGTTGTTGATGCCATGATCTGTTTAGGTTGTATGAATTAATTACTATAATTGCTAGTTGGTTAATGGTATGCCTATAGTTTCTAATTACATGTTATATGTCAATGATATGTAAATAGTTGAATCTGTTCATGATATGAATATGACTATTATGTTGATGTTGTTATGTATTGATTGGCTGAATGTTGATCGGCTGAGTTATGTTGTCGATTACACTGAATATGTTAATAAGACCTTAACGGATTTAATTAGGACTCTTGGTTAACATAAGAATTAATGGGTTAATCCCCTAAAGTTTCATAAGACATGAACTGTTAGTGAGAGGTGAGGTTGATGCCAACTGGATTAGTCCAAGGACCCTAGGATCTGATTTGAGAGCGTTAGGGAACCAAGAACTCCAAGAACATAATTGAATTTGCCCAGAACAGTACGGATGGCCTAGGAGCACGACCGTGCTGAACAAGGAGCATGACCGTGCTCCTAGTTAAATTCTGGAAGGCAGGCCGTGCATTGAGCACGGCCGTGCAGGACAGTGAGCATGACCGTGCTCCACTTAAGTGACAGCACGCGCCGTGCTCCCCTTACTGGTCAGAACCTGAGATTAAAGGAATTAATGGGTGTTTCACCCCAAATGTCGCCGATAATGTGATAAAACACCAATCGAATATTGATGAGTTAGATAACTTAATTAAAGGGTAACTAAGATAATAAAGAATAATAAGTCGGTTAAGCCGGTACCCGTTGGGTTACCGCACATTGTTACACTTTGGTGCTGTTTGGCCAAGGTGCCCTCGATGCTTTTTGGTCAAGGCGTTGACGAGTTGAACCTTGGTGCTTTTTGGCCCAGACGTTGATGTTGATAATGGTGATAAGTCTTGGGTGCTATTGGCCTAAGCAAAGGAGGTGGTTGCCTTGTGTGACGTTTGCTCATGCATTCATACGTTGAAGTTGATTAGTGGGGGGTGTTCAACATAGGGGAGGTCGTCCAAGGTATGATGATCTGGCCCAAGTCTCGGGTGGTTCACCCAAGGTTTGGTGAACCGTGCGCCCCCGAGGTGGTGTATCCAGTTATGATACGTCGGCTACCCAAGGAGTTCACCCATGGTTTGGTGAACTGCCGGCGTTGATGCTTTTATGGCCAATGTGAATATGTAACTCCGAAGTTAACTTCCTGAGGTAGTTGGATCCACATGCATAACAGAGTAGCGACGTAGTGTTGCACCGCATAGCATCTATTGACTGTTGACTTGTATTATGTAAATGATGATGTATGATGTTGTTGCTATGCCTGATATGATGTATGTTCATCTTATTCCCTATTCCCATGCTGTTGTGTTTACATGATTCCTTACTCCCTATTTTCCTGTTTCTATTGTTGCATGTATCTCTTTATGGAGAGGACGGTGAGCAGCCAGTGGAGGAGTGACTCTGAGTAGCCGCGACTCTAGTTAGGATGCTTTGTTGTTAGTTGTTAGTTAGTTTTAGATTTCAGTTTGTTTCCATGTTGTATCCAGATTTTGGTTATACCAGCTCTGTATGTGACATCGGGGTTGGGTTTTCTTTATCTGTTTCGTTTATGTTATTTTATTAAAACTATGTTATTTCCGCATTGTTAGGTTACAATGTGGTATCTTTCTACCATTTTTTATTTTATTCAAATAAATGCATGTTTTTATAATTCCTCTTTTTAAGTAAATGTTTAATATTATCGTGCGGGGTAGAAGGGTGTCAGATTTAGTGGTATCAGAGCAGGTCTGTCCTATCAGGCTGTGGTATGAGTCTGTTATAAGTCTTCTGTGTGCTCTTGTTTGAATTGTCTATATTTATATAGATAATGTTACGTGGTACTAAGTACCTATATCTTCGTTTTGACTTGACTCACTGCATTTGGTGGTTTGTCTTGAACGATCCAAGAAGTCTGCGAGCACTTCTTGTGTTTAGGAAGGTTGTTCTATTATCTTTTGATAATAAGAACTCTGCAGCTGATCTTGCGCGCTTACCTTTTAAAAACAGCTCGATGTTATCCTTGGCATGGACTGGTTATCTTCCAACCATGTTCTTTTAAATTGTTTTGATAAAACCTTGATTTTTGGAACTCCTGAGGAGTCTAAGAATCCGACCTTTCTCTCTGCCAACCAAGTGAAAGCTTCGATGAAAGGCGAAGCCCAAGTGTTCATGATGTTGTCTTCCCTGGAAGTTGGGAGCCCTCCTGATGTCGGAAGTGTGCCTGTTGTGCAGGAGTTTCCAGAAGTGTTCCCGGGGAATGTTTACGAACTACCCCCAGAGAGAGATGTGGAGTTCACCATAGATTTAGTACCTGGCACCGGGCCTATTTCTATAACGCCAGTGTTGCTAGTAAAGAAGAAGGATGGTAGTATGAGGTTGTGTGTCGACTATCGACAACTCAACAAGGTGACCATTAAGAATCGGTATCCCCTCCCTAGGATTGATGATCTTATAGATCAGTTGATTGGAGCCTGTGTCTTTTCGAAGATAGATTTGAGGTCAGGGTACCATTAGATTCGGGTTAAGTATGAGGACATCCCGAAGGCAGCGTTTAGGACTCGTTATGGTCACTATGAGTACTTGGTTATGCCCTTTAGTGTGACCAATGCCCCTGCTGTGTTCATGGACTACATGAACAAGACCTTTCACCCTTACTTGGATAAGTTTGTGGTGGTCTTTATAGATGACATCTTAGTGTACTCCAAGACTAAGGAGGAACATGAGGAGCACTTGAGGGTTGTCTTGAAGACCCTTAAGGAGAAGAAGTTGTATGCCAAGATGTCTAAGGGCAAGTTTTGGTTAGAGGAGGTTAGTTTCTTAGGTCACGTGATCTCAAAATATAGGATAGCCGTTGATCCGGCTAAGGTTGAGACGGTGCTCCAGTGGGAAGCATCGAAGTCAGTGTCTGAGATTAGGGGTTTCTTGGGTTTAGTAGGGTACTATATGAGGTTTATAGAGGGTTTCTCTTAGTTAGCCATACCCTTAACCCGTCTCACCAAAAAGGGACAGTTGTTTGTGATGACAACCAAATGGAGGGTTGCCTTGGAATGATCTTTTTGGTTGAATTTAAAAACAAGTAATTTGTGTCATGTTTAAGTTCAAATCAAAAGATGAAGAAAATGTAAAAATGGTAGAAGATAGAGATGGAGGTGGTGCCACAAACTAAGAGTTTGATAAGCCAAATGATGTTCACCATAAGAATATTGGATTCTTGATAAGAACTTAGTTTGGTTCAACCAAGAACCTAGGAGAACAATATTCTCACAACAATGGATTCAATCCAAAATCAACATCAAAGTTGTTATTCATGTTGTAATAGGCGTGTTACATATAGGATGGTTGCCACAAATCTGATTTCATACTTTGTCTTCCTTTGCCTTCTCAATATTCCATAACCCCCTCATAACTAGCCTATTCATGACTCTAAAACAACACTTAACTCAGCCACCAACTAATTATTACCCTCTCTCTATAATTATGTAGCAGCCACACTTATTTCTCATATTAAAAGTGTAACTCCTACACAATAAACAAAACATAAAAGACCATAATTCAATATGGAGTACTTTTGGTATGCAAACCAAAAAGATTCCTCCCCTAGGCTGCCTAAGAAATTCGTGTACACTATGGGACTAAGTGGGCTTGACCTAATTGTAACAATAACAAATTGGATCCACTCACATAACCCATTACACTTATTGAAATTAAAAGAAAACAACTAATTGGGCCTTCTCTTTACTTGTGCATGCCCCCCAATCTGCTCCAATCTTATGGATCCTCTAATTGGATGAGATGTCACCAATTTGGGCTCCATTCCATTTGGTCTTGATCTTGGGCTTGCTTCTATCAAAATAAGAGCCATTATTTGAATTAAGACTTGTTGGACTTTCTTGGATGTAACTCTTGTCATAGGCCCATCAAGTCCTTGTGTTGCTTCTTGAACCGTGCTCCTTATTGGGCTCATTTCATCCTTGATGAAAAGTTGACTTGCCTCATCTTGGCTCAAATCATCCCCTCCTTTGAGTGAATTCGACCTCGAATTGAAACAATCTTTATCACCAAAATTAGATATTGGTGGTCCATCAAAAGTGTTCCTCACAATCACATTGGGTGCTTCAGACTTAAGTTCAAAGTAGATTTCAAGAAGAGGTAAAGCATGAGTGGGTGCTTTATTGAGCCTTGTGGAGTCCATGCAAGTTCCCAAACCATGGGGTACTTCCTTTGGGATGAAATCTCCAAATTTCTGCAAAAGAGTCACAACACCACTAGACAAAGAAAGATCGTTAGAAGCATTAGCAAATAAATAAAAAATTTTGCAATAAAAAATGAATTGGGGCTGCCTTGAAATCAAAGCCTCTTTCTCTTCACTTTTTGTTGCCAAACAACTCTTTTTTTTTTCTCACTAATTTTCACAATATTTTCCTTATTATTTTTCTCTTGATCATCACTCTTCTTTTCAATCTCTTTTTCACTCTCTTTTTCAATCTTTTTCTCAATCTCTTTTTTACTCTCTTTTTCTTTTCTTTCTTGCTCTATCTTTTCTCTCATTTTCACTTGATCCTCACTAAATTGCTTTGGAGATAAGGAAGAAAGTATGACCTTTCGGTCTTGATACATGAAAGTAAACTTATTTGAGAATCCATCATGGATGGCTTTCTTGTCATATTGCCAAGGCCTTCCCAACAACATATGGCTTGCCTCCATAGGCACCACATTGCAAAGTACACAATCTTCATGCTTCCCAATTGAGAATGGGACCTCTACTTGTTTGTTCACAATTATTTCTCCAATCTCATTTAACCATTGAAGCCTATATGGTCTTGGATGTGCCTTAGTTACAAGATTTAGTTTGGACACCAATCTAGTGCTCACAACATTGGCACAACTTCCACCATCAATGATTAGAGAACATACCTTCCCTTGAATTAAACATCTAGAATGAAAGATATTCTCCCTTTGGCTTACTTCATGATCTTGCACTTGATTCCCCAATAGCCTCCTCACTATAAGTAAATCACCATCCGGCATGAACACATCTTCTTCACTTTCCTCCATACTTGAAGCTTCGGATTGTGATACCACTTCACAATTCATTGTCACCATGGTTCTCTTTGTTGGACATTGGGATGCAATGTGTCCATGGCCCAGGCATTTGAAGCACTTCACAGCACGGCTCCTAGAACTTGTTTCCAATGGCCTTTTTCCTTGAGATGTAGACACAACCTTCTTAGAAGATGAATTGCCCTCCTTCTTGGAGTCTTCCTTCCAACTTGAAGATGTCAACTTTGAAGGAGAACGAAATTTGGACTTTCTCCTCTTGAGTTGTTGTTCCACTTTGATAGCTTGTTGGACCAAATCTTCTAGCTCCACATAGTGTTGTAATTCCACTACATCTTGAATATCTTGATTCAATCCATGTAAGAACCTTGCCATGGTAGCCTCCCTATCTTCTTGAAGATTTGACCTAAGTAAAGCTAATTCTATCTCCTTGAAATACTCATCCACACTTTTAGTCCCTTGGGTAAGCCTTTGTAATTTATTGTGAATGTCCCTTTGATAATGATTTGGGGACAAACCTCCTCCTCATGACAATTTTCATTTCTTCCCAAGTATCAATGGGCTCCGCTCCAACTCTTTTCCTCTCTTTTTGTAATTGGTCCCACCATACAAGGGCATACTCTTTGAATTCAAGGGCTGCCACCTTCACCTTCTTTCCTTCATTGTAAGAATTACAATCAAAGACTCGTTCTATCTTTAACTCCCACTCCAAGTAAGCCTCCGGATCATTCTTCCCAGTAAACGTGGGAACTTTGATTTTGACCCCTTCAAGCCTATCACCACGCCTCCTTCCTCTTCTACCTCCTCTAGGTCTTCCTCTTTCACTTTCATAACCACTTGACTCAGCATGGTTTTGAAGGTTGGCAAGTTGTCTATCATAATTGGCTTGCATTTGCTCCATTTGTCTTTGAAGAACTTGAACTTGATTGGCCATCCTAGCTTGAAGAGTGGCTGACCTTGGAGATAATGGTGGACTATCCTCATTGTTGGCCATGATTGAGTAGAAGAATATATGTGTTTCCTCACTACACTCCCTCACTAGTTCACACAATGGAAATTTTCACTCTTTTGGCTTTTTCCACACAGAATGTATTTTGGACACTCTTGCCTTTTTCCTCTCAAATGTTCTCCTTTTGTTCTTAGAGGGATCAAACACGAAATACAAAAATTCCAAATTCAAGTAACAAAAATCATAAAACTTCTCACAAACAAAGGAAACAAGAAGGAAAAGGCTAGAAAGAAAAAGCTTGGAAAATTAATGAAACAAGGGAAGAAGGGAAATAATTTCAAGAATAACAAATGCTCCAATAGAACTTTTCGCTCAATTCTTTTTGCACAGAATTTTTTTTATTGGTCATGGGCGTGATGGGTGTCACGGCCTGCCCGTGATCACTTTTGGAATCACAATTTCTTTTGTCACGGTCGTGATGAGTATCACGGCTTGCCCGTGATCGTTTCTGGAATTCACAATTTTGTTGTCACGGCCGTGATGAGTGTCACGGCTTGCCCGTGATCGCTTCTGGAATTCACAAAGAAAACTTACAATTGAAAACTTGTTTAGAGCAAGAACACAATTTCAAAATTTCCCTTCAAAAACAGAATATATTTTCTTTGATTTTGGGGTTTTGGAAGAAAAGAAAGAAAAGTAGAAAGATGAAGAACACAAAATACAAAATTCAACTAAAGCCTAAGCTTTGATACTAATTGATGACAACCAAATGGAGGGTTGCCTTGGAATGATCTTTTTGGTTGAATTTAAAAACAAGTAATTTGTGTCATGTTTAAGTTCAAATCAAAAGATGAAGAAAATGTAAAAATGGTAGAAGATAGAGATGGAGGTGGCGCCACAAACTAAGAGTTTGATAAGCCAAATGATGTTCACCACAAGAATATTGGATTCTTGATAAGAACTTAGTTTGGTTCAACCAAGAACTTAAGCGAACAATATTCTCACAACAATGGATTCAATGCAAAATCAACATCAAAGTTGTTATTCATGTTGTAATAGGCATGTTACATATAGGATGGTTGCCACAAATCTGATTTCACACTTTGTCTTCCTTTGCCTTCTCAATATTCCATAACCCCCTCATAACTAGCCTATTCATGACTTTAAAACAACACTTAACTCAGCCACCAACTAATTATTACCCTCTCTCTATAATTATGTAGCAGCCACACTTATTTCTCATATTAAAAGTGTAACTCCTACACAATAAACAAAACATAAAATACCATAATTCAAGATGGAGTACTTTTGGTATGCAAACCAAAAAGATTCCTCCCCTAGGCTGCCTAAGAAATTCGTGTACACTATGGGACTAAGTGGGCTTGACCTAATTGTAACAATAACAAATTGGATCCACTCACATAACCCATTACACTTATTGAAATTAAAAGAAAACAACTAATTGGGCCTTCTCTTTACTTGTGCATGCCCCCCAATCTGCTCCAATCTTATGGATCCTCTAATTGGATGAGATATGTCACCAATTTGGGCTCCATTCCATTTGGTCTTGATCTTGAGCTTGCTTCTATCAAAATAAGAGCCATTATTTGAATTAAGACTTGTTGGGCTTTCTTGGTTGTAACTCTTGTCATAGGCCCATCAAGTCCTTGTGTTGCTTCTTGAACCATACTCCTTATTGGGCTCATTTCATCCTTGATGAAAAGTTGACTTGCCCCATCTTGGCTCATATCAGTTTGTGTGGGACGCTAAGTGTGAAGAGAGTTTCCAAACCCTTAAGAATAGGTTGACATCAGCACCAGTTTTAGTGTTGGCCGATCCTAGTCAACCTTTCGTAGTGTACTATGATGCATCGAAGCAAGGTTTATGTGGTGTGTTGATGCAAGATGGTAAGGTAGTAGCTTATGCTTCTAGGCAGCTAAAAACCCATGAAAAGAATTACCCTACCCATGACCTAGAGTTAGAAGCTGTGGTTTTTGCCTTAAAGATCTGGAGGCATTACCTGTACGGAGCGAAGTTCGAGGTCTTTAATGATCATAATAGTCTGAAGTATCTATTTGATCAAAAGGAGTTGAATATGAGGAAGCGTAGATGGAAGGAGTTTTTAAAAGAATATGAGTTTGATCTAACCTACCACCCAGGAAAAGCCAATGTAGTGGCCGATGCCTTAATTAGAAAAACCTTGCACCTCTCCGCTTTGATGGTTAGGGAGATGGATTTGATCGAGGAATTTAGAGATTTGAGTTTAGCTTGGGAAGTTACCCCTAATAGTATTAGGCTTGGAACCTAAAAGGTTACCAACAGTTTGATGGATCAGATTAGAGAGGGTCAGAAGTTAGACCGATATCTCTTAGACCAGCGAGAGTTGCTCGCTCAGGGTTGAGACCTTAGTTTTAAGGACGGAAGTGATGGAGTGTTGATGTTCCAAGATAGAGTATGTATACCAGAGGTTAGGAAGTTGATCCTTGAAGAAGGACATAGGAGTGGACTGAGTGTGCACCCAGGTACCACTAAGATGTATCAGGATTTAAAACCCATATTTTGGTGGCCTAGGATGAAGAAAGATGTGGCTGAGTTTGTCTATGCTTGCTTAGTGTGCCAAAAGGCTAAGATAGAACACCAGAAGCCATCAGGAAAGATGCAACCATTAAGTATCCTAGAATGGAAATAGGATAGTATTTCCATGGATTTTGTGTCTGGACTCCTTAGGACTCCAGCTGGCTTTGAGGCTATATGAGTTGTTGTGGATAGACTGACTAAGTCTGCCCATTTCATCCCAATGAACATGGAATACTCTTTGGAGAAGATGGCTCAATTGTACATCAAAGAGATAGTTAGACTACATGGTGTACCTTCTAGCATAGTTTCAGATAAAGACTCGAGGTTTACCTCTAGGTTTTGGAATAGTTTACAAGAGGCTTTAGGAACCAAGCTTAGGCTAAGTTCATCTTATCACCCACAGACTGATGGTCAGTCTGAGAGAACCATCCAGTCCTTAGAGGACTTGCTTAGAGCTTGTGTGCTAGAACAGTCGGGTAGTTGGGACAAGTTTTTGCCCATGATAGAGTTTACCTACAGTAATAGTTTCCATTCTAGTATTCAGATGGCACCTTATGAAGCTTTGTACGGGAGGAGATGTAGGACACCCTTGTGTTGGAGTGAACCTGGTGATAGTGTTGTGTTAGGACCTGAGGTAGTGCAAGAGACCATGGAAAAAGTGAGGATGATTCAAGAAAAGATGAAGGTGGCACAGAGTAGGCAAAAGAGCTACTATGACAAAAGGAGGAAGGCGCTCGAATTCTAGGAAGGTGACCACGTGTTCTTGAGAGTTACCCCGACAACTAGGGTTAGTAGAGTAATGAAGGCGAGGAAACTTAATCCGAGATTCATTGGTCCTTACCAATTTTTGAAAAGAGTCGGTGAAGTCGCCTACCAAATGGCCTTGCCACCGTTCTTGTCGAATCTTCATAGTGTCTTTTATGTGTCTCAACTCAGAAAGTATGTTCATGACCCTAGTCACGTGATAGTCCCCTATACCATACAGTTAAAAGAGAACTTGACTTTTGAGGTACTGCCCCTTCGAGTAGAGGATGGAAGGGTGAAGCAGCTAAGAGGCAAGGAAATTCCTTTGGTCAAAGTCGTTTGGAGTGGGCTTACCGAGGAAAGTGCTACGTGGGAACTGGAAAGCAAGATGATGGAGTCGTATTGACCCCTTTTCAACCGAGGTGAGTAGAAATTTCGAGGAAGAAATTTTTATAAGGGGAGATGAATTGCCTTAAGTGCTTTTGTATGCTTGTTTGGTTGGTTAGGCCTTAAGACTTAGCTTGAGGGCTAAGTTGGACTTCTAGGTTTTAAATCCCTTTTCTTAGGCTTGTGCCTTGTGACTTTCTGAGTCACAAGCATGGCCGTGCTTGATAAGGAGCACGACCATGCTCGTTGTGAGTGAGCGTCTCGCTGACGCTGAGTTGAGCACGCCCGGGCTCAATGGTAGGACGCGCTTCACAAGCGCTAAGTTGAGCAAGGTCGTGCTTAAGGAAGAGCACGACCGTGCTTAACTCTGCATCTTTATAATTAGAACAGTGATCGAGGGTTTACGTTAGAACCCTATTTTGTCAGTAGTAGCTTCCCCAGTGCGGCCGCAACCCTTTCGTTCCCTATTTTCTCTAAACTCCTTTCGTTATTGGAGCAGTGGAGACCCTTGGGAGTGTCTAGTTAGTCAGTGTTTGCTCACTATAGGTAACGGTTCCTTCCCCTTATAGTTTCCTTTTTCTATTATTAGATTTGGAAAACTAATTGGTTAATGTTTTGTTTGACCAAGGCTTCAAGATTTAACTGAGCCGCTAGAGGAATGCGTGGGTTACTGTAACACCCGTTTTATTGATTAAGGAATCAAACAACAATTAAGTTGGCGGGAGAGCTTAATTTTGTTCGTTAGGTGTTAATTAGTATGTGTTTCAAATTTGGGGTCAATCGGACTTCAAACGAGCTCAGAACGCGACGAAACGTGTGTATTAGAGTTTCTCTGGTCAAACTGGTCAACGCGGGTTAGGCCGGGCTCAGGTTTGTTGAGCCGGGCTTAGAAATTAGGCCGGGCGCAGGTTTGTAAGGCCGGGCGCAACTCAAAGGCGATGATCTACGCATTTGGGCCGGGCGCAGAAAACTTGAGGCAGGCGTAATCGGCTAAGCCGGGCGCAGAAAACTTAGGCCGGGCGTAATAAGTGCTAACTCACCCCCTTAGACTTTAAAATGCTAGAAACTTGTAGAACTTTTTAGAATTTTTGAGAGGGACCAGGAGTGAGCTCGAGAGTGAGGGGGAGAAAGTGGGTTTTGGGAGAGAAAAATTGATTCTGAGGAAAATCCGTCAGTCCGATCGTAATTCCGACTTCGAATCTGTGACCAGCGCAGTGAATACTATGAGTATTAGCTAATGTTTCTTCGATCCAACTGAGGTAATGCTCAAATCCCTAACTTGGCATTGTCATTTAATTCTCTTGGATTCTTGCTTCAATCTGAGTTCTATTTGAGAAACTGTCGCAAGATTAGAGGTCATGACATTGCTAGGACTCTGTCCATGTGTTAGGGCAAATTTTGGAGCATCAAGGAACTGTCTGGGGTGCAAGGCAGCAGCTGGTTAGAGAGGAAGAGAAGTTTGGACAACGATACCGGATAATCCAAGGTGGGGAGAAAGTAACCGACATCGTCGGGGAGGCAAGCATAGAGTCACAGTTATATATATATATATATATATATATATATATATATAGGGTGCCCCAGACCCTACTAGGATATTGAGTAATCAACAATGGCTAAACCCCACTAAAATAATATTTTAATAATGTCTTGGGTTTAGTTATTGTAGATTTGTCAATATTCAGTTTGAAACTCTAGGTTAGAGAACTGATAATGATTGGGGTTGTTTGCTATGTCTGTTACTGTGATGACTGCTATAACATGCTTGGTTGTGATGATTGATGTGATGGCATGATTGATGTGATGGCATGATATTTTATTACTATAATATATTGTTGATGGGAATGACTGATAGTGTGATCTGGTTATATTAAGAGTTGACATCGTGGTAATGCCTTGAGATTATGGCTTTAAGGCCGGGGATGTATTGCTATCCAATCTGAGACTGTGATTTTGAGATTTGGATTGTGAGAGAAGGTTCTGGTGTTAACCTAAGGATGGTTGTTGCATTGCATATTGTCAAGGTGGCGAGCCGTATGACAGGGGGTCATACGAGGTTAGTTGTACTCGAGTGCGAGTACGGATTACGGAAGGGTCGGTCTAGGGAGAGACCTTGGGGATGTACGAACTGGACTCGGGAGGCTCACAGTGACCATTAGGTAGCTCCTAGTGCGTCGTGTACCCCGGTAGAGCCTAGTTGTCCTGACTTTGCCCTGAGTATCCACGTCTAAGGTTGACTATCCGCGGTGACCCAGATACCTCTGATGGAGCTGAGCTCACAAAGAGATGCACTCTTATGGGTCACGGCGAGCGGAAAAGTTACCTAGACAAACTAACTGACATTCCTTAAGCAGAGAGGCTTGATAGGGGAATGTCTTGGGGTTGAGACCCGGATGAGATATATCGGCCGACATGCATAGGAGTGAGACTCCTTAGAGGAATGATCTGAGAATGTGACTCTTGAAGATGATTGTGTTGGTGTGACTGGATGAATGATTGTTTGTTTGTTGAATGATGTATATGTGACTGTTGATCTATGTGTCCCCATCCCCATTTTTATTACTATGTTCTGTTGCTTATCTCCCTTCTTCCTCTATCTTTCTTGTATGTTATCGGTATGGTAGATTAAAAACAATGGCAAGATGGAAACGACAACTTGGAAAGATTACCGGCCACAACGGTATCTACAGAAGATTCCACCACGGGTATAAGTGTGCCGTTAAGGTGAAGGCAAGGGTAGTTATAGACGCCCACATCACTGATGATGTGGATATGTCGGCCTCTACGAGATTGTTCTGTATTTTGATGTATTTTGAGAGGCGGGTCGGGTATCTCTAGGACTTCTTCTGTGTCTCTTTGGTTAGTATGTATATGTTTATACTTTGAGTCTGTATAGATGGTTGTAAGTTGTAATGGTCCCATGGAGGGGACTTGGCGTACTCTGATAGATGTGCTGTATATATTGTATATATGTGTGGATGACGTCGCTTGCATATGTTTAAACTGTTTTAAAATAACTACAATTTTTATTTTACATATATTTTCGAATGTAATAAACGCGTTAACGTTAATTACGCATTAAGGTTTAATTAATTAGGGTTTTCCTAATGGGACATCGGGGTGTCTCAGTTACCGTTTAAGTGATTGCTATCGGATTCTTCATACCAGGTATGGGAGAAGAATAATGTTTATACTTGGCTAGGGAGTAGCGTAAGATGAGGGGTTCCCATAACCCCATTGTATGTTGATAACTGTTATGAACGATTAAATGCTACCTTTGAATATGTTTAAATTGTTGTTGATGCCATGATTTGTTTGGGGTGTATGAATTAATTACTATAATTGATAATTGGTTAATGGTAGGCCTATAGTTTCTAATTACATGTTATATGCCAATGATATGTAAATAGTTGAATCTATTCATGATATGAATATGACTGTAATGTTGATGTTTTTATGTATTGATTTGCTGAATGTTGATTGGCTGAGTTATGTTGTCGATTACACTGAATATGTTAATAAGACCATAAACAGATTTAATTAGGACTCTTAGTTAACATAAGAATTAATGGGTTAATCCCCTAAAGTTTCATAAGACATGAACTGTTAGTGAGAGGTGAGGTTGATGCCAACTGGATTAGTCCAAGGACCCTAGGATCTGATTTGAGAGCGTTAGGGAACCGAGAACTCCAAGAACATAATTGAATTTGTCCAGAACAGTACGGCTGGCCCAGAGCATGGCCGTGCTGAACAGGGAGCACGACCGTGCTCCCAGTTAAATTCTGGAAGGCAGGCCGCGCATTGAGCACGGCCGTGCAGGACAGTGAGCATGACCGTGCTCCACTTAAGTGACAGCATGACCGTGCTGGGGTGAGCATGCCTGTGCTCCTATTTCTAGTCAGAACCCGAGATTAAAAGAATTAAGGGGTGTTTCACCCCAAATGTCCCTGATAATGTGATAAAACACCAATCGAATATTGATGAGTTAGATAACTTAATTAAAGGGTAACTAAGATAATAAAGAATAATAAGTCGGTTAAGCCGATACCCGTTGGGTTACCGCACATTGTTAGACTTTGGTGCTGTTTGGCCAAGGTGCCCTCGATGTTTTTTGGTCGAGGCGTTGATGAGTTGAACCTTGGTGCTTTTTGGCCAAGATGTTGATGTTGATGATGGTGATAAGCCTTGGGTGCTTACTGGCCCAAGCAAAGGAGGTAGTTGCCTTATGTGACATTTGCTCATGCATTCATATGTTGAAGTTGATTAGTGGGGGATGTTCAACATAGGGGAGGTCGTCCAAGTTATGATGATCTGGCCCAAGTCTCGGGTGGTTCACCCAAGGTTTGGTGAACCGTGCGCCCCCGAGGTGGCGTATCCAGTTATGATACGTCGGCTATCCAAGGAGTTCACCCATGGTTTGGTGAACTGCTGGCGTTGGTGCTTTTATGGCCAATGTGGATATGTAACTCCGAAGTTGACTTCCTGAGGTAGTTGGATCCACATGCATAACGGAGTAGCGGAGTAGTATTGCACCGCATAGCATCTATTGACTGTTGACTTGTATTATGTAAATGATGATGTATGATGTTGTTGCTATGCCTGATTTGATGTATGTTCATCTTATTCCCTATTCCCATGTCGTTGTGTTTACATGATTTCTTACTCCCTGTTTTCCTGTTTCTGTTGTTGCATGTATCTCTTTATGCAGAGGACGGTGAGCAGCCAGTGAAGGAGTGACTCTGGGGAGCCGCGACTCTAGTTTGGATGCTTTGTTGTTAGTTGTTAGTTAGTTTTAGATTTCTGTTTGTTTCCATGTTTTATCCGGATTTCGGTTATACCAGCTTTGTATGTGACATCGGGGTTGGGTTTTCTTTATCTGTTTCGTTTGTTATTTTTTTAAAACTATGTTATTTCCGTGTTGTTAGGTTACAATGTGGTATCTTTCTTCCAGTTTTTATTTTATTCAAATAAATGCATGTTTTTATAATTCCTCTTTTAAGTAAATGTTTTATATTAATGTGCGGGGTAGAAGGGTGTCACACTAAGTCTCGTCAAATTCGAAAATGAATTATTAACCTTTAGAATCAAAGAGTTTATGGAAAGGAATTTCTCAATTTTCAAACTTAGAAGCTTTCGGTCAAGTTTTAGAACTTTTGAGTGAAATGTTATTCAAGACCTTGATTTGGTTTTCTCATACCTTAAAATGAGTATTAGAACCTAGATAATCGATGATTTGAGTAAATGAAGCTTATTTTGAAAGTTTAGGGGTTTCGGCCCTAAATAAAGTAAAAAGGGGAAAATCGCATTTCAATAATTTTTTACGGGATTTGAAATACTATTTTGAAAGATTTGGTATCCATATACCTGTTTGTCAATCTTTTTTCCTAATGGTTTGGTTTTAACCAATGAGTGTTGATTTTGAACTAAAAGGATTTTAGTCGTTACGACTAGTATTTCAGGTTAAATGGAAAGCCTAAGTCGAGGATGGCTTAGTGAAAACAAAGATTTAATGATTATGACTCATGGTGGAGTAAGACCATATGTCATAAAGTAAGGACGATTCACTCATCCTTACATCCATAATACTTAATGACAAAGAGTATTTTAAGATTACTTGTTTGACAAGTAGTCTTGTTCGGGAATGGACTTAAAGAGGCATAATTGAGTTGGTGACATGACCAACCCTCATAATATACTAAAGCATTGAAACATGGATAGTCCAACGAGCAGTGATTCCCAACAGGTTGATACTGTCTGCTTTGCCTCTAGGATGGCTTTTGGTTTCCGAGAATGGTTTTTGGTTTCCATAAGGAACCCATAAATTTATCCGGTGGATAAATATGAACGCACACGCCATTAACGGCATTATTGCCTAAACACATAGTTGATACTATGTTCCGTAAGGCCTTTGTGCCTATGAAGTTGAGCCGACATGCATGTGCGCATGAGGATGTGCTAGTGACGATCTTAAATGATCTTGGCGGTGCTCAGGGTAGGAGGGTCACGAATGGCAAGTTGGTGATTCTTCTAGGTCGTGGCGTTCCATGCAATACATTGTCATCAACGACTAGACGCTAGCTGGTCAAGATTATCGAGAGTGTTTCACAATCAATTATAGTACCACTATGTGGCTGTTACTATTGAATGCACAAGATGCCTAATATTGACAGTTGTGAAACATGTGCTCTAATCACTCCTTTCGAATGTTCTCTTAGCTTCGGAGTTAGGGTCAAATCTTCCTTGAGGCTGTGTAGGTATGGTACTATGCAGTTTCAATCAGTTATCTTTATTCTCGGGTCTCTGTGAACTAACAGCGTCCAGTCATGGTTGATGAGATTATGGTCACATTGATTTGTGTACTGTTGACTATATGTGCATGTGTTATCTGTTACTTGTATATACTGGATTGTTTGACTGAGATATATGTTTACATGGATATGAATATATGTTATGTGGTGTCCTGCTATTTTCATATCTGCTATATGCTGTGATGTTTGGGAATCTCACCTCCTCATTTTATATTGCCTATGTCGACTGGCTATGTGCTTTTGTGTTCTTTTGAGAAGACCGAGATGTCAAGGTGTCGCTCGGTTGATTCATCGTAGAAGTTAAGGTTCGAACATGCTGATGAAATGTTGAATTTTCTAGTGGACGTCTTCCAACTTTCAGATGGCTCAAGATGATGGTCTTTGTGTTTTCTGTCATGCCTGACCTTTCTTTTATTGAGACAGGTATGATTGTCATTGGTTTGTAGGCTATGACTTTCTCCTTGGTAAGGGAAATGGCTTAGTCTGAGAGCTACTTTTATAATGGCTCTAGTGATGTCTTTTGTGATGACATCGGTAATGGACTCAAATAGAGTGTCCACTAGATCTCGTCAGTTAGGTTTGTTCTTTTCACGATGTACGAGAGAGGATGGTCTTTTATATTTTGATTTGGCCAGCTTGAGATGTCTGGGAGTCAATGTTACTGTTTATGGAGCTGCGACTCCAAGTATCTTCTATTTTAGGAGCTGCGTCTTCATAGATTTATGTTGGGTCTATGTATTTTTATGTTTTCTGGTTATGAGTCGGGTTGGGTTTTTATGTAAATGACTTTCGAACTTATAATCTTAATTATAACTATGGAATATTTTATTGAACATTCACTTGATTCCAAGTATTTATATTGGTGTCTTGTGAAAAAAGAAAAAAATTACCCCATTTTATTGCAAGGAATTTAATTAAACTACTTTTCGGCCTTAAAATGTCACAGAAAGTGTAGCGCCCGAGAAGGGTGTTACACCTTGCCACCTTAGGGGGTGAGTCATGTGGTGAGTCACCACCATGACCCACCATAGTCATGATTGCTTTTTTTGAAAATATCTAGTTTTTTTTGAGAAATGACATGTAATCTGTAACACCGTTTCGAGTGCCACATTATGCTGATGCATGTAATTATAACAGAAAAATTTAAAACATTTAAAACATATAAAACACATATATATAATATCAGAGTATTATAGAAGCTATGGCTTATACAATAACTGACACTCCATTAGTCGTGGTATAACTACTAAAGACTCAACAACATCTCCGAAAGTCTCTTAATTAAGCAACAGAAGTGTCCTCATCACCTTCTTCGTCTCTATGCTAGCTAAAAGCTCATTTCCGTCTTCAAGTCATGATCCGAACCAACATAAACATAAACAGAGAAACATAGATATATAGGAGGTAAGAAACTCTACAATCATCATAGAATAGGAAATAGCATAAAATATTATATATTAACATGTACATCAACAAACACAACCGTCTCCCAAGTTCGTCGTCGTATCAATCAACCTCAAAAACTCATCAACTAGGATCACAGCTTACTCTAATACATAACTGGTCCTACATGCATGATTGGCCAATTCTACTACAACATAAGTCAGTAGTTGGGCTACTGGCTCCCGAGTTACCAAGAAAATGCAACAGTAATCCTCCAATGCTTCCGCTGAGGAAACACTGCCTTCCCGAATTCCTCCAATGATGAGAAACTCGAGAAGTCCTCCAACAATGAGAAAGCATCCGCGTCGCTCCAACAAGAGTTCTGAGACACCCTGATGTCTCATTAAAGAAAAACCTAACTTAAGAAAAACTTAATCGTAATATTAGCGTTAGACGTATACACAGAAAATCATAAAGGTTAAAATCTTAAAAGTAAAGAACAAAAATAAAACATCACACCACACACACACACACACACACACACACACACACACACACACACACACACACACACAGATATATATATATATATATAAATACAAACATAGTATGCTAATAAATTAAAGAGGGTACCCCATCAGTAGGGTCCCAAAATATACACACTAGCATAAGCTGACAAAAGCAACGGAAGATACAACTTCTCAAAATGACGCACTGGCCATAGACTCTAAACTATACCGCTAGGATCCACCGCTCGTTACCCAACATCTGGATCATTAGAAGTCCTTCAACGCTCCTCAATAGCTGGCTCCTCCGTAGAGTCTTCTCATAACGATCACATAAATAAACATACACAATATAGAGAAAATAGGGGATAAGAAACGTGCTATCATCATAAGCGGAAAAGGTTACATAACATATCAACAATAATAGCACACATACATGCATCACCAAATAAACACATATAGATATAACACTCATCCTCGAAATAAATAATATTCCTCTACCCTTCGCACTCATGCAACTAATCATGTATGCTGATGAGGCCACCACCTAATCCTGTCACACATCCCTCCTCTGATTAGGGATATTAGTCAGTCGACCAAGCGGTGCATATCCAAAGATTTCTGTGCGCCCCTATTCCCTCATCTCTAGTAGGGAATAGTGTATAAGCACGGTGCACCACTATTCCCCCATTCGGAATAGCGCTATAAGCACATAATGGTGCACCCCTATTCTCCATAGACCTCAGCGCATCCAAAAGACCTCAGCGCGTTCTATGGAGAAATAGTGCATAAGCACTCAGAGCAGCTCGTCAAAGACTACAAGAGTATCACAGTAGTCTCCCCTATTTTCGTTAAGAAATTGACCCGTGATATCCGGTATCCGTAATCAGATACACTGACCTCGTGTGTTACACTCACACGGCTGTGATCAACACTACTCATCTATATGTGTCTCACCAACTCGTATTGGTTCATGGCCTAGTGCCTCAACTTTTCATCACCATCTCATATAATATCTCAAGTCTCATCGTATCATCAATCTCATCATAAATATAAAATTTAATTACTTAGGTTGGGCACAACTAAGTCATATATCATACTCTCCCCAAACATGCATCACTTTAAAATATCATATCTCAATGCTTAGGAACCAACCAAGCAAGTCATAGCAGCTAAAGCATATTATTACTCAATACATATTATCAATCATAATCAAAATAAAATAATAAAATAATAATAACAATAATAAAATAATAATAATAAAAAAATAATAATAACATATTCAAACATACATAATAAACTATAATTAACAGGTTAACCCAAACAACACACAGCAAGCAGTTCCAATATAATAAAATCAGACAACCTCAAATATTATAAAATTAACCTAACAACGATAAACTTACAATCTCCATATCATCATTGGTACCACTAAGTAGTCACTAATGTGATATTGACATTGTCAATTATTCGCCCACTAGTAGGGTTTAGGTCGCCCTACGCCATTATTGAAAAATATGTTACTTAGCCAATTCCGAGGATTGGAAGCTTCTTTCCCCCACCTGAGATGTCATAGGCTAGCCTGAGAGCAACGAAACGAGCCCGCTCTCGACTCCTCAAATCTGCCTCGTGAGGTTATCCTACCTCCGGGGCTCCAAAAATTCACCTGAACACATATTCACGAAGTACACGTTACGTGTAGCTCAAATCTGAAAACGGAATTGAAAACCGATAAACGGATTGAGAGATAACTTCAATACTATCACGGACAGCATTTCGGCATAAAACATAGACTTACCTTAGCCTAACCAAGAAAAGAAAGGTGGGATGATGAAGTAGAAGTCGTGATGATCACAACGGTATAATCGGTTTTCCAATAGGACGAACGGATTGATCGGAATCAGCTTTAGAATTTTTATCTCTCTTTCTTTCTCTCCTCTCCCCCTCCCTCTAAATTTGCTGAGTTTTGGCAGTTTTCTAGCCACTTCCACGAAATTCTCCAATTTAATTTTTTTATTGTTTTTTAAATTTCTGGCGCTCAGCTCCCAAGCACCAGCGCTCAGTGCTGGATGCTACACCACCTCATCTCCCCCAATCCCAGCGTGCCACGTGTCCAACCTCTAGCACCCAGTGCTCCAAACCCTATGCTCAGCGCCCCGTGCTGCCAGCAAGTCCCGATTCATACGTTTTATCGCGTTCTGAGCTCGTTTGAAGTCCGATTGACTTGAAATTTGAAACATAGACTCCTCTACACCTAAGGAATAAGACCAAGCCCTCAAAAATACCTAATCTCTTCCAAAAAAATAAATTTCCTATTGTGCATTCTTAAACGTTCTAAACGGTATAATAGAAATTCTAGAACACGTTCTCATTCAATTCAACGCCGGTTAATCTCGTACTTTCCATGCAATGTTCCCAACACCTAAACATGCATATTAGACCTAAAATTAAAGTCTTAAACTTAGTTGTTCAACATATAAATGATGCCTTAAAACACAGATGTTACAAGTTCCGCCAACCTAGTAGCTCTGGATAATTCACCTCAACCTCATGTGGCAATTACTCAGCTGTTGCAACTGTTCACACGGCTCCACCGTAACGACCACTCAAATGGTTGTTGCAGTTATATACACAAGTATGATCCGACCTCGTATGAAAGCCACTCAAACGACTGTTGAAGCTATTCTTACGGCCCTCCTGTGACAACTGTCCAACTATCGTTGTAGTCGTTCACAACTATCAACCTCATGTTTGTAATCGCTCAAACGGCTATTGCGGCTACCCACGAAGTTGATCAGCAACATGTATGATATGTACATGCATCCATCACCATGTGATTGCACACCACCTTTCCATCTAACACCTTAATATTACCACAAAATCATTTTTTTCCTACTTAGCTCTCAACTTGATTTTATGACAAACATCTCCAAATTTAACAATGATTAGATTCATCACAGCATCAACAATTCAACAACATATAATTAACATCTTACCATAATATCAGTAGAAAAGTAGAACATGCATGTTAATGAACATCTACACATCACATAATCAAATAAGCATGTTATCAACCAACTATCAACGGGTTTGAGAATTCTCACACATGTTAATGATCATATTCTATGCCTATTTTCCTCGATAATTGAGGTTTCTTCCCCCTCACCTTGTGTACACTTGTACCGGTGTTTCGAACCTCGTGAAACAAGCTGCTCTCTCCCTCTAGGTTACTGCCATACGTCCCAATAGGCTCCTCGGTGCTCCAAAATTTGCCCTAACACATGGACCGAGTCCCAACAATGTCATAAATCTTAACCTTGTAACAGTTTTCCAAACAGAGCTAGAATCGAAGCAATAATTGAGAAAGAAAGAAACGACAATGTCAACATGTCGACGCGTTAGGGATTCAAGCATTACCTTAATTGTATCGAAGAATCAATAGTCGATACTTATAGTACTCGTTGTCCTGATCACAAAATCGAAGTCGAAATCGCGATTGGATGGGCGGATCTTCCTCGGCCTCACTTTCTCTCTCTAATCTCTCTCTATTCTCTCCCTCATGAGCTCTTTGTCTCTGCTTCAAAATCTTAAGTTTTTCTCCCAGCTTTCACGTTTTAAAAGAACAAGGGGGTTTTAGCCAGCTGTGAACGCTCGAGCGTCCAACTACCCACGCTCAGGCGTTCCAACGCTCAAGCACTGGGTTTTCCACGCATGAGAGTGGCCTCTTAAACTGCCACGTCTTCGCCACGCGTCAAAATTCGAAACAGGTGTCAACTGCTCCTGGTGCTCAAGTGCCAGATTTTCAACATTTGAGCGTTCTCTCCACGCTTGAGCGTGGATTCTCCAACTTTTGAGCATAGCACTACTGACAGCATTCGTCGTAAGCTCAAATTTGAAACATAAGCTCTTATATACCTAAGGAACAATCTCAAGCCCTCAAAATGCCTAATCTCTTTCTAAAACATAATTGGTTTATCATACACTTTCTGGCATTCTTAAGTGATACTTGAAAACACTAGGATACTTTTACGTTCGATTTCACACCGGTCGGTTGCGTACTTTCCATGCAAAGGTTCCTACACCTTAACCAACCTATCACATGCCTAATCCAATTCTTAAACATGTTCCTCTTACGTAAAAAAAAAAAAATCATAAAAGCATGGATGTTACATAATCCTTAGCCTTTCATTACATTTCCAAATTTGTCCCAACAATTTGTGACCCTTTTGTCCTCCAAAACTTGACCCCTTCCTCTTCAAGTCACCTATCCAATTCATTTTTTTCGTCTTCACTAATACACCAAGTTTTTACTCTCCAAAAACTCCAAGTACTCCTTAGTTGATCTTGAAAATGTCATCCATTCTCCTTCACTTCCTTCAACATCTAGAGGTATCAACTCATGATCTATGATCATAACTTTTTTCCTCTTCATCATTTCATCTCATCACAAGTTGGTCATATTATATTTTCTTTGATTTCTTAATTTATATTCTAGAAAATCACAGAAGTTAAGCTAATGAGTTATGATAATTTTTCCTAACTATCTATGACTCTAGGATCATGTATCCAAGAGCTTGAAAAAAAAAATGAAAAACCCTAGCCCTATTTTGATGTCTTGGCTGAAACCCTCCTAAATGGGTCAAGTCATTTTTTTTTTCATTCTTTAACTTGTGTTGTAGTTTGATTATGAGTTGATTGTTAGTTGTTTGAAATATCTTGTGTGGAGGAAGGAAAACAAAGACCAAAGGATTAAGATCAAAGAAAGAATCAAGTACTTCAAAGGTAAGGGAGGAAAACAAAGATCAAAGGATTAATATCTTGTGTGGAGGAAGGAAAACAAAGATCAAAGGATTAATATCTTGTGTGTAGATTACTGGTAATTGTTATGTGATGTCTGATTTAATTGATTTCAGAATCTTACGGTTGTTAAATTTTATCTATGAAAGCATGTTCTAAATATTGTAAATATGTATGTGTTGATGAAACTGTTAACTTTCTGTATTGGTTGAGAGCATGACAATGATCATAGCTTGATAATGAGGATTAAGATACTAAAAATCTTAAGCAGAAAATTTAAGGGGGGTGTATTGGATTGGGATTTTAAAAGATTGTTTTGACCTAAAAAAGTCCTGCGGATTTTAAAAGACTATGTAGGAATGTAATGACTTATAAGATTTTAAAAGACTTTTTTTATAAAGATTTTTATAATCAAGATTCTCATGTGTGGATTTTAAAAGATTTATATCATGAGACTTTATAAGATTGTAATGGATTCAATGGATTTATAAGATTTGAAAGGATAACATGAATATTTAGCAAACATTCAAAGTTACAAGAGCCAATAAGTAACAAAGAAATGAATAATATAATAATAATAATAAAAAGTAAAACCCAAAACAATTTTTCTAATCTTTTAACTAATAGTCAAATTGATGTAGCTTCATGTCCTTCTAAGTTGCATTTATCCACATATCTAAAGTCATGCTAACCCTCCAAGCATTAGCATCTTCTCGTTCCTGCTCTTGGGTTTGAACAATAGGTTCAAAATTATTGTCTACATTAACGGGTGATATTGAAGATGAAGATCCGTCTATTGTTATATTAGAAGTTCATCAGAACGACATGATCTTTACAAATGAAGTTATGTAGTGTTACACATGCTAACACAAGCTAAAGGAAGTTATGTGGTGCTACACACGCTAACACAAGCTCTGCTTGTGTCTTAAATAGAAATGGAGGTGCTGACTAAGACCCAACTATCATTTCCATTTTGAGGATCATTACCATTACCTGCAAAATCTTGTAGCTTCTGACTTTAATTTTAAAAATGATTTTAATGAAAAACTTAAATAAAAATAATCAAACTCATTACATATGATTTTTTCAATTAATAAAAGTGTTTTTTTTTTTTATCAAATAATTTGTAACAAACACACTCTAAAGTTATTTGGTAACTTATGTTAGGTTGAACGACAATCGTGGGGAGAAATGTGGGAGAGAGGGGAGAAAGGAGAGAGATGGAGGGAGGGAGGGAGGAGAGAGATGGAGGGAAGGAGGAGGGAGGAGGGAGGAGGGAGAGGGATGGAGGGATGGAGGGATGGAGGGAGGGAGGGGAGAGAGATGAAGGCATAAGGTGAAGAGAAATAAGAATGAAGAATCCTGAGAAATCTCATGGGTTGAGGTGAGACTTTTTGTTACTAAAAAATCACTAAAAAGTCACACAAAATCCCACAAAATCTGCTTTAGAAAACAATCCATCGAAATTAGGAAGTTTTTGAATACCACAAGACTTTTTATTACTTGTAAAAAGTCATGATTGAATACCTCTGGATTTGAATTCTTTCTTTAAAAAATCCTGATAGTCATGATTGAATACCACCAGACTTATTTATATTACTTAAAAGTCTTGATTGAATACCACAAGACTTTTTTATTATAAAAAAGTCCATTAAAATCTTTTGAAATCCCAATCCAATACACCCCACTAAGATTTTGATTTTCATAAGTGGAAGAAACTTTTAAAAATAAAAAAAATGTGACTTAATTATATTTTTGTTAAAAGTTACGTTTTTGAGAAATCACTGATAAATTCTAAAATAACGCTTAAGAAATGAGTGTTAGTGAAGGACGAACCGTGACGAATTGAATTTATATTAATTACCCGAAAACATTTCAAAAAGAATAAAATAAAGAAGAAAAATCATAAAAATGTTTCAAATGTAGTCAAAGAAAAGTCTTTTGAAAGAAAAGCTTTTGGGTTACTAAAAAATTTATTCTAAATGGAAATATTTAGAAATGCCTTATGACGAAATTCTTGATAATATTTTATTTGTTCTAGTCAAAATGTTTTAGAAATGATTTTTAATGATTTGATGTTTTCCGAAATTAATTTTAAAGGGAAAGGATTTCTGCAAAATGTTGTTTAAAAGAGCGAAAATGTTTTCCGACAAACATTGTTAAACTTTTGTATTTGGTTTTGAGTTAGTTTTCACAGAACGAAAAACTGTGTTGAAAATTATGAAAGTTATGAGGACCTAGCAACCGAGACGTCGGACGTGAGTTCTTGTGAGTTAGTATTTGACCACGGATTAAAAATCCCACGTTGGCGACTTGACTTTATGTCAAAAATAGACGAACCTAGTGACCGGTGAATCGACCTAGAATTTTGTAAATGAGCACTCGGACTATGTGTCCTATGTTAACTATGAATGGGCTTGATGCCTGTATAAAATTAGTCATGAGCTTTAATCATCGACAAGAAAGAACGAACGAAAAAAAAAGGGAACCAACTGTTTTACATGCATGAACCGGCAGACGTACCACCACGTTAACAAGCTACAATCCATCAGTAGATTGATTAATTGGATAGTTACGGGCCAAGGAATCGAGTCTCTAGGGACATCCGGGTTGGAACTCCACGGAAGGCCGAGGCTTTGCAACCTCGAGTTGTAGAAATCGACTCCCATACATGGATGTACTCAATAGGCAACTAGGTTGGAAGTGATACCCTTGAACAATTGGGGGATCGGACCTAAATTGAGAGTTTGACCTCATGTGAAACAATTGTGTTATGGGGATTATTGCGGCCTATCCTGCTCGATGAAGGGAAGTTAGGATCTCCGGAGAATGCGATAGAGATAGTGGATTTTTTGAAGTGTCATGCATTTTTATAAACCTACGATGGTTGTCGGGTATGAATTCCTTATTTAAATATCATTGATATTATGACTATGAAACATGTTGTTTATATGTCGCTATTGTCATATATTGTTGTTTTGTGTGTCGCGTATGTGGCTACTGTGATAAGCTTATATGTCGGTATCTCACCCTTGCAATATGTCTGTTTGTGGTTTTGGTTGTTGTATTTTAGTATATGAGCACAGATGTATCCGAGGGGTCCCATGCAGCACTTCAGGACTCTGGCATTGATTTTTGACAGCGCCGATGAGGCAGGTGCGTGGACGGTTCACCCAGGATGCCGTACCACCACGTACACGGGACTGATGTATCATGAGCCTCCACTACCTCAACCGTTCCATGGAGCTATAACTCGTTCACCTGCACTAGAGGTTCCCCTACCTGTTCCTTTGATTCTCTACCTAGCAGATGATGGTGTCGTGGAGGAGTATCCTCTTGAGGAGGATGATCCTGTGCCAAAGTATGCAGTACTGGATGAGGAGGCAGACCCTGCCATTGTTGAGGCAGTAGAGGCGGCTTCACCAGAGGCCTCCGCTAGGGCGGGTGACTATGGGGGTCTCCCCAATGGTTACCACTAGAGTGACCAGCTTAGGGTCTTCTTGGGTCCTCTATTTTTGAGGTAGTTGTATCTGTTGATGGTCTGTATATCTGGCTTCGGAGAGCCACCTTTTTGAGTAGCAGTGTTATATTTTCAGCTTAGAGATGCATAGTTATGTAGTTTCGGTGTATGTATATATTCTCTGAATACTACAACTTGTACACTATAATGACTTGTAATGTGTATTATTACTATAAAGTATGAATGTATGTATATTACGTTGTTCTACTTTATGGTTTACAGGTTAATGTTTGGTGATATCGCAAAAGAAAATTTTTACACACGTTTTTCGAACATAGTTAATACGTAATCTATTTTTCGAAAGCAACTAGTATGTTAATTGATTGTTTTCTGCATCGAGTTAACCATGTAGCACCAAGGGGGTGTTACATACATCGGCCCAGTTAGCTTGTACATACGTCTTGGGGGAGGTCCCTACTTTACTATCACAGGCCCGTACTGCTTCGCCTAGCGTTTGCCGTTCGTAGAGATATGGTATCCACCCTGTTAGAGGGATTTTACCGATTACATGTGGAACATGGTGGCTCGATTAGAGGCTAGGAGCCATGTAGGCACGGTTCATAGAGGCAGGAGGAGAATGAGCGTTCAGACCATGTATCACTTTCGTCGCCATAGGGTGGTGATGAGCAGCGATGAGTCCATCTAGGAGCCGAGAGCCAGAGATGCCAAAGTCTACCGGAGGAGGTTCAGCGTGGGAGAAGGTAGTTCTAGACGCCTACATCATTGATGGTGTGGATTTTCCGGTTGTGTCTGCTAGGGTGTGCCTTTGTGAGCCTACTTTCAGATTTTTTTATGTACTTTATTTGAGAGGCTGCCTGGGTAGGTTTAGGACCTCTGCTTTTGTATCCTTTCTGTGAACAATATCTATGTATCTTTTTATTTTCATCGTATGTATAGTTTTTACTAGGCCTATGGTCCTTCTATTGGGACTTATCATACTCAGGTAACGGATGTGTGTGTGTAATGTGACACCCTTAACCCCAACATACGTTTATGTTGGGGTTTTCATGAGATAATCCTCTTTTAAAATCATATCTCAAGGTGGAAGAAAACCATCCCCATGGATCACACATGACAAACATGAATCACGTACATCATTAATGTTTACCTCTTGAAGCATGTTAAACTTTTCGTTCACCAGTGCCACGAAGGAGCAGCACCTCTACTCAATCCACGAGAGAAAATGGGCATCGGAGTTATGCGTCTTATGACAGCTAGCGGCTACGGGGAGGCATGGTTAGCAAGTCTCAGTTAGAGGATAGCACTGGCCTATTTATAAGCTGACAACTCCCTTTGACCTAACTACTTACCCTATTTGGCTACCCTATAGGCTCTCACTAAGTTGGCAATAATATTAAATATTATAATAATATCAAATATTAATTATAATATTAAATATTATAAATAATGAGTGGCATCCAACAATGCATCATTACTACCTAATTAATAAGAGTATCGGTGATCCGATTTTAGCCTTACCACGACCAAAATTTACCCTGCAGTAAATGTCCCTTTGTCCATATGTCTTAATTGAACATAAGGCATAAGATTGTCATCCTTGTTATGTTCAATTGTTTGTTCCTCGGTCCCCGATTAGACGTGTAATCACAAATAGGCCCAATATCATATATTGGCCCACTTCCGCGTGGCCACACATATTTCTGATCTCACTATATCGATGGGCCCAAGACTGTCTACATCACTCACACTCCTCTACATGATTTATTGCAGGCCCAACAACTACCTTTATGATCACCCTGTTACGCGTGAGTCGATAGCAGTAAAGTCTAGAACTCCTCATGTAGGAATCGAATCGTAGTGACTTCAAGTCGAAGGACTACTTCACTATGGTCGCCATGAGAATACTTATGACACTTACATAACTATTATGAAGTATTCTTATAGTCGGTCATCTGGTATAAATATTACTCCTGATATTTATACATGTGTGCCGACTTGATATCGCACATCCATGACTTGTGAGATATGGTCATCAGTCTACCGACACAAAAGTTTCTATGTATTATTGTCGTCCTAATTAACAATAATACTCGACTATGTTTATTTTAAGAATAACGTTCTATTATTCAATGAGGTCTCGATTAAGTCATGTACTTAATATCTTATTGAATGAACTGCCTATTCTAAGGACTTTATTATGCTATAAACTAATAACATAATAAATGAATGCCTTATTCATATATCAAATATATGATTGAATTCATAATACAAATGATGATCTATTCAAAATAGATTGGCTACTAGGGCTTACACTGTAACAGCCTGTTTTTAATTACGCTGTTTTAACAGTAAAAATATATTTTTTTATATTTTTATTTGAGACTTAGGAAACGATTTTGGAGAAAACAAAATCATATCTAGAACTTAATCTATGGTAAGAAGCTCTGGTTAAAATTTGGGTTTAAAACTCAGACGGAAACCGATTTGCGTTTTTAACTGACAGTATAAGTTTACACTGACATAAAAACCTAATTTGACCCAAAAACTGAAATTTGTAGATTTTTTATATTTTTTCCGTGAGGAAGTCTACTTTCCAAATTTCTGATCAGAAATAAAAAATTATGTGTATTCGGACGAATTTTGGCGAAAGTTCGAACGAAAAATAGTTGATGTTTTCATTGATAGTAAGATTTTAATGATCAGAAAACCTAATTTTGACTCTTGAACGAATCAAAGTAGATTTTTATCATGTTTCCGACGAGATAGGGTATTTTGAAATTTTTGTAAAAAAATAACATATTAGACGATTCTCGAGCGTTTTGGTCATTAATCGAGTAATCGAAGGAGCCGGGAACAGATAAAATATCTAGATATTTAGTAAAATAAATATCCAGATATTTATTTGAAAATATCTAGATATTTAGATTAACTTAACCATGTAACCTAAACCTAACCTAGTTAGAGCCAATCTCCTATCTATAAATACCCTTCTCCCCCCACTACCAAAACTGCAGTCGCCCTCCCCTCTCTTCCTTCATTTTCTTCACTTCATCTCCTTGCTTGTTCTTCACACTTAAACACATAAACTCCATTTTAACTTTCCAAAGCTTCAAGTGTTCTTGTAACAAGCTAGCTAGGATCATCATCCTCCTTCATGTCCTTCCAACTAGTGAGGTAACATGATCATATCCTTCCTTTCTAAGATCTTGTTCTTCATTTTCATGGTCTTATTTTCTTAGATCTAGAACTTTAAAGAATTCTAGTAGATTATAGGAAAGTCATAAAAATGTGAAACCAATTACTATGATCTAGTTATGATCACTACTTTCATTATCCAAGAACATGTAATAAAAAACATTTTCCATCTTCCATCCCTAAAAACTATTCTAGGCCGAAACCCTAACCTTGGAGGTTAGAGGATTTTGTTTCATATTTTCAACTTCTAACAATTTATCCTAGTTATCCAAGACCTAAGCACCTAGAATCCAAAAGATTAGAATGAGAACATAACCCTAACCCTCATTTGAAATACTTGGCCGAACCTAACTAAAAGTGGTTAATGGAGGGTTTGTTGATTAACTTGTTGTGTTGTCTGGATGAAGGTGAATTTGATAACGCACGGCGTAATAAAGAGGAACAGTGAATTCAAAATTTTGGTGATAACTTAGGTGGGGGAAAGAATCAACCTATCGTCGGAATCGATAAGTAGTAGATTATATGATAATTGTGTAGGGCAACCTAAACCCTACTAGTAGTCGAGTAATCGACAAGATCAAAATCACATTGGAAACCTTTTCTGTAAAACCAATGGTGATTCGGGGATTGTAGGCTTATCGATGTTAGGATGATTTTATCATATCTGAGGTTGATTGAATTTATTATTGTTATTGAATTTACTATGATATTTTGTGGTATTTGAATATTTTATGATGTTATGTTATGCATGATCTGGCTGGTTGTTAATATTGTGCTTAGTAGATTTTAAGCAAAGATATATATGTTGTTCGAGAGATAGTTGTTTGTTTTGGGTGTGAGAATAATGGTGACTTAGAGGTGCCTAACCTAGATGATGTATTTTAATGAGGTGTGGTGACCTAGAATATGTGTTGAGTTCTAGTGGAAGGTTAAGGCACTAGGATGTTGTCAAAATGGGTTGGTGAGATTCACGTGTATTGGTAATATAATACACAAGGTCGGTGTTGTTGTTCACAACCGTGTATTGGTAATATAATATGTGACACCCTTCTACCCCGCATGTTATAAGGCATTAAACATAAAACAATTAAAAAGAAAAACATGCATTTAACTGAATTAAATAAAACAGTTGTCCATGGGTAGAAAAGTCCCACATGAACTCATTTACAACGCGGAAAATAAAAATAAGTTTAATCAAATAAAAACGTCATCAAATAAATAACCCAACCCCGATGTCACAATTCAGAGCTGGTATAACCGTTCCGGAAATAAATCCTCGGAATACAACTGGAAACAAACTATCTAAACTTAAAACAACCCTACTATGAGTGGCGGCTCCTCAGAGTCACTCCTCTCCCGGCTGCCCATCATCCTCTGCAAATGCCAATCAGGCCAAACACAAACAATACAGGGAGTAAGATTCATGTAATCAAACGAGGAATGGGGTTTAAAAACCCCTTAAGTCCTTTAATTGCATTACTGTCCAGGGGGGTCAGCACGGTCGTGCTTAGACCCTAGCACGGCCGTGAGGGCGTGCTGCCCTTTTAAGTGAAGCACGGTCGTGCTTCACACTCAGCACGGTCGTGCTCATCAGCATGGTCGTGCTGTTTGACCCGCACGGCCGTGCTAAACAGCGCGGCGATTTTCCAGAATTTAAATGGGAGCACGGTCGTGCTCCCTGTTCAGCACGGTCGTGCTCAATGCACGACTGCACTGTTCTGGGCAGGGACAGAAGCCAAATTCTAACCAAACTATTTAGGGATTAAACCCCTAAACTTACGCATTTATTAAACCTAATTATTCAGTTCAACAGTTTCATCAACATACAATCATCACAGCTACAACGTCAACCAACCAACATCATATTAATAACAATAATCAACATAACATCATACTCATTAAACAACCAACGTGAACATACAATACATATAACATCACAACCAACCCAATTATAGCATGTTATTGACAGAAACAGTAATCAATACATAAAGATACAGCATATAACGACGCCGGGGCCATGGGGACCCCGTTACCTTACACTACCCACTGCCTAATGAATACAATCCCACTTCTCCCCATACCTGGATTGAAGGTCGCTCCAACGTTAGCTCCTAAGGCAAACGGTCACGGTTCCCCAAAGCGGCTTAACTCAACATAACCTTAGTCAAACCGAAGCACAGATATTAGTTTCCTATTCAAACCATTATGAAAAGGAAAGCACCAAGGAAGGGAACATTACCTCTAGACCAACAGGACTCACAAGAGGCTCCCAAAGGCTTCCAAAACTCTAGAAACGGGTTGAGTTTAGTGAGAGTAGGGAAAGGGATCGCTCTGGCCGAACTGGTGACGACTGCCAACAAAAGTAGGGGTTTTCACATTAACCCTCGGGTTCTGCACCCACTTATAAAACTCGGACTTGAGCACGGTCATGCTTAGCATTGAGCACGGTCGTGCTCCACTTAGCGTCAGCGAGACGCGGTCCACGCATTGAGCACGGGCGTGCTCACTATTGAGTACGGTCGTGCTCAACTTAAAATCAGAGACACACTTCTGACTTTAAGCACGGGCTTGCTGGCTGCTGAGCACGAGCATGCTCATGTACCAGAAAGGGATTTTTAAGCTAAAATCCCACTTAGCCCTTAACCAACATTTTAAAGTAATAAAACTAGCTTAATAAAACATTTTATGAGAAATAGGGTGTTACAATTCCACCCCCCTTATAAAAATTTCGTCCTCAAAATTTCTACGTACCTCAAACGAAAAGATGCGGATACGTCTTCATCATCTGACTCTCGAGCTCCCAGGTAGCGCTTTCCTCGGTTGCCCCGCTCCAAACTACTTTAACCAAGGGAATCTCTTTGCCTCTTAGCTGCTTCACCCTCCTATCTTCGACTCGAAGGGGTAACACCTCAAATGTCAAGTTCTCTTTTAACTGTATTGTATCGGGAACTATCACGTGACTAGGGTCATGAATGTACTTCCTGAGTTGAGACACATGAAAAACATTGTGGAGGTTTGACAAGAACGGTGGCAAGGCTATTTGATAGGCGACTTCGCTGACTCTTTTAAGGATTTGGCAAGGACCAATGAACCTCGGAGTAAGTTTCCTCGCCTTCATCACTCTACCAACCCCAGTCGTCGGGGTAACTCTCAAGAATACATGATCACCTTCCTGGAATTCGAGCGCCTTCCTCCTTTTATCATGGTAGCTCTTCTGCCTACTCTGTGCAACTCTCATCTTTTTCCTGAACTAACCTGATCTTTTCTGTTGTTTCCTGGACTATCTCTGGCCCTAGCACCACACTATCACTAGGTTCACTCCAACACAAAGGTGTCCTACATCTCCTCCCATACAGAGCTTCATAAGGTGCCATCCCAATGCTGGAATGGAAACTGTTGTTGTAGGTGAACTCTATTAGGGGCAAAAATTATCCCAACTTCCTGACTGTTCTAACACACAAGCCCTCAACAAGTCCTCTAAGGACTGGATGGTCCGCTCAGACTGCCCATTAGTCTGTGGGTGGTAAGCTGAACTAAGCCTAAGCTTTGTCCCTAAAGCCTCTTACAAACTATTCCAAAACCTAGAGGTAAACCTCGGGTCTCTATCTGAAACTATGCTAGAGGGTACACCATGAAGCCTAACTATTTCCTTGATGTACAGCTTAGCTAACTTCTCCAATGGATACTCCATGTTCATCGGAATAAAATGGGCAGACTTAGTCAATCTATCCACAACAACCCATATAGCCTCAAAACCAGCTGGAGTCCTAGGGAGTCCAGACACAAAATCCATGGAGATACTATCCCATTTCCATTCCGGGATATTCAAGGGTTGCAACTTACCCGAAGGCCTCTGATGCTCGATCTTAGCCTTCTGACAAACTAGGCACGCATACACAAACTCTGCTACATCCTTTTTCATCCTAGGCCACCAAAACATCCTCTTAAGGTCCTGATAGATCTTAGTGGCACCTGGGTGCACACTCAATCCACTCCTATGACCTTCTTCTAGGATCAACCTCCTAAGCTCGGGAACATTTGGCACACAAACTCTATCCTTAAACCTCAAGGTGCCATCACTGCCATCCTTAAAACTTAGGTCTCTACCCTGAGCGAGCAAATCTTGCTGGTCTACGAGAAACTTGTCTAACCTCTGACCCTCTCTAATCTGATCCATCAAACTGTTGGTAACCTTCAAGGTTCCAAGCCTAATACTATTAGGGGTAAACTCATAAGCTAGACTAAGGTCTCTAAATTCCTCAATCAAATCCATCTCCCTAACCATCAAAGCGGAGACATGCAGAGTTTTCCTACTCAAGGCATCGGCCACCACATTGGCCTTTCCTGGGTGGTAGGTCATCTCGAAGTCATAATCCTTTAAAAACTCCATCCACCTACGCTGCCTCATATTCAGTTCTTTTTTATCAAAGAGATACTTCAGACTCTTATGATCACTAAAAACCTCAAACTTCGCTCCGTACAGGTAATGCCTCCAAATCTTTAAGGCAAATACCATAGCTCCTAGCTCTAGGTCATGGGTAGGGTAGTTCTTCTCATGGGTTTTCAACTGCCTAGAAGCGTAAGCGACTACCTTACCATTCTGCATCAGCACACCACCTAAACCCTTGCTTAGAAGCATCACAGTAAACTACGAAGGGTTCACTAGGATCTGGCAAAACTAACACTGGTGCTGATGTCAACCTATTCTTAAGGGTTTGGAAACTCTCTTCACACTTAGAGTCCCACACAAACAACTGTCCCTTCTTGGTGAGACGGGTTAAGGGCAACGCTATCTTAGAGAAACCTTCTATGAACCGCCTATAGTACCCGGCTAACTCCAAGAAACTCCTAATCTCGGTCACAGACTTTGGCGCTTCCCACTGGAGCACCATTTCTACTTTAGTTGGGTCCACTGCTATGCCACCCTTAGAGATGACATGTCCTAAGAAGCTCACTTCCTCTAACCAGAAGTCACACTTAGACAACTTAGCATACAACTGCTTTTCCTTAAGGGTCTGTAAGACAACCCTCAGGTGTTCCTCGTGTTCCTCCTTACTCTGGGAGTACACTAAGATGTCATCTATGAACACCACCACAAACTTATCCAAGTAAGGGTGAAAGGTCTTGCTCATGTAGTCCATGAAAACCGCAGGAGCATTGGTCACACCAAAGGGCATAACCAAGTACTCATAGTGACCATATCACGTCCTAAACGCTGTCTTCGGAATGTCCACAGACTTAACCCGAATCTGATGGTACCCTGACCTCAAATCTATCTTTGAAAAGACGCAAGCGCCCATCAACTGGTCCATAAGATCATCAATCCTAGGGAGGGGATACCGATTCTTTATGGTCACCTTGTTGAGTTGCCGAAAGTCGACACACAACCTCATACTACCATCCTTCTTCTTCACCCTACAACACAGGTGCTCCCCACGGAGACACACTCGGCCTAATGAACTGCTTCTTCATCACGTCCTCCAACTGTTCCTTCAACTTAGCTAGCTCTAGAGGAGACATTCTATACGGTGCTATGGAGATTGGCCCGGTGCCAGGCACTAAGTCTATGGTAAACTCAACATCTCTCTCTGGGGGTAAGTTATAAACATCCCCCGGAAACACTTCAGGAAATTCCCGCACAACAGGCAAGCTGGCGACATCAGGAGGGCTGCTCTCTACTTCCAGGGAAGCTAACATCATGTATACTTGGGCTTCGTCTTTCATCGAAGCTTGAACTTGGTTGGCAGAGAGAAGGTCCGGATTCTTAAACTCCTTTGGATTTCCAAAAATCAAGGTTTTGTCAAAACAGTTGAGGAGGACATGGTTGGAAGATAACCAGTCCATACCCAAAATAATATCCAGGTCTTTCAACGGCAAGCATACAAGATCAGCAATGAATGTTCTATCCTTTATAACTATATGACAGTTCTTGCATGCATAAGAAGTAGTAACAGGTTTATTTATAGGTGTAGAAACCAACAAATCATACTCAAGGAAAACAACAGGCAACTCAAGACTCTTGACCCTATCATGCGATATAAATGAGTGAGTAGCACCCGAATCATACAACACAGTTAATTGAGTTCCATCAATAAGACATGTACCTTGAATCAAGTCATTAGACTCGGAGGCTTCAGCTCCACTAAGAGTAAAGACTCTTCCAGTGGTCTTCAGTCGGTTGGCCTGGGACTTCTGATTCTTGCTGGCGCTGGGAGGCTCGGCCTTGGCTCCTTCACACTCTCAGCTGATGTGTCCTGGCTTGCCGCATCTGAAGCAGATAACTTGCGTCTCCTTGCACTGAGACGAGTAGTGATCTGTAGCACCACACTTGCCACACCTCATAGGCCTAGAGACGTTAGAGAACCCGCCTCTAAACCCATCCTGTTGAAACTGTGGCTTCTTACCACTCTGCTTGAAATCTCTGCCGGTCGGAGCATACCTCTGCTTACCCTTGTCCCTCTGATCAGTCCTCTTGCCACTCTGGCTATCTGACCCTCTGGAACTAGCAACTCTGAACTGGCTGGCATCCTCATAGATCCTGCACTTGTTGACCAGAATAGGGAAGACTCTGATCTCTTGGTAGCTGATGGCCTGCTTGATCTCAGGTCGGAGTCCAGCCTCAAACTTCACACACTTCGAACGGTCATCCATCTCATGCTGGTAGGGAGTGTAGTACCTGGCCAGCTCCTAAAACTTAGCCGCATAGTCACAGACTGACAGCGACCCTTGCCTCAAAGACAAGAATTCCATCTCCTTCTTGTCCCTGATATCCGCTGGAAAGTACTTCTCCAAGAATCTCTGCCTGAACACAGCCCATGTAACCGCTGTGCCCTCAGCCTGCATCCTCTGCCTGCAGTTATCCCACCAGTGCTCTGCCTCCTCGGTCAGCATGAAGGTAGCAAAGATAAGCTTCTGCTGATCGTTGCAATCCATGGCTTGGAAGATCTTCTCTGTCTCCCTCAGCCACAACAAAGCTCCTTCCGGATTGTATGCGCCCTTGAATGATGGAGGGTTGTTCCTCTGAAACTTATCCAGTCCCTGGAACTCAGCTGGCCCACCATTGTTAGGGTTAACCTGGCCAATAGCATTGGCTAGGAATGCCAATGCGTCAGCAATTGCCTGATCGTTGCCTCCTCTACCGGCTATTAGTTCCTGTACAAGCCCAACACAACTCTTAATACAGAAACTTAAGCGAGTAAAAGCTACAGGCAACTAACTTAAAACATCATTATCCATACAAGTATAGATAATTCACACAAGAGTCACACAACAGACTCACAATAGACTCATACCACGTCCGAACAAGGTCGAACTACTCTGATACCACTAAATGTGACACCCTTCTACCCCGCATGTTATAAGGCATTAAACATAAAACAATTAAAAAGAAAAACATGCATTTAACTGAATTAAATAAAACAGTTGTCCATTGGTAGAAAAGTCCCACATGAACTCGTTTACAACGCGGAAAACAAAATAAGTTTAATCAAATAAAAACGTCATCAAATAAATAACCCAACCCCGATGTCACAATTCAGAGCTGGTATAACCGTTCCGGAAATAAATCCTCGGAATACAACTAGAAACAAACTATCTAAACTTAAAACAACCCTACTATGAGTGGCGGCTCCTCAGAGTCACTCCTCTCCGGGCTGCTCATCATCCTCTGCAAATGCCAATCAGGCCAAACACAAACAATACAGGGAGTAAGATTCATGTAATCAAATAAACGGCAGGGGAATAGTATGCAAGGTAAACATACACATAAGCATACATCAACATCCAACAGCATCATAACAACCAAGTATGCTATGCTATGCAATGCATCAACTACTCCGCTACTCCAACTATGCATGTGGATCCAAACTACCTCAGGATGAACGACTTTGGAGTTACATATCCGTATTGGCCATAAAAGCACCAACACCGGCAGTTCACCAAACCTTGGATGAACCCCATGGATAGCCAACGCATCAAACCGTGGATGCCTCATCACGGGGGGCCTCGGTCACCAAACCTTGGGTGACCTACCGTGGATGGCCAGATCACCGTACTCTCGGGCGATCTCCCCTTTGTCGAACCTCCCCCATCAACTACTCCAATGCTTTATGCAAATGGCACAACAACAAACAATCTCAACCACCTCCTTGCTTGGGCCATGAAGCTCCCAAGACTTTCAACATCAAACTCAACGTAACCTTAGACCCAAACCGTGGGGTCAAGGCTTCCTTGGCCAATAAGCACCAAGGTTCAACTCAACGTGCTTGGGTCAATAAGCACCCAAGACTTAACTTAGCAACATGCGGTAACCCAACGGATACCGACTTAACACCTTGTTATCTTAATTATCTTATATAATTAATAACCAGGTTGCCTAATCTTTATCTTTGATTATTTATCTCAACTTATCATCATCGGGGAATAGGGTTTAAAAACCCCTTAAGTCCTTTAATTGCATTACTGTCCAGGGGGGTCAGCAAGGTCGTGCTTAGACCCTAGCACGGTCGTGATTGGACACGTGAGGGCGTGCTGCCCTTTTAAGTGAAGCACGGTCGTGCTTCACACTCAGCATGGTCGTGCTCATTAGCATGGTCGTGCTGTTTGACCCGCACGGCCGTGCTAAACAGCGCGGCCATTTTCCAGAATTTAAATGAGAGCACGGTCGTGCTCCCTGTTCAGCATGGTCGTGCTCAATGCACGACTGCACTGTTCTGGGCAGGGACAGAAGCCAAATTCTAACCAAACTATTTAGGGATTAAACCCCTAAACTTACACGTTTATTAAACCTAATTATTCAGTTCAACAGTTTCATCAACATACAATCATCACAACCACAACGTCAACCAACCAACATCATATTAATAACAATAATCAACATAACATCATAGTCATGAAACAACCAACGTGAACATACAATACATATAACATCACAACCAACCCAATTATAGCATGTTATTGACAGAAACAGTAATCAATACATAAACATACAGCATATAACGACGCCGGGGCCATGGGGACCCCGTTACCTTACACTACCCACTGCCTAATGAATACAATCCCACTTCTCCCCATACCTGGATTGAAGGTCGCTCCAACGTTAGCTCCTAAGGCAAATGGTCACGGTTCCCCAAAGCGGCTTAACTCAACACAACCTTAGTCAAACCGAAGCACAGATATTAGTTTCCTATTCAAACCATTATGAAAAGGAAAGCACCAAGGAAGGGAACATTACCTCTAGACCAACAGGACTCACAAGAGGCTCCCAAAGGCTTCCAAAACTCCAGAAACGGGTTGAGTTTAGTGAAAGTAGGGAAAGGGATCGCTCTGGCCGAACTGGTGACGGCTGCCAACAAAAGTAGGGTTTTTCACGTTAACCCTCGGGTTCTGCACCCACTTATAAAACTCGGACTTGAGCACGTCGTGCTTAGCATTGAGCATGGTCGTGCTCCACTTAGCGTCAACGAGACGCGGTCCACGCATTGAGCACGGGCGTGCTCACTATTGAGCACGGGCGTGCTCACTATTGAGCACGGTCGTGCTCAACTTAAAATCAGAGACACGCTTCTGACTTTAAGCACGGGCTTGCTGGCTGCTGAGCACGAGCATGCTCATGTACCAGAAAGGGATTTTTAAGCTAAAATCCCACTTAGCCCTTGACCAACATTATAAAATAATAAAACTAGCTTAATAAAACATTTTATGAGAAACAGGGTGTTACATAATACACGAGGTCAAGAGTTCTCGCTAGACCGTTCCACCTTAGAAATAGGTTGTGCAGCTATTGTGTCATTGAATTTCATTGAGCACCCCCGGGAGTGGACGGGGTGTGCACCGGGAGCATCGTGCAACTATAGTGTCATGCTTAGCATGAGCGTTCTCACCATGGAAGAGAATGTACACCGGGAATTTGGAACCTGTCGCTTGAACAATTGACTGACATTCCCCGAGAGGTGTGACACCCTACTCCCGGGTCATCACATGGTTATCCGTTTACGAAAAAATAAGATTTTATTTGCTGGTTGCTTTCAGAAAATATTAATTTCTCAACGTGGATCTCTTCAAAATATGGTGATAAATTTTTTTCCTTTTAACTCCCTAACAACGACATAATCATAACCATACTTAGATATATAAGCATATACAGAAGTCATACAACTATACTACCTTGTAAGTTTCACACTTAGATCTTTATCAACTTCGTTTATTTCAACACATGACATCACATAAAAAGAACCTAAGCTGGTCTTAACTAACAGACAGTTATTGAGAATACCCTTATGGCCATTCCCACTAACAGATACTTCTCCAAGCATCTAGGAGTTAAGTCCTCGAGCGACTTAGTGAATCCCTCCGCTTCGTCCATACTAGTATACCAAAGGAATACGGTAGACTACAGTAACCTGTTATATTGTAAGGGTGAGACGCCAATATATGGATTTAACACAATAACTAAAAGCGCGACTCACAAAACATCATATACACACATACAACTATAGCATGATACATTCTCATAAGCAAACAAGTACTTTATCAATGGGTTTCATACCCCAAACATCAACGTTTGAAAACTATGCATGAACACTTCAATAAATGTTCTCTACATTTCGCTAAATCTCCGGAGATCTCCAACAACGTGTAAATGAGCTGATCAGGCTCGATTGCCAGGTATATTTGGCACAACGTGTTTACCATAGCACACTGTCCACACAAGGCACAGTGATCAACGTATATGGTATTGCCAGGTATATTAGGCACAACGTGTTTACCATACCACACTGTCCAACACAAGGCACAGTGATCAACGTATATGGTTTTCCATTGTCCATCAAGGCACACTGAATCAACGTAGCATGAAATACCTCACACCTCAAGGCATTCACACAAAACAACGTGGCATGGAATACCTTATTCATTAAGGTACCACACTTCACAACGTGGGCACGTCTGCCAATGAATGCATGTAAAACGTTTATTCTCATCATTTTTCTTTGTGTTCAGTCTTTATTTGCCGAAGCTCAAAATGGCTTACGACTACTTGTGATTTTCAATGTATTAACTTAACAACGTGTTTAGATCTTTCAACGTCAACACAGGACACGAAGTCCGAGTGCTCAATCACAAAACCTTAGACCTTGCAATCAGCCTTGGGGTTTGTGGTGGTAGAAAACAACATTTGCCTTTTACAACGTAACCCACCACGTGGATATACAACGTGAAAAGGACACAGAGTCCATAACAACGTAACTCATAACATGGATACTCAACGTAACACGGATCAAAGATCTTCGTGCTTAAATTAAAGAACACTAGTATCGCGACGTCTCTGATACTAGGCTCACGTTTCAACGTAAACACCATTTTCGTTCTGTGAAAAACAAATCCAAAACAAAGTCTCCGCAACTTATCCAAGTTGACGGAAAATAACACGGTTAGAAAAAAACTCCTTTACAAAAACTCCTTTATAAAAACTCCTTTATAAAATCATCGATTACTTGAAATTTTTTTCTATAACGTTTATGTTCCAATAAGAGAATCACTTGAGGCTCAAGTTTATCTAAAATATGTACTGCCGCTTTAAAAATACTTGTCGTCGACACTTTTCCAATTTGCCGTCAAATTACATCTTTTAAGCCAATTAAGCCAAAACTTAGCTTTTTCCACGTAAACAATTTTCTAAAATCATACTTAAGTTATTTTTGAAGATTAATTTCATAAAATAACTTTTTATAATATTACGAAATTTCTCACGTAAAAAATAGTAGTACTAAATATTTTCACGGTTACGTCCTCATTGTGACTCATAGTTGACTTTTTATCAATAAATCATTAAAATAATAATATTTCTCAATACTCATTATTTTTCCCAAATAATATTTTCCACTATTATTATATTCCAACATTTCCCATAAAACATTGAATATAATGTATATAGCTTATTAAAGCTTTTATCTGATTAAGTCGGTTGTGCACTAACCACTGTCAGGCTTCACAAACAACACTCAACAACATCATCAGAATTATATCGCCAAGCAGATCATGCATCATAGCAATATAATAAACAACTGCAGATAATTAAATAAATTAAAAGCAGATAAATCATCGAACACAGATAAACAACACAACGTAAACAGCATAATCAAAGCACCACAGCCACATATCAAGTATACAGACCACACTAAAGCTAATAGTTATTGGGAAAAATCCCTCAGATAAGCTCCCCTTACCTCATGAAGAACTTAGCCTCCGATTAAGAAAGTTGACACGGCTCCGAATAACTTTGACGCGGCTCCGAATAATCGGTGACACACGTACGTGTCACGAAACACTAACCTTCAACAACACATCCAAACAACCAATCAAAACAAGCAAAACAAACACCTAATCCTCTTTAATAGGTCACGACCTCCTTAGGGTTTTGTGGCTCAAAATCACTAAACTTGCTTAAGTCATGTATTAATGATCCTAAGCACTTAAGACAATGGTTTAAGGATAAAACAACAAAGTTTTAAATCAAAAACCTCCTAACCTCAAAGATATCATTTTCGGTCATCAAGGGTACACAAAGTTAGGGTTTTCATTTTGTTAAACCAACTTGGATTTGTGAAGATTACATGATCCTTAAGCGGTACAAAACTTAAGTTCATGAACCAAGAACACATAATCATACTTATACATCTTTGAAGAATTTCGGCCATGTCCTAGAAATGAAGCTAGAGGATTTTGTTTCTCAAATAAACTTGGATCTAGCATGGCTATATGGCATAAAGATGGAATACATGATCATTCTCAACATAGGAGAACAAAGTTTCCTCCACCTAGTTAAGCTAGGTTTCGGCCTTAAGAGGAAAACAAGGAAGCAAACTTTTGTTCATGACAAGCTCATAGATAACAATAGTTGAGATGATTATAAGCACATAGAAATTGGTTTCACCATTTTAGGAGTTTTCTATGATTTATGGTGATTTTTCAAAGTTCTAGATCTAGAAATGAGAAAATATGATTCATGGCATAAACATGAGAAACAATTGAATATGAAAGCTTAGATGATCAAGGAGTTGAGATTTTACCTCTTGAAGATTGAAGACATGAAGAAAATGATCAACCAACACTTATATAAAATCTGGACAGTTTGAGGGTGTGTTGGTTTTGTGAATATATCTCATGATCTACTCATCCAAAAATTACAACTTTGGCTTATTGGAAAGATAAGAAGAAAAGGAACAAATTTTATGTTGAAGGCTTTATTTGGTTCGGATCATAACAAGGGTAAAAATAGGCTTCTTTCTGCTGTCTCGCATGGATCTGCGGATTTAGAGCTGTTTCAGTATTTTGGGGATATCTCCCAATCCACTTATCTGTTTTTTATGATCTTTAGCTCGTTGGAAATAAGAGAGAAATAGGAACAACTTTCATGTTGAGAGTTTTTCGAGTTTCATAACATAAAAGGGTCATAATTTCGGTGGAATTTCTGCTATCATGAACACCAAAGTGTGTTCTTAGAGGAAGAAGATGAAGTTGGAGAAGATGAAGAAGATTGTGGAAGAATGGAGAAGGATGTGGAGACTTCTTGCACTTATGGCAGCCAAGGAAAGGCTTGGGCCTTGTGCCATTTGGGCTTGATGAAAATGGGCTTGAATTCAATTGTTTTGGCCCACCAAAATGCTTAAAGCATAAACATAATCTAGGAAACTTATATGATTTCAATTGGTTTCATGAAATTTAATCCATGGACAAAGAATTTGGGCCTCAAGGCCGCAGCCCTCTAATGGGTTTGGAGCAAATATTCTGGCCCAATTCACTTAGAAAAGCATAGAAACTAACTTAGGGTCCAAAGTGTAATTAAGAGAAAGTTCAAGGACTTAAGTGCAAAATCCTTCAAATTCTAATCCTAACCTTGTAGAATCTTCTAGACTCAAAAGTGTGACTCATCCATATGAATCATCTCAAAATTCTAGGATAAACACTTTATCCGCTCTTGGAAACTCCGTCGTTCGCTCCGTCGTTTACCCGATTGAAGATTCTGCCCGAATAAAATATTATTATTTCAGAGCTCATGCAATTTTTTCGAAACGTGGAAAAAGGACCGGGGAAAAATATAAAACCTAATGGTTTCGTTCGCAGATAAAAATTAGGTCTTCTGAGCAGTATAATTATACTGTCAGTGAAATTAGCAGACCGGGCTCCGTCTAACTTTTCGACCCAAAATTTAATCATAAGCCCCTTCACTCAATTGAAGCTGAGTGGTGAACTCCGTTTAATTAAAATAATTTTCTAACGTTCCAATAAATATATTAACATAAATTCACTCATTATCGAAAAAGGAAAACAGCAGAAAATCGGGGTGTTACAAGAGGAATGCGTGAAAGAAATCAGTGGTGGCCATGTCAGTATAAAAGTCTAGTTGTACGAGATTGGGGTAGATGATGATGCTTGATTTTGAGGATGTTTTGTTAGTTAGGTGTTGAATGATGATTTGTCTGTGACAATTACTGTATAATATGCTATGACTCCTTTCCGCTTTTTGATGATAGAATTGCTTCTTATCTCCTATATTTCTGTATTCTTGTGGGTTACTTTACTTACATTAGAAGACCCGATGGAGGATTATGTTGCTGAGGAGCTGGACAGAACTATGTATGAAACGGATGTTGCCGAGGAGTTGGATGGAACTCCTCACGAACCAGACGTTGGAGGTCATTCTGTGATCCATGGCAATTAGAGTATAGACATTATGGCCAGTGTGTCTAAGGAGTCTATTTTATCTTTTTCGCTAAGTATGACTTTTATTTAAGTTTATGCCTATGAGGGATCCTACTGAGAGGATACCCTCAACAGTGTTTTGATAATGTAATAAATTAACATGTGTGTAATATATATTACAACGTTGGTGTGTTTTATTTGCAGAAATTATAGGATTATTAAATAAGTTTTATTTTTTACGTATTTTTCATGCTAAGCACGCGATTAAGAAATGATTTAAGAGAAAATTAATCTAATAAAACACCGGGGCACAACGGGGTGTCTCATTTGGTATCAGAGCAGTTTGATTCTGTTCAAACTGTGAGGTTTAGGATGTTGTTACTGGCCGTGTCTAGTTGAATCCACATCGGATTTTGACTCTGCTTAGAAGTTGGGTAGTGTGTCCGATTTTATTGCGAAAATTAATATTGGTATGGCATATCGTATGTATATACTTGCCTATGTAGTATTATATGTCATACTAATGAGAGCGGATGATTTCTTTCACGAAATCATGGCTCGAGGAAGAGGACGTCCAACCAACAGTGGTGACAAAACTCCGGAAAGAATTATAGAAGCTGTCAACAATGACACCAATTGAGGAGGGTCATATGCGACTCCCAATACTATGGAAACGATAGTTGCTGCTATGCTGTTACAAACCCAGCAGAATGCTAAGATGCTGCATGTAACACCCTTCGTTACATTACTAGCCCAAAATTAATTTTCTATAAAAACCTTTAAAACATTTAAGTTAAATAATCGAGTTCTAAAATTTTTCACAATAAATTAAAGTCCAAAATTATCTCGAATATTCAAAATAAATAAATAAAGTAATAGTGCTAAATAAATCATTATATCCAAATAAAATAAAGCCTCATAAATATTAATTATTAAAATCACAAAACTCTTTTACAATAGTTTTTGCCTCAAAATACGGGCGTCTACTAACAAACCCAACGATAAATAAATAAACATGTTTAGCCACAAACGACTCCTTATTCAATAAATACTAACCAAGCTAGAAAAATAACTAAGAAAATTCACTAAGTCTTCAAGCCCCTTCAGTTTCAGTGACGTCGTCCTCGTGCTCTGAAAACAACACTTTTAATGAGATATAATCCCAGTGAATAAAAACGAGTTCTAAAATATTTTCGCAAATAGTGTTGTTCTCAGCCGGTGCGGTAACCGGAAAAACATCCATGGTATCCACTAATTTTCAAAATATTAATCTCTTTTAAAATAATCAAAAATTGTTTAACTTCATATAAAATAAGAGAAGACCTATGTAGTCAAAACAATCACATCTCAAACGTTTAATCATGTCAACCATGCATACTCTATGCAATGCAACTCCATGAACACGACTTGGTGATTCCCGGAATCACTTGACTTGACTCTTTGGTTCCCAGAACCGGTGTGAATCCCAGATCCACTAAGGTCTATGAGCTCATATCCATGCAATGGCGTCCCACTGCCTTCCCCTTCCCAGATGGAGGTATCTAATATTCCATCCCAGATATGAATATTTTAATAATTTGATATCCCATCCCAGATGTGGATATTTTCAATAATTTGATATCACATCCCAGATGGTGATATCTCTCATCCTATTCCAGGAATAGAATGTATACCGGCATCCCTTCCCGGAAGGTGATGACCAACTCATGCATAATGCAATATGTCATCCCAGATGACTACTAAATGGGTTCTCAGACTCCATATATCACTAACAATGATATAATGTCATGCCGATGCAACACTGTAACATCATATAACATAACAAAGCATATCATGACAACACTATACCATCATATAACATATAAAGACATATCAATCAACCATAAACTCATACCGATTTCATATATAATCACATAATTCATAGTATAATCACTTAATTTAATATTAATTTCGTTTTTATACAAAACCTCCAATTTAGAAAATAGGATTTGATCAACTATTACTTCTTGCATTCAAAACTCTCCAAAAATCATAATTTAAATTAAAAACTCAGTTTCCTAAATCGTTTGAACCATGAAAGGTTGAGAAAAAGGTTGTTTTTATTCACCTCTTGTAGACCTCCAAAAAACCACAATTATTTTCTATGAGTGAATCTTATTTATAAATGTCGTTCTTCTATCACGTAAATAATGAAAGTCCTGCCATTCCACCTCTCTTACTCTGACGGCGCTGTCCCAGCGATTATTTGCAGAAAGAATACGTTTATCCCAAACCCTTGTGACCGAATGTAACAAATTGGTTAAAGCCAATTTCACCTATTAACCGCGTGGCCGCCCTATGTCTCCTTTGTTTCTCTATTTATTTAAAACAAAAGCTAAAAGAAAGCAACTCTTGTACGTCACCTAAATTGTTACTCATCTCTTTTTTTTTTTTTTTTAAATATTCTTTCAAGTTAATTTGTTATTGTGGGCCCATTCAATTTAATTTTTCTAGAATTCTACAAAAGCCTTCAGTGAGAGTGCTTGCATTTGGGCAGTTGGCTAAAAGCCAAAATTGAAAATAGAATGTTACGACTCCCCCACTATCTCTATGTTCTCACTCTTTAATTATTATTTTTATTTATTTTTAAACTAATTTTACATTCTTTTGTAATTACTTAAACAATTTCAGTAAATTCTTATACTTTCAATTTTCTACACTAAACCTTCATAACAACTTAATCTTTTTATTTAAAATAATTATATTAGAAAATTAGGATGTTACACTGCAGATGAATAGAGATCAGCTGGAACTAAAGAATCAGAGAAGGGCTGCAGCAGCTGAAGATGCAGGGTTGGCTACTTTTATGAAAGGGAAGCTACCTCAATTCTGAGGAGAATATAACCCGGAGAAGGCTGAATGGTGGATACAAGAAATGGATTTGCAACTGTGCGCTGTAACGAGGAGAGAAAAGTGACTTATGCGGCCTTCATACTAACTGAAGGAGCAGAGTTTTGGTGGAAGGGAAAGAAATGACTATTGGAAGCTGAGGGCCAAATGATTAACTGGCAGTTTTTCATCGACTGTTTCTTCGAAAAATATTTTCTGCGTCTAGTGTGATGCGAGAAGGAAAAAGAATTCACAAACCTCAAACAAGGCAACATGTCTGTAGGTGATTACGCATCACGTTTTGAGGCACTGATCAAGTATTCGGAATACTGTCAGAGGTTTCCGAATGAAGACTGGCAATGTCGGAGATTTGAGGAAGGACTTAGAAATGAGCTGTAAAGGGCTGTGGTGTCTCTCGACATTCAGTATTTCTCGGAACTGGTGGAGAGATGCAGTGCTATTGAAAGTATCGATCTGAGGATGGCTAATGAGCATAAACAATTGAGAAGTGGAGGTCCTAACCGATCAAATTTTCAGAGGCGCGAAGGAAGTGGTTCTCAGTGGAGACAGAGACCATATGCTAGACCAGTGCAGGCGCCTGCATCAGCACCAGTGGCTAGAGCGGGTCAGCAACAGCAAGACTTAGTTTGCTTCAGATGTGGAGGACCGCATTATGCTAAAGACTGTATGAATAGGCCTAGTTGTTTCAACTATGGGAAACCAGGTCATATGGCATGAGACTGCAAACAGGGGTTTGTGCAACAACCGGCAGCTGCGGGAAGAGGAGCTGGAAACAATAGAGGTGGAGCTGGAAGAGGAGTTCCGACAGCAAGACCACAAGTGGCTAGACCTCAAGCCACAGGAAGAGTTTTTACTGTGAGGGGAGCTGAAACCTCTCAATCTGCTGATCTTATACAAGGTATGTGTTGGATAGCTGGTAGGCTCTCGTATGTGTTGTTTGACTCAGGCGCTACGCATTCTTTTATTTCTCTTGAGTGTGTGAATCTTTTAAACTTAACTGTTTCCAAATTACCTTATACCCTTACAGTATCTACTCCAACTAGTAATCCTTTGACTATTATGTCTGTGTGTTTACAGTGTCCTATTGTTGTTGAAAATAGGACATTTATTGTAGACCTTGTCTGTTTGCCTATGCAATAGATAGATGTTATTCTTGGCATGGACTGGCTTTCGGCTAACCATGTAGTGCTAGATTGTTCTAGCAAGACTTTATCATTTCTCGAACCTTCTAGTATAGTATCTGCCAATGAAGGAGTATCTATGAAGAGTGACAACTCTCAGCAGTTCGTGATGCTTTTTGCAGTGGAAGCTAATGAGGCGCCTAGCATAGATTCTATGCCTATTGTGAGAGAGTTTCCTGAAGTTTTCCCTCCAGACGTTCCAGGTTTGCCACCAGAAAGAGAAGTGGAATTCACCATAGATCTTGTACCGGGGACAGGACCTATATCTATAGCACCTTATCGAATGTTACTGGTTGAGTTGGCTGAGTTGAAGAAACAATTGGATGACATGTTAGGGAAAGAGTTTATCAGACCGAGTGTTTCGCCTTGGGGAGCACCGGTGTTGTTTGTTAAAAAGAAGGATGGAAGTGCTAGGTTGTGCATGGATTACAGGCAGTTAAATAAAGTGACAATTAAGAACAAGTATTCGTTGCCTAGGATAGATGATTTGATGGATCAGTTGAAAGGAGCAGGAGTGTTTTATAGGATTGATTTGAGGTCTGGATACCATCAGATTAGAGTAATAGAAGAAGATATACTTAAAACAGTCTTTAGGACTAGGTATGGACATTACAAATATTTAGTTATGCCTTTTGGTGTGACTAATGCTCCCGTAGTGTTCATGGATTATATGAACCGAATCTTTAGACCATTCCTCGATAAGTTTGTCGTTATGTTTATCGACGATATTGTTATCTATTCTCGTACACAGGAAGATCATGAGGAGCATTTAAGAGTGGTACTGCAAGTCTTGAAGGATAGGCAACTTTATGCCAAACTTTCTAAGTGTGAATTTTGGATGGAGGAAGTTCAATTTCTAGGTCATGTGATCAATAAAGAAGGAATAGCAGTAGATCCAGCTAAGGTTGAGGCAGTTCTTAGGTGGGAACGACCTAAGTCCGTAAGTGAAGTACGGAGTTTCTTAGGACTAGCTAGATACTATCGAAGATTCATAGAGGGATTCTCGAAAATTGCGTTGCCTATGACGTAGTTAACGAGGAAGGATACAGCTTTTGTATGGACAGATAAGTGTGAACAAAGTTTCCACAAGTTGAGGGATAGGTTGACTACATCACCTGTATTGAATTTACCCAATCCTTTAGGACAGTTCGATGTATACTGTGATGCGTCATATCAAGGTTTGGGATGTGTATTGATGCAAGAGGGAAGAGTTGTGGCGTATGCTTCCCGACAGTTAAGAATTCATGAGAGGAACTATCCGAATCATGATTTGGAGTTAGCAGCAATAGGGTTTGCATTGAAAATATGGCGACACTTTCTGTATGGAGCGAAGTTTAATGTGTACAGTGATCATAAAAGTCTGAAGTATCTGTTCGACCAAAAAGAGTTGAATATGAGACAAAGGAGATGGATGGAGTTTATCAAAGACTATGAGTTTGATTTACTGTACCATCCTGGGAAGGCGAACGTTGTAGCAGATGCCTTGAGTAGGAAATCATTGCATGTATCTGCAATGATGGTTAAGGAGTTAGAATTACTGGAACAGTTCAGAGATTTGAACTTAGGAATGAAGTTGGTTGATGATAAAATCTGTTTAGGTATGATCACAATAGTAGTGATTTTATGAAAGATATTAAGGATAAACAAGTCCAGGATCTATACCTTCAGGAGATAAGTAAAGGGATAGATGAGGACAAAGTTTCTGAGTTTAGTAGAGGAACAGATGGTGTGTTAAGGTTTAAAGATAGAATATTTGTGCCGGAGGATATAGAACTTAGGAAAATGATATTGGAAGAAGCATATAAGTGTAAGTTGAGTTTTCATCCTGGATCCACTAAGATGTATCAGGATTTAAAGAAAATGTTTTGGTGGACAAGGATGAAGAAAGAAGTAGCGGAGTATGTTTTATCTAGCCTGGTGTGTCAGAAGGCTAAGATTGAACATCAGAAGCCGGCTGGCTTATTATAATCTTTAGATATCCCAGAGTGGAAATGGGATAGCATAGCTATGAATTTTGTGGTCGGATTACCACGAACTCCTAAGAAATATGATGCAATTTGGGTTATCATTGATAGGTTGACGAAATGTGCTCACTTCCTACCTATTGGTGAAAGTTATAGTTTGGAAAAGTTAACCCAGATCTACATCAAAGAAGTTGTCAGGTTACATGGTGTACCATCAAGCATTGTCTCAGACCGAGATCCTAGATTCACATCTAGATTTTGGAGACAACTTTAAAATGCCTTGGGGACAACATTAAGAATGAGTTCTGCTTATCATCCCCAGACCGACGGACAGTCAGAAAGGACAATTCAATCATTGGAAGATCTTTTGAGAGCTTGTGTGTTGGAGCACACTGGCAGTTGGGATGAATTCTTACCATTGATTGAATTTACTTATAACAATAGTTTCCACAGTAGTATCGGAATGGCACCATATGAGGCTTTATATGGTAGAAAGTGTAGGACCCCGTTATGTTGGTATGAGACTGGTGAGAACCAAGTTTTAGGTCCAGAAGTGGTGCAACAGACTACGGAACAAGTCCGGAAGATCAGAGAAAAGATGAAGGAAACACAGGATAGGCAAAGGAGCTATAGTGACAAGAGGAGGAGACCATTGGAATTCCAGGAAGGTGATCACGTATTCTTGAGAGTCACTAGGAAAACTGGAATTGGCAGAGCTATCAAGTCCAGAAAACTTACTCCTCGATTCATTGGACCTTTTCAGATTCTTCGACGAATTGGTCCAGTAGCTTACCATATTGCCTTACCACTTAATCTTTCCAATCTTCATGATGTCTTTCATGTCTCTTAGTTAAGAAAATATTATCCTGATCCTTCTCTTGTGATTGAATCTGAGTCTATACAACTGCGAGAGAATCTAGAGTATGAGGCTCTATCTATAAGGATAGCAGATAAATAGATTAAGGAGCTTCGCGGTAGGCAAATTCCTTTGGTTAAGGTCATATGGGATGAAACTACTGGAGATGCTACAAGGGAACGTGAAACAGATATGCAACAACAATATCCACATCTTTTCTAAGGTATGTAAATTCCGAGGACGGTATTTTTTTTCTAAGAGGGGTAGTAATGTAACAACCTATTTTTAATTACGCTGTTTTAACAGTAAAAATATATTTATTTATATTTTTATTTGAGACTTAGGAAATGATTTTGGAGAAAAAAAAATCATATCTAGAACTTACTCTATGGTAGGAAGCTCTGGTTAAAATTTGGATTTAAAACTCAGACGGAAACCGGTCTGCGTTTTTAACTGACAGTATAAGTTTATACTAACAGAAAACCCTAATTTGACCCAAAAACTGAAATTTGTAGATTTTTTATATTTTGTCCATGAGGAAGTCTACTTTCCAAATTTCTGATCAGAAATAAAAAATTATGTATATTCGGACGAATTTTGGCGAAAGTTCGAAAGAAAAACAGTCGGTATTTTCATTGATAGTAAGATTTTAATGATCAGAAAACCTAATTTTGACTCGTGAACGAATCAAAGTATATTTTTATCACACTTCCAACGAGATAGGGTATTTTGAAATTTTTGTAAAAAAATAACATATAAGACAATTCTCGGGCGTTTTGGTCATTAATCGGATAATCGATGGAGGCAGGAACAGATAATAGAAAAATATCTAGATATTTAGTAAAATAAATATCTATATATTTATTTGAAAATATCTAGATATTTAATGAAAATATCTAGATATTTAGATTAACTTAACCATGATTAACCTAAACCTAACCTAGTTAGAGCCAATCTCCTATCTATAAATACCCTTCTCCCCCCACTACCAAAACTGCAGCCCCCTCCCCTCTCTTCCTTCATTTTCTTCACTTCATCTCCTTGCTTGTTCTTCACACTTAAACACATAAACTCCATTGTTAACTTTCCAAAGCTTCAAGTGTTCTTGTAACAAGCTAGCTAGGATCATCATCCTCCTTCATGTCCTTCCAACTAGTGAGGTAACATGATCATATCCTTCCTTTCTAAGATCTTGTTCTTCATTTTCATGGTCTTATTTTCTTAGATCTAGAACGTTAAAGAATTCTAGTAGATTATAGGAAAGTCATAAAAATGTGAAACCAATTTCTATGATCTAGCTATGATCACTAATTTCATTATCCAAGAACATGTAATCAAAAACATTTTCCATCTTCCATCCCTAAAAACTATTCTAGGCCGAAACCCTAACCTTGGAGGTTAGAGGATTTTGTTTCATATTTTCAACTTCTATCAATTTATCCTAGTTATCCAAGACCTAAGCACCTAGAATCCAAAAGATTAGAATGAGAACATAACCCTAACCCTCATTTGAAAAACTTGACCGAACCTAACTAAAAGTGGTTAATGGAGGGTTTGTTGGTTAACTTGTTGTTGTGTTGTCTGGATGAAGGTGAATTTGATAACGCGTGGCGTGATAAAGAGGAACGGTGAATTCGAAATTTCGGTGATAACTTAGGTGGGGGAAAGAATCAACCTATTGTCGGAATCGATAAGTAGTAGATTATATGATAATTGTGGAGGGCAACCTAAACCCTACTAGTAGTCGAGTAATCAACAAGACCAAAATCACATTGGAAACCTTTTCTGTAAAACCAATGGTGATTCGGGGATTGTAGGCTTATCGACGTTAGGATGATTTTATCATATCTGAGGTTGATTGAATTTATTATTGTTATTGAATTTACTATGATATTTTGTGGTATTTGAATATTTTATGATGTTATGTTATGCATGATCTGGCTGGTTGTTAATATTGTGCTTAGTAGATTTTAAGCAAAGATATATATGTTGTTCGAGAGATAGTTGTTTGTTTTGGGTGTGAGAATAATGGTGACTTAGAGGTGCCTAACCTAGATGATGTATTTTAATGAGGTGTGGTGACCTAGAATATGTGTTGAGTTCTAGTGGAAGGTTAAGGCACTAGGATGTTGTCAAAATGGGTTGGTGAGATTCACGTGTATTGGTAATATAATACACAAGGTCGGTGTTGTTGTTCACAACCGTGTATTGGTAATATAATACACGGGGTCAAGAGTTCTCGCTAGACCGTTCCACCTTAGAAATAGGTTGTGCAGCTATTGTGTCATTGAATTTCATTGAGCACCCCTGGGAGTGGACGGGGTGTGCACCGGGAGCATCGTGCAACTATAGTGTCATGCTTAGCATGAGCGTTCTCACCATGGAAGAGAATGTGCACCGGGAATTTGGAACCTGTCGCTTGAACAATTGACTGACATTCCCGAAGAGGAATGCGTGAAAGAAATCAGTGGTGGCCATGTCAGTATAAAAGTCTAGTTGTACGAGATTGGGGTAGAGGATGATGCTTAATTTTGAGGATGTTTTGTTAGTTAGGTGTTGAATGATGATTTGTCTGTGGCAATTACTGTATAATATGCTATGACTCCTTTCCGCTTTTTGGTGATAGAACTGCTTCTTATCTCCTATATTTCTGTATTCTTGTGGGTTACTTTACTTACATTAGAAGACCCGATAGAGGATTATGTTACTGAGGAGCTGGACGGAACTATGTATGAAACAGATGTTGCCGAGGAGTTGGATGGAACTCACCACGAACCAGACGTTGGAGGTCGTGCTGTGATCCATGGCGATTAGAGTATAGACATTATGGCCAGTGTGTCTAAGGAGTCTATTTTATCTTTTCCGCTAAGTATGACTTTTATTTAGGTTTATGCCTGTGAGAGATCCTACTGAGAGGATACCCTCAACAGTGTTTTGGTAATGTAATAAATAAACATGTTTGTAATATATTACAACGTTGGTGTGTTTTATTTGCGGAAATTATAGGATTATTAAATAAGTTTTATTTTTTACGTATTTTTCACGCTAAGCACGTGATTAAGAAATGATTTAAGAGAGAATTAATCTAATAAAACACCGGGGCACAACGGGGTGTCTCATACACCAACTATTTATTATATAAATACTAATTTCTCAAAGGTTCTTTGCGGAATAAAGATACGAGTTTTTAAAAGAAATATTTTCACAATAGTTAAGAGCGTCACCATTCATAAACTCAAAGTCTCAAATCAAATAAGGTTAAATATAAGTTTCATAAATCGTTTCAAGTTTCGCATAAGGAATAAATAATATAAACAAAATGAGTCCCCTAGCCCGATGTCACATGGATCAGATCTAAACAAAATCTCATACTTAATAAAATAACAAGACTCAAATTCTGAAAATGAAATCAATAAAAGAACAACTGATAAACTAAAGCATTTCCAATCCATGTAGGCTCGTTTGAGTTACTTTCCTTCATCAACCTGAGGCTCATCTGTACAATTCATATATCGCACCAAGGAGAGACAAATACAAGAGGTGAGATACGTCATAACTATGCTTAAATGATTTGAAGGAAAAGTAAGTAAATCAAACGCAAACAAGACAATACAGTGCACATTTTACAAACATCAAGTCAATCATGTCATAATAATTGATCATACATTACATCACCTCACTATAACTCGTGCACATAACAATCTCCCCGCAGACTCTCCAACATGAAACACTTGAGCACCCACAAACAGTCTCCCTATAGGCTGGTTCCCACAAACAGGCTCTTTATAGGCTGAGCCTCACAAAAAGACTCTTCAGAGTTGAGTCCCACAAACAGGCTTTCATAGGCTGGGCTCACAAACAGGCTCTTCAAAGCTGAGTCCCACAACAGGCCTTTCAGAGCTGGGTTCCACAAACAGGCCTTACAGATCTGGGCCTCTCACAAACATTCACAAATAAGTACCCATAAAGAGGCTCCTAAGAGCTAGGTCCCATACAACAATCACAAGTGAGTAACCACAAACATGCTCCACCAAGCTGGGTCCCACACAACCAATCAAAGTGAGTACCTACAAACAGGCTCCACTAAGCTAGGTCCCACACCATAAACATTTCATCGCATCATACCTCAAGATAATCACAACCATTGCTCAAGTACATTCATCCTTAAGCACATTAACTCTATTATCATCATCACTCAAATCCACTCGTTTGATCCTCCTCTTAAGGTTCTGTCATCTTTTCTAAGTCATCTAAAAGTCACCAATCATCTCTATTTCCATGAGGCTTCTAAACCATCAATTACATCCGTTATCACTTAACAATATCTAAGATACATGATTTGTCACTTACACCTCTATTCCATTAACATGAAATACAACTCAATAATCATGTCATATAATTCTAACCAACAATTATATAATTCAATAACTATTTCTAGTCCATTGCTATCATTAGATAATCTAAATTCCAAATTGAACCATTTCATAACATCTCTAATTTCTAATCCTTCTCCTACATTTTACTTCTAATTAATCTTAACTACAAACTCATTCATTTACATCTTATAGTATAATACCCGATAATTTTAATAATTATAATTATAAGATTTAAACAATGTCATGTTCAATAATAAAAAAAAGATGTCGTATCCAGCTAGTTTAATTTTGTTTTCATATAAAGGTAACATGATTTTTTTTTATAAATATGTTTTTTTAAATAATAAAATTGCAAAAAAAAAAAATATTGCTCTTCAATCTTTCTTAAGAAAAGAAGTAAGGATTTTCAGGCATAAATAGAGTAGTGCATAACTTGACATACCATTAGCAGGTTAATTAAAATTTAACTAGTAAGTTAATATTAATTTTTGTGTTTTGCTCATAATGCCTTTTAGTGAAAGGCATTAGATATACCTTAGGGTTCTAAGTTTAAAAAGGGAAACCCTTTCTCCTTGCCATTTGCCATATTTTCTTTAAACCTAGATGAAAGGAAAGTTGAGCTTGGGAGACAAGAGAAGACAATAGGTGGAGCATTTAATGGTGGTTCTTCTTCTTATTTTCTTCATTTTGATTTTTCTTGGAAGCTCAACCTAAAATCTACTAGAGGTGAGGGATTTGTGTGTTATATAATTTATTGATAAAATATTTTGGTATGATGTATTTGATGCAATTAATGGCAGAGCCATAGCTTATCTGTGTGGTCGTCAAAGCCAATCAGTACCGTTGGAATGTATACCCAGACAGGGCTGAATTAGTTTCTTTTAATCTTTTTATTTATTTACTCAAGAATTAGAAAACTGATTTAGACTGAAACTCTGCTATTTATCTCACATAAGGTAAGGGTAAATAACCAACAAATTAACCCAAATGATTTAGCAACTAGAGAATGGTAGAAGAAAAGGTCCTCTGTGGTGGCAATGAATATGTGTGCCGTGGTGCTACCTTATGAAAATGCAAATTAATGTCGGCAGAAGGCTACATTATTAGGAAATGATATTTACAATGTTAGATACAAACAACAATGTCCTCTGTGAACAACGTTCTTCTATGTGGATGTAACTCTTCCTCTGTGAACAACCTTCCTCTATGTGGATGTAACTCTTACATATATAAAGAATACCAACTAGTGGCAGAGTTAACGAGCATCATGATTATTAATTTGTAATCTCATCTACTTGTTTGTACTTTCTCATTACTCTAATAAATTTCTCTATCAATATTAAACTGATATTCATATAGACTGTTGAGTATACTTTAACAATATATGTTTTTAAGGGATTTTCAAGTATATTGCGTTAATTTTAGCAATGGATGGTGATGCTGTAGTGGATACCACAGGATTTTAGTTTTATTATTACTTATAGTAGTGTTTATAATCTTATCATGAGGCCTTATAAACAATGTGTTATTTCTACTCCATAAATTAGCTTCTCTAATATCCTTAGTAGCTAATAGACTTATCGTATGGTTTGGTATAAGAATGTAAATTGTTATTGATCCAATGTTTATGAGCTTGAGGGATAAACACTTGTTATACACTTTTGATGTGGTTATCGAGTTATCTACGTATAGGGTCATGATTTTAATTTTTGGAATGGATCAACAGAGTGATATTAAAATGTAGATTGATTATTATTATTTTTATTGAATTAGTTATTTGAATTGTGTATGCTATGAATTTTGAAAAGGGTACTTAGTGGAATGAATTGACATGACATTGATATATGAATATTTGGATAAGCGAATCGGGGAGAGGGTGGCTCCGGTATATAAATTTCACCGTCGGTGATGAAGGGACCCCGTTTGTCACCCCGTGCATCGAGGAAGGATGTTGGGGGGACATTGAGAGAACAACCCCAAGTGGATGCAAATATTTGATGAATATGATATGATGTGTGAAGTTGACACAGGGAAACACAAGAAAGGTGGTTGAATTGTGCTTCTTAATAGTTTTTCGAAAAAGTCTTTTCTCAAACCTTTTTGCAAGCAAAACAAGATAGGCACACACAAGCAAGAAAACCTTTTAAAGAGTTAACAAACTCAGATCCAAATCCCCACAGTTAGTATAAACAAAGATTGTAAAGATAAGGATAGAAAATTCACACGAGTGATTTATCCTGGTTCATTCTCTTCCAACCGAGAGCTACGTCCAGTCCCCTCTACCTGAAGGTTTTTTCTCCACTATTCTCCAAATAGATTTCAAGTATTCAACACCTCTTCAGGCTATAATTATTCTTTCTCTACCAAGCCTCTTCAGGCTCTAACTCTAACAAAGAGATTTACAGATTTTGATCGAAGAACTCATTATGTGTGAGAATATAAAAGTTTAAGATCAGGAATAATACAACTGAAAATATTCAATGAAATTTGATCAGAGATTTGGCACTTAGAAAATTTCACAGCATTCTATATTTCTTCTCTTGGGGTCGTCTACTATATATAGACTTCTTCATCTTTTCTTCAACGGTCTTGAGTAAATATTAGTTTAAAGATAGCATTAAATGCTGAGATCCGTTGAGACTGATAGCTTGATATGCTTATAGGGAAGTGCTCTTGGTTATCAGGGGAATGCTCAAAGTAGTACAGTCTTTTCTCTTTTGTACTGAAAGTTACTTTCTGACTTTCCTTCTTTGTACTTGGTTTTAGCTTTACAGCAAGATGAGTGACAAAGTACAAAAGTTTGTGTTCTCGATGGTATTATGTTTCTAATCTCAAGAAACAATGAGTAAACAATAGAAGTAACATGGGAAAGAGACATACATCCTTTCGAATTAAATATTCAATCATTTGAAATAAATTCAGTTCTAATAGACTGGTTTAATTATAGTAACCAGCAGACATGCAAGTCTTTGGACGCGCATTTTTAACTTAGAAAGATAGAAGGCTCGTCTATTGAAGTGTCGTCTAGCATAACTTCTCGTCTAGGTTCAAGTCTTTGGACTTCCTATTTTTCTGAAAGTTATTTATTGGCTCGTCTACTTCATTCTTCACAAAGGCTTAGACACTCGTCTAGCGACTTTTACCTTAGCCAATTTTTAAGACCTCGTCTAGCGATAACTTTATAGAATCAGAATTTTACCATTTTTTTTTGAAGGCTTGTCTAGCAGTTGAGAACTTAGCCCTGATACTTTTTCTCAGCAAAATTGAGAAGCTACAAGTTTGCTTCCTTATCTAGCGATACTATAACAAACCTGCAAGCTAGAACAAACAAGTTAGATCTTTGACACAACTTTGCCATACAAATTTAATCTTTTTGTTAACATCAAAACTTAAGAGATTATTAATCCAAAAACGCTTTGGTTCCAACAATGTGTATCCCCTTATAAGTGGGGCACGAGTGATGAGAAAAGAAAGTGGTGCAAGTCATTCCACAAGTACTCTATTGAGGGACAAGATGTCCATACAGTATTTTATTAGTTTATGAGATCATTTGCATATGTAAAGATATTTATGATGTGAAGATGGAAAATGACTATCTATTTGTTTGATTAAGTGCTTGCCTGAGTGTGTGACTTTATTTCACCTTTGACTTTGTGTGATTGCATGTGTTTGGGGGGGGGGAACTCCCTCACAGAGTCAGTGGACTCACCCCACATTTAACATTCTAGCTGTAGGTATCTTCAAAGCCGCCAGTAGCCTTGGATGCCATATTGATAGCTTGAAGGGTTGTTACTGAGACACCCCTTTGTGCCCCATTGTGTTATTAAATTAAAAACCTCATTAATTAATTATCTAATTCGCTTAACGTTAAACGTATATACCAAAATACGTAAAAATTAAAACTTAACTATAAACATACAACATATGAAAATTTAAACCATCATACCATATATAACATACATACAAACCATATGTTTATGCATCAGAGTATTAAAACACTGTCTAGGGTACCCCAGCAGTAGGATCCCTTGCAGGTGCATGCTTATACAAACTCTTATTAGCGGAAAATATAAAATGTCTTAAGACACACTGGCCATAAACTCTCTAAGTTCTAACACTCGAATCCACTGCTCGTGCTCCAACATCTTGTTCAGATGGAATTCCATCTAGTTCCTCGGTAACAGGTTCCTCCATCGGATCTTCTCATGGAATAAAATAAACATACACATAATACATAAAATAGGGGATAAGAAACATTTCTATCATCAAAAGCGGAAAGGAATCATAGCATAAAATATAATAACAGTCAAAGACAATCATCACACATAACTAACAATCATCCTCAATCATGATATCTTCCTCTACCCTCAATCTCATACGATTAAGCCTTTACGCTAAAATTACCACTACCAATCCTGTAACAAATTCATCCTTAGGGATATCAGTCAGTCGTTCAAGCGACGCGTCCCCATTAACCGGTGCCCAACCTCATCCATGGGAGAATGCTCATGCAAATCAATGACACTATAGCTGCACGATACAGTCGATGCACACCCTAGTTCAAGGGTGCTCACGCATAGCAATGACACTATAGCTGCACAGCACAGTCGGTGTACAACCTCATCCTTGGTAAGAATGCTCACGCAAAGCAATGACATTATAGCCGCATAGCACAGTCGGTGCACAGCCTGGTTCAAGGGTGTTCATGAATATCAAATGACACTATAGCTGCATGGCCTAAATCTAAGTCAGGGACGATCCCGCGAGAACTTCGGACCTCGTGTGTTCCCAACACACGGTTGTAAACAACAATACACACATAAAAACCTCACTGACTCACATCAATAACAGCCTAGTGCCTCAAGCTCTCGCTAGAAACTCGTATAAATCCTCAAATCATATCTCATAATCTCATCTATAAAACAACTTAATTAAGCTAGGCACCTCTAAGTCACAATTATTCTCTCACCCAAACAAAATACCTCCGAGCAACATATATCTTTACTTAAAAGTCAACTAATCATCTGATCAAACCAGGCAGATCATGCATCATACAATAATAATCAAATATTCAAATATCAAAATAAAATGTCACATGCAGTGGAAACCAACGTATCACAAACAATTCAATAATATTAAAGTTAGACATCCTCAAATATTCTAAAATTATCCTATCGTTGATAAACCTACAATTCCCAAATCATCATTGGTATTATGGAAAAGATTCCAATGCGATTTTGGTCTTGTCGATTACTCAACCACTAGTAGGGTTTAGGTCGCCCTACACAATTATTATATTATAAACTACTTATCCATTCCGACGATAGGTTGAATCTTTCCCCCACCTGAACTTATCACCGAAATCCCGAACTTTCCGATCCTCGTTACTCTACCACGATAAATGGTTAACCTTCAATCAAAATAACATAACCACTAGTTAATCAAACAAAATCCAATCATGACAACCCTAGGTTAGTTTCGGCCATGACTCCAAAATATGGCTAGGGTTATTTTCTCAATTCCATCTTTTGGATTCTAGTTACTAGAGTATTAACTAACATATATAAAGTGTTACAATTCAAAAATATGAAACAAAATCATCTAACCTCTAGAGTTAGGGTTTCGGTCATACATAGTAAAATTGGCTAGAAATTCTTTTTGCTCACATGCTCTTGGATCTAGAACTTACACACCTTAGATAGTTCATATAAATCATGATCTAGTTAAAGATTGAAGAAAAATTATTTTGTCCACATGAATACCAATTCGGCCAAGACTAGAAAATAGGGTTAGGAGTTTCTTTTAATTTCAAACTCTTAGATTTAGAACATAGAAACTCTAGATAGCTTATAAACAGCCTCATCTAAGTTAAAATTTGAACAAAATCTCCTTTGCTTATTCAAGTATCAATTCGGCCATGTAAAGAAAAATAGGAAGGAAAATTCTTTTGCTTACATACTCTTAGATGATGAAAGTTGAAGTCATATAAAGATCATAGAAATTGGTTTCACGTTAAAATGATTTTTCTACAATTTTCTAGAATTATTTGAAAATCTAGATCTAGAAATAGAGATTTGTGAAATAGTTGATGGAAATGAATATTGATGGAAGATTAATGAAGCTAAGATGATGAGGAAGGGATTCCTCGCCTTGGAATGAAGAAGTTTGATGAAGGAAATGAAGAAGTTTGATGAAGGAAATGAAGAACAATGGTGAACTTAGCAAGAACACCAATGGAGTTCTTAGTGTTTTTGTGAAGAAAATGACTTAGAATGTGTGATAGGAACAAATGAAAGTCGTCTTAGTGTGGGGAGGGGTTTGGGCCGTGTATGTGAGGGAGTGAGTGAGTGAAGTTGTGTTGTTTAATTAATTAAGTTTGAGCCATAGTTGATAGTAACTTGACATAGGTTAAGTCAAGCTTAAACAAATAATATAATACTTAACTATAGTTAATTTGTAATCATTATTAGGTTAAGATGTGTGGTGGAGAATGAAGGGAGGTGTGGCTGATTTTGGACCTTAAAATAGGAAGAAGAAGCCAATTTGAACATGACTTGCCTTAACAATGGTTAACATTAAACTAGGATAGGTTAGGTTAAGGGTATTTTGGTCATTTCACCTAAAATTGCATTTAATGCTTCATAAATTCTTGGTTAGTCATGGTGGTAACTCACCCCATGACTCAGCTCCTCGAGTGTCTGGTTCTGTCTTTGCAATTTCTTTTTCGATTCCGTCGGTTTCCCGATTTAGGTTTTACTCCCGAATAAAATATAATATTTCGTTTTCGATTGAAAATGATCAAAATAACCAAACTCTTTGGAAATATGATTTAAACACAAACCGTTTCGTTCACGAGTCAAAATTAGGTTTTCTGATCAATAAAATCTTACTGTCAGTGAAAACGCAAACCTTTTTCTGTCTGAATTTTCACCAAAATTCATCCAAATAAAATCTAATATTTTATTTTTGATTAGAAATTTGAAAAATAGACTTCCTCGATGTAACACCCCGATTTTCACTGCTTTCTAATATCAGTAATAAATATATAAATGATTATATTTTTATCTGAGACTTAGAAAATGATTTTGGATAAACCAATATCATTTCCATGATATATTTGATATCATAAGGTTACGATGAAATTTTTGGTTGAAAATTCAGACGGATCCCGGTCTACATTTTTCACTGACAGTAAAAGTTTACTACTCAGAAAACCTAATTTTAATTCGTTAACGAGATGAAAAATATTTTTATCATATTTGCTACGATATTGGAAGTTTTGAAAATTTTCGTGAAAAAAATAAAATATTATATTTGCTGCGGGCGAAAACAGCGAAATATCTCTAGGAAAACCTAAGTCAGATGAACTAGGGGGTCAGCAACGGAGCTGAGATGCCTGATGTGACTGATGTAATGAGCATTTATGACGATCCTATCCGAATCATAATGGCCATAATCACACATAAATGCCATTAGATATTTTTATGGTGAAATGACCATTTTACCCTTGGTTTCCTATGGAAATTACAGGGCTTGCCATTGAAATTTTGAGACCATTTTACCCTCCCCTACACGGCTCTACCCATTTTTCCTACACTTAGGCAATTTTTCAACTCACTTATATCATCTCCATGAATCAAGACTCATTTCTCTCAAAAACTCTAATCAGGAATCAGGTACGTTTGCGTAGAGATATATCGGGAAACAGGCCGACAAGTCATCTATGATGACTCAAGAGGAATGAATCATCATGTGATAATTTACTCTAGTCAGACAAAGAAAATATCTAGATATTTTGAACGTTAACCTAACCTACGTCTGGTTAAATCTAACCGAGGTTAACTAACCATGATTTGCCACACAAAATATCTTCTCCCTAATATGTGGTATAGGAGGCGACCACACCACAAAAACACCCTCATCCACATCATTTGTAAGGCCCTAAGGCTGCCCACCCTTCTCCATTTTTAGCCAAGTATTCATTTTCCATTTCAACCACAAATTTATAAAGCTACATGGCTTATTTTCTACTACACATCATCATTTAATTCCATTTAACATAAGAATCCTTTTGCTCATTCTCCTCTTCTCCCTTGTTTGTGCGCCAGCCATCATTCTTCCTCCCAAAACCATTTTCTCTTCATCATTCATCAAGAACACCAAGAACACTAAGACAAACTCTCCTTACTCACCCGAAAGTTCATCGAAGTTATGACATTTTTCTGTTCTGAAACTCGAAAAAATTTCTACCTGAAAGTTGTTCCTCTTTCTCTCTTCTTTCCAACAAACTAAAGATCATAAAAAACGGATGAGTATTTTGAGAGATATGAAATAAGGCTCTTTTCTTCCATGTTCCGATCTGAATCAAACCAAACCTTCAACATTAAAGTTGTTCCTCTTCTTCTTACCTTTCCAACAAGACAAACTTTGTAATTTTTAGATGAGTGGATTGTGAGACACTCATAAAACCATCACACCCTCAAAGCTGTCCCAAAAGCTTCCATTTCTACTTAAGCTTGATTTGATCACTCTCTTCATTTCTTCAATAAACAAGAGGTAAAACCCCATCTATCATGATCATATTGTCTTCTCCTTCATTTATTTTACAAGTTTATGCCATGAATCATCATCATCCAATTTCATGAAGTTTTCTTCAAAAATCTCTAGAAAATTGTAGAAAAATCCATTTGATTTGAAACCAATTTCTATGAACTCACTATGATCTCTATATTCATGATCCAAGAGCATGAATAAATAGAAAATTTCTTTCCTATTCTTCCATAGTGGGCCGAATCTAAGTCTTAGTGACACTAGATGAGTTTGTTTCAATTTCTATGATTTAACACTTGATTTCATCTCTCTAATACCTATGATTATTGAATCCAAGAGATTAAGAACCAAATCAAATTCCAAGCCTAATTTGTTGATGATGGTCGAAATCCTAACTTTTGGTGTTAGGAAGTTTTTATTTTTATTTTTGATTCATGACTATTGTTTTAGTCTTTCTAATGACCAAGGATCATTGATCCAAAAGATTATGAAATTTTGACATCCTTAGCCTAATCACTTGAGTAGGCCGAAACTTAGCCATAGGGGTTAGATTGATTTTTGTTGTTTCATTTGTTGATTTGGATTTAATTTGTTGTGAAGGTTAAATCGTTGTTTGATTATCCTGAGTATGTGAAGGAAACAGAAATCGAATCGGAAAACAGTTCGTGAAAACGAAGACTTGAATCTTCAAGAGGTAAGGGGAGATAGCCTGAGGAGCTTAAGATAATCGTATGCTATTTTGTTGAGTCGTCTGTGAATTATCTGGAATGATTTTCTGTGCTTTTTGAATCGTTTATTGTTAAAGTGATTATATGATTACTTGATTTTTTGTGATATGTTGATTTACATGATTATAATTGAATTGTTAAATTATAATTGTGATGCATGCCATGACTTGAATGTATGCCATGCTATATTGTGATGAAATTATCTGTTGTTGAGTGATGTATTGAGAAACCTGACATTGGTCAGTGTTTAATTTAAATTGAGGATAAAAGCTTGATAAGCTTGGATAATTAATCAGAGTGATTAATTTATGAGAATTTGAGAAAAATGTGGAAAAATGTTATTTTAATAATATTTTTGTGGAAAATGTGTCAATAAAGTGACAGTAAGGGCGAAACTGTGAAAATTTTTACTGGCGCTAGTTTTTCCAAAATAAATTCAATTTTATTATAAAATGTTATTTGAAGTGATTAAGTTACGAAAATAACTTAATATAGCAGTCAGAACAATTACTTGTGACAGAAAAGTCATTTAAGTTATAAAAAGATTTTTATGAAACACTTTGAGAAAAAAAAGTTTTTTTTTTATTATTATAATTTTGTTTAGAAAGAACTTTTAAGAAATTGATGTTTTCATGTGAATAATTTTTAAGGATGATGTAATTATGAGAAAAGGAATTTGTTTATCATTTTATGTTTTGTAAACGTTTTAACAGAAAAGAATTTCTGTAAAAGAGTTTTATTTAGTGAAATTATTCTGTTAAACTTGGATAAGTTTTCAGAAGTTTGGTTTTGTATTTGTTTTTCACTAAGCAAAATGTTTTAAAAGGATAAACGGACCTAGGAACCGAGACGTCGGGGTTCTAGTGTTCTGTGGACACGTAGATCAGGGATCTGTGTCATTGGACTGGGTGTCCTGAAGAGGTTTTGTGGACTGTGTGTCCTAACTTTGGTGTGGAAAATGTGAATTCCATATCCGCGAGCCTAAGACTAGTGCATCAGTTTAGGGCTTTGCGATTTAGCACTCGGACTGTGTGTCCTGTGTTGAGTTTAAAACATTTGGACGGTGTGTCCTGTGTTTGTTTAAAGTGAAAAGTCTTAAAATAAAATTAAGCATGGTCGTAAGCTTTGGGCTTCGACAAGGAAAGATTATTACGACAAAGAAAACGAAACGAGAATAACAGTTTTTCTCACGCATTTTTGGCAGACGTGCCATGTGTTATGATCATTGAGTCCTGAGTGGATCAATGTATCTTTTATGGACTATGTTTCCATTTGATCATTGAGTTTCTGTGTGAACCAATGTATTTTACTGGACTGAGTGTCCAACTTTATGCGATAACTATTGAGGTTCTGAGTGATGCAATAGGTTATGGACAATAAACTCCATTGTTCGCAGTGACCATTGTGTTCTGTGTGGACCAATGCGTTACATTTTTGAACAATAATTTTGGTACATTGGAGAGTTACTAGTGTGTTATGTGGTCTCTTGGACATTGTTTTATTTCGTTTTTACAATGGGCCATGTGTGAGCTTGATCTGCTCAAAACGAAACAGAAACTTATGGGATCTCCGGAGATTAGGTATCAAATTAGAGCCTGAATATTGAAGTGTCATGCATTTTTATAAAATGACGATGACTGTCGGGTATGAAACCCTTTTGATAGAATTATTCTGTTGTTTGAATAATTTCTTTATATACTGTGAATATCTGTTATATGCTGTTTTGTGTGTCGCGCATGCGATTGTCTTATCAAAACTCATATATTGGTATCTCACCCTTGCATATTTGTTTGTTGTTTCCTCTACTGTGTGAAATATATATTTGAGTATAGATGAACTCCGAGGAGACGAATCTATCGTACTCAAGGATCATATCCTTGACCTATGTGAATGCCGACAATAATGAGGCTTGGGTGATCAATACTGGAGCTCGGAGTGCCACTTACACCGGACCAGTTTGGATCGTTGAAGGTACTAATTCAAGACCTACATCACGTACGTATCAGAGGTTGACGGTGGAGATACCCTTACCACCTCTCTGGTTATTTACCAGTTTTCTTGCAGATCGAGAACTGTTAAGTTCTGATACTTCCATAGTTCCGGAAGTAGAAGTATCCTCACCGGATATCCCGATAGGAAGGGAAAACCAAGGTGGTCTTTCCAACCGTGAGTACTAGTGCTGACCAGCTATAGGACTTTTTGTGAAGTAGTGGTACTTTGTTAGTCTGGATGTTTGGCTATTGAGAGTCATCATTTTGAGTGGTGATTCCAGATTACCGCTACGTTATAATTACGTCTTTATTTTCTTATGTTATGACTTTGGGAATGACCTGTTATGTGAAGGTCTAAGTGTAAAACTTTTATGATACCTATATATATATGATATATAGTGGTATATTATGATGATAGTGTTTGATTGTATGTGGAGTAAAAGAAAAAGAAAATTTTTATCACCATTTTTTAATAAGGATAAGTAATTGAAGATATTATTTTCCGAAAGCAACCGGCAATACTTAAATGTGATACCCTGGGAAAGGGGGTGTCGCACTCGAGGACATAATATAAAAATCTACCAATTTTCAGTTTTCGGGTCAAATTAGGGTTTTCTACCGATATAAAATTATACTGTCAGTAAAAACGCAGACCAGTTTCCGTCTGAGTTTTAAACCCAAATTTTAACCAGAGCTTCCTACCACAGAGTAGGTTCTAGATATGATTTTGTTTTCTCCAAAATCATTTCCTAGGTCGCAGATAAAAATATAAATAAATATATTTTTACCGTTAATACAACTTATACAAAAATCGGGCTGTTACAGTCCCCTTAGTATTATTATTTTTATCTAAAAAGGACTTTGCAATTCCGTATGTTGTTGATTACTCTGATGTATTATATTTCTTATGTAAATAACAAATGTAATCTTTTTTGCTTTGGATGAGACGAATTTGTATATGCTTGTAAGGCTGCGAAGGGGAAAGATGAGGCTTTCCCTTTCAGCCAGTCATGGCTACGAAATTCGGGTCATGACAAAGTTGATATCAGAGCTTAGGGTACAAAGTCCTGAAAGAATAATTTGGCATTGATATATTTGTGGTTAGATCTTGAACCCGGGCAAGGTCTAAGACAAAGGTTATTACGGCTTGATTCTGGTTTTGTTTTCTTATAAAATCTTATAGGTCCGTTTGATTCGCTATAAAATAAAGGACAGCACAGGACAAGAGAACTTGTTCCATATTTGATTTTAAAATTGTTTATAGGACAACACAAGATAAGAGATGAGGGACAGAACAAAAGTGTAAAATTTTGTTACTCACTTAACCAAGGGACAAAAAGTTGTCCCAGGTACAATAAATATGAAATGACAAAAATAGCCATGTCAATCCCCTCTCTCAGTCTCTCACCTACCCACGTCTTCCATGATACCCAGTTACCCACGTTCGGAGATTTTTTTTTTTTTTTTGGATATCCCACGTCCGGAGATTTTATCCCTACAAAAACAATCAAAACGAAAGTTGGCAAACGGTTGGGTCTCGATGTTTGGTCATATAATATTATAATATTAGCTTTCTAGTTCCCTAGTTATAATATCAATCTATCTATAGTTACAATATTCGCTATACGTATTCTTTGCTATATATAACTATAGATTAATATTATAAACATTTTAAAATTTTTAATTATTTATTTTAATTTTATTTTAATTTATTGTATGGTAATTATAAAATATAGATAAAAATTTATCAGCATTATTATAAATTTAAAAATTATTTTTATTAAAATGATTAATTTAAAATATGGTAATTATAAAATATACATAAAAATTTATCAGCATTACTATAATTTTTTTAAAAACAATTATAAAAATAAAATAATACTTGAGAAAATATACAAATTATTAATAAATTATAAGTAAGAGGATAGTATGATAATAATTTAATTATAAATAAAAATAATTTAAAATATAAAAATTATTGTTCTATATCTTTTCATAATGCAAATCAAACATTATATAATACAAAGGGTATTTTAGTAAATTTTATGTTGTTCTGTCCAGTACGTAAGCATAACAAACAACGTATAGTACTGCACAAAATTGTTTGTGCTGTGCATCGACTAACAAACATCATACAGCACAAAAAGTTGTGTTGTGACTGAATCAGTTATCCTGTGCTGTTCTATCTGTTCTGTCCAGTACTGTACTAGATGGCAAATCAAACGGAGTGTAAGAGATGACTCCACAAGGCAGCAAGGCAACAGCGTGAGATGGACTAGCTATTGTGTCTAAGTCCCTTATTATTATAAGTTTTATGGTGCTTTTTTTTAAAAAAAAAAATTTGCTTGCCATTAATGTTTACTAGGTGAAATTATACAGTAGATATATATATATATATTTTTTGATAATGACATAGATATGATGCTTGAAGCCTAGAAAAGGTTGTAATTGTCAATTGTGAAAACTCATAATATGAGAAAAGTTCAAATGAAAAGTTGAGAATGTACATGGTATATTGATGTTCAAAATATGGCTGATAAGATTTACGACACTTTTATAAAGTATGTTTACATTATTGATGTTGTTGAGATGTTCTTAAAGTAAGTTATGAGAAATTTATATGTGATGTATGCTTGATATGGATGATGGCGGTGACTGTAAAAAGTTGAATATGGTGGATGTATAGGAACCCTCGTAGATAATTAATCGTTTAAAGTATAATGATGATGTATCTTGAATTAGAAAAGGATAAATTGAGAATATGTGGATAGTAAATGCCACCTATGACACCCTCTACCCCACATGTATTCGTAAAGCATAAAAGAGATAAAAGGAACACATGCATACTATATCATAATAATAAAAACCGGGCAGAGGCTGCCGTATTGTAACATAACTTCTCAAACGCGGAAAACAAAAAATGTTTAAAAGAAACATAACTGAAAACATAAACGAAACCCAACCCCAATGTCACATTACAGAGCTGGTATAACCATATTCCGAAACATCTCAGATAAATAACATAAACTAAAGAAAACCTAATCTACGAGTAGCGGCTCCTCAGAGTCACTCCTCAGTAAACTGCTCACCGTCCTCTATATAAAAAAGATACATGCAAAGCAAACAACAAAAGACGGGGAGTAAGAAACATGTATAAAACATAATGGCATGGAAGTAGTTAGGAAGATGAGCATGATCACATATTCACATATACATAGCATATATAACGACATCCAACATATTAAACTCATATCATATCCATCATATCAACAACATAACATCTCAACATATTATTATCATCTATATCATTTCAAACAAGGTATGCTATGCGATGCAGTGCTACTCCACTACTCCAATGCATGAATGGGTAACATAGCGCATAACCAACATTCACCACCTCCGCATAGGCCACTCGGCTACCCAAGTTTCATCACCATCAACACCTCGACCACTTGGCTATTATGGCCCCCTTGGCCACTTGGCTACCAAGGTTCAACGTTATCAATAATCTTTAGTCTTTAGTCTTTTATCTTTTAACACTCTGGTCCTTAAGCACCAGATCAACACCTCGACCACTCGGCTATCGAGGACCGCTTGGCTACTCGGCTACCAAGGTACAACATTAACAACACCTTGACATTATGCATCAAGGCCCCCTTGGCCACTCGACTACCAAGGTATAACATTATCTTTTCTCTTTAATTATTAACACTCTGGCCAGTAAGCACCAGAGCTCAACACCTTGACCATTAAGCATCAAGGCCCCCTTGGCCACTCGGCTACCACGGAACATTATCATCTTTAAGTTATCTAGCTTGTCTTTACTTCGTTTAGTGTCTTTTTTCATTATTATTATCATTGGGAACAATTGGGGTGAACTACCCCTGTTCTATTATCTGCGTTCTGTTCTGTCTAGGGGAGCACGGACATGCTGCCCCCAGCACAGGCGTGCTGAACTTTAAGTTGAGCACGGCGTGCTGTCTATTGAGTACGACCGTGCTCGTTAGAGCATGACTGTACTGATCTGGGCAGAAAGGGTTTAGCAACCCTTGCTATGTTTCTTAGAGCATTCAAGGATCAAACCTATAGGCTTAAACTATCCATCGGTCCCAGTTTCATTATTCTTAATTAATCTCCATGTCTTATCATTATGGGAAACTATTCCTTTAATTCCAGCTTCATTATTAACGTCCCTAAAACACTCACTAATCAATCCTATGGTCTTTAACTAAGCCTTTGAACATAACCTTGCCTCTCATGCTATATTCATGTCTTATAAACAACCGGGAAAACATCCCTTAACTCATTTATCATTGTTAACATATTTTAACGTCTTCAACATCATTAATAAGCCCTATTAATTAATTAGAGTCTTATTAACGTCCACGTTGGCATAATAGCCTCAACAACCAACATTCATTCAGAGCACATCATCATCACCATCACTAGAACAACAACGTTATCATCATGAACATCCACAAACAATACAATCATCATACACAATTAGGCATACCAATAACATTCAATCATACACCATCATGAATCAACCACCAACAATACAATAATCAAAGCATGCCATTAACATTGGAATCACATCATACATATATCAATTAACATCAAATAGGCAAACAACATACGATAGGGTCATGGGTTAACCATTCATCTTACACTACTCCCAACGCCTACATGTTAATACTATTCCTTCTCCCCATACCTGGTATGAAAATTCCCAACGAAATGATCCTACGCTTGTTCCCTCGGGAGGCTCGACAAACTCCTCAAGCCTTGGCCAAACACAAAAGGATTAACCAATTAATCCCCAATTCAAAAGAAAGGGAAAAGGAGATTAAGGAGGGATAACTACGTTACCTTAACATGAGCACGGAGTCGTGCTCACTTAAGCACAGGCAGACAAAAACTACATCAATGAGCGCGTTTTTCCTTTGAGCACGGTCGTGCACCACTTAAGCACGGCCGTGCTTGTGGCTCAGACAGCCACAAGGCACACGCCTTGAGCACGGGCGTGCTAATACATGAGTACGGTCGTGCTCATGTATTAGGAAGGGATTTTAAGCCTTTAAATCTCACTTAACCCTTTAAAGCTACCTATTGTCAAACATAACACACATAAAAACACTTAAAGGCTTAACACGAAAAACGGGGTGTTACACCACCCTTGCTTATTTTGAGAATACATGAATTTTGTGTGTTTTAATTATGAAAATGTATTAAATTTTCTTGATTGTGAATTGATATGTATTATTTTTCTAGGAAATATTATTAAAAATAATTATGCTATTTTTGATGCCTCAATGTAAAATCATGTGCTATAACTTACTTGTGAGGAAATCACAAAAAAAAAAAAAAAAAACTCGTTATTAAGCCAAATGCTTGTGATAAGAAATGTACAGATTTACTCATAACTCAAATTAATTTTCGTTTGTGATACTTGTGGGGTAGAATGAGTTGATAGGATATTGGGGAGATTTATGGTATAATACATTTTGTTTTTTATTAGAAGTGTGAGACTGAATGCATCAGCATAACATGTTTTTTAATTGCATTGATGATCATCATAAACCTTGAGAAACAAGAATACTTTAAATTATATCCCAATGTTCGACTATTCTCATCCAAATAACTTCTCAGCATACTTGTCTAAGTGTACATTACTTGCGAAACAAAGGAATGGAAAATGACGGGTCACAAAGGGTATTATCTATTATCTATTTTGTGATATACAAGATTCTGGTGGTTGTCATTCATAATAGCAAACATTGACCTTATACTATGTTTTGGACCAGCATCGTATTCTTTTTCTCTTAAATGAATTTTTCTTTTATCCAAAAATAAAAAAGGTACTATGTTCTAAATTGCTTGATCCTGAATTGTATTTCCTTTTATTATAATTAAAGGAAGCTTAAGTTTGAGGTTGCATCATTTCAGTTATAAATTTTTGGATATTTAAAATTACAGTTTTGCCTCGCTTTGTTTGGGTGCAACCTTGTTATATGGAATTGGAGACAAATTGAAGTTTTAATTTTACCTTTTTCACATTTATCTTGTTGATTTATTTCAAAAAAAAAAAAAAAAAAACGACTTCCTCTGAATGCAATATGATATTCATCCCTAGAAACTTTATATGGTTTTGTGAGTATATCTTTCTTTAGGACACTGCACATGCTTATTTAAAGGTTTGTGATGCTGAGATTCTGCATCATGTAATTTTTTTTTTCATTTCTCGGATAAGGAGATACCTTATCCTTCTCCAATCTTGTAATTTTCCTTAATAAATATTTTTCTTCTTTAGATAGAAATGCTTTATTTTCTTGATTGTTATTCAATAGCATGTCATCTATAATTGGCTTATCTTACAAATGATATTTTTCGTGAGAAATGTACACATGATATAATTGCTCTAATTGTTGATGAGAATGCTCAACCGATTGGTTCGGTACGAGTTTGTGACCAACGCATGGTATGTGTAACATTTGTTGGCCATTCTCTTCATCCCTTGAGAGATGTAATTGGAGCATGTGATCATGATGTCTATTTATGTGTTGTTACTATTGCCCTTAGGCTTTAATTCATGTATTTAATTACTTGGGTAAGCTTATCTGAGTAAGCATGCATCAAAATCTAAGTGCATGATATGTCGACATTTTTGAGTTTAATATGATTCTATGTCTGCTAGGCAAGTTTAAAAAATTTAGAAGGATTGCATATTTGAATGTGGCCTATTCTATAAGTCATGTTAATGTTGGTTTACAACTTGAGAAGCATGGTATTCCACTTTAGATGAATTGTATAACATGAATAGTTGTTGAAATTGTGTTTCCTAGTATGTATTTCTAGAAATCAAAGACGAATTCCTTTTAGGGGGTAGAATGTACTACCCGATAATTTTAATAATTATAATTATAAGATTTAAACAATGTCATGTTCAATAATATAAAAAACGATGTCGTATCCAGTTAGTTTAAATTTTTTTTTTTCCATATAAAGGTTACATGATTTTTTTTATAAATATGTTTTTTAAAGGTGCCTTCTAAGGTGAGGGAGCAAGTAAGTCCCTCACCCATGAGGGAGCAATATTAGCTTTTAGATATATTAATTAAATAAATGAATGGTTGAGATCATTTAAGGGTGACCTGATATGCCAGTTGCAGCAACATTTATGAAATTGACCAAGTAACATCTAGGACCCTCCATCTTCGTTCCTTTTTTTTTTAATAACACTCATCTTCGTTCCTTAATATTCCGTAACTGTATCCACAAAATATTTAGTTTAGGGTTTTATCCACCACCATGAACCACCACAGGTACAAGGCATGCGACCGGGACTAGGCGCGAGGGGGGCGACCCAAACTTCACCTCGCAACGTTGGCCTCGCATTGGGATGATCAGATCTGATTGTGAATGAGGTATACTACGACAACGAGCGGCTCATCAGAAAGCTGGGAAGGTGGAGAACGACTTGCAGGAGCATACAAAAATGTTGGAATTTGTTTTTTGTTTTTTGTTTTTTTCTTCTTCATTTTTTTCTTCAAATATAATCAAATCAATTCATTTTTATTCAAACACAGTATTATTCATCAAGTCAAGAAAATTACCCTTGAGGCCTCGGGCCCGAGCCTGGTTCTGGAAGGTCGGCTTCTGTCATCACGAGAAGGTACATAAGTGGGGTCTCTTTGGCTGTACTCGGGTGAGGAATTTTCTTCCTCGGCATTTGTTGCCGAACTTCCCCTTTTCCGAGTTCTCAACAGCCTTTGGTACTCCGTACGAATCTCCTCGTTCTCCTGACGCAACTGTCTCAATTGTGCCATGATCTCTCCCAGTTGCGGATTACCTTCATCGAAGGGAGGAGGTCGGGGGTTGTTATGATTGGAGTTTGATTCCTCGACATGATTTGCACTGTGGGCCCCTCCCTTCGGTCCGTTCCGTGTAGTCACCATTAAATCTTATGGAACCGGGGAAAGTTTTTCCTCGGCCCCACGGTGGGCGCCAAATGTTCCTGGCGAGTTCCAAGTTACCGGAATCTCATTGTAAACGTTAGACCAAGGATGAACGTTGGGGGTTGTTTTAGACCGTGGCTTGACAGAATGCTTATGTTCCGGTCCTACGTATCCCAAAGGGAATCAAAGCCAAACGTAGTTCTGTGTTCAACCCTTGATCACGTGGTGCATCGATCTCTTAATTTTGTATCTGATGTACTCTGGTGGGTAAGGACTTGTTGATAGTCTCTTGATCACAACCGGGACTTCTAATACTCTTAAGAGAGAACACCAAGCTCTAGTGAAAGTTAAAGTATCTTCTCTCTTAGACTCTTCCTCCTTTTATAGAGGAGGAGAGGAGTAAACCGATCCTATTTTCTAGGATCTAGTTTATCTCTTATCACTTATCACTTATCTCTTTTAGCTCAACTCCCATCTCTTTCACTGATAAGAGTTATCTCTTATCTATGGTGAGGTTGTTAGCTGAGTTTTTGATAAGTGTATCGTTAAAGTAGTTAAGCTTTCCGAGCTCGGCGGCCGAGCTTACCACCTCGGCCAGTACAGTTCATCAAGTCAAGAAAATTAGCTTATGAGCATAACAAACCCCAAAGTTCCTTTTTAAAAGATGTAACAAAAATTAAATTAAAACAAAGCATATGGAGGAGTGCATGATTGCATCGCTAGTAGTGTCAAGTGATTTCATCAATTGGAACGATAGCCCACATATGATGGTTGTGGACACGAAAATATTGGTTGTACATTAAGAACTTTTGCAGATCTGGAAACATGGTCTAGGGGAAGAAGAAGAAACATGAAGCAAAGTGGGAGAGAATAAAAATGGATGACAATCGCTGGAAAAAAGAGGGGAAGAAGACACCTACAATACCTAGTGATTTTGCTCCTTCATGAGGTGAGGGACTTACTTGCTCCCTCACCTTAGAAGACACCTTTTTTAAATAATAAAATTGCAAAAAAAAAAAATTGCTCTTCAATCTTTCTTAGGACAAGAAATAAGGATTTTAAGGCATAAATAGAGTAGTGCATAACTTGACATACCATTAGCAGGTTAATTAAAATTTAACTAGTAAGTTAACATTAATTTTTGTGTTTTGTTCATAATGCCTTTTTAGTGAAAGGCATTAGACATGCCTTAGGGTTTTAAGTTTAAAAAGGGAAACCCTTTCACCTTGTCATTTGTCACATTTTCTCTAAACCGAGAGGAAAGGAAGTTGAGCTTGTGAGACAAAAGAAGACAAGAGGTGGAGCATTTCATGGTGGTTCTTCTTCTTCTTCTTCTTTTCTTCATTTTCATTTTTCTTGGAAGCTCCACCTAAAATCTACAAGAGGTGAGGGATTTGTGAGTTATATAATTTATCTATAAAATATTTTGGTATGATGTATTTGATGCAATTAATGATCTCAATGCTTGTTTTTCATGCGATGTTGCTTAAAGGGAATTATCCCTACTCTTTGGAAGAACCATAGCTTATCTGTGTGGTCCTCAAAGCCAATTAGCGCCTTTGGAATGTATACCCAAACAGGGCTGAACTAGTTTCTTTTAATCTTTTTATTTATTTACTCAAGAATTAGAAAACTGATTCAGACTGAAACTCTGCTATTTATCTCACATAAGGTAAGGGTAAATCTCCAACAAATTAACCCAAATGATTTAGCAACTACTGAAGGGTAGAAGAAAAGGTCCTTTGTGGTGGCAATGAATATGTGTGTCGTGGTGCTACCTTATGAAAATGCCAATTAATGTCGACTGAAGGCTACATTATTAGGAAATGACATTTGCAATGTTAGATACAAACAACAATGTCCTCTGTAAACAAAGTTCCTCTATGTGGATGTAACTCTACTTTCTAAAAAAACAAAAAACAAAGATTCTAGAAAAGAATACTAACTATAAAAGGTACCAAAAAAGTTACATATATAAAGAATACCAACTAGTGGTAGAGTTAACAAGCATCATGATTATCAATTGTTAATCTCATCTATTTGTTTGTACTTTCTCATTACTCTAATAAATTTCTCTATCAATATTAAATTGATATTCATATAGACTATTGAGTATACTTTAACAGTATATGTTTTTAAGGGATTTTCAAGTATATTGCGTTAATTTTAACAAAGGATGGTGATGCTGTAGTAGATACCACAGGATTTTAATTTTATTATTACTTATAGTAGTGTCTATAATCTTATCATGAGGCCGTTATAAACAATGTGTTATTTATACTCCATAAATTAGCTTCTCTAATATCCTTAGTAGCTAATAGACATATCGTATGGTTTGGTATAAGAATGTAAATTGTTATTGATCCAATGTTTATGAGCTTGAGCGATAAACACTTGTTATGCACTTTTGATGCGGTTATCGAGTTATCTATGTGTAGGTTCATGATTTTAATTTTTGGAATGGATCGACAGAATGATATTAAAATGTAGATTGATTATTATTTTTTATTGAATTAGTTATGTGAATTGCGTATGTTATGAATTTTGAAATGGATACTTAGTGGAATGAATTGCAAATGAATCTTTGGATAGGTGAACCGGGGAGCGGGTGGCTCCGGTATATAAATATCACCGTTGGGGATGAGGAGACCCCATTAGTCACCCCGGGCGTTGAGGAAGGATGTTGATGTTGCCGGAGGGTGCAGTATTTCCGGGGTACGAAATTAAAATCGTCAGGGTGGAGGACCTTGAGAGAACAACCCCAAGTGAACCCAAAGATTCGATGAATATGATATTATGGGTATCTCCTTACGAGTGGGAAACGAAATATGAGAAAAGAAAATGGTGCAAGTCATTCCAGAAGTACTCTATTGAGGGACAAGATGTCCATACAATATTTTATTAGTTTATGAGATCATTTGCATATGTAAAGATTTTTATGATGTGTAGATGGAAAATGACTATCTATTTGTTTGACCAAGTGCTTGCCTGAGTGTGTGACTTTATTTCACCTTTGACTTTGTGTGATTGCATGTGTTTGGGGGAAACTGCCTCACTGAGTCAGTGGACTCACCCCATGTTTAACATTCTAGCTATCTTCGAAGCCACCAGTAACCTTGGATGCCATGTTGATAGCTTGAAGGGTTGTTCCCTTAGTATTTATTTTAATCTAAAAAGGACTTTGTAATTTTGTGTGTTGTTAGTTACTCTGGTGTATTATATTTCTTATGTAAATAACAAATGTAATCTTTTGCTTTGGATGAGATGAATTTGTATATGCTTGTAAGGCTGCGAAGGGGAAAGATGAGGCTTTCCCTTTCGACCGGTCATGGCTACAAAATTCGGGTCATGATATATAGCTCCTAAACCAATAATCACCATCATCCCTTAATTATATTATATATCGTCTTTACCATTCAATTCTCTTGAATCTCAATTAAGTGACCAAGACACTGACTATAGATTGATGCCTATAACTAGTCATCATTCCTTTCTCATAATAGTTCATTCTCCTATACCCAAATATAAGCAACACATCTAGATTATCTCACCAATCTCATAGAACATTCATTAATCTCAAATCACAAGACTCACAAAGCATTTCAACAAACATATCCAAGAGGTACCATATAACATCATGTTACGTACCACAATTCAATTACCATAATTATGATAAGGCTACCCCATTCACCTACTCAATTCCTATACCCATAATTATGATAATTTCCCCCTTACCTGGTATGACAAAACGCACGTCCTAAGGGTAAGATAAACGAGGATCTGCTCTTGATTCTCCTTATGCTTCCAACGCTTGGTCAATAAAACACATAGAAAGATTGGTATAATTCAATCCTTATAAGCCAAGGAACTTAAAAGAAAAGGGATTGAATATGGTATTTACTAACTTACCTTGATTAGAACTCGAAAGAAACAATCAATCCTCCATTTGCAAGATCAAACACCCAAGGGTATGTTCTTGATGAAGTACAACCCAAAACAAGGATTGAAGGATTGTAAACTTCATGGAGAATACAAAGGTTGCAAAGGAAATCCAAGAAAGATAAAGAGAGACAACTTTCTGAGGTTAACAACGTGGGAATTAGGGTTTAGGTCAAGTCTTATGGTATAAATATGAGTTTAGGTCATCATGGGCTTTTTAGAAGCCCAAAAACACGTTTCTGATGGGTGTCGATTCGTGGGGCGAACCAATTTTCACGGGGCTAACCAAAGAGTTTCAAAAACTGTCTCTCAGATTCGTGGGGAGAGGCTTTAGAAGCCGACTCTGGCCATAACACCAGAAATAATACTTGTAGATAATTCTCTAAAATTTCCAACACATCCAAGATCACCTCAATCGGACATCTAGAACTCAAGATATAGCCAAAACCGTGAAATATGTTACTAAGACCCTAAAATGATTGAACCTTTCTAAGGCTAAACTTCCCAAAACATGAACTTAGACATCAAGAACAAACATAATAAACATATATAAGCAAAGAATAACACATATTAACATAAAGATGAATTTTGGGGTGTTACAATGTATGTATATTACTATTTGCGCATGCTAACAGTTTTTATTTCTTTACAGTTTTATTATTATAATATTTTTTAATGTAATAAAGCACGCTAACATTGATAACAAATTAAGGCTTAGTTAATTCGTGGTGTCTCTTAAAACATCAACTTGACGATTACTCTATATTTGAGCATATCTCTATTTGGTGTGATCATTCAAGTGCTATTATCTTATCTAAAATTATCTTTCAACATTCCAAGGCTAAGCATATAGAAATTAAACATCATTTTATAAGGGATTATGTTTAAAAAAGTGTGTTTGATATCAAGTTTGTTAAAATTGAAAATCAATCGGCTGATATCTTCACAAATCCTTGAGCTAAGTATAGGTTTAAATATATTAAAGAAAATTTGAACATGGATTTCATTTTTGAGTAACATGTCTTATGATTTGTCTGATGCATCTGCTTATCTATCTGATATACCTGACTAATGATATATGCATAACCTGTCTGGTATGTGTTACCTGTTCGAACTTGCTGAGTCATATTTTATGAACTCAATAGTTTTTTATTAAGTGATTATTATCCCTTAATGTTATTTAATTCTCTGAGGTAAAACGTGTACATGGCGGTTTTCTTTTTGAAACCATGTTTCTAATAATTCTCTTAGTGGTTCTTGCGTTTCCAAGAGCATCTTGTGTCGTTTTAGCATTAAAGCGTCTCTTCTCTCTCCTACATTTATATCTCTATATAACATCACATCTTCAAAAGCTTTTCTTCTTTACGCTTTCAAACCTCTTTCTTGATCTAAAAACCTTTCATCTTTTTCATCTCTCTGCAAATCCCTCTTTCTCAAAACCTTAACCTACTCAAAACCCTAACCTTCTCAAATGGCACCCAAAAAGAACCTCTTAGTGGCTGAGAGCACTAACAAGTACAGCATGATCGAGGATGAAGTTGAGAAGATTGTCTTAGGGAAGACAATTGACTTGGAGCTAATAAAGAAAAATGGCACGGACGTGTCTGGAGAGCTCGAACGCTCAAAATGGACCCCCTTTTCCCCAATGAAACTGGTGCATCCTAAACTTCTTCAAGAATTCTGGAGAAGTGCCTACATCTACAATTCTCCAAATGGGCTGATGAAGGAAGTCAGAGACCATGTATTGGGTAAGAAGTTCTTTTTCAACCTTAACTCTATAGAAACTGCCACAAGTTGCCCTAGGATTGGTGCTGGTTTCTCTGAGGATTGGGAGGATACTGTTGGGGCTACAGATGTTAACATTGCCATCTATGGAACCCCTAATCCCCCAAATTTCAAAGCTATCAACCTTGTCCCTAAATGCAGATTACTGTTGAAGCTTCTGCATGGGCGTGTCATGCCCTGGAAGGGCTCAAGGGACAATGTTACCAAGATGGACCGCTTCACTCTTTACCAAGTACATGGAGTCCTTGATAACTTGGCAGAACATAACCACCTACCCCTATGGTATGTTGATGACTAGGTTGTTCAGGGCAAAGAAGGTTATGCCCAAAGATGATGCTTTTGTGGACATGGTTCTGGGCTCTAGCCATTGACAATATGACCTTGTCTATGATGAGTGTGAGGAGTACAAATACTACCTCTGGAGCATTTGGAAAGGTAGCCGAGGAGAAAAAGGAGACCTCAGTTAAGTCTACAAATGAGTATGGGGTTCCTATCTCAGAGCCTCCGCTGTGGAAAGATGCTGGGAAGGTGACAAGACAAGATGCAAGACCTTCGCTCTCTGTGGAAATAGTGGAAAGTGTTTTCCCCTGATTTTCACAAGGATCCCATGAGGAAGGCTGCTGAGCCTGACAGTGAAGTTGAATCTGCTCAACTAGCTCAGAAGAAGAAGAAGGTGCACAAGGTCTCTTCTGCAAGACATGTCTTAGTTGATCAAGACAGAGTAAATGTACCTTCTTAGAGGGAGAATTTGAAGAATCCCGTGGAGAAACCCAAGGAGAAACAAATCCTTTTCATGGGCGAGACACCCAACAAAAGAAGATCAGGAGTTCCTGCTCCTATTATGGCTGTTGAATCTCCAAAGGTTCAAGTTGTTGCTATTGCTGAAGGAGAGTCTGTGCAGGCACAGACAAGTGGGAGAACAAAGTCCATTGTTGTGAAGCCTCTTAGACCCTTCAAGAAGCTAAGAGTATCTGAGAATGCCACGATTCATGAAGCATCATAAGCTTCTTCACCATCTCCACCCTCTTCTCCTCCACATGTAAGCCAGTTTCAAACACCTGTGTACTCACCTCCACCTCTTTTTGTTCTACCTCTTTCACATGCCACACCACCTGTCTCATCCACCGTTTCTTCCTCCTCAAACATCATGTGACACCCTCTACCCCGCATGCATTCAAAAGTGATAACACATATATAAAAGAGAGAGAACACATGCAAATGTATATAATATTAAAAACCGAGCAGAGACTTCCGCATTGTAACGTAACGCGGAAATAACCAAAACATGTTTATAAAGGAAACATAACATAAAACAAAACCATAAACGAACCCAACCCCGATGTCACACTACAGAGATGGTATAACCAATCCGATAAAACAACTCGGATACAACTGGAAACAAACTAAACAACTACTGAAACGGAAAATCCTATCTACGAGTCGCCACTCCTCAACTGGCTGCACATCGACCTCTGCATAAATGATACATGCCACAAACAAGAAACATAGAGATAGGGAGTAAGAAACATATGTACAAATATAACGGCAAGGAAGCAGTTAGCAAGACGAGCATACATCAAACAAGCATGTTATATCAAACAGCAATATCATAACAATCATCATCATACAACGTGTGTGCTATACAATGCAGTTCTGCTCCACTACTCTATTATGAACTTGGATCCAAACTAACTCAGGATGCCAACTTTGGGGTTGCATTTCCACATTGGCCAATAAGCACCAACGCCGGGGCAATCCACCAAACCATAGGTGGACCCCTAGGACAGCCGACACATCTTATTCTCGAATGCGCCACCACGGTGTATACTTAATTCCCTTTCGGACGAATCCCGCAGACGACCAGATTGTCTTACTCTCGGACAACCTCCTCTATGTTGTAAAACCTCCAATCAACATCTCCGATGCGTGAATGCATGGCAAACAACACACAACCACAACCACCATCTCCGCTTGGGCCCATAGGCTACCCAAGTTTTATCACCATCAACACCTCGACCACTAGGCTATTGGGGATTATCGTTTAACGTTTCATCGTTAAGTCTTTTAAGCATCAACAACACTCTGGCCATTAAGCACCAAAGCTCAACACCTTGACCATCAAGCATCAAGGCCCCTTTGGAGCGAACACTAGGCTACCAAGGTACAACATCTTATCACTTGGAGCGGACACTAGGCTGCCAAGGTACAACATCTTAACACTTGTCTTTGGTCTTCATGTTCCGTTGGTATCTTATTAAGTCTTAAGCGTTTGGGGTGAAAACCTTTATTTCAACATTCTGGTTTCTGTTCGGGTCAGGTGAGCATGGGCGTGCTCACCCTTAGCACGGGCGTGCTGGACCTACAGACAAGCACGACAGTGCTGCTTGCTGAGCACGGGCGTGCTTAAATGTGCGCCCTGCTCTGAGTTTCAAACTGGAGCACGGGCGTGCTCCTTGTTAAGCACGACCGTGCTCAATAGAGCGTGGCCGTACTGATCTGGGCAAAAAGGGTCAGAAACCCTTTCCCAAATCCTTGGGACAACTCACAGATTCAACCTATTGACTTTTACTAATCCATTGATCATCAACTTCATTGATCTTAACTGTTCTTCATTAATATTCATGTCTTATCATCATGGGGAATGAATCCTTTAATCATAGCTTCGTTATTAATGTTCCTAGAACACTCACTAATCAATCCTAGGGTCTTTGACTAAGCCGTATGAACATAACCTTACCTCTCACTATATTCATGTCTTATGAACAACTGAGAGAAACATCCCTTAATTCTCATTATTATCATAAACGTATTTTAATGTCTTAACATTATTGTTGGCATTAACATTCTCAACAATAAACACTCATAAAGAGTACAACACAAACATCAATCAATAATAACAGTCATGCCAGTCATCAACATCATAACAGTTAAGCATCATATAACAAATAGGCATAAGGCATATAGACATGTTATCAAAGGAAAGGGTCATGGGTAACCCTTCGTCTTATGCTATACCAAGCCTACATACTCATACTATTCCTTCTCCCCATACCTGGTATGAAGATTCCCAAAACGATAATGTTGGCAAACTAGACACGTTCCCTCGAACGACTCGACGAGTTCCCCAAGCCTTGGCCAAACAAGAAGAAGACAACCAATTAGTCTCTAGATCTAATAATAGAAAAGAGACTAAGAGAGGGAAGACAACGTTACCTCAAACTATACTAGCGCGCTACTCCTTTCCCAAAACTAGAGCAAGAACACCAAGAACTTCAAGGGGTTCAAGGGAAGAAAGAGGGAAGTGGTTTCTGCCACACTAGGATTACCCAATGTGCCAAAATAGGGTTTCACATGAAAACCCTCGTGCTGCTGCCTCCTATTTATAAACTCTGCACCGAGCACGGCCATGCACCCTCTTAAGCACGGTCGTGCTTACATCAGTGTCACCGAGACGCGTTCACGGTTGAGCACGGTCGTGCTCCTTGTTGAGCACGGGCGTGCTCAACTTAGCGTCAGCGAGACGCGAACATGCGCTGAGCACGGTCATGCTCCCTAATGAGCACGGCCGTGCTTGTGACTCAGGCAGTCACAAGACACGCCTAACAAGCACGGGTATGCTGAACATGAGCATGGTTGTGCTCATGTACCAGAAAGGGATTTTAAGCCTAGAAATCCCACTTAGCCCTCCAACAACAACAATAAGTTAAGCCTTAAGGCTTAACCAAACAAACAAGCCACTTACATAAGAACTTAACAAAAAAACGGGGTGTTACACACCATAATAACATCCTCTTCTTTTACTATTGTTTCTGATGTATGCCAACTGAATGTTGTTTAGTGGGAATCTATCCTTGAAGAACCAGTCTCGAGCCTCGAGATTGGAACGCAAGGCATACCCAGGCTTGTCAGGGTCTAGCTCGGCCTAGCCTATTCCCACCCCTAGCCATTATTATTATTATTATTATTATTATTATTATTATTATTATTATTATTATTATTATTTTGGTAACCATGATATAGGTAGGAAGTGTCCATCACCGTTAGTAGTGACTAATCTCCGTCGGGAACCTGTTGGGCACACAAGGTGGGTTCTCCCCTCCCAACCAGGCTTTCTCCATACACAAGAGTCAGGATTCGAACCCTTGACCACTTGTTTAAAGTGTCCAAGTCCCTTATCACTTGGACCAACCACATGTTGGTCCCTAGCCATGAATTTGAATTTGAATTGAATTTAAAATTACAGTTTCATTAAACCTTAATCAATTTCTAAAATAACAAGACATTTATTACAATAATAATAGGTCTTACTTATAGTGTCTTAAAAATATTGATTAAGAAATCAAAAGCAAAAAGAATTTGTATTTAAAAATTAATTATTTTAAAGTGTCCAAGTCTCTTATCACTTGGACCAACCATGGTATGGTCAAGGAACTATCAGAGCTACCTACAAGCTAATTTCTATCAGTAAGCTAATAAATTCAAGAGAATACTTCATTCCTTCATTTCCATGCCAATTCATTACAAACATTCCTATTTAAGCTAGCAAGTATGTGCCAGTGCTCAACTACCTTCCTACAATCCCGAAGGATCTTGCCAAATGAAATAACAGAAAGCTAAACGACTATGCCACCCGTAAGGGAATCTATGCGTGTGATAACCAACAATATTCCCTTCCTGGTGTGCTTCTAGAATGGTCTAATCAGGAGACTTCATAATCCTTTATCCATTTGGGCCTAACCTGGTTCCTCTTAGGCCTAGCCTGTGGGATTTGTGTGAGACTCTCATCTGAGTCCTCAGTGTCACTTGGGCTTGTATTTGTGTCCATAACATCTCCCAACGGTTGCAGAAAGAACCTTGTCCTCAAGGTCTAAGGTTGGGAACTCCTTTTTGAGTGCGGACAGATTTTCCCAAGTTGAATCTTCAGGATACAACCCCTTCCATTGGACCAAGACTTGGGTTTGAGCCGGGTCATCCGAATTTTTGAATTCCATCAAGGCAAGTGGCTCCACGACAGGTTGGTTGCCCAGGACCTTGGGAGGCAAAGGAAGACCCTGAAGGTTGGCATCACAGTGAAATGGTTTCAATTTTGAAGCATGGAACACAGGGTGAATCTTGGAACCAGGGGGAAGAGCAAGCTCGAAGGCAACATCACTAATGCATCGAGTGATAGGAAAGGGGCCATAATAGCGTTGTGCCAGCTTCTGAGAACGCGGCCCCGACACACTAGTTTGCCTATAAGGACGAAGTTTGACCAAAACCAAGTCACCCAATTGGAAGGGCTGTTGGATGCGGTGTTGGTCAGCATTCTGCTTCATGGTTAGCTGCGCCTTTTGCAACTTAGTGGTGAGTTTATTGATGATTTCTTCCCTGCTGCCTAGTGTCTCATCCACGGCTTCAATTGAGAGGACTCGAGTACATACTGAGGAATACTAGGAGGTGGTTTCCTATAAACCACAGTGAAGGGAATGAGGCCAGTAGAAGCATGGATGTTGGTGTTATAAACCCATTCTGCCCAGTGAAGGTAGCAACCCCAAGTGTGAGGTTAAACATGAGCAAAGGCTCGCAAGTACTGTTGAAGCATTTTGTTGACAGCCTCGGTTTGCCCGTCACTCTGCTGGTGATAGGTTATGGACATACGAAGCTTGGTGCCACTTAAAAGGAATAAATTCTGTCGGAACTTGCTCATAAAAACAGGGTCCCGATCAGAGACAATGCTATGAGGTGTAACATCCCGATGTATTGTAGACCTTTATATAAGTCTGAGTTTATATCTTAAGGATGATTTGGAGGATTGGAATTGATTAGAGATGGTTAAAATAGTTAAAAGTTGGTTTTTGAGTGTAATAATCGATTATGTTTTGAGTATAATCGATTATGGGTCCTCTGGAAAAGCTAAATAATAAACAGATAGCATATAATCGATTATAGAGATCTTCATAATCGATTAGAAGCTCTCTAGTTTGAGAATCAGAAGTCCAGAATGTGCATAATCGATTACATAATAGATTATGAGTCCAGGATGTGTATAATCGATTAAAGAATCGATTATGAGCTCGCTGGAACTGAAATGAACCCAGAATAATCGATTATGCTGTTAAAATAAACGATTATAGCAGCAGAATATATATAGCCCCTGTTGCGAAATCAGAAACGAAAGGGAGGGTTTTTAGGGTTCCGAAGTGGAATTCTAGAGAGACAGAAGAGAGAGAAAGTGAGGGAAATGAATGGAAATGAAGGGAATTCAAGAAAATCATGAAGATAACAAGGATTGGAGGAGATCAAGCCACTTGGAGGTTGAAGAACAAGAAGGTTGCGGAAGAGAAGAAGAAGATGAGGAGAAACAAGAGGTGCAAGGATTCAAGAGCTCCAAATGAGGTGAGGAAATACAATCTTAAAACCCCTCTAAGTTATAGAAGATTATATGGAATTGATGCTTAAGGTTGTTAGATTATTGATGATTTTGAAGTTTTACATGCATGAGGTATATTTTCAAAGAATATGTTTTGAAGGATGATTATGACAAAACATTGATGCAAGTTGTTTATTTCTCGATAATTATAATAAGAAGATATTATAAGAGAGTTCTAGGAGCATTTATGCTCTTTCAAGTTATCCCTTTTTGGGAGAATAGTGAATGCACTAAGGTGTTTGAGGAAATGCTTGAATCAATATCTTGTTGTTATTGAGTTATTTTTCTAGATATTGGTCAAGTGTTATATATTTATTTGAAATATTAAAGATTTATGTTTTTATGAGAAATGTGTTTTAAGGAAAGACTTGATGTTGGAGGTTTCAAAAGATGTTTCCCATGAGTTAATCATGAATTTAGGCCAAGCCATAAAAATGTATTTATGAGACTATATGATCATGAACCATGGTTTTCCCTAAATGTTTATGCATGAAGGAATGTGCAAAATGATGTTAGTGTAATGTTGAAAGTCCTTAGGGATATATGATGTTATTATGAAGTTGATGATGAATGAATGTTAACTTAAGGGAATGTTATTATTGTGATGTTGAGGGTCATTTTCATGGCATATGCATTTGAGGTAAGGCAGTGGGACGCCCTGCCAGGTAGTGAGCTCACGTACCAATGAGGTTGAGGATACATTCCCTATGTGTTGAGGTTATTCATGTTATTGCATTGTGATGATGTGATAATCTTATTCATGATGCTTCATGTGAGATGATGTTTCAATTAAGCTTAAGATGTTTCAATGATATTGATGATGAATCCTATGATATGAGGCTTTGATAGACTATAAGGTTGATGACAGAGTTTAATGTAAAAGTATGAAAAATACTTTATGATAAAGTTTGATGAAAAGGCATACAAGTATTTTATAAAGAATTATATGTTTTCAAGTACATAGTTTTAATAGATAGCTTGAGGGGATTTTCTGGAGTTCCTCCGGCTGGTTGTACTGCTGTTTTATTAAATGATTGTAGTTCCTCATTGAGACGTAGTCTCACTTTAGTAGTACAATCAGATGTGGATGCAGGTTGAGCAAGGACTAACATGAGAAAGTGAAGATGAAGACATGGAAGATTAGAGAAGTAGTTAGATGCCCAGTGACATGTCAAAGATGTGAAGTTATGTATTTTAGTATTTTGATGTAAAAATGTAATTTATTATAAGAAATAAGTATGTATGAGGAGATTTTATTAAGTTTTTCAAAATCTTGTTTTATTTAAAATGATGAGGTTTGTTTATTCTGGTACACATATAATAGTTAGACGCGTATAACTGTTATATGTGATGTAACCACATTGAGGTGTTACACGAGGCATCCCATGCAGCTTGCAAATATTTTGGACAAAGGAATCCGCCACTTGTGAAGCTGTGTATGAGGTTGGGAGAGTAGTGGAATGGGATGCCTTAGAAAAACGATCAACCACCACAAATATAGTAGTATGGCCGTGATAGTGTGGAAGACCTACAATGAAATCCATAGAAATATCTTCCCAAACAGCAATTGGTATGGGGAGGGGTTGGAGGAGGCCATAGGGCTTGTGATTAGGGGTTTTAATATGCTGGCAAACTAAACAGAAATTCACAAAGGTTGTAACATCAGATCGCATACCTGGCTAAAAGAAATTTGCAGAAAGGCATGCAAGTGTCTTCTGAATTCCAGGGTGACCACCCAAGGGGGAACTATGAAATTCCCCAAGTAAGAGTGTCTTGAGTGGAGATGTTGGGTGGATGTTGAGGTTGCCATTAAACAAGAGGAGTCCCTGAGCAATCTTATAAGAAGGGTGTTGTTGGAACCAAAGTAGTTTGTTTAATGTCTAAGTTTTGATGATTTACAAAAAGGTTAAAATTTAATTGGCAAAGTGTTAGCAGAAATCTAACAAGTGCCTTCACCCTTGAAAAATCTCTGAAAATATATAAGTTAAAATGTTAGGTCTATGTACAATGCAGAACGCGTCATATGTATCTTCATTCTTTAATTGAAAAATTCCCTGAGTGGACGAGTCCATTCTACCACCGGAAGGATTTCTTTTAAATCAAGTGCCACATCAGTGGACGAACGCTTGAATGCATACTGGTGGACGGAGAAGTCTCCTTTTAGTAGACGCGAGTTGCTCTCCAAGAAAAACATTAATTACTAAGTGCCACTTCACTGGACGGAGATCTTAAGCAACTCAAGTTCTGGTAAGACCAATGAATTAAGTAGACGTAGAATTTGTTGCCACGTCAGTGGACAAAGCCTTAAAAGTATTCATACTGACCTTGCTTTACAATTGTTTTCATGGACGAAGATTTTGAGCTTTGATATCTTATTTAATGCAATCTGGACCATATTGAATTTATTTCAAATGATTGATATTTATTTCAATGGAATATATGTTCTTTACATTTGTTTTATCTGGTTAATGCCTTGATCCTTTGTGAGAAAAGTCATAGTACTATCAAGGAAATACAAAAGAAAATAGTACAATTGGAATTGCAAAACGACCTGTACGATGACAACTTTATTACTGGACAAAAGCTGGATTATACACAAAGGAGGAAAGAAAGTTTTTAAGGTACGATTGCTCAGGACAGTGAGCCTCCATTTGTGCTTTCCTGATAACCAAGGATGCTTTTCAACACGGCCAAAATCAAGTTATCAGTCTCAACGGATATCATGCATTTAATGCTATCTCTAAACAGGACTATTCAAATAACCGTTGAAGATTTGCAAGAGAAGTTGAAGACCACTATATATAGAAGGTCTCAAGCTCTGAAGAATAATTTTTGCCATTTGAACCTTTGCAAGCTCATATTCTATTTTCATTTGTAAAGCAAAAGTCTGTAATTCTCAAGGTTTAGTATTTGTAAAAATATTCAGTAGATCTTAAACCTTCACACCCTCACATATAGTGAGTTAGAAAGATCTTAGAAAAATCTCTGTGATTGATTTAGAGCCTGAAGAGGCTTGGTAAGAAAGCAATACTTGTAGCCTGGAGAGGTGTAGAATACATGTTGTAAAACTATCTGGAAATAGTGGAGAAAATCCTTCAAGTAGAAGGGACTGGACGTAGCTCTTGGTTGGAAGAGAGTGAACTAGGATAAAATACCTGAGTGAATCTTCTATCCCTTATCTTTTACAGCTTTAGATTATTCATACTAACTGTGGGATCTGAATCTGTTTTTGTTAATCTTTAAAAAGTTTTTATCGTGTGCTTTCCTTCAGCTTTCTACTTCTTGTGTGAGAAAATATTTTTTGAAAAAGGTATTTTCGAAAAATAATTAACAAACACAATTCAACCCCCCCCCCCCCCCTTCTTGTGTTTGCTTGTGCCAACTTCAGTTGGTATCAGAGATCAGCCTTGACAGGGTTGAGCATCTAACAAGTGCTAAGGCAGTACGATCCTACAACCATGGATGCAGAAGGACAAACTATCAACAGACCTCCTCTCTTTGATGGAACTGATTATGATTATTGGAAAAAGAGGATGATGGCATTCTTGGATGCACAGAATGCTGACATCTGGGAACTGATAGAAAATGGCTACACTGAGCCAAGGAGTGAAGCTGGAGCTGCAGTGCCCAGAGCTCAATGGACTCAAGAGCAGAAAAACCAACACCAACTAAACTTGAAAGCTAAGCACTATCTCATGTGTGCTATCACCAGATCTGAGCATGACAAGGTTCATAGTTGCAACACAGCTAAAGAAATCTGGGATACTCTTGCACTAGCTCATGAAGGTTCCTCACAAGTGAAGGAATCAAAGATAAGCATGCTGGTTCACCAATATGAGCTATTCAAGATGGCTGATCATGAAACTATAGACCAGATGTTTGGAAGATTCCAAACAATCACCAACAGTCTCAGGTCTCTTGGAAAGGTCTATGAAAATAGAGATCATGTGAGAAAAATTTTAAGAAGTCTCTCAAAGCAGTGGAGACCTAAGGTAACTGCTATCCAGGAAGCAAAGAATATGAATACTCTTTCTCTGGAAGAGCTTCTAGGGTCATTAAAAGTTCATGAACTGGAACTAAATGAAGAGGAAAACTCCAGAAAAGGAAAATCCATTGCCTTAAAGGCCAAGAAAGCTAGTTCCTCAAACAGTGAAGGTGACTCAGATGAGGATGAACTATCTTTCATCTCCAGGAAGATCCAACACATGTGGAGAAAGAAAGGTGGATTCAGAAGGAAGCAGTTCAACAAAAAGTTCTCCAAGGAAAAGTCAGATTCCAAGGAGAAAGGTCCACCCTTGTGCTTTGAATGTAAGAAACTAGGACACTTCAAAGCTGACTTCCCAGAGCTGAAGGAGAAAAAGAAATGCTTCAAAAAGAAGAAAGGCTTGATGGCTACATGGGAGGATCTTGATCTGTCTTCTTCAGATGAAGAAGATGAAGCAGGAGAAGAAGCAAACATTTGCTTCATGGCTGGCACTGCATCAGAAAGTGAATACACTGATGCTGAGGTAATGGACTCTGATTCATCTACTCTTCAAACTTCTTTTGATGAATTACTGCATGAATCATGCATACTGTCTAGAGAGTATAAGAGTCTCAAAAAGAAGTTTATTAAACTTTCTACAGACTATGATAAGGTCTGCACAGAAAATCAAAACCTTAAGCATGAAAATGAAACATTAAAATCAATCAATGTCAGTCTGGCTGACAAGATGAAGTGTGAGTCTAATAGCTCTTGTGAAGTTGAACAACTGAAACAAGATGTGACATACTTGACAGACTCTCTGTCAAAGCTGGTTGGTAGCTCAGATAAATTAAACCTTATTTTAAGGTATTCTAGATCACCTCATGACAAATCTGGCATTGGTTAGGATAAAGAGAAGCAAGACGCATCTCTTAATAAACCAAAGGTTCATACACAGCATAAGGCTTCTAAAGTCCATCCACAGCACACTAAGTCAAAACCAAGCCCTTCCAATACTTACTGCAAAGTATGTGGAAAAAGTGGGCATGTGTCATCTAGATGCATACATAACAAGCATGCAAAGCATTCACGATCAATGACCACTAACAAGAAAGGATCCAAGTCAATTTGGGTACCTAAAGATAAGATAATCCCTGTTGCAGATCTGCTTAACAATAGGAAAGAAACAGAAGTCCTGGTATTTGGACAGTGGGTGCTCACGACACATGACAAGAGAAAGGTGTATGTTCCAAGACCTTAGACCCAAAGATGGTGGCTGGGTCACTTTTGGAGGAAACCAAAGAGGAAAGATCATTGGCATAGGTAAAATTGGTAAACATCATTTTCCCTCCATTGATAATGTTCTGTTAGTAAATGGTCTTAAACACAATCTGCGTAGCATTAGTCAATTATGTGATAATGGGTTTGCTATTTCATTTTATAAGAGTATGTGTACTGTCAAGAAAGATGATGGATCACTCTTATTCACTGCCCAGAGGCAAAACAATCTGTATAAGATTGACTTAAAGGACCTCTCAAATCAAAGTGTCTTATGTCTAGTGTCCATTGAGGATGAGCGATGGATTTGGCACAAAAGGTTAGGTCATGCAAGTTTGAGATTAATCTCAAAGCTGAAAAAGCATAACCTTGTAAGAGGTCTACCAAACCTTGGTTTCAAATCTGATGCTCTCTGTGATGCATGTCAGAAGGGAAAACAAGTCAAAGGTTCAATTGAATCTAAGAATGTTGTGAGTACCAACCGACCACTAGAATTGCTGCACCTTGATCTCTTTGGTCCAACAAGGACTGCCTCTGTCAGTGGTAAGAAATATGGTCTTGTCATAGTAGATGACTACACTAGATGGACATGGGTTATGTTTCTTGCTCACAAGGATGAGTCGTTCAAGGTCTTTTCTATATTCCGCAAACGTGTACAGAATGAAAAGGGCATGTGTGTATAGCTTCAATTAGAAGTGATCATGGGGGAGAATTCATCAATGAGCTATTCCATGAGTTTTGTGAAGAAAGTGGTATTCAACACAACTTCTCAATACCAAGAACACCACAGCAAAATGGTGTGGTAGAGAGAAAGAACAGATCTCTTCAAGAGATGGCTAGGACTATGCTCAATGACAATTATGTCCCTAAGCACTTCTGGGCTGAAGCTATGAACACTGCCTGCTACATTCAGAACAGAATATACATTAGACCTATTCTGAATAAGACTCCCTATGAATTGTGGAAAGGTAGAAAATCCAACATTTCATACTTTTATCCTTTTGGATGTAAATGTTATGTTTTGAATACAATAGATCAACTTGGTAAATTTGATGCTAAGGTAGATAATGGAATTCTACTAGGGTTTTCTGAAACCTCAAAAGGATTTAGAGTCTATAATTCAAGAACCTTAATAGTAGAAGAGTCTATACATGTTAGATTTGATGACAAGCAGCCTGATAAGAAATTATCAAAGCTAGATGAAGTCTTTGCAGATCTTGATCTCAATATCTCAGGAGACAAAACAGAAATAAAGACTGATGATCAAATAGATGACTCTCCTCAGCAACAACCAGAAACATCCACGTCTCAACAAGAAATTCAAAGATCTTGGTACTTCAAGAACTATCATCCACAAGATCAAATCATTGGAAATCCTAATGACAAACTGAGAACCAGATCAACTTTTAGAGAACAAGATGATTCGGCACTTGTCTCCGAGTTGGAACCAAAGTCAGTAGATGAGGCTCTGCTGGACAATGACAGGATCTTGGCAATGCAAGAAGAACTGAACCAGTTTGAAAGAAGTGAAGTTTGGACTCTTGTACCCCTACCTAAGGATAAATCAGTTATTGGAACAAAATGGGTGTACATAAACAAGCTTGATGAAAATGGTAAGGTTGTGAGAAACAAGGCTAGACTTGTTGCTCAAGGATATTCACAGGAAGAAGGTATAGACTACACTGAAACTTTTGCACTAGTTGCTAGGCTAGAAGCTATTAGAATTTTAATATCGTTTGCTGCACATCGTAGCATTATGCTTTTTCAAATGGATGTTAAAAGTGCTTTTTTAAATGGTTTTATTTCTGAAGAAGTATATGTCATGCAACCTCCTGGTTTTGAAAATGAAAACTATCCTAAACATGTCTATAAGCTTAAGAAAGCATTGTATGGATTAAAACAAGCTCCTAAAGCCTGGTATGAAAGACTAAGTTCTTTTCTCATGGAAAATGGTTTTAACAGAGGAAAAGTAGACACAACCTTATCTAGAAAATCAATTAAGTCAGATTTCATTATAGTACAGATTTATGTTGATGATATCATTTTCGGTGCTACTAATGAATCTCTGTGCAAGGAATTTTCTAAGTTAATGCAGAAAGAGGTTGAAATGAGCATGATGGGAGAACTCAATTTCTTCCTTGGACTTCAAGTTAAACAGTCTATGGACGAGGTGTACATCCATCAAACTAAATATACAAAGGAATTACTCAAAAAGTTTAAGATGGATGACTGCAAACCTATGAACACTCCTATGCACCCCACAACTACACTGAACAAAGATGATAAAGAGAAAAAGGTAGATCAGAAGGTATATAGAGGTATGATTGGATCTCTCTTATATCTAACTGCTTCTAGGCCTGATATAATGTTTAGTGTATGCTTATGTGCTAAATTTCAATCTGATCCTAGAGAATCTCACCTATCAGCAGTTAAAAGAATTTTTAGATATTTAAAAGGTACTACTAATCTTGGTCTTTGCTTTAAGAAAGATGGAGATTACAGATTAGTTGGCTTTTGTGATGCTGACTATGCTGGAGATAGAATTGAAAGAAAAAGCACCAGTGGAGGATGTCACTTCATTGGAGCTAACCTAGTATCATGGTCAAGCAAAAGGCAAAGTACCATTGCTCTATCAACTGCTGAAGCAGAATACATATCGGCTGCAAGTTGCTGCTCACAACTTCTCTGGATCAAACACCAATTGGAGGACTACAATGTATTTGTGAGTAGTATTCCACTTATGTGTGATAATACTGCTGCAATCAATTTATCTAAGAATCCAATATTGCACTCTAGAGCTAAACATATAGAAATCAAACATCATTTTATTAGGGATTATGTGCAAAAAGGTGTGTTTGATGTTCAATTTGTAGATACTGACCATCAATGGGCAGATATCTTTACTAAACCTCTTGCTGAGGACAGATTTACCTTTATAAGAAAGCATTTAAATATGTTGTATGTGGTTTGATTTAGTATATTTGTTGATTTGGTCGTTCATTGCATGTTTTCACTGCACGTCCACTAGTCATGGCGTCTACTTCACGTGTAGTCTACGCGTCCATTTCTGTTGGTGTGCCGCGTCCACTACATATGAGTCTACGCGTCCACTCTCAATCTTGTGTGGACTCGTCTATGCAAAATTTTATTACATTAATTTGTCTTTGGACATATTTATATAAAACGTTTGGTTTTCATATTTCCTTGCTGAGTCAGGTACCTCCATCAATCCCATCATAACTTTTTATGGTCCCAATATACCAACGCCGTTTTGCACTAATGACATGTCTTGTCAGTTATTTCTTTTTGAATTTTTTTTAAAACTGTTGATATTCAGAGACCTTTAAAAGTAACCTCTTTCCCTCTGAAAAACCTTTCCCTACTCTTCATCCCTGTTAACCTCTCTCTGAAACTTTCGAACTCTCTGTTCTTCCAAAACCTTAACTCATCTTACTCAACAATGGCTTCAACCTCTGTTCCCATGCCTGCTATTGCAACTGACACCATGAGTATAGCTGTGGAACATCATTTCAACTTTGAAATTCTAAATGAGTACAACCTGGATGTGAGTAAGTTCATTAACGCTACTGGATGGGATGGAATCTTTCTGGAAAAGGTCTCAGTGTATCCTGATTTGATAAGGGAATTTTGGAGAAGACCAAAAATTACTGAAATAGAAGTAGTAGGGTTTGTGCTGGGAAGAAAAGTAACAGTATCCGAGAAAACCATCTCTGATGCGATTGTATGTGCTCAGGAGGGTTTGGTCTTCACGGAGAACTGGGAAGAAGACCTAGGCGGTACAGAGACAATTGCTGTTACCCTGATGAGGGAAGACACCATGAGAACTCACTCCTAGAAATCCTCTGAGATGAAGGATCACATCAGGATTCTTCACCAAATCCTGAACAAGGTGGTGCTGCATAAGATAGGGTCTAAGGACAACTTATCAGCTCTTCATAAATTTTTTCTTTGCAATCTGGTCTTTGAAACAAAGATTAATTTACCCTGGATCCTGTTTTATCGTTTCAAGGATGCCATTACCAACAAAGAATCTGCCTCACTCATCACCTTCACTCACCTTCTGTCAAAGATTTTCAAACAGCAAGGCTAGTACGATGTTCTGAGTGCAAAGCCTCAAGATGAACAAGAAAGACTCCTTCGTGAGAAAGGAATGCAAGCTGCTGATTTTGGCAGAAGTAATCTCAGTGGCATGCAACTTGACACTTACAAGCAAGTGGAATTAGCCAAGCTTGAGAAAAATATGAAGATTAAAGAAGAATCACTTGAGGCCAACAATGCTGCAACCCTTGGTCTCAAGAGAGGAACCAAGAGGAAGACAATGGTTGTCAAGAAGCCTAACCCTAGAAGGCCTACTAGAGCATTGTGATTAATGAGCCTAGAGCTGAGGCACCTCAACCTGATCCTCAACCTGCTCCTAAGAGAGCAAGGAAGTTGGTTTTGTCTCAAGATGAGGATGATGAAGAAGATAATGTTCCTCTGGGAACAATCTTGAAGAGGAAAGCAAGTGAAGCTACTGCTGTGCCTACCAAGAGGAGGCAACCTGCAAGGAAAGCAAGGACCTTTGCAGCCTCTGAGGTAAACATCTCTGCTGAGATTCCTGTTAATTTAGCAGAAGATGCTCTTGATGTCAATACTATGAGTGGCAGTGTCTCTGCTCCTGAAGTAGGTTTCTTTGATGATGTATACAGACCAACTCTACCCACACCCCAACCTTCACCACAAAAAACCCAATCTAACCAAACCTCAACCCCATCCTCACCACAAAGCACCCCAAATCAATTGACCATACCACAACTTTCACCTATCAAAACCATCTTCCACCAATTATACCTGATTCTGACCCCTGGTTCATCAAACTGATGATGGAATTTGCCTAGGTGCCCCTTTTCCTAAACCCCTAAGAAAAATCTTTCCACCCATTGTACCCTCATCCACTCTTTTTGCCAACAAATCTGAGAATTGGGCCTAGATCAAAAGAGATTGGAGAGTTTTGTTTCACACTCACCAACCTGACCCTGATATTGACCCTGACACTCCTCTCACCAGGTGGTAACCCTATGCTGAATATGACTATGAACCATATGAGGACTACCCTTGGACCAACAGATATTCAATCACTCAGCCTCCCAACGGACCCTTTCCCTCAGAAATGCACAACCAACATGGACCTCTTCTTACCCACTTACCCCTTAAACGTTTTCCTAGAAGAAAAATTTACCCTAACCTCATAAAAACCCCTCCTTGAATCCCCCTTACTGATGGAGTAGAAAGGCACATCATACCAGTATAGCAGACTGACCCAAAAAGGAACAAGCTGCTTACCATACCTCAGCAAAGAGCCAGATCTTCTGAGCATATTCCCATCATCATGGATGGCAAGACTAAATGGATGAAATTCAAACACCCCAGCATCTATGGAAGAGCCTCTGACCCCTTCAAAGATCAGTTTTTCTATCAAATACTGAAATGGGAGTTCAGTCACTTCCAAGTAGACAGAGGTGCACACTGTGTTCCATTTACTTGGCTTAGGCATGGAAAAGAAACAAGTCTAGGAATTGCTCCTTACCCTGTCTATCCTAGGCTTGGCATGATTGATCTTAACAAGGACAAAGACAGAAAGTGCAGAAGAAATAAAGGAGTTATGCCTGAACTTCACTCTGCAATGCTGGACTTATCTGAAGAAACCTTTGATTACTCCAAGCTTGAGTACTATCTGTACATGGAAGATGTGAGGAACATAGAAGAGAGTGTGACACCCTAACTTGGTATCACATGGTTACCCGTTGCGGAATTAAAATTTGTTTAAATGCTGATCGCTTTCGGAAAATAAACCTTCTTTATAAATAGTATTACTGAAAATGGTACTTAAAAATCTCATTTTTTTTAAAAAAAAACGACAGAAGAAGTGATGAACACTCAGAACATGAACTGAAACAACACACATACATATATAACTGTCCCAGTGGGACTCAAGTTTAGTACAAAATAGGGCCTTATTAACGGCCATTGAAACAGAATTATAAAAGTCTACAGATACGACTAAAGAGGGTAAGCAAAACACAGGAAAGGGGGTTCCAGAACCACGTCTCAAAAGATAGCTCTCCAAGCCAAAAGTCTAACGGCAAACACCCACAAGCTCCAAACTGGCTACTAGCACTGGCTACAGGTAGGATCTCCACAAACACTGCCACGAGACGAGAACTCCGGTGATGGATCTATGACCTCACCGCCCTCATCCAAGGAATCAAAATCATCGTCATAGTCTAAAACATGGTAATCCGGCTCGTCCTCCTCCATGACCTCCAAGGGCTCCTCCTCGGGGTCCTCCTCAGGGTCCTCCTCAAGTCCCACTGCAGGATCTTCCTCAGGTTCCTCCTCTGGGTCATCCTCTGGAGCTGGATCAAAGTGCTCGTGTAGAAGCCCAGCCACCTGTAACGTGTGCAGATATAACCAAGTTGGAGGGAGCGCAACCATCCTAGTCTCCACGGTCTCTGTCCTCCGTATCGGGTTCCCGTTAGCGTCAAAATCCGTGGTCGTAATGGGTCCTTCATAGGTGGCAGATGTAGCCCCCTCGTGGATCTGCCACGCCCCCGCACTCCCGGTATTATTGAAGACCTCAGTCTTCGATGCGGATGGCACCAGCGGAATGCTCGGATCCATCTAAGCACGTACGCATGCGACGATACCAAAGGAAAGGAAAGTAACAAGTAGAAATGCAAGAGTGAGATACCAATAAAAGATATATCCCACAACAACCATAAGCATGATACATACAACATCGCAGCATAATAACATGTATTTAGCAAATGAGATAGAGCAGGTGTTATATCAGTGGGTCTCATGCCCGAACAAACATTTTTATAAAATTTATACATGACACTTCAATAATCAGGCTCTAACTTAATCTCATGAGATAACAACACCGTTTCATTGTAGAAGTAATAAAGAGTTGGTCAAGCTCTGATGCCCACTGGCAAGTTACCACCATAACCTCGTGCACCAAGGTCTCCGGATGCACAACGTCTCGAATGCCTCCAACTGGGCCAATCGGACTGACCCTTAGATACCACCTTGTATCTGGTTTACTTAAGCACGTCTGCTAAGGGGAAATGCATATGAATAAAAACTTTCCGTTATCAAGGTTTTGCTTTGTGTATACTCTTTTTCGCTGTCGAAGCTCAAAGCTAACGACTATTCACAATTCCCCATCACTTGAACTTAAAGAAACACAGGACATGCAGTCCGAGTGCTCAATCACAACGCCTTAGACCGAGGCCGCGGTCAAGGTTTGTGGTCGTAGAAATCACTTATGATTTTATCCATGTTTTATTCTAACATGATAAGGACACCTAGTCCACAGCAACGAAATCAGAACACACCGTTCTCGATTCCGAGTTTTGGACTCTTAGCCCATAACATCATGAATAGGACCCTTGGTCCATAGTACTTGACACGGATCCTAGATCACGTGCATATAACTGAATACTAGAGGCGACGTCTCGCAACTAGATTCTCTTTTGCATGTACTTACTTTTCGCTCAGTGAAAATCAAATCCAAAACAAAACCTCGATCACTTCACTGGACGGAGATGTTAAGCAACTCAAGTTCTGGTAAGACCAATGAATTAAGTAGACGTAGAATTTGTTGCCACGTCAGTGGACAAAGCCTTAAAAGTATTCATACTGACCTTGCTTTACAATTGTTTTCATGGACGAAGATTTTGAGCTTTGATATCTTATTTAATGCAATCTGGACCATATTGAATTTATTTCAAATGATTGATATTTATTTCAATGGAATATATGTTCTTTACATTTGTTTTATCTGGTTAATGCCTTGATCCTTTGTGAGAAAAGTCATAGTACTATCAAGGAAATACAAAAGAAAATAGTACAATTGGAATTGCAAAACGACCTGTACAATGACAACTTTATTACTGGACAAAAGCTGGATTATACACAAAGGAGGAAATAAAGTTTTTAAGGTACGATTGCTCAGGACAGTGAGCCTCCATTTGTGCTTTCCTGATAACCAAGGATGCTTTTCAACACGGCCAAAATCAAGTTATCAGTCTCAACGGATATCATGCATTTAATGCTATCTCTAAACAGGACTATTCAAATAACCGTTGAAGATTTGCAAGAGAAGTTGAAGACCACTATATATAGAAGGTCTCAAGCTCTGAAGAATAATTTTTTCCATTTGAACCTTTGCAAGCTCATATTCTATTTTCATTTGTAAAGCAAAAGTCTGTAATTCTCAAGGTTTAGTATTTGTAAAAATATTCAGTAGATCTTAAACCTTCACACCCTCACATATAGTGAGTTAGAAAGATCTTAGAAAAATCTCTGTGATTGATTTAGAGCCTGAAGAGGCTTGGTAAGAAAGCAATACTTGTAGCCTGGAGAGGTGTAGAATACATGTTGTAAAACTATCTGGAAATAGTGGAGAAAATCCTTCAAGTAGAAGGGACTGGACGTAGCTCTTGGTTGGAAGAGAGTGAACTAGGATAAAATACCTGAGTGAATCTTCTATCCCTTATCTTTTACAGCTTTAGATTATTCATACTAACTGTGGGATCTGAATCTGTTTTTGTTAATCTTTAAAAAGTTTTTATCGTGTGCTTTCCTTCAGCTTTCTACTTCTTGTGTGAGAAAATATTTTTTGAAAAAGGTATTTTCGAAAAATAATTAACAAACACAATTCAACCCCCCCCCCCCCCCCTTCTTGTGTTTGCTTGTGCCAACTTCAGTTGGTATCAGAGATCAGCCTTGACAGGGTTGAGCATCTAACAAGTGCTAAGGCAGTACGATCCTACAACCATGGATGCAGAAGGACAAACTATCAACAGACCTCCTCTCTTTGATGGAACTGATTATGATTATTGGAAAAAGAGGATGATGGCATTCTTGGATGCACAGAATGCTGACATCTGGGAACTGATAGAAAATGGCTACACTGAGCCAAGGAGTGAAGCTGGAGCTGCAGTGCCCAGAGCTCAATGGACTCAAGAGCAGAAAAACCAACACCAACTAAACTTGAAAGCTAAGCACTATCTCATGTGTGCTATCACCAGATCTGAGCATGACAAGGTTCATAGTTGCAACACAGCTAAAGAAATCTGGGATACTCTTGCACTAGCTCATGAAGGTTCCTCACAAGTGAAGGAATCAAAGATAAGCATGCTGGTTCACCAATATGAGCTATTCAAGATGGCTGATCATGAAACTATAGACCAGATGTTTGGAAGATTCCAAACAATCACCAACAGTCTCAGGTCTCTTGGAAAGGTCTATGAAAATAGAGATCATGTGAGAAAAATTTTAAGAAGTCTCTCAAAGCAGTGGAGACCTAAGGTAACTGCTATCCAGGAAGCAAAGAATATGAATACTCTTTCTCTGGAAGAGCTTCTAGGGTCATTAAAAGTTCATGAACTGGAACTAAATGAAGAGGAAAACTCCAGAAAAGGAAAATCCATTGCCTTAAAGGCCAAGAAAGCTAGTTCCTCAAACAGTGAAGGTGACTCAGATGAGGATGAACTATCTTTCATCTCCAGGAAGATCCAACACATGTGGAGAAAGAAAGGTGGATTCAGAAGGAAGCAGTTCAACAAAAAGTTCTCCAAGGAAAAGTCAGATTCCAAGGAGAAAGGTCCACCCTTGTGCTTTGAATGTAAGAAACTAGGACACTTCAAAGCTGACTTCCCAGAGCTGAAGGAGAAAAAGAAATGCTTCAAAAAGAAGAAAGGCTTGATGGCTACATGGGAGGATCTTGATCTGTCTTCTTCAGATGAAGAAGATGAAGCAGGAGAAGAAGCAAACATTTGCTTCATGGCTGGCACTGCATCAGAAAGTGAATACACTGATGCTGAGGTAATGGACTCTGATTCATCTACTCTTCAAACTTCTTTTGATGAATTACTGCATGAATCATGCATACTGTCTAGAGAGTATAAGAGTCTCAAAAAGAAGTTTATTAAACTTTCTACAGACTATGATAAGGTCTGCACAGAAAATCAAAACCTTAAGCATGAAAATGAAACATTAAAATCAATCAATGTCAGTCTGGCTGACAAGATGAAGTGTGAGTCTAATAGCTCTTGTGAAGTTGAACAACTGAAACAAGATGTGACATACTTGACAGACTCTCTGTCAAAGCTGGTTGGTAGCTCAGATAAATTAAACCTTATTTTAAGGTATTCTAGATCACCTCATGACAAATCTGGCATTGGTTAGGATAAAGAGAAGCAAGACGCATCTCTTAATAAACCAAAGGTTCATACACAGCATAAGGCTTCTAAAGTCCATCCACAGCACACTAAGTCAAAACCAAGCCCTTCCAATACTTACTGCAAAGTATGTGGAAAAAGTGGGCATGTGTCATCTAGATGCATACATAACAAGCATGCAAAGCATTCACGATCAATGACCACTAACAAGAAAGGATCCAAGTCAATTTGGGTACCTAAAGATAAGATAATCCCTGTTGCAGATCTGCTTAGCAATAGGAAAGAAACAGAAGTCCTGGTATTTGGACAGTGGGTGCTCACGACACATGACAAGAGAAAGGTGTATGTTCCAAGACCTTAGACCCAAAGATGGTGGCTGGGTCACTTTTGGAGGAAACCAAAGAGGAAAGATCATTGGCATAGGTAAAATTGGTAAACATCATTTTCCCTCCATTGATAATGTTCTGTTAGTAAATGGTCTTAAACACAATCTGCGTAGCATTAGTCAATTATGTGATAATGGGTTTGCTATTTCATTTTATAAGAGTATGTGTACTGTCAAGAAAGATGATGGATCACTCTTATTCACTGCCCAGAGGCAAAACAATCTGTATAAGATTGACTTAAAGGACCTCTCAAATCAAAGTGTCTTATGTCTAGTGTCCATTGAGGATGAGCGATGGATTTGGCACAAAAGGTTAGGTCATGCAAGTTTGAGATTAATCTCAAAGCTGAAAAAGCATAACCTTGTAAGAGGTCTACCAAACCTTGGTTTCAAATCTGATGCTCTCTGTGATGCATGTCAGAAGGGAAAACAAGTCAAAGGTTCAATTGAATCTAAGAATGTTGTGAGTACCAACCGACCACTAGAATTGCTGCACCTTGATCTCTTTGGTCCAACAAGGACTGCCTCTGTCAGTGGTAAGAAATATGGTCTTGTCATAGTAGATGACTACACTAGATGGACATGGGTTATGTTTCTTGCTCACAAGGATGAGTCGTTCAAGGTCTTTTCTATATTCCGCAAACGTGTACAGAATGAAAAGGGCATGTGTGTATAGCTTCAATTAGAAGTGATCATGGGGGAGAATTCATCAATGAGCTATTCCATGAGTTTTGTGAAGAAAGTGGTATTCAACACAACTTCTCAATACCAAGAACACCACAGCAAAATGGTGTGGTAGAGAGAAAGAACAGATCTCTTCAAGAGATGGCTAGGACTATGCTCAATGACAATTATGTCCCTAAGCACTTCTGGGCTGAAGCTATGAACACTGCCTGCTACATTCAGAACAGAATATACATTAGACCTATTCTGAATAAGACTCCCTATGAATTGTGGAAAGGTAGAAAATCCAACATTTCATACTTTTATCCTTTTGGATGTAAATGTTATGTTTTGAATACAATAGATCAACTTGGTAAATTTGATGCTAAGGTAGATAATGGAATTCTACTAGGGTTTTCTGAAACCTCAAAAGGATTTAGAGTCTATAATTCAAGAACCTTAATAGTAGAAGAGTCTATACATGTTAGATTTGATGACAAGCAGCCTGATAAGAAATTATCAAAGCTAGATGAAGTCTTTGCAGATCTTGATCTCAATATCTCAGGAGACAAAACAGAAATAAAGACTGATGATCAAATAGATGACTCTCCTCAGCAACAACCAGAAACATCCACGTCTCAACAAGAAATTCAAAGATCTTGGTACTTCAAGAACTATCATCCACAAGATCAAATCATTGGAAATCCTAATGACAAACTGAGAACCAGATCAACTTTTAGAGAACAAGATGATTCGGCACTTGTCTCCGAGTTGGAACCAAAGTCAGTAGATGAGGCTCTGCTAGACAATGACAGGATCTTGGCAATGCAAGAAGAACTGAACCAGTTTGAAAGAAGTGAAGTTTGGACTCTTGTACCCCTACCTAAGGATAAATCAGTTATTGGAACAAAATGGGTGTACATAAACAAGCTTGATGAAAATGGTAAGGTTGTGAGAAACAAGGCTAGACTTGTTGCTCAAGGATATTCACAGGAAGAAGGTATAGACTACACTGAAACTTTTGCACTAGTTGCTAGGCTAGAAGCTATTAGAATTTTAATATCGTTTGCTGCACATCGTAGCATTATGCTTTTTCAAATGGATGTTAAAAGTGCTTTTTTAAATGGTTTTATTTCTGAAGAAGTATATGTCATGCAACCTCCTGGTTTTGAAAATGAAAACTATCCTAAACATGTCTATAAGCTTAAGAAAGCATTGTATGGATTAAAACAAGCTCCTAAAGCCTGGTATGAAAGACTAAGTTCTTTTCTCATGGAAAATGGTTTTAACAGAGGAAAAGTAGACACAACCTTATCTAGAAAATCAATTAAGTCAGATTTCATTATAGTACAGATTTATGTTGATGATATCATTTTCGGTGCTACTAATGAATCTCTGTGCAAGGAATTTTCTAAGTTAATGCAGAAAGAGGTTGAAATAAGCATGATGGGAGAACTCAATTTCTTCCTTGGACTTCAAGTTAAACAGTCTATGGACGAGGTGTACATCCATCAAACTAAATATACAAAGGAATTACTCAAAAAGTTTAAGATGGATGACTGCAAACCTATGAACACTCCTATGCACCCCACAACTACACTGAACAAAGATGATAAAGAGAAAAAGGTAGATCAGAAGGTATATAGAGGTATGATTGGATCTCTCTTATATCTAACTGCTTCTAGGCCTGATATAATGTTTAGTGTATGCTTATGTGCTAAATTTCAATCTGATCCTAGAGAATCTCACCTATCAGCAGTTAAAAGAATTTTTAGATATTTAAAAGGTACTACTAATCTTGGTCTTTGCTTTAAGAAAGATGGAGATTACAGATTAGTTGGCTTTTGTGATGCTGACTATGCTGGAGATAGAATTGAAAGAAAAAGCACCAGTGGAGGATGTCACTTCATTGGAGCTAACCTAGTATCATGGTCAAGCAAAAGGCAAAGTACCATTGCTCTATCAACTGCTGAAGCAGAATACATATCAGCTGCAAGTTGCTGCTCACAACTTCTCTGGATCAAACACCAATTGGAGGACTACAATGTATTTGTGAGTAGTATTCCACTTATGTGTGATAATACTGCTGCAATCAATTTATCTAAGAATCCAATATTGCACTCTAGAGCTAAACATATAGAAATCAAACATCATTTTATTAGGGATTATGTGCAAAAAGGTGTGTTTGATGTTCAATTTGTAGATACTGACCATCAATGGGCAGATATCTTTACTAAACCTCTTGCTGAGGACAGATTTACCTTTATAAGAAAGCATTTAAATATGTTGTATGTGGTTTGATTTAGTATATTTGTTGATTTGGTCGTTCATTGCATGTTTTCACTGCACGTCCACTAGTCATGGCGTCTACTTCACGTGTAGTCTACGCGTCCATTTCTGTTGGTGTGCCGCGTCCACTACATATGAGTCTACGCGTCCACTCTCAATCTTGTGTGGACTCGTCTATGCAAAATTTTTTATTACATTAATTTGTCTTTGGACATATTTATATAAAACGTTTGGTTTTCATATTTCCTTGCTGAGTCAGGTACCTCCATCAATCCCATCATAACTTTTTATGGTCCCAATATACCAACGCCGTTTTGCACTAATGACATGTCTTGTCAGTTATTTCTTTTTGAATTTTTTTTAAAACTGTTGATATTCAGAGACCTTTAAAAGTAACCTCTTTCCCTCTGAAAAACCTTTCCCTACTCTTCATCCCTGTTAACCTCTCTCTGAAACTTTCAAACTCTCTGTTCTTCCAAAACCTTAACTCATCTTACTCAACAATGGCTTCAACCTCTGTTCCCATGCCTGCTATTGCAACTGACACCATGAGTATAGCTGTGGAACATCATTTCAACTTTGAAATTCTAAATGAGTACAACCTGGATGTGAGTAAGTTCATTAACGCTACTGGATGGGATGGAATCTTTCTGGAAAAGGTCTCAGTGTATCCTGATTTGATAAGGGAATTTTGGAGAAGACCAAAAATTACTAAAATAGAAGTAGTAGGGTTTGTGCTGGGAAGAAAAGTAACAGTATCCGAGAAAACCATCTCTGATGCGATTGTATGTGCTTAGGAGGGTTTGGTCTTCACGGAGAACTGGGAAGAAGACCTAGGCGGTACAGAGACAATTGCTGTTACCCTGATGAGGGAAGACACCATGAGAACTCACTCCTAGAAATCCTCTGAGATGAAGGATCACATCAGGATTCTTCACCAAATCCTGAACAAGGTGGTGCTGCATAAGATAGGGTCTAAGGACAACTTATCAGCTCTTCATAAATTTTTTCTTTGCAATCTGGTCTTTGAAACAAAGATAAAGTTGCCCTGGATCCTGTTTTATCGTTTCAAGGATGCCATTACCAACAAAGAATCTGCCTCACTCATCACCTTCACTCACCTTCTGTCAAAGATTTTCAAACAGCAAGGCTAGTACGATGTTCTGAGTGCAAAGCCTCAAGATGAACAAGAAAGACTCCTTCGTGAGAAAGGAATGCAAGCTGCTGATTTTGGCAGAAGTAATCTCAGTGGCATGCAACTTGACACTTACAAGCAAGTGGAATTAGCCAAGCTTGAGAAAAATATGAAGATTAAAGAAGAATCACTTGAGGCCAACAATGCTGCAACCCTTGGTCTCAAGAGAGGAACCAAGAGGAAGACAATGGTTGTCAAGAAGCCTAACCCTAGAAGGCCTACTAGAGCATTGTGATTAATGAGCCTAGAGATGAGGCACCTCAACCTGATCCTCAACCTGCTCCTAAGAGAGCAAGGAAGTTGGTTTTGTCTCAAGATGAGGATGATGAAGAAGATAATGTTCCTCTGGGAACAATCTTGAAGAGGAAAGCAAGTAAAGCTACTGCTGTGCCTACCAAGAGGAGGCAACCTGCAAGGAAAGCAAGGACCTTTGCAGCCTCTGAGGTAAACATCTCTGCTGAGATTCCTGTTAATTTAGCAGAAGAAGCTCTTGATGTCAATACTATGAGTGGCAGTGTCTCTGCTCCTGAAGTAGGTTTCTTTGATGATGTATACAGACCAACTCTACCCACACCCCAACCTTCACCACAAAAAACCCAATCTAACCAAACCTCAACCCCATCCTCACCACAAAGCACCCCAAATCAATTGACCATACCACAACTTTCACCTATCAAAACCATCTTCCACCAATTATACCTGATTTTGACCCCTGGTTCATCAAACTGATGATGGAATTTGCCTAGGTGCCCCTTTTCCTAAACCCCTAAGAAAAATCTTTCCACCCATTGTACCCTCATCCACTCTTTTTGCCAACAAATCTGAGAATTGGGCCTAGATCAAAAGAGATTGGAGAGTTTTGTTTCACACTCACCAACCTGACCCTGATATTGACCCTGACACTCCTCTCACCAGGTGGTACCCCTATGCTGAATATGACTATGAACCATATGAGGACTACCCTTGGACCAACAGATATTCAATCACTCAGCCTCCCAACGGACCCTTTCCCTCAGAAATGCACAACCAACATGGACCTCTTCTTACCCACTTACCCCTTAAACGTTTTCCTAGAAGAAAAATTTACCCTAACCTCATAAAAACCCCTCCTTGAATCCCCCTTACTGATGGAGTAGAAAGGCACATCATACCAGTATAGCAGACTGACCCAAAAAGGAACAAGCTGCTTACCATACCTCAGCAAAGAGCTAGATCTTCTGAGCATATTCCCATCATCATGGATGGCAAGACTAAATGGATGAAATTCAAACACCCCAGCATCTATGGAAGAGCCTCTGACCCCTTCAAAGATCAGTTTTTCTATCAAATACTGAAATGGGAGTTCAGTCACTTCCAAGTAGACAGAGGTGCACACTGTGTTCCATTTACTTGGCTTAGGCATGGAAAAGAAACAAGTCTAGGAATTGCTCCTTACCCTGTCTATCCTAGGCTTGGCATGATTGATCTTAACAAGGACAAAGACAGAAAGTGCAGAAGAAATAAAGGAGTTATGCCTGAACTTCACTCTGCAATGCTGGGCTTATCTGAAGAAACCTTTGATTACTCCAAGCTTGAGTACTATCTGTACATGGAAGATGTGAGGAACATAGAAGAGAGTGTGACACCCTAACTTGGTATCACATGGTTACCCGTTGCGGAATTAAAATTTGTTTAAATGCTGATCGCTTTCGGAAAATAAACCTTCTTTATAAATAGTATTACTGAAAATGGTACTTAAAAATCTCCTTTTTTTTAAAAAAAAACGACAGAAGAAGTGATGACCACTCAGAACATGAACTGAAACAACACACATACATATATAACTGTCCCAGTGGGACTCAAGTTTAGTACAAAATAGGGCCTTATTAACGGCCATTGAAACAGAATTATAAAAGTCTACAGATACGACTAAAGAGGGTAAGCAAAACACAGGAAAGGGGGTTCCAGAACCACGTCTCAAAAGATAGCTCTCCAAGCCAAAAGTCTAACGGCAAACACCCACAAGCTCCAAACTGGCTACTAGCACTGGCTACAGGTAGGATCTCCACAAACACTGCCACGAGACGAGAACTCCGGTGATGGATCTATGACCTCACCGCCCTCATCCAAGGAATCAAAATCATCGTCATAGTCTAAAACATGGTAATCCGGCTCGTCCTCCTCCATGACCTCCAAGGGCTCCTCCTCGGGGTCCTCCTCAGGGTCCTCCTCAAGTCCCACTGCAGGATCTTCCTCAGGTTCCTCCTCTGGGTCATCCTCTGGAGCTGGATCAAAGTGCTCGTGTAGAAGCCCAGCCACCTGTAACGTGTGCAGATATAACCAAGTTGGAGGGAGCGCAACCGTCCTAGTCTCCACGGTCTCTGTCCTCCGTATCGGGTTCCCGTTAGCGTCAAAATCCGTGGTCGTAATGGGTCCTTCATAGGTGGCAGATGTAGCCCCCTCGTGGATCTGCCACGCCCCCGCACTCCCGGTATTATTGAAGACCTCAGTCTTCGATGCGGATGGCACCAGCAGAATGCTCGGATCCATCTAAGCACGTACGCATGCGACGATACCAAAGGAAAGGAAAGTAACAAGTAGAAATGCAAGAGTGAGATACCAATAAAAGATATATCCCACAACAACCATAAGCATGATACATACAACATCGCAGCATAATAACATGTATTTAGCAAATGAGATAGAGCAGGTGTTATATCAGTGGGTCTCATGCCCGAACAAACATTTTTATAAAATTTATACATGACACTTCAATAATCAGGCTCTAACTTAATCTCATGAGATAACAACACCGTTTCATTGTAGAAGTAATAAAGAGTTGGTCAAGCTCTGATGCCCACTGGCAAGTTGCCACCATAACCTCGTGCACCAAGGTCTCCGGATGCACAACGTCTCGAATTCCTCCAACTGGGCCAATCGGACTGACCCTTAGATACCACCTTGTATCTGGTTTACTTAAGCACGTCTGCTAAGGGGAAATGCATATGAATAAAAACTTTCCGTTATCAAGGTTTTGCTTTGTGTATACTCTTTTTCGCTGTCGAAGCTCAAAGCTAACGACTATTCACAATTCCCCATCACTTGAACTTAAAGAAACACAGGACACGCAGTCCGAGTGCTCAATCACAACGCCTTAGACCGAGGCCGCGGTCAAGGTTTGTGGTCGTAGAAATCACTTATGATTTTATCCATGTTTTATTCTAACATGATAAGGACACCTAGTCCACAGCAACGAAATCAGAACACACCGTTCTCGATTCCGAGTTTTGGACTCTTAGCCCATAACATCATGAATAGGACCCTTGGTCCATAGTACTTGACACGGATCCTAGATCACGTGCATATAACTGAATACTAGAGGCGACGTCTCGCAACTAGATTCTCTTTTGCATGTACTTACTTTTCGCTCAGTGAAAATCAAATCCAAAACAAAACCTCGGTCACTTATCCAAGTAACCGGAATGTTTCTAAATCATTTAGGAGAAAAATCATTTTCCTTTGCAAACTCTTTTATAAAACATTTAAGAAATTCGTTTACTCTTTGAAATCCTTGATGGAATAAAGTCAAATATTTTAAAAGGGTTTTTCCTTCATAAAACACATAGTTCGAAAAAGGATTTTCTCTCGTACAAGACTTTAGATCATAAAAAGATATCTGCTATTGACTCAAAATCACTTCAACTTTTTTTTAAAAACAAGATCTTATTCTTTTAAAGTAAGCACTTTAGACAAGGAACTTTATAATTGAACCCAAAACTTTCAAAGTTCTATTCAAGGCTTATTAAGGCTTTTAATCCTTATAGTCATTGGGCACAGACTCAAGTCCGGCTTCTCAAACTTCAATCAACAATAATATATTCTCAACAATAATATCACAGTCCATGACAGTTCATCACATATATGCACAATACTTTAAAGCAATTAAGATTCAACTTCGAGTAATAATCACAATAGTTCAAGTAAACAAGTCATTCAAGTATCGGTTCAATATCATAACAATATTCAAATCATTCAAGTAAACACATACACACATGCATATAGTCATAGAATATCTCTAGGCAATCCCCTCTTACCTTCCATGAAGTTAAGAGGTTGGATGCTTGGAAAGGGTAATTCACGAACGTCCTCGCTTACTTGACGATAGAGGTCTAGGGTTACAAACACAAGATCATAAGTTAAAAATCAACTAAGAACACTAAACCACAAGGTATTAGGTTCGGCCAAAGACAATAAAGCAAGGTTAAGGATTCCCAAAAATTATGCAACTTATGGATTTATGATCCTCAAGTGCTAGGAGTTCATAAACAATGATCATTTAACAAAGTTAAATCAAAATCCCACTAAGTCATAGACTTAGGGTATTCGGCCAAAGCTAGAAAAATAGGCTAGTATTCACTAAACTTTCCAATCTCTTAGGTCTAGCATCCATATGTATTAAGGAGCTCAAAACCATGATCATTTTGGAAGAATGAAAACCAAACATCTTAGGCTCACAACCCTTAAGGTTTGGCCTTGATGGGATTCCTAAGCTAGGAATCTTTAAATCATCCAATCTTTTGGGCATAGTATCCTTCTACATTAAGGAGCTTTAGTCCATAATCATTTTGGAAGAATAACAACAATACATCCTAGGTCCAAAAACACTAGTTTCGGCCATCATAGGAAATCAAGTTAGAAAGATTTAAACTTTCCAATCTCTTAGACTTAGCATCCAAATATCTTATGGAGTTCATGTCCATGATCATCTTGGAAATGAAAGGAGTTACATTCTAGGTTTTACAACATAAACTAAACAAGTTAGAAGTCTTTAAGCTTTCCAATCACTTAGACTTAGCATCCTTCTACATTAAGGAGCCTTAGTCCATGATCATGTTGGAGAAATGAAAATAACATATCCTAGGTTCACAACCATCATAGGATGAATAGACTATACAATCTTTAAACTTTCCAATCACTTAGACTTAGCATCCTTCTATATTAAGGAGCCTTAGTCCATGATCATTTTGGAGAAATGAAACCAAACCTTCCTAGGCCACTAAGGTATAGTTTCGGCCATCATAGAAAGAATAGGTTAGAAATCTTTGTTTGATAACAACTCTTAGGGTTAGAATCACAAGGTATTAAGAGTTATAAATCCATGATCATACTTGGATAGATGAAACACAGTACCCTAGGCCTACTTATTCATATTTTCGGCCATCATAGGAACAAGCTATCAAAACCTTCTAAGATTTATATATTTAAGATCATATTTAAGATCATATTTAAGAACACGGGATAGTTAGAAACTCAAACACATGATCATTTTCTCAAAAGTTGAAACAAAACTCACCTAAACCATAATACATGGTTTCGGCCTCCTTAGAAAGAAAGGGCTAGGGAGCTTTGTTTTATACAACCTTCTAGTATGTGAAAATACAAGTAAATACAAGACTATAGAAAGTGGTTTCAACTCAAAAGGAGTTTTCTACAATTTTTAAGAGATTTTTGAAGTTTAAAGCTTAATAAGAACACATAAAGCAAATAATGAAATAAAGTGATAAACTTGTAAAGAAATTTATATGAGAGCATTAACCTTAATAATAGGAAGAACTTTAATGAAGAACACAAGTGCAAAAGATAAATAAAAATGCAAGCTTTAAGTAGTTGAACTTAAGGAAGAAGATGAAGTATAAGAGTGAAGAAGTGATGAAGAAGAAGAAAAAGTGAGGAAGTGTAAATGAAAGGGGTATATATAGGGGGAGAGGGTGAGTGGCACGAAATTGAGGGAGAAGAGAGGGGTTTGGAGTGGCTTGTGGAGTAAGTTTAGGAGTTAAGGCTTGATGGGATGGAAAGAGGAGAGAGAAGTAGCTTTTAGATTAGATTACTATTATAATTTGAAAAAGTATAATGATTATACTTTTGGAGTGTGTAAGAGTCTCTCCCATCATGTCACCTCAAGTCACTTTATCCCTCTTTGTGCTCCATTTCATACCCGGTTGCATTTCCCATCGTAAATCTCCGACGTTTTTTCCCGAATAAAATATTTTATTTTATTTTTGAACGAAAATTTTCAAAATAACCAAAGTTGAAGGAAACATGATAAAAACACTAACCGTCTCGTTCACGGGTCAAAATTAGGTTTTCTGCTCAGTAAACGGATACCGGCAGTGAAAACGCAGATCGGCTTCCGTCTGAATTTTCAACCGAAAATTTTACCGTGACTTCATATGATATAACAACACAAGAAAATGATTTTAGTTTAATTAAAATCATCCTCTGAGTTTAATCTAAAATAAACACATTTAAATATGTTTATACTGCTACAGAAAGCATAGGAAAAACAGGGTGTTACAGAGAGGATAGCTGCTGACTTCTGGAAGTCTCAGATAATCCACTGCACTAGGGAAGCCTCATCTTCTGGCCTATCTCAGGAAGAAAAGCAACAAATTCCCGAAGTCAGAGGAAAGTGTGGACTCTCAAAGATCAGGCATATGATCTACAAAGATCTATGGGCACTCCCCATTACCAGCAGAGATGTGGAGGAAATTACTCCTATCCACTGGGCAAAGGATGTCCCTGAGCCAATTGTACAAGATGCCACTGCTTCTCCTTCAACCTCATCTTCTGAACATCCAGAGGAGTTAATTGTAGAAGGCCCTGATTTAAATGCTGAAATCTCTTCCCAACCTGCTTCTGCTGAACCTTCAACTGTACATGCTGAGCAGTCTGCTGAGGTCTGTGCTTCTAAGCAAGGTGTTGAGTCTGCTAAGACAACATCTCAACCATTAGCTCTTGCTATGGTTCATCCACCAGCCCAAGCTCAAGATACTGTCTCAGACACTGCTAAGAGCTCAAGACAATTATCCTTGCCACCCAATCTTGAGGACATCATTGGAAAAATTTTTGATGATAAGGTTGGCATGTTAGTTGAAGAAAAGACAGAACAGATGGCACAACAGTTTCAAGAAAGGGTACAGAAGCAAGTTCAAGATACTTTGGCCCCTACAAATGGAATGGTGACTCAGATGCTGGCATTGTTGATGGACTTTCAGAAGAACCAAAACCCAAATCCAAACCAACCCCCTCCACCACCTCCTCCTACCTAAACTTTTTCTTTCTTTGTGTTATCTCCTTTTGCTGATAATGATGGTCCACTCCCTTTACCTTTTTGTCTAATGACAAAAAAGGGGGAGAAAGGAAAGATTAAATTTTTTTATATATATAATACTGTTTTTCTTTATGAAAAAGTACATATTTGTCTGCATATGCATAAGTTCATATCCATATTGATGATACTATGACTTGACTTAATTCTTATGCCTAGTTCGTCTAAAGTCAATTATGCTCTGATACTGCTTTGAACTGTTTAGACACAAATGTTTGATAAGCTACTATCTTGGTCTGATAACTTATATTATCTTGCAAATAAGACTTAGTTTTATATGCCTTAACTGCTTCCAACTGTTGAATGCTATGTCTTAGGGGGAGCCTTGTAAGCTCTCTTAGACTTTGCAATTTAAATTTAATCGTTTTTGTCATCATCAAAAAGGGGGAGATTGTTGGAACCAAAGTAGTTTGTTTAATGTCTAAGTTTTGATGATTTACAAAAAGGTTAAAATTTAATTGGCAAAGTGTTAGCAGAAATCTAACAAGTGCCTTCACCCTTGAAAAATCTCTGAAAATATATAAGTTAAAATGTTAGGTCTATGTACAATGCAGAACGCGTCATATGTATCTTCATTCTTTAATTGAAAAATTCCCTGAGTGGACGAGTCCATTCTACCACCGGAAGGATTTCTTTTAAATCAAGTGCCACATCAGTGGACGAACGCTTGAATGCATACTGGTGGACGGAGAAGTCTCCTTTTAGTAGACGCGAGTTGCTCTCCAAGAAAAACATTAATTACTAAGTGCCACTTCACTGGACGGAGATCTTAAGCAACTCAAGTTCTGGTAAGACCAATGAATTAAGTAGACGTAGAATTTGTTGCCACGTCAGTGGACAAAGCCTTAAAAGTATTCATACTGACCTTGCTTTACAATTGTTTTCATGGACGAAGATTTTGAGCTTTGATATCTTATTTAATGCAATCTGGACCATATTGAATTTATTTCAAATGATTGATATTTATTTCAATGGAATATATGTTCTTTACATTTGTTTTATCTGGTTAATGCCTTGATCCTTTGTGAGAAAAGTCATAGTACTATCAAGGAAATACAAAAGCAAATAGTACAATTGGAATTGCAAAACGACCTGTACGATGACAACTTTATTGCTGGACAAAAGCTGGATTATACACAAAGGAGGAAAGAAAGTTTTTAAGGTACGATTGCTCAGGACAATGAGCCTCCATTTTGTGCTTTCCTGATAACCAAGGATGCTTTTCAACACGGCCAAAATCAAGTTATCAGTCTCAACGGATATCATACATTTAATGCTATCTCTAAACGGGACTATTCAAATAACCGTTGAAGATTTGCAAGAGAAGTTGAAGACCACTATATATAGAAGGTCTCAAGCTCTGAAGAATAATTTTTGCCATTTGAACCTTTGCAAGCTCATATTCTATTTTCATTTGTAAAGCAAAAGTCTGTAATTCTCAAGGTTGAATATTTGTAAAAATATTTGTGACACTCTAACTTGGTATCACATGGTTACCCGTTGCGGAATTAAAATTTGATTAAATGCTGGTCGCTTTCGGAAAATAAACCTCCTTTATAAAAAGTATTACTGAAAATGGTACTTAAAAATCTCCCTTTTTTTTAAAAAAAAAACGAAAGAAGAAGTGATGAACACTCAGAACATGAACTGAAACAACACACATACATATATAACTGCCCCAGTGGGACTCAAGTCTAGTACAACATAGGGCCTCATTAACGGCCATTGAAACAGAATTATAAAAGTCTACCGATACGACTAAAGAGGGTAAGCAAAACACGGGAAAGGGGGTTCCAGAACCACGTCTCAAAAGATAGCTCTCAAAGCCAAAAGTCTAATGGCAAACACCCACAAGCTCCAAACTGGCTACTGGCACTGGCTACAGGTAGGATCTCCACAAACACTGCCACGAGACGAGAACTCCGGTGATGGATCTATGACCTCACTGCCCTCATCCAAGGAATCAAAATCATAGTCATAGTCTAAAACATGGTAATCCGGCTCGTCCTCCTCCATGACCTCCAAGGGCTCCTCCTCGGGGTCCTCTTCAGGGTCCTCCTCAAGTCCCACTGCAGGATCTTCCCAGGCTCCTCCTTCGGGTCATCCTCTGGAGCTGGATCAAAGTGCTCGTGTAGAAACCCAGCCACCTGTAACGTGTGCAGATATAACCAAGTCGGAGGGAGCGCAACCGTCCTAGTCTCCACGGTCTGTGTCCTCCGTATCGGGTTCCCGTTAGCGTCAAAATCCGTGGTCGTAATGGGTCCTTCATAGGTGGCAGATGTAACCCCCTCGTGGATCTGCCATGCCCCCGCACTCCCGGCGTTATCGAAGACCTCAGTCTTCGATGCGGACGGCACCAGCGGAATGCTCGGATCCATCTAAGCACGTACGCATGCAACGATACCAAAAGGAAAAGAAAGTAACAAGTAGAAATGCAAGAGTGAGATACCAGTAAAAGATATATCCCACAACAACCATATACATGATACATACAACACGTAATCAGTTTAACAGTTAAGTCATGCATAATCATAATATAACAGTGTTATATCAAAGGGTCTCAAGCCCGCACAATCAGTTTTCGAAAATATGCATGACACTTCAATATCAGGCTCTAACTTAATCTCAAGAGATAACAACACCGTTTCATTGTAGAAGTAATAAAGAGTTGGTCAAGCTCTGATGCCCACTGGCAAGTTGCCACCATAACCTCGTGCACCAAGGTCTCCGGATGCACAACGTCTCGAATGCCTCCAACTGGGCCAATCGGACTGACCCTCAGATACCACCTTGTATCTGGTTTACTTAAGCACGTCTGCCAAGGGGAAATGCATATGAATAAAAGACTTTCAGTTATCAAGGTCTTTCTTTGTGTGTACTCTTTTTCGCTGTCAAAGCTCAAAGCTAACGACTATTCATAATTCCCCATCACTTGAACTTAAAGAAAACACAGGACACGCGGTCCGAGTGCTCAATCACAACGCCTTAGACCGATGCCGCAGTCAAGGTTTGTGGTCGCAGAAATCACTTATGATTTTATCCATGTTTTACTCTAACATGATAAGGACTCTTAGTCCACAGCAACGAAATCAGAACACACCGTTCTCGATTCCGAGTTTTGGACTCTCAGCCCATAACATCATGAATAGGACCCTTGGTCCATAGTACTTGACACGGATCCTAGATCACGTGCGTATAACTGAATACTAGAGGCGACCTCTAGCAACTAGATTCTCTTTCGCATGTACTTACTTTTCACTCGGTGAAAATCAAATCCAAAACAAAACCTCGGTCACTTATCCAAGTAACCGGAATGTTTCTAAATCATTTAGGAGAAAAATCATTTTCCTTTGCAAACTTTTTGTATAAAACTTTTAAGAAATTCGTTTACTCTTTGAAATCCTTGATGGAATAAAGTCAAATATTTTAAAAGGGTCTTTCCTTCATAAAACACATAGTTCGAAAATGGTTTCTCTCGTACCAGACGTTCGATCATAAAAAGATAATTTCTATTGACTTAAAATCACTTTAACATTTTTCTAAAAACAAGATCTTATTCTTCTGAAGTAAGCACTTTAAACAAGGAACTGTTATAAATGAACCCAAAACTTTCAAAGTTCTATTCAAGGCTTATTAAGGCTTTTAATCCTTATAGTCATTGGGCACAGACTCAAGTCCGGCTTCTCAAACTTCAGTCAACAATAATATATTCTCAACAATAATATCACAGTCCATGACAGTTCATCACATATATGCACAATACTTTAAAGCAAGTAAGATTCAACTTCAAGTAATAATCACAATAGTTCAAGTAAACAAGTCATTCAAGTATCGTTTCAATATCATAACAATATTCAAATCATTCAAGTAAACACATACACACATGCATATAGTCATTGAATATCTCTAGGCAATCCCCTCTTACCTTCCGTGAAGTTAAGAGGTTGGATGCTTGGAAAGGGGAATTCACGAACGTCCTCGCTTACTTGACGATAGAGGTCTAGGGTTACAAACACAAGATCATAAGTTAAAAATCAACTAAGAACACTAAACCACAAGGTATTAGGTTCGGCCAAGACAATAAAGTAAGGTTAAGGATTCCCGAAAATTATGCAACTTATGGATTTATGATCCTCAAGTGCTAGGAGTTCATAAACAATGATCATTTAACAAAGTTAAATCAAAATCCCACTAAGTCATAGACTTAGGGTATTCGGCCAAAGCTAGAAAAATAGGCTAGTATTCACTAAACTTTCCAATCTCTTAGGTCTAGCATCCATATGTATTAAGGAGCTCAAAACCATGATCATTTTGGAAGAATGAAAACCAAACATCTTAGGCTCAAAACCCTTAAGGTTCGGCCTTGATGGGATTCCTAGGCTAGGAATCTTTAAATCATCCAATCTTTTGGGCATAGCATCCTTCTATATTAAGGAGCTTTAGTCCATAATCACTTTGGAAGAATAACACATCCTAGGTCCAAAAACACTAGTTTCGGCCATCATAGGAAATCAAGTTAGAAAGATTTAAACTTTCCAATCTCTTAGACTTAGCATTCAAATATCTTATGGAGCTCATGTCCATGATCATCTTGGAAAATGAAAACCAAACCTTCCTAGGCCACTAAGGTATAGTTTCGGCCATCATAGAAAGAATAGGTTAGAAATATTTGTTTGATAACAACTCTTAGGTTTAGAATCACAAGGTATTAAGAGTTATAAATCCATGATCATACTTGGATAGATGAAACATAGTACCCTAGGCCTACTTATTCATATTTTCGGCCATCATAGGAACAAGCTATCAAAACCTTCCAAGATTTATAGGTTTAAGATCAAGGGATAGTTAGAAACTCAAACACATGATCATTTTCTCAAAAGTTGAAACAAAACCCACCTAAACCATATTACATGGTTTCGGCCTCCTTAGAAAGAAAGGGCTAGGGTGCTTTGTTTTACACAAACTTCTAGTATGTTAAAATAAAAGTAAATACAAGACTATAGAAAGTGGTTTCAACTCAAAAGGAGTTTTCTACCATTTTTAAGAGATTTTTGAAGTCTAAAGCTTAATAAGAACACATAAAGCAAATAATGAAATAAAATGACAAACTTGTAGAGAAATTTATATGAGAGCATTACCCTTAACAAGAGGAAGAACTTTAATGAAGAACACAAGTGCAAAAGATAAGTAAAAATGCAAGCTTTAAGTAGTTGAAAAATAAAGAAGAAGATGAAGTATAAGAGTGAAGAAGTGATGAAGAAGAAGAAAAAGTGAGGAAGTGTAAATGAAAGGGGTATATATAGGGGGAGAGGGTGAGTGGCACGAAATTGAGGGAGAAGAGAGGGGTTTGGAGTGGCTTGTGGAGTAAGTTTGAGAGTTATGGCTTGATAGGATGGAAAGAGGAGAGAGAAATAACTTTTAGATTAGAGTAGTATTATAATTTGAAAAGTATAATGATTATACTTTTGGAGTGTGTAAGAGTCTCTCCCATCATGTCACCTCAAGTCACTTCATCCCTCTTTGTGCTCCATTTCATACCCAGTTGCATTTCCGATCGTAAATTCCCGAGTTTTTCGCCCGAATAAAATATTTTATTTTATTTTTGAACGAAAATTTTCAAATTAACCAAAGTTGAAGGAAACATGATAAAAATACTAACCGTCTCGTTCACGGGTCAAAATTAGGTTTTCTGCTCGGTAAACGGATACCGGTAGTGAAAACGCAGACCGGCTTCCGTCTGAATTTTCAACCGAAAATTTTACCGTGACTCCATATGATATAACAACACAATAAAATGATTTTAGTTTAATTAAAATCATCCTCTGAGTTTAATCTAAAATAAACACATTTAAATCTGTTTATACTGCTGCAGAAAGCATAGGAAAAACAAGGTGTTACAATATTCAGTAGATCTTAAACCTTCACACCCTCACATATAGTGAGTTAGAAAGATCTTAGAAAAATCTCTGTGATTGATTTAGAGCCTGAAGAGGCTTGGTAAGAAAGCAATGAAGTTGACACAGGCAAACATAAGAAGTGAGGGTTGAATTGTGTTTGTTAATATTTTTCGAAAACAACCTTTTCAAAAACAGTTTTCTCACACAAAGATAAAGAGGCAGAAGCAAACACACAGAAAAACAAACTTTTGAAAGAATAACAAATTCAAGTTCAAATCTCCACAGTTAGTATAAACACGTAAAGCTAAAGAGATAAGGGATTAGAAGATTCACGCAAGTTGTTTTATCCTGGTTCACTCTCTTCCAACCAAGAGCTACGTCCAGTCCCTTCTACTTGAAGGTTTTCTCCACTATTCTCCAAATAGATTACAGCAAGTATTCAACACCTCTCCAAGCTCACAAGTATTCCTTTCTTACCAAGCCTCTTCAGGCTCTACCTCTAAGAAGGAGTTTTTGGTTTATTTGATCTTCCAACTCACTATGTGTGAGAATATGAAAGTTTAAGATCAGATGAATATTATAGCAATATTCAAACTAAGATATTACAGACTTTTTCTTTCTCAAAGAACAAAAGAATGTTTGCTCGCAAGAGATTTCTTGAGATTTTTGTATATGCGCAAATTTTGTATATGCGCAAAAGTTCTTTCTTCAAAAGTCTTGGTCTTCTATTTATTGAGACTTTGCTCTAGTCTTCAAAATCATCAACGGTTGTATTTGAATTTTCCGTTTAGGGATAGAATCAACAATGTAATATCCATTGTGACTCAGCTTGCTCGTGGCCTTTGTACTATGTGACAATATTCTTGCATGAAATGGGCACACCTCTGAGCAAATGCAACTTGAAAAACTGTCTTGCCTTCCTTGTACAAATTCCAGCTATTCCAGCGTAAAAGGTGACAGGGTACACAACGTTTTGCATTGTACTATATTGCTTTTTGCAATTCATCATATGTACTATGTCTCTCTCATAGAAACAAGACAATAAAACCGTTAATAACAAATAAGAAGGACCATTATATATTTGAAATAAATATCAATCATATGAAATAAATTCAATAAGGTCCAGATTGCATTAAATAAGATATCAATGCTCAAATTCTTCGTCCATTGAAACAATTGAAGCGCAAGGTCAGTAAGAATTCTTTTATGGCTCCGTCCACTGACGTGGCAAGAATTCTACGTCTACTTAATTTATTGGACTTTGCCAGACTTTGAGTTGTTTAAAATCTCCGTCCAGTGACGTGGCACTTAGTAATAATTGTTTTTATCAGAGAACAACTCGCGTCTACTACAAGGAATTTCTCCGTCTACTAGTAAGCATTCAAGCCCTCATCCACTGACATGGCACTTGAGTTAAAGAAAGTCCTTCCAGTGGTAGAATGGACTCGACCACTTAGGGAATCTTTCAATTAAAGAATTAAGTTACAAATGTACACGGATAAAGACTTGTTAGATCTTTAACTAACACTTTGCCATACAGATTTAATCCTTTTTGTTAACATCAAAACTTAGAGATTTATTTAATCCAAATTACTTTGGTTCCAACAATCTCCCCCTTTTTGATGATGACAAAAACTAATTAAATTTATTTTGCAAAGTCTAAGAGAGCTTACAAGGCTCCCCCTAAGACATAGCATTCAAAAGATCAAAGCAGTTAAGGCATATAAACTTAGTCTTATTTGCAAGATACTATAAGTTATCAGATCAAGAAAGTAACTTATCAAACATTTGTGACTAAACAGTTTAAAGCAGTATCAGAGCATAATTGACTTTAGACAAAATAGGCATAAGCATAAAGTCAAAACATATTATCAACAAGATGAATATCATAATAAACTTATGCATATGTAGACAAATATGTACTTTTTCATAAAGAATTGTATAAACAAATTTAATCTTTCCTTTCTCCCCTTTTTTTGTCATCAGACAAAAAGGTAAAGGGTGTGGACCATCATTGTCGGCCAAAAAGAGATAACAAAGAAGGAAAAAGTTTTAGGTAGGAGGAGGTGGTGGAGGGGGTTGGTTTGGATTAGGATTTTGATTCCTCTGAAAGTCCATCAGCAGTGCTAGCATCTGAGTCACCATGGCATTTGTAGGGGCCAATGTATCTTGAACTTGCTTCTGAACCCGTTCTTCAAACTGTTGAGCCATCTGTTCAGTCTTTTCTTCAACTAGCTTGCCAACCTTGTCATCAACAATTCTTCCAATGATGTCTTCAATATTTGGTGGCAAGGATTGCTGTCGTGAGCTCTCAGAAGTGTCAGAGACAATGTCTTGAGCTTGGGCTGGAGGATGAACCATAGCAAGAGCTAATGGTTGAGATGTAGTCTTACCAGACTCAGCACCTTGCTTAGAGACACAGACCTCAGCAGACTGCTCAGCATGTGCAGATGGAGGTTCAACAGAAGCAGGTGGAGAAGAAATTTCAGCATTCAGTTCAGGGCCTTCTACAATTAACTCCTCAGCTATAGGTTCAGAGGATGAGGTTACTGGAGAGGCAGTGGCAGCATTTACAATTTTCTTAGGGACATCCTTTGCCCAGTGGATAGGAGTAATTTCCTCCACATCCCTGCTGGTAATAGGAAGTGTCCACAGATCTCTGTAGATCATGTGCCTGAGCTTGGAGAGTCCACACTTTCCTCTGATCTTGGGAATTTCTTACTTCTCTTCCTAAGATAGGCCAGAAGATGAAGATTCCCTGGTGCAGTGGATTATGTGAGACTTCTAGTAGTCAGCAGCTATCCTCTCTTCTATATTCCTCACACCCTCCATATACAGATAATACTCGAGTTTGGAGTAATCAAAAGTTTCTGCAAATACATCTAGCATAACAGAGTGAGCTTCAGGCATGACTCCCTTATTTCTTCTGCACTTCCTATCTTTGTCCTTGTTGAGATCTATCATGCCAAGTCTAGGACAGATAGGGTAAGGAGCAATGCCTACACTTGTTTCCTTTCCATGCCTAAGCCAGGTGAAAGGAACACAATGTGCAGCTCTATCTACTTGGAAGTAGCTGAACTCCCATTTCAGTATATTGTAGAAAAGCTGATCTGTGAAGGGGTCAGATGCTCTTCCATAGATGCTGGGATGTTTGAATTTCATCCATTTTGTGTTGCCATCCAGTATGATTGGAATGTGCTCAGATGACCTAGCTCTTTTCTCAGGTAAAGTAAGCAGCCTGTTCCTCTTTGGGTCAGTCTCCCATACAGGAATGATGTGCCTTTCTACTCCATCAGTCAAGGGAATTAGAGGTGGGGTTTTTGTGAGGTTGGGGTAAATTTTTCTTTGTGGGAAACGCTTAAGGGGTAGATGGGTAAGGAGAGGTCCATGTTGTTGTTCATTTCAGAGGGAAAGGGTCCTTTGGGAGGCTGAGAGTTTGGATATTTGGTGGTCCAAGGGTAATCCTCATATGATTCATATTCATATTCAGCATGTGGATACCACCTGGTGAGAGGAGTGTTAGGGGCAATCTCAGGGTCTGGTTGGTGAGTATGAAACAGAACTCTCCAATCTCTCTTGATCTGAGCCCAATTCTCAGATTTATTGGCAAAGAGAGTGGATGAGGATACAAGATGAGACACCCCGCTGTGCCCCTTGTGCCATTAGTTATTTTATTTAGATTCCTTGTGTGATTAACATTGATTATACTTCGAAAACGCAAAGGAATTAAAATTTGACCAACACTGAAGGCTAATATCAAAGTCATATTATAAATACACACTTAAATACAATACCAAAACGTTGTCTAGGGCATCCTCTCAGTGAGATCCCTAGCAGGTACATCCTTATACAAACCCTTAGTTGCGAAAATATAAACACATAGTTCTAGACTCACTGGCCCTATTTACTTAAACGCTATTACTACCATCTACAACTCGTCCTCCTGCGTCTGGCTCATAAGGAGTCTCGTCCAACTCCTCTACATTGAAATCCTCGGTGAAGTCCTCAGCTGGTTCCTCCCCATAGTCATCACCCGGATCTTCCGTAAAATCTTCTCGTATCCATATAAGCAAAACATATACAAATACAGAAATAGGGGATAAGACACATGTCTATCATCAAAGGTGGAAAAATGGACATAGTATATAAATATAATAATCATTAACACAAACATCTCTCAAAACTCCAAATCAACCTTAAACCACTATATGATTCCTCTACCCTTACCCTCATGCAAACTTGGCCATCTATATTCCTGTCATTAGTCAGTAGTCCAATCGGTCCAGTGCAAGTAACTTAGTGCCATGGTGCCCATACACCATTCCAGTAGTTCCAAACTACTCATGCCGTTGTGCCATTAGTGCCATACCTCAGGGACTCAAGGACTATTCCGACCTCGTGTGTCCCATCACACACGGCCATGAACCTCAACGCATCTATATTGATGAATCTCACCAACCCACATTCATTATAGCCTAATGCCTCAACCTTCCACCACAAGTCTCAATACTCATTCAATATCTCATCTCTTCTATACACTAAGGCTAGGCATCACTAATTCATCATAATTCACTCACCCAAATACATCTCTTAAATCACTCATATCATGCCCTAACATCAACTGAACAGTTTATCATCCCAGGCAGATCATACATATTACATTATCAATCAACTACTCAAGTATCACAGGACATCATAATAAACAATTTATCACAACATAATTCAATATTCAATCAATTCAATCAACCTCGAATATCATAAGATTATGCTAACGGCGATAAACCTACAATCCCCAAATCATCATTGGTTTCACGAAAAAGCTTCCAATGTGATTTTGATCTTGTCGATTACTCGACCACTAGTAGGGTTTAGGTCGCCCTACACAAGTATTATAATTTAAATACTACTTATCCGTTTCCGATGGTAGATTGGTTCTTTCCCCACTTGAGTTAGCACCGAAATCCCGAACTCGACGTTTCGCGCTATCACAGCTTAATAGTATCACCTTGAACCAAACAACATAACTATAATTAATCAAACAAAACCATCTATGACACTTTAGGGCTAGGTTCAGCCAAGACTAAGAAAATAGGTTTAGGGTTATTTTCTCAACTTCATTCTTTGGATTCTAACTACTAAAGTCCTAACTAACTTAGATAAAATGGTTTCAAGTTAAGATTTGAAATAAAATCCTCTAACACTAAAGGTTGGGGTTTCGGCCCATATTAGAAAAATAGGCTAGGAAATTTAGTTGGATTCAAAGTCTTGGATTATGAAAGTAGAAGACATAACAAGATTATAGAAATTGGTTTTACATTAAAAGGATTTTTCTACAATTTTCTAGAATTATTTGAAGTTCTAGATCTGGGAATGGAAATTTATGAAAACTTGATGATCATGGCTTGATCTTACAAAATAAATGAAGGAAAAGACTAAGATGATTAAGGAGAGTCTTGGTTTCACCTCTTGAAGCTTGAAGAAATGGCAAGAACTGATGAAGTTCTTCCCAAATCCTAATATGGTGTTCTTGGTGTTCTTGATGAAATGAAGAACAAGAATGAAGGTGTTCTTGGTGTTCTTCATTTCTTGAAGAACAAGAATGAAGAAAGTGAACAGAAGTAGAAGAAGGAAAATGAAGGAAGAGAGGAGAGGGGATGCGGTTTTGGTAGTGGGGGGAGGAGGGTATTTATAGACATAGGATTAACCATAGTTGATCTTAACTCAACATAGGTTAAGTTAGCTTAACTATAGTTAATAGTAACCATGGTTAATAAATATCTAGACATTTCAAATAAATATCTAGATATTTTCACTAAATATCTAGATATTTTCACTAGATATTTCCATCTGTTCCTGGCCCCGTCGTTTACCCTATTAATGACCAAAACGCCCGAGAATCGTCTAATTTCTTAATTTTTTTATAAAAATTTCAAAATACCCTATCTCGTTGGAAATGTAATAAAAATCTACTTTGGGTCGTTCACGAGTCAAAATTAGGTTTTCTAATCATTAAAATCTTACTATTAGTGAAAACACCGATTGGTGAACTTTCACCAAAATTCGTCCGAATACACATAATTTTTTATTTCTGATCAGAAATTTAGAAAGTAGGCTTCCTCACGGACAAAATATAAAAAAATCTACAAATTTCATTTTTCGGGTCAAATTAGGGTTTTCTGGTAGTATAAAATTAACTGTCAGTTAAAAACGCAGACTGGGCTCCGTCTGAATTTTCAACCCAAATTTTTACCGTAACTTTCTACCATAAGAGAGACTATGAATATGATTTTATTTTATTAAAAATCACTTTCTAACTCTCAGATTAAAATATAATTAATTATATTTTAACTGGTTAAACAGCGTAATTAAAAATAGGCTGTTACACAAGGGGTGGAAAGAGTTTTCTAAGGGGTTTAGGAAAGGGGGTACCTGGGTAAATTCCATCATCAGTTTGATGAAAACAGGAGTCAGAGTCAGGTATTATTGGTGGAAAGATGGTTTTGATTGGTGAAGGTTGTGGTATGGTTAATTGATTTAGGTTGATTTGTGGTGAGGATGGGGTTGTGGTGTGGTCAGGTTGGGCTTTTTGTGGTGAAGGTTGGGGTGTGGGTAAAGTAGGTCTATATACATCATCAAAGAAACCTACTTCAGGAGTAGGGACACTATCACTCACAGTATTGCCAACAGGAGCATCTTCTGCTAAATTAATAGGATTTTCCGCAGAGATGTTTACCTCAGAGGATGCAAAGCTCCTTGCTTTTCTTGCAGGATGCCTCCTCTTGGTAGGCACAGCAGCAGTAGCAACAGCACTTGCCTTCCTCTTTAAGACTGTTCCCAGAGGAACATTATCTTCATCATCATCCTCATCTTGTGACAGAACCAATTTTCTTGCTCTCTTGGGAGCAGGTTGAGGGTCAGGTTGAGGTGCCTCAGCTCTAGGTTCATTAATAACAATGCCTCTGGTAGGCTTTTTAGGGTTAGGCTTCCTGACGGCCATTGTCTTCCTCTTGGTTCCTTTCTTGAGACCAAGGGTTGCAGCAGTGTTGGCCTCAATTGATTCTTCTTTAATCTTCATTTTTTCCTCATGCTTGGCCATTTCAACTTGCTTGTAAGTGTCAAGTTGCATGCCACTAAGATTACTTCTCCCAAAAATAGCAGCTTGCATTCCTTTCTCACGAAGGATTCTTTCCTGTTCATCCTAAGGCTTTGCATTCAGATCATCATACAAGCCTTGCTGTTTGAATATTTTTTACAGAAGGTGAGTGAAGGTGATGTGTGACGCTATTTCCTTGTTGGTAATGGCATCCTTGAAGCGATGAAACAGGAGCCATGGAAAGTTTATCTTTGTCTCAAAGACCAAATTGTAAAGACAGAATTTGTGAAGAGCTGATAGGTTGTCCTTAGACCCTATCTTATGTAGCACCACCTTGTTCAGGATTTGGTGAAGAATCCTGACGTGATCCTTCATCTCAGATGATTTCCATGAGTGAGTTCTCACGGTATCTTGCCTCATCATGGTAACGGCAATGGTCTCTGTACCGCCTAGGTCTTCTTCCCAGTTCTCTATGAAGACCAAACTCTCTTGAGCACAAACAATAGCGTCAGAGATGGTTTTCTCGGATACTGTTATCTTCTTTCCAAGTACAAACCCTACAATTTCTGTTTCAGAAATCTTCGGTCTTCTCCAGAATTCCCTTATCAAATCAGGATATATTGAGACTTTTTCCAGAAATATTCCATCCCAACCAGCAGCGTTAATAAACTTACTCACATCCAACTTGTATTCACTTAGAATTTCAAAGTCGAAGTGATGTTCCACAGCTATAGTCATGATGTCAGTTGCAAAGGTAGGCACGGGAATAGAAGTTGAAGCCATTGTTGAGTAAAAGAGTCAAGGTTTGGAAGAACAGAGAGTTCGAAAATTTCAGAGAGTGGTTAACAGGGATGAAGAGTAGCAAAAGGTTTTTCAAAGGGAAAGAGGTTACTTTTAAAGAGTTCCGAATACCAACAGTTTTCAAAGAAAATTCAAAAGGAAATAATTGACAAGACATGTCTTTAGAGAAAAACGGCGTTGGTATATTAGGACCGTAAAAAGTTATGATGGGATTGATGGAAGTAGCTGACTCAGCAAGGAAATAATGAAAACCAACATTTTAAAATAAATATTTCCAGAGACAAATTAATGCAATAAAAAAAATTTATGCAGAGACGAGTCCACACAAGATTGAGGGTGGACGCGTAGAAACATATGTAGTGGACGTGGCACACCAACAGTAGTGGACGCGTAGACTACACGTGATCTAGACGTCAAGACTAATGGACGTGCAGAGAAAACATGCAATCAACAAATATACCAAATCAAACCACATACAACATGTTAAGATGTTTTCTAATAAAAATAAATCTGTCCTCAGCAAGAGGTTTAGTAAAGATATCTGCCCATTGATGGTCAGTATCTACAAATTGAATATCAAAAACACCTTTTTGCACATAATCCCTAATAAAATGATGTTTGATTTCTATATGTTTAGCTCTAGAATGCAAAATTGGATTCTTAGATAAATTGATTGCAGCAGTATTATCACACATAAGTGGAATACTACTTACAAATACATTGTAGTCCTCCAATTGGTGTTTGATCCAGAGAAGTTGTGAGCAGCAACTTGCAGCTGATATATATTCTGCTTCAGCAGTTGATAGAGCAATGGTACTCTGCCTTTTGCTTGACCATGATACTAGGTTAGCTCCAATGAAGTGACATCCTCCACTGGTGCTTTTTCTTTCAATTCTATCTCCAGCATAGTCAGCATCACAAAAGCCAACTAATCTGTAATCTTCATCTTTCTTAAAGCAAAGACCAAGATTAGTAGTACCTTTTAAATATCTAAAAATTCTTTTAACTGCTGATAAATGAGATTCTCTAGGATCAGATTGAAATCGAGCACATAAGCAAACACTGAACATAATATCAGGCCTAGAAGCAGTTAGATATAAGAGAGATCCAATCATACCTCTGTATACCTTCTGATCTACCTTTTTCTCTTTATCATCTTTGTTCAGTATGGACGTGGGATGCATAGGTGTGTTCATAGGTTTGCAGTCATCCATCTTAAACTTTTTGAGTAATTCCTTTGTATATTTAGTTTGAAGGATGTACACCTCGTCCATAGACTGTTTTACTTGAAGTCCAAGGAAGAATTTGAGTTCTCCCATCATGCTCATTTCAAACTCTTTCTGCATTAAATTTGAAAATTCTTTGCACAGAGATTCATTAGTAACACCAAATATAATATCATCTACATAATCTGTACTACTATGAAGTTGGATTTAATTGACTTTCTAAACAAGGTTGTATCAACCTTTCCTCTGTTAAAGCCATTATCCATCAGAAAAGAACTTAGCCTATCATACCAAGCTCTTGGGGCTTGTTTTAGGCCGTATAAAGCTTTTTTAAGCTTGTATACATGTTCAGGTTGGGTTTCACTCTCAAAACCCGGAGGTTGCATAACATAAACTTCTTCATTGATAAAACCATATAGAAAAGCACTTTTTACATCCATTTGAAAAAGCATAATATTATGATGTGCAGCAAATGAAAGTAAAATTCTGATAGCTTCTAATCTAGCAACAAGTGCAAAGGTTTCAGTATAATCTATACCTTCTTCTTGAGAGTAACCTTGTGCAACTAATCTTGCTTTATTTCTTATAACCTTACCATTCTCATCAAGCTTGTTTCTGTAAACCCATTTTGTTCCTATAACAGACTTATCCTTAGGTAGGGTTACTAGAGTCCAGACATAACTCCTTTCAAACTGGTTTAGCTCTTCTTGCATTGCTAAAATCCAACCATTGTCCAGCAGAGCCTCGTCTACTGTCTTTGGTTCCAATTCAGAGACCAACGCAGAATCTTCTTGCTCTCTGAAGGTTGATCTGGTTCTTAGCTTATCACTTGGATTTCCAATGATTTGATCCGGTGGATGATAATTCTTGAAATGCCAAGTTCTCTGAACATTGTCTTGTTGAGAGGTGGATGTTTCTGGTTGATGAGAAATGTCTTCAACTTGATCATCAGCTTTAACTTCTGTTGACTCTCCTGAGATGTTTAAGTCAAGATCTGCAAAACTTTCATCTAGCTCTGATAATTTCTTATCAGGCTGTTTGTCATCAAATCTAACATGTATAGACTCTTCTACTATTAAAGTTCTTGACTTATAGACTCTAAAACCTTCTGAGGTTTCAGAAAATCCTAGTAGAATTCCATTATCTACCTTAGCATCAAATTTACCAAGTTGATCTTTTGTATTCAAAATATAACATTTACATCCAAAAGGATGAAAATAAGATATGTTGGGTTTTCTGCCTTTCCACAATTCATAGGGAGTCTTATTCAGAATAGGTCTAATGCATATTCTGTTCTGAATGTAGCAGGCAGTGTTCACAGCTTCAGCCCAGAAGTGCTTAGGGACAGAATTGTCATTGAGCATAGTCCTAGCCATCTCTTGAAGAGATCTGTTCTTTCTCTCTACCACACCATTTTACTGTGGTGTTCTTGGTATTGAGAAGCTGTGTTGAATACCACTTTCTTCACAAAACTCATGGAATAGCTCATTGACAAATTCTCCCCCATGATCACTTCTAATTGAAGCTATACACAAGCCTTTTTCATTCTGTACACGTTTGCAGAATACAGAAAAGACCTTGAAGGACTCATCCTTGTGAGCAAGGAACATAACCCATGTCCATCTAGTATAGTCATCTACAATGACTAGACCATATTTCTTACCACTGATAGAAGCAGTCCTTGTTGGACCAAAAAGATCAAGGTGTAGCAGTTCTAGTGGTCTCTTGGTACTAACAATATTCTTAGATTCAAAAGAACCTTTGACTTCTTTTCCCTTCTGACTTGCATCACAAAGAGCATCAGATTTGAACTTAAGGTTTGGTAATCCTCTCACGAGGTTACGCTTATTTAGCTTTGAGATTAATCTCAAGCTTGCATGACCTAGCCTTTTATGCCAAATCCATCGCTCATCTTCAATGGACACTAAACATGAGACACTCTGATTTGATAGGTCCTCCAAGTCAATTTTATACAAATTGTTTTGCCTCTTAGCAGTGAATAAGATTGATCCATCATTCTTCTTGACATAACACTTGTTCTTATTAAAAGAAACATCATATCCACTTTCACATAATTAACTTATGCTCAGTAGATTATGTTTTAAACCATTTACTAAAAGAACATTATCACTGGAGGGAAAAGGATGTTTACCAATTTTACCTATACCAGTGATCTTTCCTTTCTGATTTCCTCCAAATGTCACCCAGCCACCATCCTTATGTCTAAGGTCTTGGAACATATACTTTTCTCCCTTCATGTGACGTGAGCATCCACTGTCCAAGTACCAGGACGTTTGTTTCTTTCCTATTGTTAAGCAAATCTGCAACAGGTATTATCTTGTCCTTAGGTACCCAAACTGACTTGGGTCCTTTCATGTTAGTTTTCTTTGGACGAGAATATTTAGTATGTCTGTTATGTATGCATCTAGATGTAGAATGCCCACTTTTTCCACACTCTTTACAAAAGGTGTTGGATGGGCTTGATTTGGCTTTAGTATACCTAGCTGGAGCTTTTGAAGCTCTTTGCTGCATAGGTGCTTTTGACTTAATGTAAGATGCCTCATGCTTCTTATTGTCATAACTAAGGCCAGATTTATCAAATGGTGACCTAGAATACCTTAGGATAAGACTAAGCTTATCTGAGCCTCCTACAAATTTTGACAGAGTGTCTGTCAAGTATGTTACATCTTGTTTCAGTTTTACAACTTCACAAGAATTGTCAGGCTCACATTCAGATTTGTCAGTTAGACTGACATTCTCTAATTTCAGCTTATTCTTTTGTTAATTTTGCAAATTTCTTTTTAAGACTTTTGTATTCATGAGATAGTATGGATGAGTCATGCAGTAATTCATCAAAGGCATTTTTTAGAGTAGAAGGTTCAGAATTTGTTACCTCATCATCATCAGTGTACTCATTTTCTGATGATGTGTCAGCCATGAGGCAAATGTTTGCCTCTTCCACAGCTTCCTCTTCCTCTTCCTCATTTGATGAGGATAAGTCCAAGTCCACCCATGTAGCCATTAAGCCCATCTTTTTCTTGAAGAACTTCTTCTTCTCTTTTAATTCAGGACAGTCAGCTTTGAAATGGCCTGGCTTTTTGCATTCAAAGCACAGAGGTGGACCTTTTTCTTTGGAGTCTGATTTCTCCTTAGAAAATTTCTTGTTGAACTGCTTTCTCTTGAAGTTACCTTTCCTTCTCCACATATGTTGTATCTTTCTGGAGATGAAAGATAATTCATCTTCATCTGATCGTTCATCACTGTCTGAAGGTTCAGCATCATCTGAAGACTCAGCAGCTTTAAGGACTTTTGAGGAGCTGGTTTCTTTGCCTTTAAAGCAATGGATTTTCCCTTTCTGGAATTGTCTTCTTCATTTAGTTCAACCTCTGAACTTTTAATGACCCTAGAAGCTCTTCTAGAGAGAGAGTGTTCAGATTCTTAGCTTATTGAATGGCAGTGACCTTTGGTCTCCACTGCTTGGAGAGACTTCTTAGAATCTTTCTGATATGATCTCTATTCTCATATATTTTTCCTAGAGATCTAAGACTGTTTGTTATTGTTTGAAATCTTCCAAACATCTTATCTATAGTCTCATGATCAGTCATCTTGAAAAGTTCATAATAGTGAACCAGCATGCTTATCTTTGACTCCTTCACTTGTGATGAGCCTTCATGAGCAAGAGCCAGTGTATCGCAGATTCCTTTGCTGTGTTGCAGCTGTGAACCTTATCATGTCCTGATCTGGTAATGCCACACATCAAGTAATGTTTGGCCTTGAGATTTAGTTGATGTTTGGCCTTTTGATCTACACTCCATTCTGCTCTAGCCAAGACTGCTCCATTTTCACCTCTTGGCTCAGAATAGCCATTCTCAATCAGTTCCCAGATGTCTAAGTTGTGTGCATCTAGGAAGGCCATCATTCTCTTCTTCCAATAATCATAATCTGTTCCATCAAAGAGTGGAGGTCTGTTGATAGCTTGTCCTTCTGTATCCATGGTTTTAGGATCATACTTCCTCAGCACTTGTTAGATGCTCAACCCTTTCGAGGCTGAGCTTTGATACCAACTGAAGTTGACACGGGCAAAATAGAAGGGGGGGTTGAATTGTGTTTGTTAATATTTTTTGAAAACAACCTTTTCAAAAACAGTTTTCTCACACAAAGATAAAGAGGCAGAAGCAAACACACAGAAAAACAAACTTTTGAATGAATAACAAATTCAAGTTCAAATCTCCACAGTTAGTATAAACACGTAAAGCTAAAGAGATAAGGGATTCGAAGATTCACGCAAGTTGTTTTATCCTGGTTCACTCTCTTCCAACCAAGAGCTACGTCCAGTCCCTTCTACTTGAAGGTTTTCTCCAATATTCTCCAAATAGATTACAGCAAGTATTCAACACCTCTCCAGGCTCACAAGTATTCCTTTCTTACCAAGCCTCTTCAGGCTCTACCTCTAACAAAGAGTTTTTGGTTTCTTTGATCTTCTAACTCACTATGTGTGAGAATATGAAAGTTTAAGATCAGACGAATATTATAGCAATATTCAAACTAAGATATTACAGACTTTTGCTTTCTGAAAGAATAAAAGAATGTTTGCTCGCAAGAGATTTCTTGAGATTTTTGTATATGCACAAAAGTTCTTTCTTCAAAAGTCTTGGTCTTCTATTTATAGAGACTTTGCTCTAGTCTTAAAAATCATCAACGGTTGTATTTGAATTTTCCGTTTAGGGATAGAATCAACAATGTAATATCCGTTGTGACTCAGCTTGCTCGTGGCCTTTGTACTATGTGACAATATTCTTGCATGAAATGGGCACACCTATGAGAAAATGCAACTTGAAAAACTGTCTTGCCTTCCTTGTACAAATTCCAGCTATTCCAGCGTAAAAGGTGACAGGATACACAACGTTTTGCATTGTACTATATTGCTTTTTGCAATTCATCATATGTACTATGTCTCTCTCATAGAAACAAGACAATAAAACCGTTAATAACAAATAAGAAGGACCATTATATATTTGAAATAAATATCAATCATATGAAATAAATTCAATAAGGTCCAGATTACATTAAATAAGATATCAATGCTCAAATTCTTTGTCCATTGAAACAATTGAAGCGCAAGGTCCGTAAGAATTCTTTTAAGGCTCCGTCCACTGACGTGGCAAGAATTCTACGTCTACTTAATTTATTGGACTTTGCCAGACTTTGAGTTGTTTAAAATCTCCGTCCAGTGACGTGGCACTTAGTAATAATTGTTTTTATCGGAGAACAACTCGCGTCTACTACAAGGAATTTCTTCGTCTACTAGTAAGCATTCAAGCGCTCGTCCACTGACGTGGCACTTGAGTTAAAGAAAATCCTTCCAGTGGTAGAATGGACTCGACCACTTAGGGAATCTTTCAATTAAAGAATTAAGTTACAAATGTACACGGATAAAGACTTGTTAGATCTTTAACTAACACTTTGCCATACAGATTTAATCCTTTTTGTTAACATCAAAACTTAGAGATTTATTTAATCCAAATTACTTTGGTTCCAACAAGCAATACATGTAGCCTGGAGAGGTGTAGAATACTTGTTGTAAAACTATCTGGAAATAGTGGAGAAAATCCTTCAAGTAGAAGGGACTAGACGTAGCTCTTGGTTGGAAGAGAGTGAACCAAGATAAAATACCTGAGTGAATCTTCTATCCCTTATCTTTTACAGCTTTAGATTATTCATACTAACTGTGGGATCTGAATCTGTTTTTGTTAATCTTTAAAAAGTTTTTATCGTGTGCTTTCCTTCAACTTTCTACTTCTTGTATGAGAAAATATTTTTTGAAAAAGGTATTTTCGAAAAATAATTAACAAACACAATTCAACCCCCCCTTCTTGTGTTTGCCTATGCCAACTTCAGTTGGTATCAGAGCTCAACCTTGACAGGGTTGAGCATCTAACAAGTGCTAAGGCAGTACGATCCTACAACCATGGATGCAGAAGGACAAGCTATCAACAGACCTCCTCTCTTTGATGGAACTGATTATGATTATTGGAAAAAGAGGATGATGGCATTCTTGGATGCATAGAATGCTGACATCTGGGAACTGATAGAAAATGGCTACACTGAGCCAAGGAGTGAAGCTGGAGCTGCAGTGCCCAGAGCTCAATGGACTCAAGAGCAGAAAAACCAACACCAACTAAACTTGAAAGCTAAGCACTATCTCATGTGTGCTATCACCAGATCTGAGCATGACAAGGTTCATAGTTGCAACACAGCTAAAGAAATCTGGGATACTCTTGCACTAGCTCATGAAGGTTCCTCACAAGTGAAGGAATCAAAGATAAGCATGCTGGTTCACCAGTATGAGCTATTCAAGATGGCTTATCATGAAACTATAGACCAGATGTTTGGAAGATTCCAAACAATCACAACAGTCTCAGGTCACTTGGAAAGGTCTATGAAAATAGATATCATGTGAGAAAAATTTTAAGAAGTCTCTCAAAGCAGTGGAGACCTAATGTAACTGCTATCCAGGAAGCAAAGAATCTGAATACTCTTTCTCTGGAAGAGCTTCTGGGGTCATTAAAAGTTCATGAACTGGAACTAAATGAAGAGGAAAACTCCAGAAAAGGAAAATCCATTGCCTTAAAGGCCAAGAAAGCTAGTTCCTCAAAGGTGCTTAAAGCTGCTGAGTCCTCAGATGAAGCTGATTCATCAAACAGTGAAGGTGACTCAGATGAGGATGAACTATCTTTCATCCCCAGGAAGATCCAACACATGTGAAGAAAGAAAGGTGGATTCAGAAGGAAGCAGTTCAACAAAAAGTTCTCCAAGGAAAAGTCAGATTCCAAGGAGAAAGGTCCACCCCTATGCTTTGAATGTAAGAAACCAGGACACTTCAAAACTGACTGCCCAGAGCTGAAGGAGAAAAAGAAATTATTCAAAAAGAAGAAAGGCTTGATGGCTACATGGGAGGATCTTGATCTGTCTTCTTCAGATGAAGAAGATGAAGCAGGAGAAGAAGCAAACATTTGCTTCATGGCTAACACTGCATCAGAAAGTGAATACATTGATGCTGAGGTAATGGACTCTGATCCATCTACTCTTCAAACTGCTTTTGATGAATTACTGCATGAATCATGCATACTGTCTAGAGAGTATAAGAGTCTCAAAAAGAAGTTTATTAAACTTTCTAGAGACTATGATAAGGTCTGCACAAAATCAAAACCTTACGCATGAAAATGAAACATTAAAATCAATCAATGTCAGTCTGGCTGACAAGATGAAGTGTGAGTCTAATAGCTCTTGTGAAGTTGAACAACTGAAACAAGATGTGACATACTTGACAGACTCTCTGTCAAAGCTGGTTGGTAGCTCAGATAAATTAAACCTTATTTTAAGGTATTCTATATCACCTCATGACAAATCTGGCATTGGTTATGATAAAGAGAAGCAAGACACATCTCTTAATAAACCAAAGGTTCATACACAACATAAGGCTTCTAAAGTCCGTCCACAGCACACTAAGTCAAAACCAAGCCCTTCCAATACTTACTGCAAAGTATGTGGAAAAAGTGGGCATGTGTCATCTAGATGCATACATAACAAGCATGCAAAGCATTCACGATCAATGACCACTAACAAGAAAGGACCCAAGTCAATTTGGGTACCTAAAGATAAGATAATCCATGTTGCAGATCTGCTTAACAAAAGGAAAGAAACAGAAGTCCTGGTATTTGGACAGTGGGTGCTCACGACACATGACAGGAGAAAGGTGTGTGTTCCAAGACCTTAGACCCAAAGATGGTGGCTGGGTCACTTTTAGAGGAAACCAAAGAGGAAAGATCATTGGCATAGGTAAAATTGGTAAACATCCTTTTCCCTCCGTTGATAATGTTCTATTAGTAAATGGTCTTAAACACAATCTGCTTAGCATTAATCAATTATGTGATAATGGATTTGCTGTTTCATTTGATAAGAATATGTGTACTGTCAAGAAAGATAATGGATCACTCTTATTCACTGCCCAAAGGCAAAACAATCTGTATAAGATTGTCTTAAAGGACCTCTCAAATCAAAGTGTCTCATGTCTAGTGTCCATTGAGGATGAGCGATGGATTTGGCACAAAAGGTTAGGTCATTCAAGTTTGAGATTAATCTCAAAGCTGAAAAAGCATAACCTTGTAAGAGGTCTACCAAAACTTGGTTTGAAATCTGATGCTCTCTGTGATGCATGTCAGAAGGGAAAACAAGTCAAAGGTTCATTTGAATCTAAGAATGTTGTGAGTACCAACAGACCACTAGAATTGCTGCACCTTGATCTCTTTGGTCCAACAAGGACTGCCTCTGTCAGTGGTAAGAAATATGGTCTTGTCATCGTAGATGACTACACTAGATGGACATGGGTTATGTTTCTTGCTCACAAGGATGAGTCATTCAAGGTCTTTTCTGTATTCTGCAAACGTGTACAGAATGAAAAGGGTGTGTATGTATAGCTTCAATTAGAAGTGATCATGGGGGAGAATTCATCAATGAGCTATTCCATGAGTTTTGTGAAGAAAGTGGTATTCAACACAACTTCTCAATACCAAGAACACCACAGCAAAATGGTGTGGTAGAGAGAAAGAAAAGATCTCTTCATGAGATGGCTGGGACTATGCTCAATGACAATTCTGTCCCTAAGCACTTCTGGGCTGAAGCTGTGAACACTGCCTGCTACATTCAGAACAGAATATACATTAGACTTATTTTGAATAAAACTCCCTATGAATTGTGGAAAGGTAGAAAACCCAACATTTCATACTTTCATCCTTTTGGATGTAAATGTTATGTTTTGAATACAAAAGATCAACTTGGTAAATTTGATGCTAAGGTAGATAATGGAATTCTACTAGGGTTTTCTGAAACCTCAAAAGGATTTAGAGTCTATATTTCAAGAACCTTAATAGTAGAAGAGTCTATACATGTTAGATTTGATGACAAGCAGCCTGATAAGAAATTATCAGAGCTAGATGAAGTCTTTGCAGATCTTGATCCCAATATCTCAGGAGACAAAACAGAAATAAAGACTGATGATCAAATAGATGACTCTCCTCAGCAACAACCAGAAACATCCACGTCTCAACAAGAAATTCAAAGATCTTGGTACTTCAAGAAACTATCATCCACAAGATCAAATCATTGGAAATCCTAATGACAAACTGAGAACCAGATCAACTTTTAGAGAACAAGGTGATTCGGCACTTGTCTCCGAGTTGCAACCAAATTCAGTAGATGAGGCTCTGCTGGACAATGACTGGATCTTGGCAATGCAAGAAGAACTGAACCAGTTTGAAAGAAGTGAAGTTTGGACTCTTGTACCCCTACCTAAGGATAAATCAGTTATTGGAACAAAATGGGTGTACAGAAACAAGCTTGATGAAAATGGTAAGATTGTGAGAAACAAGGCTAGACTTGTTGCTCAAGGATATTCATAAGAAGAAGGTATAGACTACACTGAAACTTTTGCACCAGTTGCTAGGCTAGAAGCTATTAGAATTTTAATATCGTTTGCTGCACATCATAGCATTATGCTTTTTCAAATGGATGTTAAAAGTGCTTTTTTAAATGGTTTTATTTCTGAAGAAGTATATGTCATGCAACCTCCTGGTTTTGAAAATGAAAACTATCCTGAACATGTCTATAAGCTTAAGAAAGCATTGTATGGATTAAAACAAGCTCCTAGAGCCTGGTATGAAAGACTAAGTTCTTTTCTCATGGAAAATGGTTTTAACAGAGGAAAAGTAGACACAACCTTATTTAGAAAATCAATTAAGTCAGATTTCATTATAGTACAGATTTATGTTGGATGATATCATTTTCGGTGCTACTAATGAATCTCTGTGCAAGGAATTTTCTAAGTTAATGCAGAAAGAGTTTGAAATGAGCATTGTTGGCCATGGCAACCATACCCAAGAGGGGGGTGAATTGGGTTTTAAATAAAAAATGAAAACTTTTTCGATAACTCGAAACCCTTTTTAAAGTTTAAACAGAATTTGCAGCGGATGAATATTATTTTCAAATTAAAACGTTGTCGCGTGCAAGTAAAAGCGTTTTTGCAAAAGACAAAACAAAAGTAAAAGAGGTAGGAAAAGAAGATGAACACCACGATATAACCTGGTTCGGCCACAGACTACCCACGTGGCCTACGTCCAGTCCCCAAGGCAATACCACCAAGGGATTTTCACTCAACTCTAGTTTTTAAACAGGATCAACTAGAACCTTTACAAATCAGAGAACCCTTAACACAAATCTCAGGACATACTATCCCTTGTGTAAGAGCCTCAAACACTAGCTTTTAAACAGGCGCAGCTAGAACCTTTACAATGAAGAGAACCCTTAACACAAATCATAGGACATACTATCCCTTGTGTAAGAGCCTCAAAAATATCCCAAGAGATATACCTTCTCTTGTAAGAATAGTAATCAAAAGAAAGGTTCGAGTCAATCCGACTCTTACCAATATAAAGCACTCTAATTAGTGCAGATAAAAACAAATTGAAGCACAAGATACAAGAACACCTATATGGTGTGTAGAACTCTCAAAATAATATGGTCAAGTGATAGTGTAAGAGGAGTAGTACAGAAAAATGATTTTTAGAGTTTTAGCACAGAGAGAAATAGTAGAGTTGTATGTTGGTGCTTATGATAGCTGCCTAACTTTACTTTTATAAGTGAGAAGTGATGGTCTAAAGAAAATAGGTCAAGCCTCTTTAAAATTCATTTCTGTCGCTTAATAATCGATTATTGCAAAGGCATAGTCGATTATTTAAAGTATTTTCAGGAAGCGCACATTTGGACAGAATAGGCATAATCGATTTTACAAATCGATTATTAGTCCACTGACTTTCACATAAAAGGCATAATCGATTACATAATCGATTAAGAGTTTTCTGTTTGAATCTCGTTGAAAGACAGTAAGTATATAATCGATTATACAAAAGTCATAATCGATTATTCTAATTCAAATTCAAAACTTAACGGCTTTAATTAAAATCAATACTCATTAAACTCATTTAAAGCCTTTTAATTCATATCATAATCGATTATTGGTTTCCCACAATCGATTATGGCTCGAAGCACATTTGAATTTGAAAATCTTAACAATTAATATTATGATTACTCATTAAGCACAATTAATTGTCAAATATAAAACATGTTTAAAATGTTTTTGGCACATGTTAAAAGTGTGTGTGTGAGACCAATATTAAATTGAGAACTCTACTTACCATTTACACACTTTTTCTACAACAAGCAATACACTTAATGAAATTCCCATTTTGCCCCTTGTGCTTGCTTGATCTTCCGGATACTCTTTTCTTCTATTTGCAATCTAGTCCTTCTTGGATTTTACCTTTTCAAGCTCTTGACTTCACAGCTTTGCTTATTCCAACCTGAACTTTTCTATTTCATAGTTTTCTCATGAATCGCATTAGTTCAAGGTATAGAAAATAATAATATTATTTCACATTTAATTTCGTAACAAAGCCATATATAATAATTCATAAGACATATTTTAAGATAATATCATATTTAATATTTCTTATGTCTTTAGGCATATAATAATAATTCCAAGTATGTTTCTATGCCAAATTATTATATTACCAATCACAAACATATATATAATCAAATATCACATGTGTATTCACTCAATATTATATTAAACATAATTATTTAACACATGTATATTTAATTAATATAATATTCATTAAGCAAATAATCATTCATTGAGAACCCAATCAAATAGTCACATGGCATTTATATATATTAAGCCCAATATTCTTTTTATTGAATTAATACCATGATACTCTATTTGTCAACATCAAAGTCTATATCATATTGATTGGTTCACGTTCTCCCCCCTTAATACTATATTTGTCAACATCAAAACCTATATGACAATATGATTCACAAATATGACGGGAAAACTCAATTTCTTCCTTGGACTTCAAGTTAAACAGTCTATGGACGAGGTGTACATCCATCAAACTAAATATACAAAGGAATTACTCAAAAAGTTTAAGATGGATGACTGCAAACCTATGAACACTCCTATGCACCCCACAACTACACTGAACAAAGATGATAAAGAGAAAAAGGTAGATCAGAAGGTATACAGAGGTATAATTGGATCTCTCTTATATCTAACTGCTTCTAGGCCTGATATAATGTTTAGTGTATGCTTATGTGCTAGATTTCAATCTGATCCTAGAGAATCTCACCAATCAGCAGTTAAAAGAATTTTTATATATTTAAAAGGTACTACTAATCTTGGTCTGTGCTTTAAGAAAGATGGAGATTACAGATTAGTTGGCTTTTGTGATGCTGACTATGCTGGAGATAGAATTGAAAGAAAAAGCACCAGTGGAGGATGTCACTTCATTGGAGCTAACCTAGTATCATGTTCAAGCAAAAGGCAAAGTACCATTGCTCTATCAACTGCTGAAGCAGAATATATATCAGCTGCAAGTTGCTGCTCACAACTTCTCTGGATCAAACACCAATTGGAGGACTACAATGTATTTGTGAGTAGTATACTTATGTGTGATAATACTGCTGCAATCAATTTATCTAAGAATCCAATATTGCACTCTAGAGCTAAACATATAGAAATCAAACATCATTTTATTAGGGATTATGTGCAAAAAGGTGTGTTTGATGTTCAATTTGTAGATACTGACCATCAATGGGCAGATATCTTTACTAAATCTCTTGCTGAGGACAGATTTACCTTTATAAGAAAGCATTTAAATATGTTGTATGTGGTTTGATTTAGTATATTTGTTGATTTGGTCGTTCATTGCATGTTTTCACTGCACGTCCACTAGTCATGGCGTCTAGTTCATGTGTAGTCTACGCGTCCACTTCTGTTGGTGTGCCGCGTCCACTACATATGAGTCTACGCGTCCACTCTCAATCTTGTGTGGACTCGTCTATGCAAATTTTTTTTATTACATTAATTTGTCTTTGGACATATTTATATAAAACGTTTGGTTTTCATATTTCCTTGCTGAGTCAGCTACCTCCATCAATCCCATCATAACTTTTTATGGTCCCAATATACCAACACCGTTTTGTACTAATGACATGTCTTGTCAGTTATTTCTTTTTGAATTTTTTTTAAAACTGTTGATATTCAGAGACCTTTAAAAGTAACCTCTTTTCCTCTGAAAAACCTTTCCCTACTCTTCATCCCTGTTAACCTCTCTCTGAAACTTTCGAACTCTCTGTTCTTCCAAAACCTTAACTCATCTTACTCAACAATGGCTTCAACCTCTGTTCCCATGCCTGCTATTGCAACTGACACCATGAGTATAGCTGTGGAACATTATTTCAACTTTGAAATTCTAAATGAGTACACCCTGGATGTGAGTAAGTTCATTAACGCTGCTGGATGGGATGGAATCTTTCTGGAAAAGGTCTCAGTGTATCCTGATTTGATAAGGGAATTCTGGAGAAGACCAAAAATTACTGAAACAGAAGTAGTAGGGTTTGTGCTGGGAAGAAAAGTAACACTATCCGAGAAAACCATCTCTGATGCGATTGTATGTGCTCAACAGGGTTTGGTCTTCACGGAGAACTGGGAAGAAGACCTAGGCAGTACAGAGACAATTGTTGTTACCCTGATGAGGGAAGACACCATGAGAACTCACTCCTGGAAATCCTCTGAGATGAAGGATCACATCAGGATTCTTCACCAAATCCTGAACAAGGTGGTGCTGCATAAGATAGGGTCTAAGGACAACTTATCAGCTCTTCATTAATTTTGTCTTTGCAATATGGTCTTTGAAACAAAGATAAACTTACCCTGGATCCTGTTTCATCGTTTCAAGGATGCCATTACCAACAAAGAATCTGCCTCACACATAACCTTCACTCACCTTCTATCAAAGATTTTCAAACAGCAAGGCTTGTACGATGTTCTGAGTGCAAAGCCTCAAGATGAACAAGAAAGACTCCTTCGTGAGAAAGGAATGCAAGCTGCTGATTTTGGCAGAAGTACTCTCAGTGGCATGCAACTTGACACTTACAAGCAAGTCGAATTAGCTAAGCTTGAGGAAAAGATGAAGATTAAAGAAGAATCACTTAAGGCCAACAATGCTGCAACCCTTGGTCTCAAGAGAGGAACCAAGAGGAAGACAATGGCTGTCAAGAAGACTAACCCTAGAAGGCCTACTAGAGGCATTGTGATTAATGAGCCTAGAGCTGAGGCACCTCAACCTGATCCTCAACCTGCTCCTAAGAGAGCAATAAAGTTGGTTTTGTCTCAAGATGAGGATGATGAAGAAGATAATGTTCCTCTGGGAACAATCTTGAAGAGGAAAGCAAGTGAAGCTACTGCTGTGCCTACCAAGAGGAGGCAACCTGCAAGGAAAGCAAGGACCTTTGCAGCCTCTGAGGTAAACATCTCTGCTGAGATTCCTGTTAATTTAGCAGAAGATGCTCCTGATGTCAATACTGTGAGTGGTAGTGTCTCTGTTCCTGAAGTAGGTTTCTTTGATGATGTATACAGACCAACTTTACCCATACCCCAACCTTCACCACAAAAAACCCAATCTAACCAAACCTCAACCCCATCCTCACCACAAAGCACCCCAAATCAATTGACCATACCACAACCTTCACCTATCAAAACCATCTTTCCACCAATTATACCTGATTCTGACCCCTGGTTTCATCAAACTGATGATGGAATTTGCCTAAGTGCCCCTTTTCCTAAATCCCTTAGAAAACTCTTTCCACCCATTGTACCCTCATCCACTCTTTTTGCCAACAAATCTGAGAATTGGTCCCAGATCAAAAGCGATTGGAGAGTTTTGTTTCACACTCACCAACCTGACCCTGATATTGACCCTGACACTCCTCTCACCAGGTGGTACCCCTATGCTGAATATGACTATGAACCATATGAGGACTACCCTTGGACCAACAGATATCCAAACACTCAGCCTCCCAACGGACCCTTTCCCTCAGAAATGCACAACCAACATGGACATCTTCTTACCCACTTACCCCTTAAACATTTTCCTAGAAGAAAAATTTACCCTAACCTCATAAAAACCCCTCCTTTGATCCCCTTACTGATGAAGTAGAAAGGCACATCATACCAGTATGGGAGACTGACCCAAAAAGGAACAAGCTGCCTACCATACCTCAGCAAAGAGCCAGATCTTCTGAGCATATTCCCATCATCATGGATGGCGAGACCAAATGGACGAAATTCAAACACCCCAGCATCTATGGAAGAGCCTCTGACCCCTTCAAAGATCAGGTTTTCTATCAAATACTGAAATGGGAGTTCAGTGACTTCCAAGTAAACAGAGCTGCACACTATGTTCCATTCACTTGGCTTATGGATGGAAAGGAAACAAGTCTAGCAATTGCTTCTTACCCTGTCTGTCCTAGGCTTGGCATGATTGATCTTAACAAGGATAAAAACAGAAAGTGCAGAAGAAATAAAGGAGTTATGCCTGAACCTCACTCTGCAATGCTGGACTTATCTGAAGAAACCTTTGATTACTCCAAGCTTGAGTACTATCTGTACATGGAAGATGTGAGGAACATAGAAGAGAGGATAGCTGCTGACTTTTGGAAGTCTCACATAATCCAATGCACTAGGGACGCCTCATCTTTTGGCCTATCTCAGGAAGAAAAGCAACAAATTCCCAAAGTTAGAGGAAAGTGTGGACTCTCAAAGATCAGGCATATGATCTACAAAGATCTGTGGGCACTCCCCATTATCAGCAGGAATGTCCCTGAGCCAATTGTACAAGATGCCACTGCTTCTCCTTCAACCTCATCTTCTGAACATATAGCAGAGGAGTTAATTGTAGAAGGGCTTGCTTTAAATGCTGAAATCTCTTCCCAACCTACTTCTGCTGAACCTTCAACTGTACATGCTGAGCAGTCTGCTGAGGTCTGTGCTTTTAAGCAAGGTGTTGAATCTGCTAAGACCTCATCTCAACCATTAGCTCTTGCTATGGTTCATCCACCAGCCCAAGCTCAAGACACTGTCTCAGACACTACTGAGAGCTCAAGACAATTATCCTTGCCACCCAATCCTGAGGACATCATTGGAAAAATTGTTGATGATAAGGTTGGCAAGTTAGTTGAAGAAAAGGCAGAACAGATGGCACAACAGTTTCAAGAAAGGGTACAAAAGCAAGTTCAAGATACTTTGGCCCCTACAAATGCAATGGTGACTCAGATGCTGGCATTGTTGATGGACTTTCAGAAGAACCAAAACCCAAATCCAAACCAACCCCCTCCACCACCTCCTCCTACCTAAACTTTTTCTTTCTTTGTGTTATCTCTTTTTGCTGACAATGATGGTCCACTCCCTTTACCTTTTTGTCTAATGACAAAAAAGGGGGAGAAAGGAAAGATTAATTTTTTTTTTATATATAATACAGTTTTTCTTTATGAAAAAGTACATATTTGTCTGCATATGCATAAGTTCATATTCATCTTGATGATACTATGACTTGACTTAATTCTTATGCCTAGTTCGTCTAAAGTCAATTATGCTCTGATACTGCTTTGAACTGTTTCGACACAAATGTTTGATAAGCTACTATCTTGGTCTGATAACTTATATTATCTTGCAAATAAGACTTAGTTTTATATGCCTTAACTGCTTCCAACTGTTGAATGCTATGTCTTAGGGGGAGCCTTGTAAGCTCTCTTAGAATTTGCAATTTAAATTTAATTATTTTTGTCATCATCAAAAAGGGGGAGATTGTTGGAACCAAAGTAGTTTGTTTAATGTCTAAGTTTTGATGATTTACAAAAAGGTTAAAATTTAATTGGCAAAGTGTTAGCAGAAATCTAACAAGTGCCTTCACCCTTGAAAAATCTTTGAAAATATATAAGTTAAAATGTTAGGTCTATATACAATACAGAACGAGTCATATGTATCTTCATTCTTTAATTGAAAAATTCCCTGACTGGACGAGTCCATTCTACCACCGGAAGGATTTCTTTTAAATCAAGTGTCACGTCAGTGGACGAGCGCTTGAATGCATACTGGTGGATGGAGAAGTCTCCTTTTAGTAGACGCGAGTTGTTCTCCAAGAAAAACATTAATTACTAAGTGCCACGTCACTGGACGGAGATCTTAAGCAACTCAAGTTCTGGCAAGACCAATGAATTAAGTAGACGTAGAATTTGTTGCCACGTCAGTGGACGAAGCCTTAAAAGTATTCTTACTGACCTTGCTTTACAATTGTTTTCATGGACGAAGATTTTGAGCTTTGATATCTTATTTAATGCAATCTGGACCATATTGAATTTATTTCAAATGATTGATATTTATTTCAATGGAATATATGTTCTTTACATTTGTTTTATCTGGTTAATGCCTTGATCCTTTGTGAGAAAAGTCATAGTACTATCAAGGAAATACAAAATTAAATAGTACAATTGGAATTGCAAAACGACCTGTACGATGACAACTTTATTGCTGGACAAAAGCTGGATTATACACAAAGGAGGAAAGAAAGTTTTTAAGGTACGATTGCTCAGGACAGTGAGCCTCCATTTTGTACTTTCCTGATAACCAAGGATGCTTTTCAACATGGCCAAAATCAAGTTATCAGTCTCAACGGATATCATGCATTTAATGCTATATCTAAACGGGACTATTCAAATAACCATTGAAGATTTGCAAGAGAAGTTGAAGACCACTATATATAGAAGGTCTCAAGCTCTGAAGAATAATTTTTGCCATTTGAACCTTTGCAAGCTCATATTCTATTTTCATTTGTAAAGCAAAAGTCTGTAATTCTCAAGGTTGAATATTTGTAAAAATATTCAGTAGATCTTAAACCTTCACACCCTCACATATAGTGAGTTAGAAAGATCTTAGAAAAAATCTCTGTGATTGATTTAGAGCCTGAAGAGGCTTGGTTAGAAAGCAATACTTGTAGCCTGGAGAGGTGTAGAATACTTGTTGGAAAACTATCTGGAAATAGTGGAGAAGATCCTGCAAGTAGAAGGGACTGGACATAGCTCTTGGTTGGAAGAGAGTGAACCAGGATAAAATACCTGAGTGAATCTTCTATCCTTTATCTTTTACAGCTTTAGATTATTCATACTAACTGTGGGATCTGAATCTGTTTTTGTTAATCTTTAAAAAGTTTTTATCGTGTGCTTTCCTTCAGCTTTCTCTACTTCTTGTGTGAGAAAATATTTTTTGAAAAAGGTATTTTCGAAAAATAATTAACAAACACAATTCAACCCCCCCTTCTTGTGTTTGCTTGTGCCAACTTCAGGTGTGCGACAGGGTCAGTTTCCACAGCCTTGAAAATGATAGAAAGCTCAGGGTCAGTCTGGTAGGCCTCACGAAGCTTAGAGATGAAGTCAAAATGTGGAATGGATAGGCCGAGCATTTGAGGACCAACATCGGGTACCCTAGACAGTGCATCGGCCACTCGGTTGGCAGGCCAGGCTTGTACAGAATCTCATAAGTAAACTCCAGTAGTTTAGAAAGGTAATGTTGTTGCTCAGGTGTCTGGATGACTTGCGTCATGAGCTCCTTAAGACTGCGTTGATCAGTATGGATGGTGAACTTACGGCCCAAGAGGTAAGTATGCCATTTCGTAACGACAGTTGTGATAGCGTGGAGCTCCCGGACATAGGTGGAAGATGTGAGCAATTTGGGGCAAAACTTCTTGTTAAAGTAATTGATAGGATGGCCCTTCTGCATCAATACTGCTCCCATACCGAGCCCACTAGCATCAGTCTCGAGGACAAATGGCTCCTCAAAATTGGGCAGAGCAAGAACAGGGGATTCGGTCATGGCCTGCTTCAGGTTCATGAATGCTTGGTTGGCTTTCGGGGACCAACAAAAAGAATCATTTTTGAGAAGCTGGGTTAATGGGGCAGCGATGGAGGCATAAATTCTGACAAATTTCCGATAGAAACCGGTCAAGCCAAGGAACCCGTGAAGCTGCTTGACATTGGTGGGGGGAGGCCAAGAAGTCATGGCAGTGATCTTCTCAAGTTCCGGACCAACACCATCCTTAGTGACAATGTGACCGAGGTACTCAATAGTGGTTTGGCCAAAACAACATTTGGATCGTTTTAGAAAGAACTGGTTGGCGAGGAGACAATCAAAAACCAACTCTAGGTGGGAGAGGTGCTCAGTAAGGTCTTTACTGTAAACAAGAATGTCATCAAAGAAGACGATGACAAACTTGCGTAGGTATGACTGAAAGAGAATGTTCATGGTGGATTGAAAGGTGGCAGGGGCGTTGCAATGGCCAAAAGGCATGACGAGAAATTCAAAGTGGCTGTCGTGGGTTCGGAAGGCGGTCTTGTGAGCATCAGAAGCGTGCATCCGAATCTGATGAAACCCAAATTGGAGGTCAAGCTTCGAAAACCACTGAGTACCATGGAGCTCATCGATCAGTTCGTCGATGGTTAGGATGGGGAAACAATCCTTTCAAGTGAGTGTGTTCAAGGCCCGATAATCGACACAGAATCTCCAAGTCCCATCCTTTTTCTTAACCAGAAGAACAGGGGAAGAGAAAAGCGCTAGAACTGCTCCATATGATGCCGGTGTCGAGCATTTCCTTGACCAAATGTTCGATTTCGAGCTCTGGAAATAGGGGTAAGGTAGGGACGGACGTTGATGGGGTTAGAGCCATCCGCGAAGGTGATTTTGTGGTCTGTGGGTCGAGGTGGGGGAAGGCCGGTAGGTAGGGGGTCGAGGTCGGGTGGGTGTTCGGGTGGCGGCTGCTGTGAAGAAGGAGAGGGAAGTAGTTGGAGGTGAAAAAGGTTGGAGATGGAATCGGTGGAGACCATGCGGGGAAATTGGCTGAAGGAAGCCTCTTCAGTACTGGGCCGAGCTTGGCCATCTAACTGGACCAGCTTGCCATCCTTAAGGAATTTCACGGTCAAAGTCTCATAGTCGGTCAATACGGGTCCAAGGGTTTTCAGCCACAGGACTCCTAAAACAAGATCCGCACCACTCGAAGGAAGGACAAACAAGTCCACAGTGAAGGAATGGGCACTGAGTTTCAAGGGCACTTCGGGGCAAATGGAAGAGCACCCAATCTCCTCTCCATTGCCCACCAAGACATGGAAGTTTTGGGCCGGTTTAACAGAGAGGCCCAAGAAGCTAGCAATACGGTCCTGTACGAAGTTATGTGTACTGTTGCTATCAATAAGGACCGTAATGGGGGACTTGCCAATATGGGCCGGAACTCGGAGAGTTTGTGGAATGGAGTGGTCCAACAAGGCGTGAAGGCTGATTTGGGCTTCGGATTGATCAGGAGGGTCGTGGGTTAGGGAAGTGGGTTGGGCGGGTCAGAGTGTAAAAGGAGTTTAGAGGTCCGGTGGTACAGGGTTGTCAGGGTCGGCTATAAGGAGAAGGAACTTCTTTTTGCATTTGTGTCCAGTGTGAAAACGATCGTCACACCAGTAGCAGAGCCCTTTATCGCGATGCTCTTGAAGTTCAGTAGGTGAAAGGTGTTTGATGGCTGGGGTGGTGCGGTTGGGGTTTGTAGTGGCGGTGACTGAGGGTGGTCGTGAGTGAGGTTTGGGGGTAAAGGGTTCTGTGTAGGTTGCGGTTTGTGGTGTGGTTTGAGTGTGGACGAGGTCGTTGAGTTTGTCTTCTTAAAGCTTGGCAAGGCTGATGGCATGGGAGAGGTTCATAGGTTGGAGGGCTTGGACTTCACGACGGATGGCGGGTTTAAGGCCTGAGATGAAACAACTAATGTAGAAGTGGTGCGGAAGGCTAACGATAGGGTTGGAGAGGGATTCGAACTACATTTGGTAGTCGCGGACGGTCGAGGTTTGGCAAAGTTTGAAGAGGGCACCTTGGGGATCTTCGAACCGAGATGGGGCGAAACGGAGCTCAAGGGCTTGGAGGAACATGGGCCAATTGAGGAGCTGTCAGTTTGAAAACATCCACTGAAACCGGCATAAGGCCTCGCCGTCCATGGAGAACGAGGCGATTTTGAGGCGTTGTTCATTAGGGGTGTGGTGAAATCCGAAGAATTGGTTTATCTTGAAAATCCATCTAACGTTAGTGCCGTCAAAATGGGGTACGTCAAGCTTGAAGTTGGAAGGGGCGAAGGAGAAGGAGTTGGAGTGGGGAGGGTCAGTGGGGATGGTGGCAACTTGGCTTCGAGGCGGGCAAGTTTGGCAAAGATTTCATTGAGGAAGGATTGCTGGGATTCAAAGAGTTGGGCAACATGATTATCCTGGTTTTTGGAGTGAGCGGCCATGGAGCTCGATGAAAGCACCAGTTGGTATGGTCAAGGAACTATCAGAGCTACCTACAAGCTAATTTCTATCAGTAAGCTAATAAATTCAAGAGAATACTTCATTCATTCATTTCCATGCCAATTCATTACAAGCATTCCTATTTAAGCTAGCAAGTATGTGCCAGCGCTCAACTACCTTCCTATAATCCCGGAGGATCTTGCCAAATGAAATAGCAGAAAGCTAAATGACTATGTCACCCGTAAGGGAATCTATGCGTATGATAACCAACAATATTCCCTTCTTGGTGTGGTTCTAGAATGGTCTAATCAGGAGACTTCATAATCCTTCATCCATTTGGGCCTAACCCGGTTCCTCTCGGGCCTAGCCCGTGGGATTTGTGTGAGACTCTCTTTTGAGTCCTCAGTGTCATTTGTGTCCATAACAAACCGCATGTTGGTCCCTAGCCATGAATTTGAATTTGAATTGAATTTAAAACTACAATCTCATTAAACCTTAATCAATTTCTAAAATAACAAGACATTTATTACAATAATAATGGGTCTTCCTAATAGTGTCCTAAAAATATTGATTAAGAAATCAAAAACAAATAAAATTTTGTATTTAAAAATTAATTATAACACTTATTAAAATCGTAAATACATGTTGTTGGAACCAAAATAATTTGGATTAAATAATCTCTAGGTTTTGATGTTAACAATAAGAATTAATTTAGTGTAGCAAAGTATTAATGCTTTAATTCTAACAAGTGCCTTTAGTCTTAAAGAATCTCTGTTCTTATAAGCTAAAATGTTAAGTCTTTTCTCCTTGCAAATCCGCGTCCATATGTTTTCTATTGAATATCTTATGCTGAAATTATGGTCGAGTCCACTCTCCATTATAACTCTAGTGCCACGTCAGTGGACGAGCGCTTGAATGCTTTTAGTGGACGGAAAATTTCTCTTCGTGTAGACGAGAGCCCTTAGTCTGCTATTGCCACGTCACTGGACGGAGATTTTAGTTATCTCAGGTACTGGCAAGACCGTTGTTTTGAGTAGACGAAGTTTTGGTTGCCACGTCAGTGGACGAAGCCTTAAAACTCTTTTTGCTTATCTTGCCTTTACGCTAGTTTGCTGGACGAAGATTTTTTTTTAAGCATTTATACCAATTTGAACCAAAGCGAATTTATTTCTTATGATTGATATTCATTTCATTTATAATGGTTCTTCTCGTTTTCTATTAACGATTCCTTTTGCCTTGTTTCATTGAGAGAGACATAGTACAAGTCAGGACTTGCAAAAAGCAGAATAGTACAATGCAAAACGTTTTTGTACCCTGTCACCTTTTACGCTGATATAGTTGGAACTTGTACAAAGGAGGCAAAACTTTTTTTGCAAGCTGCTTTTGCTCAGAGGTGTGCTTTTTCATGCAAGAATTTGTCTCACAGTACAAAGGCCTCGAGCAAGCTGAGTCACAACGGATATTTACCTAGTTGACTCTATTTCTAAACGGGTATTTCAAATACAACCGTTGAAGACTCTGAAGAGAAGATCAAGGACCCTATAAATAGAAGACTAAAGCTTTTGAAGAAACAACTTTTGCGTATACAAAGAAATCTCAAGAAATCTCTCGCGAAGCAAATATTTTCTTATTCATTCAAAAGCAAAAGTCTGTAATATTATAGTTTGAATATTGCTATAATATTTATCTGATCTTAAACTTTCATACTCTCACATATAGTGAGTTAGAAGATCAAAGAAATCAAAACTCTTTATTAGAGGTAGAGCCTGAAGAGGCTTGGTAAGAAAGAAATACTTGTGAGCCTGGAGAGGTGTTGAATACTTGGTGTAATCTATTTGAAAATAGTGGAAAAATCCTTCAAGTAGAAGGGACTGGACGTAGCTCTTGGTTGGAAGAGAGTGAACCAGGATAAAACATCTTGTGTAAATCTTCTTATCCCTTATCTCTTTGGTTTTACGTATTTATACTAACTGTGGGGATTTGAACTTGAATTTGTTAATCCTTCAAAAGACTTCTTTTCTGTGTGCTTTATTCTGTCTCCTTAACTTTGTGTGAGAAAATCTTTTTGAAAAGGCTGTTTTCGAAAAATATTAACAAACACAATTCAACCCCCCCTTCTTGTGTTTGCCTGTGTCAACTTCAGTTGGTATCAGAGCTCAGCCTCGAAAGGGTTGAGCATCTAACAAGTGCTGAGGAAGTACGATCCTATCACCATGGATGCAGAAGGACAAGCTATCAACAGACCTCCACTCTTTGATGGAACAGATTACGACTATTGGAAGAAGAGAATGATGGCCTTCCTAGATGCACAGAATCTAGACATCTGGGAACTGATAGAGAATGGCTACACTGAGCCAAGAAGTGAAAATCAAGTTGTACTGGCTAGAGCAGATTGGAGTGTTGATCAAAAAGCCAAACATCAACTAAATCTCAAAGCCAAACATTACTTGATGTGTGCTATTACCAGATCAGAACATGATAAAGTTCACAGCTGCAACACAGCAAAAGAAATCTGGGATACACTGGCTCTCGCTCATGAAGGCTCATCACAAGTGAAGGAGTCAAAGATAAGCATGCTGGTTCACCAGTATGAACTCTTCAAGATGACTGATCATGAGTCTATAGATCAGATGTTTGGAATATTTCAAACAATAACAAACAGTCTCAGATCTCTGGGAAAGGTATATGAGAATAGAGATCATATCAGAAAGATTCTGAGAAGTCTCTCCAAACAGTGGAGACCAAAGGTCACTGCTATTCAAGAAGCTAAGAATCTGAATACTCTCTCTCTGGAAGAACTTCTAGGATCATTAAAAGTTCATGAACTTGAACTAAATGAGGAAGACAATTCCAGAAAGGGAAAGTCCATTGCTTTAAAGGCAAAGAAAGCAAGTTCTTCAAAAGTTCTCAAAGCTGCTGAGTCTTCAGATGATGCTGAACCTTCAGACAGTGATGAAGGATCAGATGAAGATGAACTATCCTTCATCTCCAGAAAGATACAACATATGTGGAGAAGAAAAAATAATTTCAAGAGAAAGCCATTCAACAAGAAATTTTCTAAGGAGAAGTCAGACTCTAAAGAAAAAGGTCCACCTTTGTGCTTTGAGTGCAAAAAGCCTGGACATTTCAAAGCCGACTGCCCTGACCTAAAAGAGAAGAAGAAGTTCTTTAAGAAAAAGAAGGGCTTAATGGCTACATGGGAAGACTTGGACTTATCCTCATCAGATGAGGAAGAGGAAGCAGAGGAAGAGGCAAACATTTGCCTCATGGCAGACACATCATCAGAGAATGAGTACACTGATGATGATGAGGTAACAGATTCTGAACCTTCAACTCTAAAAAAATGCCTTTGATGAATTACTGCATGACTCATCCATATTATCTCATGAATACAAAAGTCTTAAAAAGAAGTTTGCAAAATTAACCAAAGAATATGATAGAGTTTGCATGGAAAAACAAAGTTTGTTTCAAGAAAATGATAAGCTGAAATCAGAGAATGTCAGTCTAACTGACAAATCTGAATGTGAGCCTGACAATTCTTGTGAAGTTGCAAAACTAAAACAAGATGTAAAATACTTGACAGACTCTCTGTCAAAACTGGTAGGAGGCTCAGATAAGCTTAGTCTTATCCTAAGGTATTCTAGGTCACCCCTTGATAAATCTGGCCTTGGTTATGACAATAAGAAGTATGAGGCATCTTACACTAAGTCAAAACCACCTATGCAGCAAAGAGCTTCAAAAGCTCCAGCTAGGTATGCAAAAACCAAATCTGGCCCGTCCAACACCTTTTGTAAAGTGTGTGGAAAAAGTGGGCACTCTACATCTAGATGCATACATAATAGGCATACTAAATATTCTCGTCCAAAGAAAACTAACATGAAAGGACCCAAGTCAGTTTGGGTACCTAAGAACAAGATAATACCTGTTGCAGATCTGCTTAACAACAGGAAAGAAACAAACATCCTGGTACTGATCTGCTTAACAACAGGAAAGAAACAAACATCCTGGTACTTGGACAGTGGATGCTCACGTCACATGACGGGAGAAAAGTATATGTTCCAAGACCTTAAACATAAGGATGGTGGCTGGGTGACATTTGGAGGAAATCAGAAAGGAAAGATCACTGGTATAGGTAAAATCGGTAAACATCCTTTTCCCTCCATTGATAATGTTCTTTTGGTGAATGGTTTAAAACATAATCTACTGAGCATAAGTCAATTATGTGACAGTGGATATGATGTTTCTTTTAATAAGAACATGTGTTATGTCAAGAAAAATGATGGATCAATTTTATTCACTGCTAAGAGGCAAAACAATTTATACAAAATTGACTTGGAGGACCTCTCAAATCAAAGTGTCTCATGTTTAGTGTCCATTGAAGATGAACGTTGGATTTGGCATAAAAGGCTAGGTCATGCAAGCTTGAGATTAATCTCAAAGCTAAATAAGCATAACCTCGTGAGAGGTTTACCAAACCTTAAATACAAATCTGATGCTCTCTGTGATGCATGTCAGAGGGAAAACAAGTCAAAGGTTCTTTTGAATCTAAGAATATTGTAAGTACCAAAAGACCACTAGAACTGCTACACCTTGATCTTTTTGGTCCAACAAGGACTGCTTCTATCAGTGGTAAGAAATATGGTCTAGTCATTGTGGATGACTATACTAGATGGACATGGGTTATGTTTCTTGCTCACAAAGATGAGTCCTTCAAGGTCTTTTCTGTATTCTGCAAACGTGTACAGAATGAAAAGGGGATGGGTATAGCTTCAATCAGAAGTGACCATGGGGGAGAATTTGTCAATGAGCTATTCAATGAGTTTTGTGAAGAAAAAGGAATTCAACACAACTTCTCAATACCAAGAACACCACAGCAAAATGGTGTGGTAGAGAGAAAGAACAGATCTCTTCAAGAGATGGCTAGGACTATGCTCAATGACAATTCTGTCCCTAAGCACTTCTGGGCTGAAGCTGTGAACACTGCCTGCTACATTCAGAACAGAATATACATTAGACCAATTCTGAATAAGACTCCCTATGAATTGTGGAAAGGCAGAAAACCCAACATATCTTATTTTCATCCTTTTGGATGTAAATGTTTTATTTTAAATACAAAAGATCAACTTGGTAAGTTTGATGCAAAGGTAGACAATGGAATTCTTCTAGGATTTTCTGAAACCTCAAAAGGTTTTAGAGTGTATAACTCAAGAACGTTAACAGTAGAAGAATCTATACATGTTAGATTTGATGACAAACAGCCTGATAAGAAACTATCAGAGCTAGATGAAAGTTTTGCAGATCTTGACTTAAACATCACAGGAGAAACAAATGAAGTCAAAACTGATGATCCAGTTGAAGACCCTTCTCATCAACCAGAAGCATCCACCTCTCAACAAGACAATGCTCAGAGAACTTGGCATTTCAAGAATTATCATCCACCGGATCAAATAATAGGAAATCCAAGCGATAAGCTAAGAACCAGATCAACTTTCAGAGAGCAAGAAGACTCTGCATTGGTGTCTGAATTGGAACCAAAAACTGTAGATGAGGCTCTGCTGGACAATGGTTGGATTTTGGCAATGCAAGAAGAGCTGAATCAGTTTGAGAGGAGTGAAGTTTGGACTCTGGTAACCCTACCTAAGAATAAATCTGTTATAGGAACAAAATGGGTTTACAGAAACAAGCTTGACGAAAATGGTAAGGTTATAAGAAATAAAGCAAGATTGGTTGCACAAGGTTATTCTCAAGAAGAAGGTATAGACTATACTGAAACCTTTGCACCCGTTGCAAGATTGGAAGCAATCAGAATTTTACTCTCATTTGCTGCACATCATAACATTATGCTTTTTCAAATGGATGTAAAAAGTGCTTTTTTAAATGGTTTTATCAATGAAGAAGTTTATGTTATGCAACCACCGGGTTTTGAGAATGAAACCCAACCTGAACATGTATACAAGCTTAAGAAAGCTTTATACGGCCTAAAACAAGCCCCAAGAGCTTGGTATGATAGGCTAAGTTCTTTTCTAATGGATAATGGTTTTGTCAGAGGAAAGGTAGACACCACCTTATTTAGAAAATCAATTAATTCCAACTTCATTGTAGTACAGATCTATGTAGATGATATTATTTTTGGTGCTACTAATGAATCTTTGTGCAAAGAATTCTCAAAGCTAATGCAGAAAGAGTTTGAAATGAGCATGATGGGAGAACTCAAATTCTTTCTTGGACTTCAAGTCAAACAATCTATAGACGGGGTGTTCATCCATCAAACTAAGTACACAAAGGAACTTCTCAAAAAGTTTAAGATGGATGATTGCAAACCGATGAACACACCTATGCATCCCACGTCCACACTGAACATAGATGATAAAGAGAAAAAGGTAGATCAGAAGGTATACAGAGGTATGATTGGATCTCTCTTGTATCTAACTGCTTCTAGGCCTGATATAATGTTCAGTGTTTGCTTGTGTGCTCGTTTTCAATCTGATCCTAGAGAATCTCATTTATCAGCAGTTAAAAGAATCTTTAGATATTTGAAAGGTACTACTAATCTTGGTCTGTGCTTTAAGAAAGATGGAGATTACAGATTAGTTGGCTTTTGCGATGCTGACTATGCTGGAGATAGAATTGAAAGAAAAAGCACCAGTGGGGGATGTCACTTCATTGGAGCTAATCTAGTGTCATGGTCAAGCAAAAGGCAGAGTACCATTGCCCTATCAACCGCTGAAGCAGAATATATATCAGCTGCAAACTGCTGCTCACAACTTCTCTGGATCAAACACCAATTGGAGGACTATAATGTGTCTGTAAGTAGTATTCCACTAATGTGTGATAATACTGCTGCAATTAATCTGTCTAAGAATCCAATTCTTCATTCTAGGGCTAAGCATATAGAAATCAAATATCACTTTATCAGAGACTATGTGCAAAAGGGTGTTTTTGATATTCAATTTGTAGATACTGACCATCAATGGGCAGATATCTTTACTAAACCTCTTGCTGAGGACAGATTTACTTTTATCAGAAAACATCTTAAACATGCTGTATGTGGTTTAAAATGGTATATGTATTGATTGCATGTTTTATCTGCGCGTCCACTAGTTTTGGCGTCCAGAACTTGTGAAGTCTACGCGTCCACTACTGTTGGTGTGCCGCGTCCACTTCATATGTTTTTATGCGTCCACCCTCAATCTTATGTGGACCCAATCTTACATACATTTGTCTTTTATATATATGAACTCAGTTATATTAAAACGTTTGATATTAATCATTTCCTTGCTGAGTCAGCGACTTCCATCAATCCCATCGTAACCTTTTTACGGTCCCAATATACCAACGCCGTTTTTTCACTAAAGTCTTGTCTAATCAATCTTTTTTTTAATTCCCTTGAAAACTGTTGGTATTCGAAAACTCTTTAAAGGTAACTCCTTTCCCTCTGAAAAAACCTTTCGCTACTCTTCATCTTTGATAACTTCTCTCTGAAAAGTTTTCGAACTCTCTTTCTTCAAACCTTAACCTACTCAAGAACTCAACAATGGCTTCAACCTCAACTCCCGAACCTGCCTATGTTACTGACATCATCAATATCGCGGCTGAACATCATTTTAACTTCGAAATTTTGTGTGAGTACAACTTGGATGTAAGCAAGTTCATCAACGCTGCTGGTTGGGACGGATTGTTTCTGGAAAAGGTCTCGATTTATCCAGACTTAATAAGGGACTTCTGGAGGAAACCAACGATTACTGAAACTGAGATAGTAGGGTTTGTCCAAGGAAAGAAGATAACTGTCTCTGAGAAGACCATCTCTGAGGCAATCGTTTGTGCCCAAGAGGGTTTAATCATGACAGAAAATTGGGAAGAAGATCTTGGTGGTACTGAAACCATCGCTGTTACACTGATGCGAGATGACACAGTGAGGACTCACTCATGGAAGTCATCTGAAATGAAGGATCACATTAGGATTCTTCATCAGATTCTGAACAAGACAGTGCTTCACAAGGCAGGGTCTAAGGACAACCTCTCTGCCCTTCACAAGTTTTGTCTCTGTAACTTGGTCTATGAGACAAAAATAAACTTGCCATGGATCCTGTTTCATCGTTTCAAGGATGCCATCACACACAGGGAAACAGCCTCTCATATCACTTTCTCTCATCTTCTGTCAAAAGTCTTCAAGCAGCAAGGCTTGTATGATTACTTAGATGCAAAGCCTCAAGAAGAACAAGACAAGATCTTTCGTTCAAAGGGGATGCAAGCTGCCATTTTTGGAAAAAGCAATCTAAGTAGCATGCACCTTGACACATACAAGCTTGTTGAAATGTCAAAACAAGAAGAGAAAATGAAGATTAAGGAAGAAGCAGTTGAGGCCAACAATGCAGCTATTCTTGGTCTCAGGAGAGGAACTAGAAGGAAAACTATGGCTGTCAGAAAGCCTGCTCCTAGAAGGCCTACCAGAGGCATTGTTATAAATGAGCCTGGCAGTGAGGCTCCTCAACTTGCTCCTCAACCTGCTCCCAAGAGAGCTAGAAAACTAATTCTGCCTCAAGACGATGATGAAGATGATAATGTTCCACTGGGAACAGTTTTAAAGAGGAAAGCAGCTGCTGCTGTTGATGCTGCTGTGCCTACCAAGAGGAGGCAACCTGCAAGGAAAGCAAGAACCTTTGCAGCCTCTGAGGTCAACACATCCTCTGATGTTCCTCCTATTAATGTGAGTGATGATGTCCCTACCCCAAGTGTAGATTTCTTTGATAATGTATATAGACCTTCTTTACCCTCACCCTTACCCTCACCACAAAGAGAACAACCTGACCAAACCACAAATTCATCTTCACCACTAAATAGCCCAACTCACTTAACCTCACCTCAACCTACACCACTCAAAACCCTCTTTCCACCCATTATTCCTGATTCAGATCCCTGGTTTCATCAAGAAGATGATGGAATCTGCAGAGGTGCCCCCTTCCCTAAACAACTAAGAAAACTTTTTCCACCAATCATACCTTCATCCACTATTTTTGCCAATAGGTCCGAGAACTGGGCTCAGGTCAAAAGAAATTGGAAAATTCTGTTCCATACTCATCAACCTGACCCTGAACTTAACCTTGAAACTCCTCTGACCAGGTGGTACTCCCATCCTGAGTATGACTATGAACCTTATGAGGAATACCCTTGGACCACCAAATACCCAAACTCTCAGCCCCCAAAAGGTCCCTTTCCATCAGAGATGAACACCCACCATGGCCCTCTCCTCACCCATCTACCCCTCAACCGTTTCCCTCCAAGAAAAATTTACCCCAACCTACAAAAAACCCCACCTCTGATTCCTCACACTCAAGGAGTAGCACGACACATCATTCCCGTATGGGAAACAGATCCTAAAAGGAACCATCTGCCTACCTTACCTGAGAGGAGAGCTCGATCATCTAGGCACGTTCCAATTATTCTGGATGCAAACACACAATGGATGAAATTTGAGCATCCCAGCATCTATGGAAGTGCCTCAGACCACTTTGCAGATCAACTGATTTACAACATTCTGAAGTGGGAGTTCAGCTACTTCCAGATTGAAAGAGCTGCACGATGGGTTCCTATCACTTGGCTGAGACACCATAAGGAAACTCGAGTAGGCATTGCTCCCTACCCCATCTGTCCAAGACTTGGCATGATAGACCTCAACAAAGACAAAGACATGAGGTGCAGAAGAAATAAAAGGGGTCATGCCTGAAGCTCACTCTGCCATTCTGGACTTGTCTCAGGAACTCTTTGATCACTCCGAGCTTGACTTCTATCTATATATGGAGGATGTGCAGAAAATTGGAGAAATGAAGGCTGCAGACTTCTGGTTATCTCACATCATCCACTGCACCAGGAAAGCCTCTTCTTCTGGTTTGACTCAAGAAGAGAAGAAGGAAATTCCTAAGTACAGAGGAAAATGTGGCCTATCCAAAGTAAGGCACATGATCTACAAAGATCTGTGGGGACTTCCTATTACCAGCAGGGATGTGGAGGAAATCATACCTATCCACTGGGCAAAGGATTTACCTCAGAAACCTATCACAGTTGCCACTGCACCTCCAGCAACTTCTTCCTCAGATCAGGCAGCCCAAGAGTTAATTGTAGAAGGCCCTGAACTTGATGAGCAAATGTCTTCTCAGCCTACTTCAGTTGAACCTTCATCTGCACAAGCTAAGCAGTCTGCTGAGGCTGGTGTCTCTAAGCAAGGAGCTGAGTCTGCTAAGACTTCTTCTCAACCATTAGCTCTTGCTATGGTCAGAACAGCAGCCCAGGCTCAAGACACTGTCTCTGACACTGCTGAGAGCTCAAGACAACTTACCTTGCCACCCAATCTTGAAGACATCATTGGGAAAATTGTTGATGATAAGGTTGGCAAGATAGTTGAGGAAAAGACTGAGCAGATGGCTCAACAGCTTGAAGAAAGGGTGCAGAAGCAAGTTCAAGACTCTCTGGCCCCTACAAATGCAGTGATGAACCAAATGCTGGCTCTGATCTTGGAGTTTCAGAGGAATCAAAATCCCCAGCCTAATCAACCACCTCCTCCACCACCTCCTTCTATCTAAATTTTTTTTCTCTGTTCTTTTCTCTGTCTTTATCCTTTTCTTGTGTGCTGACAATGATGGTCCACTCCCTTTTGCCTTTTTGTCTGATGACAAAAAAAGGGGGAGAAAGGAAAGATTAAATTTTATAATTAATACAGAGATTTTTTTTTAAAAAAGTACATAGTTGTCTGCATATGCATAAATATATACTCATCTTGCTGATACTATGCCTTGACTTCATGATTATGCTTCAATACTGCTTTGAACTCTAATGTTTTATAGGATGCTATCTTGATTTGTTAATCAATGTTATTGCAAATGAGACTTGACTTATTATGCCTTAACAGCATTTATCTGTTGACTGCCTTGTCTTAGGGGGAGCCTTGTAAGCTCTCTTAAAAACTTTGCAAAATAAATTTAATTAGTTTTTGTCATCATCAAAAAGGGGGAGATTGTTGGAACCAAAATGATTTGGATTAAATAATCTCTAGGTTTTGATGTTAACAATAAGAATTAATTTAGTGTAGCAAAGTATTAATGCTTTAATTCTAACAAGTGCCTTTAGTCTTAAAGAATCTCTGTTCTTATAAGCTAAAATGTTAAGTCTTTTCTCCTTGCAAATCCGCGTCCATATGTTTTCTATTGAATATCTTATGCTGAAATTATGGTCGAGTCCACTCTCCATTATAACTCTAGTGCCACGTCAGTGGACGAGCGCTTGAATGCTTTTAGTGGACGGAAAATTTCTCTTCGTGTAGACGAGAGCCCTTAGTCTGCTATTGCCACGTCACTGGACGGAGATTTTAGTTATCTCAGGTACTGGCAAGACCGTTGTTTTGAGTAGACGAAGTTTTGGTTGCCACGTCAGTGGACGAAGCCTTAAAACTCTTTTTGCTTATCTTGCCTTTACGCTAGTTTGCTGGACGAAGATTTTTTTTAAGCATTTATACCAATTTGAACCAAAGCGAATTTATTTCTTATGATTGATATTCATTTCATTTATAATGGTTCTTCTCGTTTTCTATTAACGATTCCTTTTGCCTTGTTTCATTGAGAGAGACATAGTACAAGTCAGGACTTGCAAAAAGCAGAATAGTACAATGCAAAACGTTTTTGTACCCTGTCACCTTTTACGCTGATATAGTTGGAACTTGTACAAAGGAGGCAAAACTTTTTTTGCAAGCTGCTTTTGCTCAGAGGTGTGCTTTTTCATGCAAGAATTTGTCTCACAGTACAAAGGCCTCGAGCAAGCTGAGTCACAACGGATATTTACCTAGTTGACTCTATTTCTAAACGGGTATTTCAAATACAACCGTTGAAGACTCTGAAGAGAAGATCAAGGACCCTATAAATAGAAGACTAAAGCTTTTGAAGAAACAACTTTTGCGTATACAAAGAAATCTCAAGAAATCTCTCGCGAAGCAAATATTTTCTTATTCATTCAAAAGCAAAAGTCTGTAATATTATAGTTTGAATATTGCTATAATATTTATCTGATCTTAAACTTTCATACTCTCACATATAGTGAGTTAGAAGATCAAAGAAATCAAAACTCTTTATTAGAGGTAGAGCCTGAAGAGGCTTGGTAAGAAAGAAATACTTGTGAGCCTGGAGAGGTGTTGAATACTTGGTGTAATCTATTTGAAAATAGTGGAAAAATCCTTCAAGTAGAAGGGACTGGACGTAGCTCTTGGTTGGAAGAGAGTGAACCAGGATAAAACATCTTGTGTAAATCTTCTTATCCCTTATCTCTTTGGTTTTACGTATTTATACTAACTGTGGGGATTTGAACTTGAATTTGTTAATCCTTCAAAAGACTTCTTTTCTGTGTGCTTTATTCTGTCTCCTTAACTTTGTGTGAGAAAATCTTTTTGAAAAGACTGTTTTCGAAAAATATTAACAAACACAATTCAACCCCCCCCTTCTTGTGTTTGCCTGTGTCAACTTCACATGTAACAAAAAAAATATTAAATACATAATATTTTCTATACAAGCAGTATTAAAACACTATTTAGCATTATCTTACATTAATTAAGAAATCAAAAACAAAAAAAGTTTGTATTTAAAAATTAATTATAACACTTATTAAAATCTTAAATACATGTAACAAAAAAAAAAAATCTTAAATACATAATTTTTTCCGTACAAGCATTATTAAAACACTGATTAGCATTATCTTACATTAATAACCTTCTACTTTTTTTTTTTTTTTTTGACGGGAACCTTCTACTTTTTTTGCATGTGGAATAATGATAAAATAATAATAGTAACTATAAATAGCAAGGGTATAAAGAAAAATAAATTCCCAAAAACGTCAAAATCTATAGCTGAAGTGAGTGACAAATTCTGAAATTCCCCCGCATAAAATAATAAGGATCCAAAAACTTTCAAAACTCAAAATTTTCAATGAGTTCCCGCTCATACATCCTTCCTTTCACCCTCCCCCTCATTTCCATCTCTTTCACTACTTCCTTCTCGATCTACCAAACCCTCTCCCACACTAATTTAATCCCATAATAATTATTTTCATCATAATTTATCTCTCAACCGCCCATGTCAGCTTCCTCCACTCGCCGGATCAAAGACCGCGGCGGCGGAATAGACGGCGTCGCCACCGCCCTTTCCAAACCCACCGCCGCTCTCAAACCCTCCAGGTCAGTAACTCCTCTTTCCACCTCCCGCAAACTCCCTTCCCCTCCTCTTGACGCTTCCTCCAAGTTCTCTATCGACAAAGAGAACCGCCGATCCACTTCTCGCGGATCTGCTTCCAACCCGACCCACAAACCCGTCATCCGACCCGTTCCTCGCGTCGACAAGTCCTCGCTCCTCCCCGCCGCCGAACGGAGGTCCACGTCGTCGGTCCCCAGAGGTAGGAGTTCTAGCCCTTCTGAATTCAGTAGGATTTCCTCAGATACCCATAAAAGCCGTCGGGTTTCCGTGGATCGGGTCGTGAAAGACCCGAGCCGAGAATCTGGAGGTAGCAGATTCGTGAAATTGAATAACGGGTCTGTGAAAAATGGCGTGAAAACGGAGACCCAGATTGGAAGTGGTGAAAAGGTCAAAACTTGCAGAAGTTCAAGTGTTCTGAAACCAAAGGTTAAGGGAGGTATTGAAATCTGTGGTGAAAAGTGTAGTTCTGAAAGCGAGTTAAAGGTTCAGGATAGTGTTGGTGTTAACGGGCATAAGGTAGAACCGTGTTTTGTTGAAAAAGATTCGATTTTGAAAAATGGGTGTGAGGATTTGGGTTCTGCAATGGAGAAAAAAGCAGAGAATGAGTGTGATGGTGTTGGTGTTGGTGGTAGTAGTAGTAGCAAGTATCCTAGCAGGCTTCATGAGAAGCTTGCGTTTCTAGAAGGGAAGGTGAAGAGAATAGCCTCAGATATAAAGAAGACTAAGGAGATGTTGGATATGAATAACCCTGATGCATCAAAGGTGATACTTTTGGATATTCAGGACAAGATCTCTGGTATTGAGAAGGCCATGGTTACTGTAACTAGTAATGATTCAGATGCTAAAATGGGGCTGAAAAAAGGGATGCGAGTAATGGTAAGCAATTAGATAAGTTTGATAATGATAATGATGGGTTTCAAACTAAGAAGGTGGATCATGAGGTTAAAAGCTTGGTAAAAGGGTTGAACAATGAGGAGCTGGAGGCTAGATTGTTTCCTCATCATAAGTTGCTTCGAAATCGGACACTGATTAAGGAATCATCAGGGAACTGTTTAAGCAGTGAATCTCAATCCTCTGTGGTGAAAGATAAGGTCTTGAGTCCTGTTGATGAGGACTCAATAGCATTAGAGTTTTTGGCTTCCCTTAATAAGGAGACAACTAAGGTTGATATTGTGAAGTGTTGTGAAGTTCAAGAAACAGATGGTGGTGGTGCCTCTGATGGAATGAATAACTCTTCTTCCTGTGCCTTCAATCACCAGTGTGACATTGACCTACTCCTAGAGGCAGAAGAGAAGCTTGAGGAGTTTGATGATCAAGAGAACAGGAATGGAGATTTTGTTGGAGAGGAGACTGATGAAGCTTTCAATTATTCGCTGAAAGAAATCGGAAATAAAATTGCCACGGCGGGGTGGTTCGTGTCTGAAGGGGAGGCTGCCCTCCTTGCTCATGATGATGGCTCATGTACATATTATGATATTGCCAATTCTGAGGTATGTAAGCTATTTGTATCAGGTTGAAAATTTAAATGTCAATATATGTCCTAGTTTTGGACTTAAGGGGAATGTTTGATATTAAAATAGATAATTGACACTAGTTTGGTCAACAGAGTTCACAAATTTAAGTAATTCTCCCTCCCTTCCAAATCCCTCCGATTTTGGAGCGGAGACCAAAATTATAGGAGAGGGATTTTGGCCCCTCCATTTTCCCTTCTGAATCAAACCACAGATTTTTTTAAAAATCCCTCCTATAGGGAAAAGGTGTATGGATTCAAGTAGAGGAATAGCAAAGTTATTAGATCTAATTGAGACATCTGTATGCAGGCATCATATAATTGTCCTTCTAATGTTTTCGAAAATAAAAATTGCATAGACTGGTATTTGGACATGGTAAAAAAAAAAAAAAGCCTTTTTTTGCAGCTGAAAATTTATCATCTCTTCAGGAAAAAGCTGTATACATGGCCCCATCCGAAGTTTCACCTAATACATGGAGAGATTGCTGGGTAATTCGTGCCCCTGGTTCCGATGGTTGCTCTGGAAGGTTTGTAATAGCTGCATCTGCTGGAAATACTATGGATTCAGGCTTTTGCTCATGGGATTTTTACACCAAGGAAGTTCGAGCTTTCCAAATTGAGGTTGGGAGTGGGACAACCTCCTCAAGAACAGCACTTCGACCCTTACCCAATAACATTGTGCAAAGAAGAAATTCTGTATCTAGCATTCTATCCGCAGAAGCTAGGCAATGGTGGTATAAACCCTGTGGACCTCTGATTATCTCTACTGCCAGCTCACATAGAGCTGTAAAAGTTTTCGATGTTCGTGATGGAGAGCTAATCATGAAATGGGACCTTCAGAAACCTGTTCTAGCAATGGAATATTCCAGCCCTTTGCAATGGAGAAACAGAGGAAAAGTAGTAGTGGCTGAGGCAGAATCCATTTCTTTATGGGATGTGAACTCACTTAGTCCACAAGCTCTGCTATCTATTTCTTCCGGTGGTCGAAAAATTACTGCTCTCCATGTGAGCAACACTGATGCAGAGTTGGGTGGAGGGGTTCGGAAGAGGTGAGTATAGTTTGAATGAACCTTAACTTCTGACTTTCAGTCTTTACCTATTATGTTCTGTTTCTTCATTTCTTGATTTCTATTTTATTTGTTTGCCCCTTAACATCTTGGTCGCCTATTGCTTTACATTTTTTCCTTCAATAAAACTAATTCTTTCATAGTTACTGTATTGTTGAATTGGAAGGTTTTAAGTAGGGAAGGAGGAAAAGAGAGAAACAAACTAAGAAATAATAAAACTGATATTGATTTGATGTAGTGATGATGTGATTACAAAAAACAACCCAATAGTCCTATTTATACTAAAAGTTGAATTCTAGTCTTGGGCTAGTATGAGTCATAGCCAACATAAGCCAATCATCGACAAAAATAGAAGTCACCACTAATATGATTCATCCGTGAGAAAGGAGTCACCACTGGAATGATTGTAGGTGGGAAGAGAAACCAATGATATAATCCATTAGTGGAAAAAAGAGGGCATGATAAACAAAAAAAAAGGATTTTAATTTTTTTTGTATGATTGAGAAGATAATTAGAGTTCCTTTATACTTAACGGAACTTTGCAGTGGAATGGTGATGGGACAGCTCACGGGGGATGATACCTCTCTGATACCATGTTGAATTAGAAGGTTTTAGGTAGGGAAGGAGAAAAAGAGAGAAATAAACTAACAAGTAATAAGATTGATATTGATTTGATGTAGTGATGATGTGATTACAAAAGACAACCCTAATAGTCCTATTTATACTAAAAGTAGAATCTTAATCTTGATCAAATAGAGAATCAAATCATAAAATATAATTAAGAAATAAATCCTAAGAGATCATCTAGGATACTCTAAAATATTCTAAGATATGAAAAGATATTATCAGATATTTCTCTGATTTTCTAACACATTCTATCTACTACTAGCATACAGACATGTATTTCTTATTTTAGTTCTCTTTTCATCAAAGGAAAGCTCAAGGCCAAAGCTTTTTTCCTCTTGTTATTTAGAAAAAGGAATATTCCCAAGTGTTTCTTTGTAGGGGCAGAGTTAGAATATTTTCATTGATGAGACTAAGAGTGTGTTTGGGAAAGATTGTTTTTCCCCATTTTGTTTTATGGCATCTAGTTTTTTCTAGCTTAAGATTATTGTGATTTGATTATTTTTCATTCTCAAGACTCTCTTCCATGTTTACCCCTACAAAACTAACTTCTAAACAAATATTATTAAATTATACAAATAACTTCATACCCTTTTTCGTAATTTATTATATAAAAGTGATTTTTTTGTACCACCCAAACGAAATAGATTATCTTAAAATCACTTTTCAGCAAACAGACCCAAACAAAAACAGATTCTGATTATAATCGATTATCACAATAATCGATTATATAAAAATTGATTATCAGCATAATCTTTTTTTTCCAGCTTTCCCAAACACACTCTAAAGAAGAAAAGTCCTTTATCTAAGGAACCAAGTTAAATTTATATTTTTCCAAAAAAAAAAAAATGTCATGATAAAAACTTAAAAAGAATTTAGGGATAGCCATAGCTACCGTATGAATACACTACATTCTTCCCCTGCTTTACTGTCATGCATTTTCACCATTTTCAACTAATTTTAATTTTTAAAAACATAATGCAGAGTAAGCTCATCAGAAGCTGAAGGAAACGATGGTGTGTTCTGCACTCCAGATTCTATTAATGTCTTGGATTTCCGCCAGCCTTCTGGTGTGGGACTTAGGATACCAAAATATGGTGTCAATGTGCACTCGGTTTTCTCTCGTGGAGATTCTGTCTTTCTTGGGTGCACCAGCTCAAGTTCAATGGGCAAGAAGCAGTCCTCATCACTGCTACAACAATTTTCATTGCGCAGACAAGGCCTCTTTAGCACCTATGATCTTCCAGATTCCAATGCACACTCACATCATGCTGCAATCACACAAGTTTGGGGTAGTTCTGAGTTTGTCATGGGTGTTTGCGGCTTAGGATTACATGTGTTTGATGCAGTGAAAGATGATGCACTGCGGGTTCTCAACATGGATTGCTCCAGTGTTCAAAGCTTTAGAGAAGTTGTTGGCCCAATCGACTTGTACTGGCCTTCCTTTGATTATCTGGGATCGCGTGCTCTTCTGATATCTAGAGATCGGCCAGCTATGTGGAGGCATCTAATAGCTTGATAGTAATGAATTTCTACTAATTACCAGTTTCAAAATAGATATTTGCTATGTGCTGCTGCTTTGGTTTTCCTTGCTATGCTTTTTTTATTAAGGACTAAATTTTGGTCTTTTATTAGATGAAATGAAATAATGTTAGGTGTGGATGCTTGTGTGTTTAGTATTTTATGCAATAGCCTCAGATTTCTCCAGGTTGACCACTTATAGCTATCATCAGTCTGGTGAAGCTGGATGAAGGATATTTATATGTGAAGTAAGTTCCTTTAAAATGAGCTTGTTTTGAAAGTGAGAAAGTTAATGTGTATCTACCATTAATAGATCATATAGTGAGTTAAGTTCACAATGTATTTATCAAATTAAAAGTAGATATATTCTTATGTTCTCATTTTTGAGACATTCTTTTTGGAGGAGTCTTACTCTTTATATACATACCAAATCATAAGGCTGAACCTTACTGTTGTATTAAAGCACAACCTCCCAACTCTTCTAATAGGGAAGGAATAAGTTTATAATTCTTAGATTTATGCAAACTTGCTATCCACGGGACTGTAACTAGCTTAATGTCATTATTCTCTTTACACTTCCAAATAACATTTTTGTACTTAATGCAAGTCTACAATCAACTGACACTGTTTTTTTTTGCTCTTGAACTTGATTACAATTTACACTATATTAGATATACAAGCTTCTAATTGCTTAAGACCAATTTAACAAAACACATATAGATCACATAATAAGAGAATAAACCAAAATTATGTTTTTTAACTAACAGTTGATGCAGAACATGAAATCCAAAAGGAGATCTAACTTACAGGACAAAATGTCATCTGAGATGAGCTTCTTGCATTACAATTGGTGTCTATTTACACTTAAATTGGTATCCAAGGGATTGCACACGTTAAATATGTTATTCCCTTTCAGCTTGCCTGGCCTTTAAACTCAGCATTTCTACATGACAATCTTTACATGTACGAGAAAATCACCTCAAGTGTCTGAGTCTATCTCGCGAAATGGGAGGGGAACTGCCTTAACTGCCCGGAAATGACCAACATTATTTAGATGCTCATTCTCCAACCTGTTCACAATATAGTTAAGTTCACAAGTCATTCTCTGATTTTGTTGACCATTTTTCTACTGTAAAGAAAAATAATCATCTTAAAAGCTTGAAGTTTTAAGATAAGTTATGCTTTTAACATAGAATCAAAACCTTTATAATAAAGTAGCAAGGCATCTTATAGTCATGACTAAATGAAATTGATGCACGATGGGAAGGGTATTCTGAAAAAATGAAAATGTCATTTTCAGCTCTTCTAAAATAGTTGAGAAACCACCTGTAGAAATTCCAATGCCCTCGTCGAATAACCTCCAATGAAGCTAACAAAAAGTCTAGTAGCTTTGTCTGAACAGGGCCCACTTTGAGATGCATGACAGTCTCCACCCAAGCCAATCTTAGGACAACATTTAATGCCTGAAATTGAAAATCCCTTTCTGATTAAGAAAAGCTAATATATGATTGCAATATTCAGATCAGAAAGTGGTAAAGAGAACTTACAATAGACATGTAGTATATGCTTTTATTCTTTAGAATTAGATCATCTCTGAGCCATGGGTTTCTGGAGTTTGGTTTAAGAAACCCCCAGTCCTTGACAAAATCCCAGTACAATTGATAAACTGTGGCCACCACAGAAGTAATTAAGACTACACCAAACCATAAATAGTTATCTTGCCTGCCATATGTTACTCTAGCCCAAGCGGCAACAATTGCTGAAACATATTTCCCCATGTTGGCCAAATGGTTAACATCAGAGTCATCAAACCATCGTCTTGCACACTGGTAGTGAAATTCAAATAGCATGTGTTAGTTGATGACATAGAGTATGTGCAGTATTTAAAAAAATAATAAAATAAAAAATCAATTACCAAATATATCATATCCCCAGTTGAAGATTTTGATTGGTTTCTTATGTTTCTATGTAAATAATGAATCTACATTGGCTGTCAGCATCAAAGGCTTACCTGCAATGCACGCCAATAATATGGCAAAAATGAGATGATATAGGTTATTTCCATATACTGCCTCCCAGAATGGCAGCTCTCAGGGTGGTGAGTTTTGAAAACTCTAGCAAAAATGTGACAACTTGTTGTTTCCAAATGCCTTAGCAATGGAATCTGTAACCATAACATACCGATTTAATGTTGATCAGGATGAGTAATGAGAAGTAAAGGGAAACAAAGGACAAGAATAGAATCAACTTGGTGTAGGCTATATAATAAGATCACCTGGCTAGTTAGTTGGTCAGCCATAAAAAAGTCTACCAGCAGAACCTGTTGGATTGATAACTCAAATAATGCCAAGTTCAGTTTTCTACGTGACTATCAATTGCTTCAAGGGGATAATGAAATTTTACCTTATATAATGGAGAGAAGACTATGTTGCGCATAACACGGATGAAGCAGAAACGAGTTGGGCGATAAAAAATGTCAAAAGGGCAAATGAGCAGAACTAGGGAAAACTGAAAATGGCAGTTCAGAATCAGCACAAAGGTTTAACTATCTCTGAGTTCTTTAAAACATGAATAACATAAAGCTATTATAAGTAAATAAGCTATTAATTGGAAAAGCTTTAATGGTTAGACTAACCAGAAGAAGAATTCCAGGAATTGCATCAACTTGGCTAGGAGAAAATCCTGTAGCCCTTAGAAGCAGGTGTATCACCATTGCCCCAACCACAGTGGACATGAAGGTGGTGCACATTAGAAATGCATCTCTGTGCTTTAGTGCTGTGCTTGGTGAGAATTCAAATATGAAATTATGATTTATTCTTGTACCCTTCCACATGTACAGGTTGCATCCATACATAAACAAGTGTAGGCTTAACAATGCAAATACACTGCACAGATTCATTGTAACCATTAGTGCAGATACAATATATATAGCATAGGTCCACAAATTCTCTGTCTTAACTTCTACTGCTTAGATGGTTAAGTCAGTTCTTAATATCTTAATTTTGTTCAATTATGTGCAATTTAATGGTTTATAATTACAAAGGTAAGTTGGAAAAGATGAGTTTAGCTGAAATTAAAATTTAGGAAAATTTCTTTTGATCTCATTTTCACCCATGTCAAGACTTGGCATAAGTAATAATTTCTGGGCATGATGTAGAGAAAATTTAGGTAGATTCCATTCATATTGTTTTCTACAAATATGTTTTAAACCATGAACATGTTCCTTTATGTTTAGCACTTTTGTTCAATGAATTAGAATTTGGAATAGAAGACTTGTATATTTTCAATAGCATATAGAAAAGACATAAGTCATGTATCAAGTACAACTGGGGACCCTGCGATGTGGCACCTGAAAATAGGATAGACAGTTTCCATATAAGCTGGCTCTGTACTAGGGGAGAATATTCCACTCAAATGTGCTAAGATTGCGTATACACAAAACAAAGATACGAAACAACCTGTACATAACCCTGCAGAGACAGTAACAAATAAATAAACATCAATGAAGGGTTAAAGAGGGATAACAACCCATGATTTTTGTTTTTGGTAACCATGATATATGTACGAAGTATCCACCACCGTTAGTAGTGACTAATCTTCGTCGGAGAACCTGTTGGGCACACAAGGTGGGTTCTCCCCTCCCAATCAGGTTTTCTCCATACACAAGAGTCAGGATTTGAATCCCTGACCATTTTTTTAAGGTGTCCAAATCTCTTACCACATGTTGGTGCATGATTTTCATATCCAAATCCCCATTAAAAAAAATTGGACAAAATTTGACCCCACAACATTGGTGGGTCCACCCGAGGACTACCTCAAAATTTAAAAAACCTTGTCCTCTTACTTCTGTTAAGATTGGTCTCTTTAATAATAATATTAATTTTTTGGCATCCTTTATATAAATGATATAGCTCTACCCCTCAACCATACACTGCTCAAATTAGTGGCCACTGGCTAGTAGCAGTACGTGAAAATGAAATATTTATTTGGCTTGTGTGTTGGCTCATGCGGTGATCACACGATAGATATTGCATTACAGTTTGAAGTGATGCTACTGTCATTAGGCATAAAACACAGGGTTTTGACTTTTGGACAGCACTGCTAGGAAATAATGGGATGATATAATGAACAACTTTACTGTTTTTTTTGTTGAATATTCATAATTATACATTAATAGTTTAAGTGAATATTAAGGGAAGGTTATGACTTGTGTGTTAGAGAGAGAGGCATTACCAACAAGGAAGGTGGTCATGTGAGAATCTTTGTGCTCTTGGGGTCTTAAAAACTTCATTGCCTTTTTCCTATCATTGTTAGCGAAGTGCTTTGTGAATATGGATTCCACTTCGTCCATTAGTCTAACAACCTTTCAATCAAAATATTATTATGCAAATAACCACCACTTGTTAGAAAGGTATTTAATATATAACCCATTCCACTCACCAAGAATTTGAGAAGAATCAAATCAAAAGGTACTTAAAAGTTAAATGTACATATGTTTGTTTCTTTTTCTCCAACTCCTTTTTCTCTCTTTTCTTTATTTTAAAAAAAGGATTTAGGATAAATAAAATACCTTATCAGAACTAATGAAATGAGATCTCTTCACTTCTTTTAAATAACTTGCAGAAGCCTTGTGGCAAGACACCTGATCAAATAGGAATATATATATTTTTGTTCATATCATTGGAATTTTAGTTTTTTTTTTTTTGATAAGCAAAAAGAATATATGAAAGAGTACAATCATTGGAATTTTAGTTGAAAGATCAGAAATGCAAATTAACAAACAACTGGATTTATAATTTTGATACACAATTATTATTTTTTTAATATGACTAATTATATATTTTTATATATGTGTGACTTTTAAGGTAGTTAATGTGAGAATCAAATACTTAATTAAATTATGCAAATAACCTCATACCCTGTTTGTTTGTTTTTTTTGGTTGCAATTTATTACATAAAAATGATCCTTTTTATACAATCCAAAAGAAATAGATTTTCTTAAAATCGTTTTTTAACAAACACATTCAAACATAAATTTAATTATATTATAATTTAATTATATACATAATCGATTGTTGAAATATTCATTTTTTGGCAGGTAATTCAACGCTAAGATTATAATAAGATATGATGCAGTACTCATGGACACAATTAATGATCATATATTTACCCAATGACTAGAATATATGGTGGAGGGGGAAGTCATGGTTCTGCCACTATATGATCCTTAGGTCATGCGTTATGTGAATCACATAGTTGGGTTTGGAATTTAGGCTGTTTATATCATAGAATATATATTGAGATAGTTGTTAAGTCTCTTACAACCTTCATGTGAGAAACATAACCTTGTGTTGCAAGTTAGTTGAAGCATGATGAATAACAATGCCCGAAAGCACGGTTTTTACTTCGGTTGCAAACTATATTGAATGATCCTAGAGTAACACCTAAAAGCAAGAGCTCTTTATACCCAAAACATAAATAACCAAGGAACGTAACAAATACCTAAGCGTGCTGTTCCATATGCATATTTGTACATGTAGTGTCAGTTATAATGAGTCGAAGATATTTTAAGCCATACCTTGTCAAATTTTTTGAGTATCTTTGAAAATGCAACCATATTAAGTGAGCTGCCAAAACGAGAGAATGCGGTAAGAAATTGGTGAGTCATGAAAAAGGCACTTACAGTAAATGGGTAAGGCCTATAAACACCCCATCCAATGAAATATACACACATATATTATTACGTAAAGGAATGAAAGATTCAGTGACATACACACTTGCGTGACTAAAGAAATGAAGTTATTCGGAAGTAGTACGTAATAGTTCTTTCACACCAAAGGAGCAGGAAGTTTCAGATTTTAATTACATCTTAGCATGTCACCAGCTATTTCATGTGTAAAGTTCCAGTCACTAGTCCAAAAAACTGAACAATGTTTCATGCAACTTTTTCTTACCTGCAACTTTTTTCAAAGCAATCCTTTTTGGCAATTATTATTTTTTAAAGGTTAGTGCGCTAGCTTAATTAGAAGCGATAGGATGACCAAACAGTATAAACTTGAGGCGATAGATGTCACGCTTCTAATTGAATATTTTTTGTTTTTTATTTCACTTCCATTCTTTAATATACCATTTTTTTTAGCTTTTTTATAATCCAAAAATATTATTAAAACCGAGTATAAAGAGTACCCAAAACCCATAAACAAGAACCAATATTATTAAAATATATATTTTTTTAAAATTATTTAGTTTCATTTGAATTAAGGCTACTGTTTTGCTATATGATAAAAATTTGTAATTACTATTACGGAAAAGTTGAAAAAGACAATCGCTAAGGCTGCTCATCAAATTAGGCCAGAAAACAACTTACACAATACATATTTTTTTCATTTAATATAAAATAGGTTTTTATATATATGCAGTGACGGAACTAGTCATTGAAATGATCATGGTTTGAGGGACCATGCATCAAGGGGGAAATAATTTAAATAAAAATTGTATAGCATAATGGATTTTGAATTTTTTTTTTAGGGGCCAATGCCCTCTTATATTGTTATACAAGAAAAGATGCGACCCCGGATATATGTATATGTGTATGAATCTGTTTGATAAAAATAATTGATAAGTTAACCTATAGTTAATATAAGCTAATTTTTAATTGAAAGTTCAACCGATTAAATTTGAATTGTTTAATAATATTGACCGTTGAACTAGCTTATAAATATAAAGGACATGCTTATATGACTTTTATATAATTTTTGTAAATTCTAATTAAAGCTTTATAATCAGAATTTTAATTTTATAATTATAATTATAATTATAATTTTAAATATTTTTATTAAATAACATATTCATAAGAACTTTTAAAATAAATTTTAGTTTAGAGGTAGGGATTGGGTAAAGTTGAAATTTTATTAAAATAATAGGGTAAAAATGAGAGAAAAACTAATATACTGCTAAATAAAATAGCCTATAAAAAAAAGAACTATACACTAATAATGCGATAAATTTGTTTATCAAACACCTCTACTTTGGTTAAATAAGTTTATAAGTTAGTCAAATAAGCTATAAACTAGTTTATTGAACTTACCAAACAAAGTGTTTTTTTTTTTTAAATGTCTAATTAAATCATAGGTTATTTTTATATGAAAATAATAATGAATAAGGACGGATAAAACGGATATGATATTTTAAATTTGGAATGAAAGTGAAATAAGAAAATATGTCAAACTACAAAGTAGACAAGAAAGATCTCCGATTTGGATTTGTTCATTATCATTTTGAAGTTGTGATTGGATCAATGGACGGAGATTCTTTATTTCCATTTCCTGTGTTAAAAATCCCGTCTCATCTAATTTAAATATAATAGATTAAATTATTTTTCTTTTTAAATTATTTTCCTAAAAATAGTTATATTAACACTTTTTTTACTCATGAGATAGGAAATGAAAGATATAAATGAGATAGAAGATTTTAATTTTGGGTGGATGGGGTTGGCCGTTCATATTTGATCCTTGTTTTAGACAAGAAAGATCTCCGATTTGGATTTTTTCATTATCCTTGTTTTTGATCTAACAGTCACACTCACACCAGTCATCGACTTTCATTTACTACATCTACCTAAATCATACGTGGTGTGTTGTAAAGTGTGAACATCCATCTCCATGCAACTCCAGATTACCTTCCTTTAATCCTTATCCTCTGATTCCAATTGAAGGCTAACATACATGATACACCAAGCAATATTTTCCTATGCCTTCCCTTCCATCTTGTAACACTACGTCTATGTATATAATACCAAATTATGTCGATCGTAATAATAATAATGATAATAACAATAATAATAAACAAACAAACAAATAACTTATGGATAAATGAATGAGTGAGTCATGCATTAAATAAATAATAACCTGTAAGTTTTGAGAAGGCCAAGGCCTTTATAGAGCTCTACAAATGCACTTCTAATCATCTTCTCAGCGTATTGAATTTTTCTCTTGTTAATGAACTCTCCAGACCCTTCTTTTATTGGATTGTTCACTAAATCCTCCCACAACATGGAAGTAACAGCCGTGATTGCCCGTGTTGGCGTTGTGGCAGGAATATCAATTCTCATTGCCGTCTTAGGTTTTCCCTTCTTTGTCTTTACCCTCGATGCTGAATTCACAAAATTCACACCATTTCTTTCCAATGTCGTGATTACTTCATCAGTTTGTGAAACTTCTGAATTTGTTTCATCTGACTCTCCAAAACTTTCTGCACATAACAAATATATAAGCATATGACCCCTGATGATATATATGGAGAAATAGAATTATATATACACCAGCATGTTTGGATGGTTTTTTTTTTTTTGGTTATATAGAAAAAGCACTTATTTCAAATTCAAAGTGTTGTTGCCAAAACTATGGGTGTGTGGATGGACTTTTAAAGCAAACAAAAGTAGTGGGAAAAAAAAAATACATTTTAGCATTTTTTTTTAAAAGCTATCGTTTCTAATTCTAAAAAAACAGATACACTAGAAGAGATAGTGAGGATGAGTCATATTTATTAGATAATAATGTCCTTGCAACAAATCTCATAAAAAGTAAAAACCTATTTTCTTAAAGTTCATCCAAATGTAAAATAACTTCTGTTTCTAATAATAGTTTCTATTTTTACTTCTATATTATAAAAGTCATTTTTTTTAAAGCTCATCTAAATGGTGAGAGGTAAAACAAGTGAATCTTGACAATTGAATCTTATTCAAATAATAAATAAATATATGTGATTTTTATGTGATCATATGATCATTAAATAACTTTTAATTTGGATCATTCCTGCATAAATTATTTTCAATCGTTTATTTAATTAATTTTCATTTAGCAGTGGCTATACAATTTTTTTTTTAAAAATTGTTTTCTTTCATTTTCGAATGGGACAATCTGCTTTTGACTAAACTTTATGTAGCAAAAGTTTTAAAATAAAAGACCGGTAAACCAAAACTCTATCATTTTTCAACTTTTAAAACTCAACCGAAAATATTTACCTGAAAAGAATTTAGATGGAAATTTAGATGGAATTTGAAAAGAATTTTTAAAATTCAACTGTTAAAGCTCATCCAAACATTAGATTATGCTTCTACTCCTATATTATTGAAACTCTTTTTTCAAAAGCTCCTCCAAATGATGAGAAGTAAAAGAAATAAATCTCGACAATTGAATTTTATTTAAATAATAAATAAATATATATGATTTTTATGTGATCATATGATCATTAAATAACTTTCAATATCTATATATTATTTTCAATTATTTTTTAATTAATTTTCATTTAGTAAAAAAAAATTTGTTTTCTTTCATTTTCGAATGGGACAATCTGCTTTTGACTAAACTTTATGTAGCAAAATTTTTAAAATAAAAAATCTGTAAACCAAAATCTACCACTTATTCAACTTTTAAAACTCAACCGAAAATATTTACCTGAAAAGAATTTAGATGGAAATTTTAAAAAGGGAAAAAAATAAAATGAAAGCTGACCGGAGAAACTGGAATCCCGGCCGGGAGAATGAGGGAAAATCCCGGTGTTAGAAGGTTTTGACGTTGAACTCTTCCGGCGCCGGTCACCGAGAACTTGCTTAAGGTCTAGCAAGATCTGAAGCTGCTTGTTCAGCATTTCTCCTCTCTCAAGAAATTCGCTCTCTTGTTTCTTGTAGAATTGATTCACTTTGTTAAGCTCTTCATCCAGCTTCGCAAAAAAACACATGCACCTCATCCTCTTCAGAAAATAACTGTGCAAGCTCTGTTTCATACACTTCTTCCTCGCTGTCCTCCATTGTTTTCCTCCTCACCTGCTACACAAAATATCCATATTTATATATAGCTACTTTTTTTTTTTTCCCATATGCATTTATGTTTTGTTTACATTAATTGTTCAGCATATTTTATTTATTTTTTATTTTTATTCCGTTTCTTTATTCATTACGATGCACATTGGTTTCATGACATGATGATATGTGAGCCATAGTGCTTTCCCACAAGCGCCAAAATCGTTTTCCCTGCCTTTCGTGAGGGAATGAGAAACTCCCCAAAAAGAAAAGCAGAAAAATGGCCACTAAAACTCACTTTAGAGTCCTCAATAATGCCATTTTCTCACTCCCCAAGTTTTTGTTTTATCTTTTTTGACAATCATTTTGTATACTCCCTCCTTTAATACCCCACTTAAGAAAAATTAAACATAAATATCAAGCTTGTTAGTTGGTATAAGTTAGATGTCAAAGAAATCATCTCAAAAAAAGAAATTGTCAAAGAGATAATATTTAGATATTTACGGAATTAGTTTTAATTTCAATAGAGTTCATATATGACAACATTATAATCTCATGCATATTACTGTTTTATCACACGTAGCAATTGGTCATGAGGATTGGACCATAGAGTAATAAAGGATTCATTATGTAGCAGTTATAAATGTAATTTTAAATCCTTGGTGAGAAACAGTTGACTTAAGTTAGTTATACATCACAATTCCCAAGGCAGCTTTGAAGAATGGAAGCGGAACAAAAATGGCAGAGGTGTGTTAAGTGTTTGTGAACAGGACATAACACGAGGTTATATCAGAGATGAGGGAATCCTGCAAAACATTTCTTTGTCCGAATTACTGATGTCACTTTTTTTGTTTTTTGTTTATTTTTTATTTTTTATGAAACAGTTTCATTTTTTAAATACCTAAACTTGATACATCATATCGTAAATTTATTTTATCTCAAAATATGAGATATGTCTTATTAAACTCGTAACGGGAATGTCCTAATCAATAGTAAAAAAATAATTTACTTTTTTCAATACTGGAATTCACGTTTAGACTGCGTATCTGCTCTCAAATCTCAATCGGCAAATGACACAACTGTTCTATATTAGAATATGGAATACCCTGATATTAAGAAAATAACACTTGAGGTTATGCATTGACACACACAAAAACACAGAAAATCATAGACACACGCAATAGTTTTCACACATGTTCCGAAAGCTGCTCATATTTACCGGAAAACACCAAATTAATGAGCTGAAAACCGCCGGGAAAATAACAACACTTAAAGCACGCATAAACCCAGTAACTACACAATGATCTTATATTATATATATGTTATATATTTCATATAATACTTTACCTGAATGATATCTGGTTTATTGTTGTCTGAACTACAGAACTTGTTGGTGATGAAGCGAAAGGATTCAAAAATGGAGCGACCAAAGTCACTTTGGGGGCCTTGTTGTTGCTTGGGAACTATTGCAAGTTTGATCTTCTTTATCTGTTTCTTGAGCTGCCTGTAGTTGACAAAGGCCTCCTTCCATTCTGGTATTAGTTGAGCTTCTAGCTGCTTTGAGAATTTAACCATTTTTGGGTTATGTTTTGGATATGGTGAAGGATATTCAAGAGAGAAGGTGGTGAGGTGAAGATATAAAAAAAGAGCTTAATTTGTTCGAAGTGGATGCGAGATTGAGAATGTGATCAAGTGATTTTATAAAGAGAAGAAGCCGTGTGGACAACATTAATTAAGAGATGCATATATATATTGCTCTTTTCAAATATGCTTTTAATTACTATTTCCATTTTAATAAGGGTATGCAATAAATGAACAGTACATATATTAATTAAATAAGAAAACACCATTTATTAAAAAGAATTAAAAAACTCTCACTCAGTCTCTTTGGAACCTCGATTGACTGCAGTTATTGCTTCATGTGGTCACTGCAATGTGAGCTATTGGATTTACTAAATTACCAGCCCTGGAATTTAATATAAGAAATAAAACCATAAAACATACAGACCAAAATATATTAAAATGAGCTAATTATAATTAATATTCATATAAATTTTCAAAAATATCCCTTCTAATTAATGAACAAACTCACTTGTATGGAAAGTTGATATATCTCTTAAATATAAATCCTATTATAATGAGGGTAATATTGCCTAAAATTGATGCATATTTCTTATAAAATTGATGCATATTTCTTATATTTTAGGCAAAAAAAAATACTCATTTGTTTCTATTAGATTTTGGGCCTAACTCAACCCCAAAAGCTAGCTCGTAGGATGAGGATTGCCCACTATTTATAAGCTCTCATTAGATACTATCTCTAGTCAATATGGGACTTGAGTTTTTCCCAATACACTCCCTCGCACCCAGCACTATTGGGCTTGGTGCGTGGATAACATGGTGGGTGGCCCAACAATGGATCTAGGATAGCCCTGATACCATATTAGATTTTGGGTCTAACTCAATCCCAAAAGCTAGCTCGTAGGATGAGGATTGCCTACTATTTATAAGCTCTCATTAGATAGTTTCATATATTAAGGACTGAAGGGAGTACCATGCTTGTTGATTTACTTTGTTCAAAATGACAAAAAATGCAAGTGTGAGAAAGAAAGCGGTGACGAAAAAAATCTGCATCCGTCTCTTTCTCTCTAAACCCGGTTTTCTCTAATAACATGAAAATATGTTCTAGATCCTTATTTCATTAAAAAATTGAAATATCTTTCTACATAAAATGTTATGATATTTAAAATATGGATTTGGTGAAAGATTTATTATTCTAAGTAGTATTGGGTAGGATTTTGAGTATTTTATGGTTAAATCAAGATGGTTTATAGACCGGATATGTATGCTCAAGGATTTTGAGTTTAAGATGATGATATATATAGATTCTGATGGCATAGTATGTAAATAATATGTGTGAAGTATGGATCGATAAGTTGGTGTATGTTTAAGTTGTGATAAATAAAAGTATAAGAATCAGTAAAGTTGTGTTATTAATAATTGTATCAGAGTGTGCAGCGGAGTTGATGTTGCATGTAACCCCTGCAGAAAATTTCGAGGATGAAATTTTTTTGGCGGGGGGGGGGGGGGGGGGGGGGGGGGGGGGGGGGTTAGTAATGTAACATCCCGGGTTTTAGAGTTTTGTTTTATATAAGAGGAACATGTTTTAAGACTTGGATTATATGGTTAAGATGCTTGTTAAAGTCTAGGAATTTTTGCATAGAAACGCTACTACAGAAAATGGGCTTTAATAGTGCATTTTTTTTTTGCCTTTAGTAGCGCTTGTAAGCGCTCTCTATTCACCCGCTACTGAAGGTAGGGGAGAAACAATAGCGCTTAAAAAAGCACTATTGAAAGTGGGAATAGGTAGCGCTTCCTTGAGAAAGCGCTGTCTAAAGTTAGAAATAGACAATATCTATTGCATACTTTAGACATCGCTTTCTCAAGGAAGCGCTGTCTAAAGTATGAAATAGATAGCGCTTTCTCAAACAAGCGCTGTCTATTTCTAACTTTAGACAACACTTTTTCAAGAAAGCGCCATCTATTCCCCATTATTATTATTATTATTATTATTATTATTATTATTCCCTTTGTTTTTCTACATTTCCCACCTGCATTCAGAAATTCACAGTAACACTGCATTTAGGTACATCACACACACACACATATATAATGTACAAAGTTTACATACAATATTGGTAAGTATATATAAACTAAACCAAACATCAAAATCATGCATATAATCAATTAACTAATAAACTTTAACACAATTCACAGTAACGCTTACATATAACCAATTCTAATATTTAAGTCCATAAACCAAATGGTCGCTAACCTACACTAGACAATAACCACACACTACTAACAATGTATACAAGCTAATCAACACACTAGTAATTCTAAACAATTTGTGCATGTGGCTTCCATCTTCTGCCTGATCGCACAAAATCCTTGTTGCTGACCTGCATAAGATACACATACAGATCACTTGCACATACACATAAGTCTAATACTATAGGAGAGACACTAGCTAGTATAATATCAGAGTATGTCATAACCTTTAATTGTTGATAAAATTCATAACCACATAACGACACAACTCGTCTTTAAGTAAGTTGATCATTGGAGTATGTGATGCATTTACATTCAGGAAAACACTGCAAAATGAAAATTAAATCAAGTTAGAATGATCAACTCTGAGTAGCATGATTTTGGGCATTACAACACAAGAAATCACGGCATTAAGAGTACTAATCTGGGAACCTATTTTGAGCTGCTTGGCATATGGCATTTTCAAAGTAACAACACAAAGGTCACTCAAAGGACTGCTGCAAGCTCACAAAAACTAAAAGTAGGTTTCTTAGAACTCATTATTCTGGTAGCTATTAAAAGCTGTTAAGTGATAACTAAGTCAATTTAATATGAAGTGAGTTCAGGAAAGGAAGAAATACACAAAAATGTTTGATAGAAGCACTGCAAGGGTGAGAGACCTGAATCGATAGTATTTTACCACCACTCAATTTGAATAGAACTGAGATATGCAATCTTAATTTAGAGAGGGTGTCAAAGGTCTGTTACATGATAGACAACTTGTGCTCTTGTAGCATAGTGCCAATAAGCACAATCAATATATAAGCCAATGCATGAAGATTTCCATATATGGAAGAGATCATTTACAAGATGTTCTTACAGTATTTCCAACATCACCTACCAACTCTGCCATTTGCTCAGATCCTATGTCTTGTCCATGTTCATCCAACATGACAACCTATAAGTGCAGGCATTAAGTGAAACACTTAATTAGAAGGGTGATCAATTCTTGCAGATGATACAAAGATCTACAAATCTGTAACTACCATATTATATCTTGAAAAATATGAGTTGGAAGTAGTTACAAATTCTAAGCAAGGACTTAAAGTAGATACTGGAACAGGGAAAAGGTATTACAATGTGTGTCCGATTTGAAATCGTGTCAATCAATGTAATTAAAACATATGACATTCAAATGCAAAAAAAATCTTCATGGTTTAAGTAGAATGATTGTGTGTGTTGAGTTAAAAGTGGGTGGAATCCATAAGTGAAATAAAAAGAACATAAACTTAATTCTATTTCCAATAGCATGGACAAGTGCATAAAGTCCATTAGCAACCAAAGCATAATACAGAAATGACACTAAAATCTCCTTAGGCATAATTTGACTCCATTATGTCATCATCACAAGACAGACCATAAGGATTATATATACATATTTAGTCACGATATATGATTATGATAAGGAGGAAGAAGCGAATAATTCATATAAACTTCAGAATCAAAGTGCAGAATTGAAAAAAAGACGTATTCGTTCTGAACATCAAAAGCAATTCCTTTGTTCTAAAGTTCTACTATTCTTCTCATCTCTACTACAAGACTCAGAACAGAATGAACATAGAAGTACAAACAATGACGGCATGATGAAAAAGTTGAAAACTAATGACGGCAAAGATTAGAAAGGATCATTAGGCTGCTACGATTCCCTAATTCGTGATCAGAATGAGTTTTCAAGAAACTAAGCCGAGTCATGAAACAATCCAAATGTATTAAATACTAAGTTACACATTGAGAACAATTGTCCTAGGAAAAAAAGGAAAAAAATTTCCAACCATATCAGCGAGAAAATCAGCAAAATTTGGTGGCTTACCACTAGGATGTTAGGTTGCAGGCACAATCCACATTATCTTATACATCATTGCCACCTAAAATTAATTTCTTCCTTTGAAATTTTAGACAATTTGATTGGTTGCAGCAAAAAAAATTAGATTTTGAAATATTAAATTAAATTCCAGCACAAAAATAATCAATGAAAAAATGATGCACTACAGGTTTCCACTTCTCCATCCCACAAGACATCTCACAAGTAGAGGTGTCTAGCGAAGAAGAAGCATAAGCTCCAAGTGAGTGAAGGAATTAAGGATTACCCATTCTGTGTTCTCTCTGTCGGCAGAGCTTCAAAGTGAAACGGCGCCGGTTGTGTGGTGGTGGTGAGAGACGGCGCGAGGTTGTGTGGTGGTGGTGAGAGACGGCACGAGGTTGTGTGGTGGTGGTGAGAGATGGTGCACGGTTGTGTGGTGGTGGTGTGTGGTGGTCGTGAAACATGCGCGCTGGTTCGACTCGACGGTGGGTGTGAGAGTCACAGAGGAGAGGTTGAGAGTCGTAGAGAAGAGGGAGAGATTGAGGTCGCACGAAATTTTTTAGAGTGAGGGAACAGTGTGGGAGGGAAACATTTATTTTTAGGGTAAGGAATAGATAGCGCTTCCTTAAAGGAGCGCTATCTTAGGTAATGAATAGATAGAGCTTCCTGAAACAAGTGCTATCTATTCATCACAAATAGATTGCGCTTCCTTAAGGAAGCGCTATCTATTCCTACCTATCAACTTTTAATAGCGCTTCTTTGAAGAAGCGCTGCCTTAGGTTGTATCTAAAATAGTGCTTCTTTAAGGAAACACTATTAAACGTCTTCAGCCTCTCTTTTAATAGCGTTTCAGTCAGAAACGCTATTAAAGGAGCGCTATTAAAACCCTTTTTTGTAGTAGTAAAGTAAGCAATCATCGGGAATGAGTTTAAATGTGAGCAAAACTTGGGGTTTTCTCGATTATCGTCTTTAGGACATCTGAGTGTGAAATAATAATATTGAGTTAGAGATGAGATTAGGCATTTTTTATGGTTGGAGGTTGTTTATTAGGTCCTAATGAGCCTATATCTCAAATTTGAGGTTAATCGGACGTCAAACGGACCCTGAACGCAAAGAGTTGACTTTTGGTCAAAAGTAAACGCTCAAGCATGGGTAAATCCATGCTCAAGCGCCCAAGTCAACCAGACAGGGCCATGCGTTGACCTGCCACATGTCACCAGGGATGACGTGGCACTCCAGGAATGGTTGCATGGCGCGGTGGCGTACCTGCCTTCCCACGCTCAAGGGTGGTTATTCCCACGCTCAAGCGTGGGCATGCACAAGCGTGGAACTTCTCACACTCGAGCGTGGGGACGTGTTTCAGAAAGGAGAATTCTAGAGAGAGAGAGAGGGAGAAATAGAGAGAGAGATAGAGAATGGGAGAGGAGAGAATGCTAAACCACCATTGTTGAGAGCTTTGAAGCTGGAACAGCTTCTGTAAATACCTCACCACACTTTCTTCCACCATTAGATCGTGTTGAAATTTCATAGAGAGGTTCTAGGTTGCTAGTTCTTCATATCCAACCCGAGTAGCTCCTGACCAGTCACATTGGAAGGTTCGATCCAGACTTGTTCACCGTTGGGTCGAGCTGAAATTTTTGGAGAAGGTAAAAAGGAAAGGTAGTTCTTTAAATTCAACGGTCAAATATTTAAACAGAGGTCTAGATTTTGAGATATTGAGCCAGAGCAGTGGTGGATTTACCAATGTTACTGCAATTTTTGAGTTCCTTACTTTGTGCCTTTCAAATGTGATGTTTAGGTGGAATATCGGAGCTTCGGGGACCTCTTTCGGTGTGAGGCAGAATCGAGAGGATTCGAGTGGGAGCGATCTTGTAGCGTTTCCGAGGTCGTACGGTTTTCAGGTGGGGGAAGAAACTATTTAACGTCGGAAATGGCGCGGTTACATTTAGTTCGATAATGGCGTAGGGCGACCTAAACCCTACTTGAGAGCGAGTAACGGACAATGTCCATATCACATTGGGGCCTACTCAGTGGTACCGATGATGATATTGAAATTGTGAGTTTATCATCGTGACGATAAATATATATTATTATATTATTTTTTATTATTTTGTGATTGGCTGCTGTGACTATTTGGACTGATTGGATTATTATTTTGATTGATGTTGTGTTGAAGTTATTTATTATGAAAATGATTATTTTGCTATATTGGAAATATATTATTATATTGGAAATGATGATATGATTGATATGATGACATTATAGTATGATGATGTGACTGTAATGATTTTGAGTAGACATTGAGTAAGTAATGAGATATGACGAGTCGTGATGATGTATTGGGGAAGTTATACTTTATGTGTTAGTAGTGCCTAACCAAGACGATTGATTTGATACTATGATGAGATTGATGAGATGAGATTTTATTGAGGTTATTTATGAGGTGATGATGAGCGGTTAGGACACTAGGGGGTGACCTGAAACATGGTCTGTGATATGTGGACCTGAAACATGGTCATTATGTGAACCTGAAACATGGTCGTTGGGGTCTATTCCTCGGAGGGAGAATTCCCAGGGTCTAGGCTAATGGCGGACCGTCCTAGACATGATATCATTTTAGTTGCAGCTATAGTTCATGCATTGCATGAGCACCCTGGCCGTGGTTCAGAGGTGTGCACCAGATTGTGTACCTATAGTGCCACTGCTTTGCATGAGCATCCTCCATCCACGGACGAGGGTGTGCGCCAGGGCCTCTGGGACGTGTCGATTGATGTGGATATCCGGATATGGCCGACTACCTGTGGTGATTCATACAACATTTGCATTGCATCATGACGGGAGGTAGAGGAAAGACCCTAGATGTGGATTGAGGAAAGACCCTATATTTTGGGAGACATATGTTTATCTTGCTGTTATAGAATTAAATGTCACTAAACCCTTTCCACATTTGGCGTTATATTGTTTCTTATCCCCGTTTCTTTTGTTGTGTGTTTGTTTTGTATATATTGTACCTCAGACCTAGACAGAACAGATGGCGCACTGGGACCACCCATGGATGGCTCAGGATCCAGGGTTCCCCCCTCTCGGGGACCTGTGAGGTGGAGTGCTTAGACCCGAACGGGTGGCTTGTGGACCCGGTCACTCGTTTCACGGTATATACGGGTCCTATGTCCATCACTACGGGACTTGGACAGGGAGCGTCCATCGATTTTGTTGGCACGTTTCGTTTTGGCACGACCTTTCCTTTCCCGATAGGGCAGCCCGATGGACATGTACCACCAATGCCGCCCATGTTCGAGATGGCCCCAGTACCCTTCATGGTACCTTTTGATGCCCTGGTACCAGGACCCATACCTGCACCTGCACTGGCACCAGAGCCTGGACTTGCCCCAGTTCCGGAGGGTGTGGATCTTGCAGATCTAGTCTATGACCCGTTGCTCATTCCTGAGGCCCTAGCACCACCCGAGATTAGGGCCACCAGGTCAGAGTCCTCCTGAGTATCCTCCCAACGACTATCATCCCGAGATGCCAGGGAGTACCGACGATTGTTTCAGAGATTCGCCATAGATAGTGTTGGAACCAAAGTAATTTGGATTAAATAATCTCTAAGTTTTGATGTTAACAAAAAGGATTAAATTTGTATGACAAAGTGTTAGTTAAGATCTAACATGCTCTATCTAGTCTTGCAGGGATATTCGAAATTTTAATAAGTTATGGAAACCTCGAATGAGTTTCTTAATATCCGCGTCCACCCATATAGACGAGCTACTCAAAATCATTGGTATATTTATTTATTTTAATAGACGAAATATAGAGTAGTCTCAGTAGACGAGAAATTTAACTACTATGAATAGAATAGCTTGAGTGCCACATCAGTAGACGGAGATCTAAGTTATTCACCGATATATAGCAAGTCCAAAGACTTGATAGTAGACGAGAAAATTTGCCACGTCACTAGACGAGCTAAAAGAATTTCTAACTATGAGCGTGTAGACGCACTCTGTGTAACATCCTAAAATTTTAATATAATTAATTTGAAAAAAAAATGAGGTTATTAAAAAGTATAGTACAAATAAAATATAATTAAGAGGTTTAGTGTAAAAAATTTAATAGCATAAGTATTTATTGAAATGAATTAACAATTTTAATTTAATAATACAAATTTTAAAATAAAATAATAAATATAATTAATGTATAGGGGCTCTTAACGCTGAGCCCAAGTAAAGCAAGTACAAGTTGTTTTAAAATAATATAAAAATATATATATAATAAATAAAAAAATAGAAACGATAATGTGACACCAGTGTTAGACACCAATACTAAACACCGTAGAAAATACCAAACATAAGGGACCTACTGCTACCCACTGCTCCAATTGTTTTCAATTGATTACAGCCCCCAAACGTAAGCTTTCCCTCCTTTTTTGTCACACACCATGCTCCATTCCCTCTTTTTTTCGTCAGCAAGCTTCTCCTCCCTTCAACCATGACTTTTTCTGCTTATGGGTTATGAAATAAAACTCTCTCACTCAGCTCACTTAACCATCCCCAACTCTTGAAAACTCAGCTCCTACCACAGCTCAAAGGGTGTAACAAGTGAAGAAGTTGTCAAGTTGAAGAAGCTCAAGCATAGCTTTGGTAGAGGTTAGTTTGTTAGCTCCAATAATCCTTCATCAATCATCATGGTCTGTTGCATTTTTGTTAGCTCCATTAATTCATCATCCCTCATCACTCAGGTCCCGATCTGTTGTTTGTGTTCTTTGTAGATGGCCTAGGTTTTTTAATGCTTTATCCTACTATCTTACTTTAGAGATAGGTTTTGAAAGCACATAACTTTGAGATTTGTTATGAAAATTAAAACAATAAATATGGATCAAGTTGATGATTTTTTTCCCTGTTACAATTCAGAAACGTGAATGGGTAACTGAAATTTCAGGCTATTTACAACCTGTAAAGAACATGGTTAATCCCTTGCATTTGTTTGGTTAATTCAATGTATCGTGTGGTTAATGGATAAATCGAAGCTATTTTTTACAAAACTTTAAAGACATGGTTAATGCATTGAATATTGATGGTTAATTAAGTGTACTGTGTGGTTAAAAAGCAACTCTGAAACTTGAATGTTTTTACAAATCATAAAAAGATGGTTAATCCTTTGTATTTGTTTGGTTATTTAAGTGTATTGTGTGGTTAATGGATAACTCCAATACTTCAAGCTACTTTTTTACAAAATTTTAAAATGTGGTTAATCTAATGAAGGATCTAATTAGGATATATATATTTTTTATCATTTCTGTTTACAATTTGATCAATTTGGTTAGTGTAGTGTGTTGTGTTATTAATGGGTCACTGAATGCTGAAATAGCATTTTTACAAATAGTGAAAACATGGTTAATCCATTGTAAATGTGTGGTTAATTTAGTGTATTGTTTGGTTAATGGGTAACTCTGAAATTTGAGGCTATTTACAACCTGTAAAGAACATGGTTAATCCCCTTGCATTTGTTTGGTTAATTCAATGTATCGTATGGTTAATGGATAAATCCAAGCTATTTTTTACAAAACTTTAAAGACATGGTTAATGCATTGAATATTGATGGTGAATTAAGTGTACTGTGTGGTTAAAAAGCAACTCTGAAACTTGAATGTTTTTACAAATCATAAAAAGATGGTTAATCCTTTGTATTTGTTTGGTTATTTCAGTGTATTGTGTGGTTAATGGATAACTCCAATACTTCAAGCTACTTTTTTACAAAATTTAAAATGTGGTTAATCTAATGAAGGATCTAATTAGGATATATATATTTATTTTTCTTGCAGATTTGGTGTGGCATCCACAAGTTGAAGTTGATGGATAGTTCGAATAACTTGGATGGTAGCTTTAATGGTGTTGATGGTGAATGTAATAGAGTTGGTAGCTTTAATGGTGAACATGCGAATTGGGAGCCTGCAAAAGGGATGTCTTTCTCTTCAGCAGATGATGTGAAATCATTTTATGGAAAGTATGCTTCTATAAAGGGTTTTGGCTGGAAGATCAGATCATCTAAAAAAGGAGAGGATGGGAAGATAAATTTCTTGATTCTAGCATGCTCAAGAGCAGGCACTCGTCCGTCAGCAATTCCTTGTACTTTGAAGACACTTCCCACTAAAGCAAATAAGTGTCCTGCAAAGATCACCACAAAGTTGGCTGAAGATGGACGATGATACATTAAAACGTTTGATCCTAACCACTCTCATGAGATCAGCCCTACGAAGTCAAGATTGTTCAAGGCTAACAAGAAGATGAACATGCATGTAAAGAGAACAATCCAAATCAATGATGATGCAAGGGTGAGGATCAACAAGACTTACCAATCTCTTGTTACTGATGCTGGAGGCCATGATAATATATCATTTTGTGAAAGAGATGTGAGGAATTTTGTTGGCAAGGAAAGGCGTAGCATTGGAAAAGAAGGTGATGCCAAAGCGTTGTTAAGCTACTTTTATCAAATGAGGGAACAAAATAATAATTTCTTCTATGAGTTGGATTTGGATGATGATTTTCATGTTAAGAATGTGTTCTGGGCTGACGCACGAAGTAGAGCTACCTGTGAATCCTTTGGAGATGTTGTGACCTTTGACACAACATATTTGACAAATAAATATGACATGCCTTTCGCAGCGTTCGTTGGTGTGAACCACCATGGTCAATCAACATTACTTGGTTGTGGTTTGGTTTCATTTGAAGACACAGAATCATTTGTGTGGCTATTCCAGTCTTGGCTTCGTTGTATGCTAGGAAAGGCACCCGCTGGCATTGTGACTGACCAGTGTAAGGCTATGCAAAATGCCATCGAGTTAGTATTCCCTACAACTCGTCATAGGTGGTGTTTATGGCACATAATGAAAAAAATTCCAGAAAAACTCAGCGGATATAGTGAATATAAGAAGATTAAGTCTGCAATGAAAGCAACGGTTTATGATACATACACAGCAGCCGATTTTGAAAAGAAATGGTGTTCCTTCATTGATAAATTTGAGCTTAGACAGAACGATTGGCTGAGTGGTTTATACAAGGAGCGGCATAGATGGGCACCCACCATGCTGAGGAATCATTTTTGGGCAGGTATGTGGTCAATTAGATATCTTCGTGCTTACTTCTACTTTCCTCAGCGTTTTTAAATATATGGTTAATCGTTAGAAAATAGATGGTTAATTCAGTTCTGTAATTGGTTAATTCAGCATCCTGACACTTGTAAGTTTTTTTAACATTACTTACAAATGCAAGGTTAATCTTTTGAAAGATGAATAGTTAGTTCAGTTCTATAAATGGTTAATTTAGCATGCTGACAAATTCTAAGTGTTATACATCACTTACAAGTTTTGGTTAATCCTTAGAAAATACATGGTTAATTCAGTTATATAGATGGTTAATCCAGCATGCTGACACTTGCAAGATTTTTTAACATCACTTACAAATTTTTGGTTAATATTTTGAAATATGAATAGTTATTTCAGTTCTATGCATGCTTAATTCAGCATGCTGACAACTTTCAAGTATTATACATCACTTACAAATGTGTGGTTAATCTTTTGAAAATTTATGGTTAATTCAGTTATATAGATGGTTAATTCAGCATCCTGATGCTTGCAAGGTTTTTTAACATCACTTACTAGTGTATTCTTTGGTTAATGATTCATGTTGAAATTTGAATCAGTTTTCCACAACAATCACTTGAGAATATTTGGCTAATTCAAATCAGTTTTGTACAGGAATGTCAACAACACAGCGGAGTGAGAGCATACATGCTTTCTTTGATGGATACATCAACTCATCGACCACTCTGCATCAATTTGTGAAACAATATGATAATGCTCTCAGAAGTAGAGCAGAAAAGGAATTTGAAGCTGATTTTCGATCAATGGACACAATAATTCCTTGTGGGTCATCATCGTCAATCGAAAGGCAATTCCAATGTGAATACACCCATGCCAAGTTTAAAGAAGTTCAAGCTGAATTTAGAGGTAAAATGAACTGTGCTACATCCCTGATGGCCGTGGAGGGTAACCTTGCTACTTATCATGTGTTAGAGGAGCTTGTATTTGGAGATAGAACAAAAGAGCGTATGTTTAAAGTTATCTTTAATCGTGGTAGCCATGACGTTGACTGTGAGTGCTCGTTGTTTGAGTTCAGGGGTATTTTGTGTTGTCATGTGCTATGTGTGTGCACTCAAGAGAGGGTACAGAATGTCCCAGTGAAGTATGTATTAGCTAGATGGAGCAAAAACATAAAAAGGAAGCATTCGTACATCAAGGGCAGCTATGGTGTGACTGAAATGAAGCCACAGATGGATAGGTTTGACAAATTGTGTAAGCATTTTTATGAGGTTGCTGAAGTAGCTGCAGAGTCTGAAGATTCATCTAAGGAGCTCCATGAAAGATTGACTGAAATCAAAACTAAATTGTTCTCTATGGATGGGCACAATGTTAACAACAGATCCAATGATGTCTCAATTCCAAACTCAGTTACCATAACGGATGACTTGCAAATTACTCAAATTCGCAGTCCATTGCGAGTCAAACGTAAAGGTCGTCCTCCATCAAAGAGAAAAATATCTATAGTTGAAAAAGTTGTGCAAAAATGTAGGAAGCGAGCTAAGAAGAGTGTTGACAAGCAATCCACTGAGGTATGGGTGGTGTTTTCATAATTTAAGTGTTATGCATAACTTAGCACCTTTCATAATTTGTGGATACTTTTTTCATGTTACTTATTATCATGTCCAATTGTGTAGGAATGCAATATTGAAAAAGTGGGTAATCAGAGCGAAAGCAACTTACGGGTGGGATCATCTCTTAGGGTTGTGACAAGTGGAGCATTGTTGGATGCAATTGTCATGGTTTGTGTGAATTATAAGATTGTGTTAAATGTGTAAAATTGGTTGGACTTGTGTGTTGTGGCTTAATATTTTATGATGTGTTGGATTTGTGTGGTGTGTTGTAGAATTTGTAAAACTAGTTAGTTAATTAATGTTACGATTGATACCAAGAAGTTCAACATTTATTTAATTAGTTAACTATTTCTGTATACAGTCAACGGGTGTTTATTTCAATACAAATCAGCCGGTGTCCATTACTGAAGACAACAGTTGGATTCCTCAAAATCCAAATCTTTCACAGCCTCCATTTAACAATGTTATTAATCAATATACACAGGCACATGAATTTTTGGCATATCTTGGTTCCTTGTTATTTTATTTTACTTACCTATTTGACCTTGTCCAGGTTGGAGGTAATATATCATTGATGGATCTTTTCACAACATCCGAAGTAGATTTCATGGGATCATCACAGTTCACTACAAATATGTGACAATGTGATATTCAAGGAAACCTTTCCATATACCTTTTTGCGGAACTTTTGACGTTGACTGGTGACATGTTTATTTTGAGTCACTTGTCACATATACTTAAGGAATGGAAGATTAGGAAGACAGTTTTTTGCATGATGGTGTGTTATTTGATGTTTTAAGCACTTGCTATATTATGTATATAATGTACAACCCGTGTTCATTTACAGAAATCATTGATGGACATGTGTTGATGGTGCAGGTTGGTCAGGTGCAAATCAAGTTTGTCTCTTTTTGTATGACATGGTTGCCGCACAGAACTACCATTATCTTGCCCATAGATCTATATGGTTATTTTTTGGTGTGTATAATATATTTTATTTGTACAGCGATACAAAGACTGACTCTACTCTGTCAATGATTTTGTATAAAAGGTTGCTATTTTATGTAAATGTTCTAGAACCCTATGTAAATGGTTTTGTAAAAGATATATATAGATGACCGATGTGTCTTTTAATGGGAACATGGATCCTCTGTTAAGAAGGAACTTTCAGGTTATTTATTCAGTGTCTAATTGGTTAGTTCCCAATTCTCACACGCCTTACAAAACATGGTTAATCCTTTGTAAAAGTTTGGTTAATTTAGTGTGTTGGATGGTTAATGGGAAAATCTGATGCCTCACCCAATTCTCACACGCCTTACAAAACGTGGTTAATCCTTTGTAAAAGTTTGGTTAATTCAGTGTGTTGGATGGTTAATGGGAAAATCTGATGCCTCACCCAATTCTCACACGCCTTACAAAACGTGGTTAATCCTTTGTAAATGTTTGGTTAATTCAGTGTGTTGGATGGTTAATGGGCAAATCTGATGCCTCACCCAATTCTCACACGCCTTACAAAACGTGGTTAATCCTTTGTAAAAGTTTGGTTAATTCAGTGTGTTGGATGGTTAATGGGAAAATCTGATGCCTCACCCAATTCTCACACGCCTTACAAAACGTGGTTAATCCTTTGTAAAAGTTTGGTTAATTCAGTGTGTTGGATGGTTAATGGGAAAATCTGATGCCTCACCCAATTCTCACACAGCTTACAAAACGTGGTTAATCCTTTGTAAAGGTTTGGTTAATTCAGTGTGTTGGATGGTTAATGGGCAAATCTGATGCCTCACCCAATTCTCACACGCCTTACAAAACGTAGTTAATCCTTTGTAAAAGTTTGGTTAATTCAGTGTGTTGGATGGTTAATGGGCAAATCTGATGCCTCACCCAATTCTTACACGCCTTACAAAACGTGGTTAATCCTTTGTAAAAGTTTGGTTAATTCAGTGTGTTGGATGGTTAATGGGCAAATCTGATGCCTCACCCAATTCTTACACGCCGTAAAAAAATGTGGTTAATCCTGTATTTGCTAATAAATGTTATTTGCTAATAATGCTTCAAACCTGTATATAAAGCTTGGATGGAACACATAAACCATAAAAAAATGAGCATAATATTTCCATATATTTATATCATAACATTCAAAACAACCTAAAAAAGATGTACAAAAGAGTTTCACATGACTTGGTTTCACATCACTTAATTTCCCATGACTTTTGTGTAGCATATCTAACATGTACATTATCACAAAAATTCATTCCCAGCCCAACCCAAAAAAATGCCCACAACCATATTTCACATATATAACTCCAATTCACGAACTATTTCAACTGCGTCCTTTTCTTCTTCCTAACATATGTTTTCACAAGATATGGACTTTGAATTGACACACTTTGGGTACGGATCTTTGGGTTATCTTTAATTCTTGAAACGATGTTGGATGTAGGCTTTGCTGAAAAATCCACATTATGTTCACCTGCGAAACATTGGTTTAATTAGTTTATCTCTTCATAGAAGTGACTTTTTTAATTCTAGATACACAAATCGTTACTTACCATCCACATTATGTTCAATGTTCACTTCTTCTAGTCCACCAACCATGCCTGACGGAGGATCATTACTACTATCATTATCATGCTCCTGAGAAGCACACGACCCATCCACATTATGTTCAATGTTCACTTCTTCTAGCCCACCAATCATGCCTGACGGAGGATCAGTATTTGCATCGTTACTATGATCCTGGGGAGTACCAACCAGACCTTCACCTACATGGACAAGTTCATGAATGTGCTTTCATCATGGCAATCTACAATAACACCTGAATAAGCGGAAAAATAAACTGATGCTTGTTTACTAACCACTCACCTCTTTCAACGTTCAAACAACCATCACCACCTAACTCAGCATCAATATCAATGTCAGGAGATGGACACCAGCGGGATGCACGATCAACCCTTGATGGAGACCCTCCCTCAAACTCATTCTCAGGCTCACTCGCTGATTAGCGTTGATGAGATGCATCTTTAAGGTTCCTCACGTCTGCCTCGAGAATGAAAATCCTCTCTCGAAATTGTTTATTCTCTGCCACCAATTGTTGATATTCAGTAATGTTCACGAATTGGTGCTCTGCCTGCTGCAACGCTTCCTTCACCATTTGAAATTCAATCTCCTCAGGCATCGCTGTTAAGTGCACAGTTATCTGCTACTATGAGATAAACATCAACTATACATTGTATGCAAATGGTCAACTTCTTATACAAACAACTAACTTTTTTTTGCTTACCACATTGTTTTCAAATGCTGCTTCTATTTTTCTCTTGCTCAAACGCACAACTTTCCAATTTAAGAAGCGTGGGAAAGGGAACCTATCAGGGATGTGCGGTGTTTCCCCCACCGAGAGGTGGTTCAATGCCCAAATCTGTAACCAATATCAATATACTTAATAGAATGCAAATTTATTTCATAAAGAACAAAAAGTGGGTATATAAACGTAAGCATATACCTACCTGTAAGACAGCTGCACATCCCCATATATGTTTTTGCCTTTGATTTTTTCCCTCTCTCACGGCAGAAGAAGCTTTGCTTAAACTATCAACTAAGAAATTATACACCTCTAGACCCCAATTATACTCACTTAGGGATTCTAGGTCATCTAGCAATTTAATAAAACCAGTATATACTAGTCTCCCTGAAGTAGGAAAGTAGAACTCTCCAAATGCAAGGAGTATATACAATCTACAGAAATTAGCAACATCCTCCTGATACAAAGGAAGCATATCGGCAATTCTATCAATGGTCACCTCACCCCCTTCAAACAAAGCCAAAGTATTACATTCCTCGTTTTCATCAACTGGCACCTGTTCTCCTACAACGGGAAGTCCCACTGCAAAGCATACATCAGTAGGGGTAAACGGCACCACCCTACCCTTTACTTTAAAACCCCCACACCGATCATCCCATCTACTAACCAGTTCCCACATTAATAAACCAGATATTTGCAAATTATCTGGCATATTAATAACCCATCGGAATGGGGTGGTCTTGATTTGCTCTTTTTGTGCAAGTGTTAGGTCTCTGTTAATTTTAAGCAACCGTTTTGGTGCGCATGCATGTCTCAACCTTACGTTTTTATCGTTTGTCGATGACATGCTGTCAATACCTGAAAAATCAAAATTGTATGTTAAAACAGCCACCCAACAAAAGCTTATAAGTACCTAAACAATCTGATTGAAAAACCAGCAACATAAAGAAGCCTTAAAGAAGCAGCAACCATCACTTTTGAATTGGACACAATCCAATATTAAATTAGCATACCTATTCATTTTGAAGCTTCTTAAAATATATTATCATCTTCATTTTGTATTTAGCCTTATTGTTCATCAAGTTTGTCTTTCACATAGAATGAGTTGGTTACAAGGAAGGAACATACCTTAAATGTAGAATTGTCATGCAATCTTTTCAAAAGTAACTGACTCATATCTATTAAACACTTGAACATTAGCTATCTATTTCGATATTTCAGTTATATTTATATATATAGCATGTTCATTTTAAGTTTACTTACTACGTACAATATTATATAATGACTCATATCCTAGACAATATTGCAGTTGAAATGTAAAAACATTTTATGAGTATAGCTTACTAATTAGGAGCAATGATACCAGTAATTCAGTAAACAAATTGAGTAGTAATGTATGAAAATAAATAATCAAATTCTGCTCTTTCTAGCTAAAAGGAGTGTGGAATTTGGTCAATTTGCTTGGCACTGATGGAAGTTATTTGATGCATGAGCAACTGGGGTTGCTAAAACCAACAGCAGTAGAGGAACTAATGATGTCTGGATCAGTAACGCCACCCTCGTTACTTCCAGGACCTAAATCAGTGGCAGAAGACAATGGAGGGCATAAAGGGAAGGAGTGGAAATATAATAATGATAACAAAACAACAGAATCAGTGGATGCAAAGATGCAAGAAAGCTGCACATCAGAGGACAAGGCAGCAAAGATAGAAAGGCTAAATAGTGGTTTCCAAATTTGCAAGCCACGAGGGACCTTTGTATGGCCAAATATGGGAGTGTCTCCCCAACTTGTGGTGCACCTGATGATCACACTGTGGTCCCAACCCCATCCCCAGCTTCCTCTTCTACCACCTCAGCACCCAAGCACGTCCTCAAACCCCAGACTCAAAACCTGCCCCTGTCAACACTCAACCCTTTATGGAAAATGTTCTCTTGTTTGATTAGTGGATACTGTCTAATCTCAACCACAACCTCATAATAGTAACATATACCTTCTCATAAAATTTCAACTTTAGCACACTAGGCTACCTTCCCTAAGACCAGCCAATAGCCCCAAGCCACTCTCTGAGTGCAATTGTAAATACAATCACAAGGGCCTATCTATATAAGAAAACTCCTATTGAGCTTCTCTTACATGGATTTGCTACATTCTATTTCTTTTAATTGAAAATTTAAACTTTAAGGGACATCAAATGTGCTAATATATTGGTTGATGCAAATGGGTCCGTCAAGCTTGCAGATTTTGGGTTGGCAAAGGTGCCTTTCATCAGCAAACCAACTTTGTTTATCATCATCTTATTAATTCATATTCCAAATGCTTACTGCTTGAAATTATATTATTGTTTCTTTTCCCTTTGCAGGCAACCAAATTGAATGATGTTAAATCAAGCAAAGGCTCCCCATACTGGATGGCCCCCGAGGTATACTGGCATTAATAACAGCTAGATAGTACATTCAACAGGGAGATGGGAACTGAGTATCATCAAGTCTTATCATAACAACAACAACAACAACAACAACAGGGAGATGGGAACTGAGTATCATCAAGTCTTATCATTAATAACAACAACAACAACCCTTATCATAATAGCTAGATATAGTTCATTCATCAGTGGTGTACTGGCTTTAATCATAACAGAAATTAAAAATGGAAAGGGAGAAATGCAGGGTTGAGACGTTATATCATTTCTGTTGTGGGAAAGGGAAAATGAGGGATTTGAATGGGACAATAGAATAAACCCTAAACAAACAAACACAAAATGGAAATAGAAACCAAGATGCTTATAACAAAAGGACAGAGAGATTACCTTGCCAGTTTCCTCACGATTTCTAATGTGGGAGGGGTGGGAGCGTTTCACCTTTTCTAGGGTGGGAGGGTCGTCGGCACGATGGGGGTGGGAGGGTGTCTTCACCAACGTTTTCTCGACCTTCACAGCAGAGATTTCCTGCCAGCGACCTCCACGAGCTGCAGCGGAGGGACAAGAAATGGGGCCAGCGATCCCTTGCAGCGGAGTGAGGAGAGAAGCAGCTCAAACAGAGCAGGGAGGGACCAACGTATTGTCGACCTTCACAGCAGAGATTCCCTACCAACGACCTCTAGGAGTTGCAGCGGAGGGAGAAGAGACGGCGCCAGCGACGGGTTGCAGCGGAGTGAGGGAGAGAAGCAAGGAAAACAGAGCAGGGAGGGAGAAAGGCCTGAACGAAAAAGAAGAAGGGGGAAGTGGGAAAAAAATAAAATCAAATGGGGTGAAGTAATTATTTACGCAAATGCCACCGGTTCATTGGTATTTTCTACGGTGTTTAGTTATTGGTGTTTGATATTGGTGTCCCAATATCATTATTGATAAAAAAACTAGAGACCTACGTTCTTGTTCGTGCACTGACTTGTATATATATTTGTCACTGTGCGCATTAGAAGGTTAGTAGCACCGCGCGCCATATAGAGAAGGAAAGGTTCTACGTGAGACACATTTCTTTGTTCGACAGTATAACCATAACAGCGTGCATTCAGATCCATTTTCGACGGTAGAGATAAGAAAATTTTTGGTAGAGCGCAGGGATTTATCATAGATAATTTTTAGAGCATTTTGAAGGTCTTCGAGAGGTGAGCAACAATATCTTTTAATAACCTTTTCCATGGTATATGTGTTTATTGTGTTGACAATGATTTACCCTATGATTTTGAGAGATTTTAATTGAATGATGCATGTTATTAATAACCTATTTCTAAAATTGGGGGGTTTTCATAAATATGGGGATAATTGTTCAATTGAAATTATGATGTTCACGATTTCCGTATTGTACCTACAAATTTATTTGATAACATGATGTGTTTTTATTTGGCATGCATGATAAGATTGAATGTTTAATTTATCATAAATTAGTTGTTATACGTATGAGACATGAAATATGTGACTTATGATATGTTGTATGATATTTGCCGCAATCCCGCCTATGATAGGGGTATCGAAGAGTAATACCGCCGTAATAGGGTATCGAAAGTAACATCGCCATGTACATGGGATGTCGAAATTGAGCAATACCGCCTAGAAAGGGGTATCGAAAGAAACATCGCCACACGTTGGGGTGTCGAAAAGGGAGAAATACCGCCATGTGCACATGGGAGGTATCAAAATGGAAATGTCCCCGATAGGAGGGTGACATCGAAACACTCCTCATGAGCAGGGGTGGGCAATGGGACGCCATTGTCATGTGTGTAACACCCTTCTCAGGCGCTACATTGTAAGTGACATTTTAAAGCCGAAAAGTAGGTTAATTAAAATTTGCTATAAAAGAATGGGATAAATTTTTTTTTTTTTCCGTTTTCGCAAGTCGTAAATATAACTACTTTGTTTTACATGAATGGATAACAAAATATTCCATTATCACAGTTAGGGTCATGAGTTCGAAAATCATTTACCTAATACCCAACCCGACACATAAACCAAAAGTCATAACCATATACGTATCCCGTATAAAGATGTGGATACGCAGCTCCTAAAATATAAAATACTTGGAGTCACAGCTCCATAGATAGTTACATTAACTCCCAAACATGCCCAGCTGGCCAATCTAAAATAGAAAAGACAATCCTTTCTCGTACACCGTGAGAAGGACAACTCAACTGACGAGGTCTAGTGGAAACTCTATTTGAGTCCACTACCGACGTCGTCGAAAAAGACACTACTGGAGTCACTACAAAAGTAGCGCTTGAAATAACCCCCTTTTTTTTTCAAAGAGGAAAATATAGTCTATGAACTATCAACGGCCATGCCCATCTCAAGAAAACAAAAGTAAGGCATGACAGAAAACAAATGCTATCGACTTGGACTATCTGAAAGCTGAAAGATGTCCACTAGCAATTCCACCATAGCATCCGCAAGCTCGAACCTCAATATCTACGATGCGTCAGCTAAGCGACATCTTGATGTCTTAATCTTCTCAAAAGAATATAGAAGGCACATAGCTAGCCGACATAGGCAATATAAAAAATAGAGAGTTGAGATTTCCATTTATCTTACACATAAGGCAGACATGCAGTGGTACGACTCTCAGGTACGTACAATTAACAATTATCAATCATATCTACACTCATAACAAAACAATAATGTTTCACAGAAACGTGACCACAGCACCGCTTTTTCCTAGATTGAAGACATCTAAGACTTGAGGAATGACCTCTGAATTCCTATACCATGGTTTTATGAACAGTCGGAGAGAGTGGATCGGATGATTGTTCCGGAGTCTACCAGCCTTGGGTAATAAAGAATGCGTCAATAGAAGAGGGCGTGCACGTCATAGGCTTTTTCGGGAACATCCTACACTACCAGAAAACACGTAGTGTCTAGTCGAGTATGTCGGTGCATTGCAAGATCACCACGCCACAAAGGAGCTACCAACTGGGCCTATGTGAGTATTTCATACCCCGACACCCCCTATGAATAAGCAGGATTCGCCACTACGGAATTCGCACCCGCATTAAAGTGTTGGCTCTTCTCCTAGGTACAACAGCCTTACAGAACATAGTTTCACTGTGTGTTTAGGAAAAATTGTTGAAAAATGTGTTCTTCTTGTCTATCCATCGGATGACATCTGGATTCCATCGGAATTCTTTCAACATGCTTTCTCAGATGCTAGATGTTTTCACATCGAGCAGAAGTTCTCAAGTAACCTTTCATCTTTGTGTAGAGATATCTTAAAACACTTGATTAGAAGTCCTAACGCATTATGAGATTGGAACACAAGTCCAATTATTTATTTCTCTGTACTTTTCTAATTGAGCCTTTTTCTTTGGCCTCCAAGAAAACAAATCATTCTAAGTCCATTAAATTTTATGGAATATAGATAATGAGTTATCCATACTTTATGACATAAGGTCTTGCTTCACCATAAGTCATAAATCATTAAGTTCATATTTTCACTAAGTCATTCATGACTTAGGTTTTGCTATTTAATGTAAATACTAGTCTCTGAAGACTAAAATTCTTTTTGTCTTAAAACTAATAACGTTTGACGACGGTTTCGCCGCTTTTTACTGGTTTTAGGCCCAAAAGCCATACTTTTGAAAATATGGTTCTTCACCTCAAATCTATTACTCACCTAGGTTATAATACTCATATTAAGATGTCGAAGCATTTCTTTTACAGTTTTCCTTTTAATGTATACAAAATTCCTAAAAATTTGACCCAACATAGTTAAGTTTGTAAATCACGTAAATCCTTTTTCAACGATTTTACACTCTAATAGTCCAAAACTCATTTTGAAGTTTTAGAACAGTTTAATAGGTATGAAAAACAGTTTCTAACTGTGCAATTACTTTAATTTTCTAAAATTACAGTTTAGTCCCTCAACTTTCATTAAGTACAAAAATGTCCTTATTCACTTAAAACCTTATAACTTTTTATTTATAATTTCAAATCACACCAAACCAACTTCTTTAGAAATGTTTTTCAGTTGCCCTCAAATTTCCAGAAATTACATTTCTTCCCTCAAATATTTTACAATAATTGCAAAAAGGTCCTTGTTTACAAAAAAGCTTATAACTTTTTATGTATTAATCCAATTAACACCAATGCAATTTCTATGGTTTTGTCTCATCAAGAACTACAATCTTAACACACAAGAACATGAATTTCGGTGTAGACATGGAAATTCTCAGAAATTGCATTTTAGTCCCTAAGGACTCATAAAATCATATCTTTCAATATGCACATCCAAATCAATCCAAACCAATTTCTATATTCTTATATGTTCATTCAATCCTCATAAAAATTATTCAAACAATTTAACACATCATAAAACCCATTATAACAGTCATGGCCGAATGGCCTTAAATAATCATGTTAAGCATTTATTTTAACAAATCAATCATACAACAATCATGGTTTCAACTTAAGGTCATTGGAGCCAAAACAATCATATGACATATCATACCACAACCAAGAATAAAATCAAATCCTCCAAGAGGATCACACAACCATAAACAATAATATATAATCCTAACACTTAGGATGTACAAGACAACATACAAATACTTTAAACCACATACATATCTACATTAAGGTAGGATAGTAGTAATCTCCCCCCTTATCTCTTGTAGATCACTTGAAGATCAAACAAACACAAGCTAAACCAAGCAAGGTAGGCCACGGTTTTGTCCACCAAAACCTAGCCATGATCAATCAACAAGAAAACAAGTTAAAGATTGAAGAAAATCCTACTTAACCCATTGATCATAGGTTCGATCAAGTCAAGAAGAAATAGATTGGGATCACTAAATTTTTCAAGCTCTTGGATAATGAAAATAGAAGTCATATGGAGATCATAGAAATTGATCTCAAATTTTTTAGGATTTTTCTACAATTTTCTAGAATTATTTGAAGTTCTAGATCTAGAAATAGGAGTTTGTGAAATAGTTGATGAAAATGGAGTTTGATGGATGATTAATGAAGCTAAAATGACTAGGAAGATATTCCTCACCTTAGAATGAAGAAGTTTGTTGAGGAACTTGAGAAGAAATGAAGAACTTATCAAGAACACAAAAGGGTGTTCTTGGTGCTTTAGTGAAGAACAAGCAAGAACAAGCTTGAATGAAGAAAATGAAACTTTGGTTAAGTGTGGGAGAGGGGCAGCCACGAAAATGAGAGTGTGAGGGAGTGAAAATGCCTTTGTTTAATGTTAAAATGAACCAAGGTTAAGTTAATTTGACATAGGTTAAACTTAGAAAATAATATAATAACTTAACTATGGTTATAATAACCTAACTAGAGTTAATTTGTAATCATGATTAAATTAAAAGATGTGGTGGAGAATGAAGGGAGGTGTGACTGATTTTGGGCCACATCTCATGAGTCATCCATGACTCATTGATCCCATCCATTAGCGGTTCCCGGAAATCTCGTACTCAGCTCCGTCATTCACTCGATTTCGGTTTTTGAGAGGAAAATGATGAAATGAAATCAAAATGAAATAAGTTTGGTTAAGTGGAGGGGCTGCACGAAATTGAGTAGTTTTAGAGGGTATTTTGGTCAAAAATTCACTTAGGGACACTCTTGGAATTTTACTTAAAGTCCAAGGGCATTTTGGTCTTTTCACTAGAATAAATATCATGATATTTTGGTGTCATCATTATGCCTCATAAATGCTAGGTGAGTCACCCCTATGACTCACCACCATGAGTCACCATGAGTCATCATAGATTGACTCATTGTGCTCATCCACCCGGCGTCGGGTTTTGTCTCTGCACCTCCGTTCTCGATTTCGTCGATCCTGATCGTCGAGTACTTGCCCGGTTATCATATAATAACCTATTTATTTTGAAAATTTTCAAAATAACCACTATGGTTGGAAAAAAAATAAAAATCTAAACGGTTTCATTCTCGGGTCAAAATTAGGTTTTCTGATCAGTAAAATCTTACTGTTAGTTAAAACTCAGACCGGGTTTCGTCTGAATTTTAAACCTAAAATTTCACCTTAACTTTCTACGATAAAGTAGAGTATAAATATGATTTTGTTTTATTCAAAATCATTTTCTAGGTCTCGGATAAAATATAAACAAATATATGTATATATTTACCGATAGTAAAGAACAGTAAAAGTCGGGGTGTTACAATGTGATGTGTGAATTTATGGCTTGCCGGCAAGAGACCAATTTAATTATGAGGTCTTCGGGTCACTTGGATTAATCTAGAATTTATTTGATATACAGAATGTGATGCATTGAGATGAGTTGTTGTTATACTATATGCTTTTTGAGTTGATAAGATTATTGTTGTTATTAAAAGTATTTTCTTTTGTATATATTATTTTGGAAAATTAGCGGATACCATGGACAGTTTTTTCGGTTACCGCGCCGACTGAGAACAATGCTATTTTTGAAAATATTTTATAAACAATATTGTTGTTCACTGGGATTTTATATCTCATTATAAGTGTTGTTTTCAGAGTCCGAGGACATCGCTGTTGAGGACCCAGAGATCTGAAGAGTCATCTTTTTATTAGCTAGTGGGTTAGTAATGTAGTATGGTTGAGAGTATTATGCGGACGACTTTTTTTTTGGTTTACGTATTATTTTTCTCGGATTGTAATTAGACGTCCGGTTTTGAGGCTTTTCTTTTTGTTTGGTTTTATTCAGATGTATGGATTTAATATTATATTTATTACTTTGATACATTATTACTATTTTATTTAATATGAGACATTTTCCAGACTTATTAATTGAGAAAAATTTTATGATTAGCATATTTTAATTAAAATGTTTTAAAGGATTTTTATTGAATTTATTTGGGTTACTAATGTAACGAAGGGCGTTACACTCTGTTAAGTAGACGAGCTCTTTTTCTTTGTGAACCTTTCATATGATCTTGAAAAACTACCTCGACCATATAGAAGTATTTATTTCAAATGATTGATATTTATTTCAAGTATATATTGGTCCTTCCTATTTGTTTTAACTGTTTTAATGCCTTGTTTATTTGAGAGAGACATAGTACAAATGAGGAAATACAAAAGCAAAATAGTACAACGCAAAACGCCTTGTACACTGTCACCTTTATCGCTGGAATAGCTGGAATTTGTACAAGGGAAGCAAGACAGTTTTCAAGTTGCAATTGCTTAAAGGTGTGCCCGTTTTGTGCAAGAGTGATAACCTATAGTACATTTCAGAATGGCCACGAGCAAGCTATGAGTCACAACAGATATTATGCATTTGATTCTATCCCTAAACGGAAAAATTCTATAACAACCATTGAAGAATTTCAAGTGAAGAGAAATGTCACTATAAATAGAAGACCTCAACATCTGAAGAAAGAACTTTTGCATATACAGAAATCTTGCTTGAAAAACGCTTGCCATTTACGAGCTCAAATCCTTTTATTCTTTCAACAGCAAAAGTCTGTAATACCTTAGCTTGAATATTGCTATAATATTCAACTGATCTTAAACTTTCATACCCTCATACATTGTGAGTTAGAAGATCAAAAGAAACCAATCTCTTTGTTAGAGTTAGAGCCTGAAGAGGCTTCGTCAGAGAGGAATACTTGTAGCCTGGAGAGGTGTTGAATACTTGTTGTAATCTATTTGGAAAATAGTAGAGAAAAACCTTCAAGTAGAAGGGACTGGACGTAGCTCTTGGTTGGAAGAGAGTGAACCAGCATAAAACGACTTGCGTGAATTTTCTAATCCCTTATATCTTCAGTTTTATTTGTTTATACTAACTGTGGGGATTTGAACTTGATTTTTTTAAGTCTTTAAAAGGATCTTTTTCTGTGTGTGTGCTTCTGCCTTTAATCCTTGTGTGATAAAACTGTTTTGAAAAAGGTTGTTTTCAAAAATTATTAACAAACACAATTCAACCACCCTTCTTGTGTTTGCCTATGTCAAATTCAGTTAGTATCAGAGCTCAGCCTCGAAAGGGTGGAGCATCTAACAAGTGCTGAGGGAGTACGATCCAACAACCATGGATGCAGAAGGACAAGCTATCAACAGACCTCCTCTCTTCGATGGAACTGATTATGACTATTGGAAGAAGAGGATGATGGCTTTCTTGGATGCACAAAATTTAGATATCTGGGAACTGATTGAGAATGGCTATACTGAGCCTAGAGGTGAAAATCGAGCAGTCATTGCTAGAGCAGATTGGACTACAGATCAAAAGGCCAAACATCAACTTAATCTCAAAGCAAAACATTATTTGATGTGTGCCATCACCAGATCAGAACATGACAAAGTTCACAGCTGCAACACTGCTAAAGAAATCTGGGATACTCTGGCCCTTGCTCATGAAGGTCATCTCAAGTGAAGGAGTCAAAGATAAGCATGCTGGTTCACCAGTATGAGCTTTTTAAAATGGGCTGATCATGAGACTATAGATCAGATGTTTGAAAGATTTCAAACAATCACCAACAGTCTTAGATCTCTTGGAAAAATCTATGAAAATAGAGATCATATTAGAAAGATTCTGAGAAGTCTTTCCAAGCAATGGAGACCCAAGGTTATGGCTATTCAGGAAGCCAAAAATCTGAATACTCTTTCTCTGGAAGAGCTTCTCGGGTCACTCAAGGTTCATGAACTTGAACTGAATGAAGAAGACAATTCCAGAAAAGGAAAGTCTATTGCCTTAAAGGCAAACAAAGCCTGTTCATCAAAATTCCTCAAAGTTGCTGAATCTTCAGATGATGCTGAACCTTCAGATAGTGATGAAGGATCAGATGAAGACGAACTATCTTTCATCTACAAAAAATTCAACACATGTGGAGAAAGAAAGGTAATTTCAAAAGGAAGCAGTTTAACAAGAAGTTTCCCAAGGAGAAATCAGATTCCAAGGAAAAAGGTCCACCCTTGTGTTTTGAATGCAAGAAGCCTGACCACTTCAAAGATGATTGCCCTTATTTGAAAGATAAAAAGAAGTTCTTCAAGAAAAAGAAGGGCTTAATGGCAACTTGGGAGGACTTAGACCTATCTTCATCTGATGAGGAAGATGAAGCTGAGGAAGAGGCAAATATCTGTCTCATGGCTGACACATCATCAGAGAGTGAATACACTGATGATGAGGTAATGAATTCTGACCCGTTCACTCTTAAAAATGCTTTTGATGAATTACTGCATGACTCATCCATACTATCTCATGAATACAATAGTTTTAAAAAGAAGTTTGCAAAATTAACAAAAGAGTATGATAGAGTCTGCATGGAGAAGCAAAACTTAGCACAAGAAAATGGTAAGCTAAGATCAGAGTATGTCAGTCTAACTGACAAACTTGAATGTGAGCCTGATAATTCTTGTGAAGTTGCAAAACTAAAACAAGATATAACATATTTGACAGACACTCTATCAAAATTTGTAGGTGGCTCAGATATGCTAAGTCTTATTTTAAGGTACTCTAGGTCACCATATGATAAATCTAGCCTTGGTTATGACAAGGAGAAGCATGAAGCATCTCATAATAAGTCAAAACCACAAATACAACATAGAGCTTCAAAAGCTCCAGCCAAATATGTTAAAGCTGAGTCAAGCCCGTCCAACACTTTTTGCAAAGTGTGTGGAAAAAGTGGGCATGCTACATATAGATGCATACATAATGAGCATGCTAAACATTTGCGTCCAATGAAAACTAACAAGAAAGGACCCAAGTCATTTTGGGTACCTAAGGACAAGATAATACCTGTTGCAGATTTGCTTAACAATAGGAAAGAAACAAACATCTTGGTACTTGGACAGTGGGTGCTCACATCACATGACGGGAGAAAGGTATATGTTCCAAGACCTAAGACATAAAGATGGTGGCTGGGTTATATTTGGAGGAAACCAGAAAGGGAAGAATACTGGTATAGGTAAAATTGGTAAACACCATTTTCCCTCCAATGATAATGTTCTTTTAGTAAATGGTTTAAAACATAATCTGCTAAGCATAAGTCGATTATGTGATAATGGATATGATGTTTCTTTTAATAAGAACATGTGTAATGTCAAGAAAAATGATGGATCACTTTTATTCACTGCTAAGAGGCAAAACAATTTGTATAAAATTAACTTGGAGGACCTCTCAAATCAAAGTGTATCATGTCTAGTGTCCATTGAAGATGAGCGATGGATATGGCACAAAAGGCTAGGTCATGCAAGCTTGAGATTAATCTCAAAGCTAAATAAGCATAACCTTGTGAGAGGGCTACCAAACCTTAAGTAAAAATATGATGCTCTCTGTGATGCATGTCAAAAGGGAAAACAAGTCAAAGGTTCTTTTGAATCTAAGAATGTTGTTAGTACCAATAGACCACTAGAGCTGCTACACCTTGATCTCTTTGGTCCAACAAGGACTGCTTCTGTCAGTGGTGAGAAATATGGTCTAGTCATTTTAGATGACTATACTAGATGGACGTGGGTTATGGTCCTAGCTCACAAGGATGAGTCCTTCAAGGTCTTTTCTATATTCTGCAAATGTATACAGAATGAAAAAGGCATGTGTATCACTTCAATTAGAAGTGACCATGGGGGAGAGTTTGAAAATGAGCTATTTCACAAGTTCTGTGAAGAAAGTGGTATTCTTCACAATTTCTCAATACGTAGAACACCACAGCAAAATGGTGCGATTGAGAGAAAGAACAGATCTCTTCAAGAGATGGCTAGAACTATGCTCAATGACAACTCTGTCCCTAGACACTTCTGGGCTGAAGCTATTAACACTACCTGCTACATTCAGAACAGAATATACATTAGACCAATCTTGAATAAGACTCCCTATGAATTATGGAAAGGACGAAAACCCAACATTTCATATTTTCATCCTTTTTGTTGTAAATGCTATATTCTAAATACTAAAGATCAACTTGGTAAGTTTGATGCAAAAGTAGATAATGGAATTCTGTTAGGATATTCTGAAACATCAAAAGGATTTAGAGTATATAATTCTAGAACTCTAGTAGTAGAGGAATGTATACATGTCAAGTTTGATGACAAACAGCCTGATAAGAAATTATCAGAGCTAGATGAAGCTTTTGCAGATCTTGATTTAAATATCTCAGGAGATACAACAGATGTAAAAGCTGATGATCAAGTGGAAGACCCTCCTCAACAAGCAGAAACATCCACCTCTCAACAAGACAATGTTCAGAGATCTTGGCACTTCAAGAATTATCATCCACCAGATCAAATCATTGGAAACCCCAATGATAAGCTGAGAACCAGATCAACTTTTAGAGAGCATGAAGATACTGCACTAGTCTGAGTTGGAACCAAAGACAGTAGACGAGGCTCTGCTGGATAGTGGCTGGATTCTAGCTATGCAAGAAGAACTAAATCAGTTTGAGAGAAGTGATATCTGGACTCTGGTACCCCTGCCTAAGGACAAATCTGTTATAGGAACAAAATGGGTCTACAAACAAACTTGATGAGAATGGTAAGGTTGTAATAAACAAAGCAAGACTGGTTGCACAAGGTTAGTCTTAAGAAGAAGGTATAGATTACACTGAAACTTTTGTACCTGTTGCTAGATTAGAAGCAATTAGGATTGTACTTTCCTTTGCTGTACATCATAATATAATGCTTTTTCAAATGGAAGTAAAAAGTGCTTTTCTTAATGGCTTTATTAATGAAGAGGTATATGTAATGCAACCTCCGGGTTTTGAAAGTGAAACCCAACCTGAACATGTATATAAGCTTAAGAAAGCTTTATACGGCCTAAAACAAGCCCCTAGAGCTTGGTATGATAGGCTAAGTTCATTTCTAATGGAAAATGTCTTTAATAGAGGAAAGGTTGATACAACCTTGTTTAGAAAGTCAATTAAATCCAATTTTATAGTAGTGCAAATTTATGTTGATGATATCATATTTGGTGCTACTAATGAATCTCTGAGCAAAGAGTTTTCTAAGTTAATGCAGAAAGAATTTGAAATGAACATGATGAGAGAACTCAAGTTCTTTCTTGGACTTCAAGTTAAACAAACTATGGACGAGGTGTACATCCATCAAACCAAGTATACAAAGGAACTCCTAAAGAAGTTCAAAATGGATGATTGCAAACCAATGAATGCTCCTATGCACCCCACGTCCTGAACAAAGATTATAAAGAGAAAAAGGTAGACCAAAAGGTATATAGAGGTATGATAGGATCTCTTTTATATCTTACCGCGTCTAGACCTAATATAATGTTCAGTGTTTGTTTATGTGCTCGATTTCAATCTGATCCTAGAGAATCTCACTTATTAGTAGTTAAGAGAATATTTAGATATTTGAAAGGTACTACTAATCTGGGTTTGTGCTTTAAGAAAAATGAAGATTACAGATTAGTTGGCTTTTGTGATGGTGACTATGCTGGAGACAGAATTGAAAGAAAAAGCACTAGTGGAGCATGTCACTTCATTGGAGCTAACCTTGTCTCATGATCAAGCAAAAGACAAAGTACCATTGCATTATCAACTGCTGAAGCTGAGTATATTTCAGTTGCTAGTTGCTGCTCACAACTTCTATGGATCAAACATCAATTAGAGGACTACAATATGTTTGTAAGTAGTATTCCACTTATGTGTGATAATACTGCTGCAATTAACTTATCTAAGAATCCAATACTGCATTCTAGAGCTAAGCATATAGAGATTAAACATCATTTTATAAGAGATTATGTGCAAAAAGGTGTTTTTGATATAGAATTTGTAGATACTGACCATCAATGGGCAGATATCTTTACTAAACCTCTTGCTGAGGACAGATTTATTTTTATTAGAAAACATCTCAACATGCTATGTGTGGATTGATTATGTCATTCAGCTTTGAGAAATTTTGTTATTGATATATGTAAGTTTACTTGTTTTAGTGAGCGTCTATTACATATCGCGTCCATTGTATTTGTGTGCCGTGTCCACTGCATGCCACGTCTATACTTGCTTTTTGCTTGAACCCGTCTATACATACATTATTTATTAACTGCATTTATTTTGTCTCTAAGACAAATTTATTCTATATTCTCTTTGCTGAGTCAGTAATTCCTATCAATCCCATCTAAATCTTTTTTACCTTTTCAAAATAACAAAGTTGTGTTATCTTTTATGACATGTCTTGTCAAACATTTTCTTTTTGATTTATTTCCAAAAGAAAACCTTTGAATTTCAAAACCTTTTAAAACAAAACCCTTCCCTTTGAGGAAACCTTTCGCATAACTTTCATCTTCGAACACTTCCTTTCACTCTCTGTTTTCTGCTTCCTAAAACCTAACCCTCATACATCAACAATGGCTTCTGCTTCTGCAAATTTCAACGTGGAAAAATTGAAACTTGCCACGGAACATCATTTTGATATCGGAATATTGAAGGATTACAATTTGGATGTAAGCAAGAACATCACTACCGCTGGTTAGGACGGTATGTTCGTAGAGAAGATTTCTATTTACCCAGACCTGATTAGGGCTTTCTGGAGGAACCCTCAGGTAACAATCGCTGAAATCTCAGGTACTGTTCTTGGGAGAAGGATAGTAGTCTCTGAAAAGACCATCTCTGAGGCAATAAATTGCGCTCAAGAAGGAAAAGTCATTATTGATAATTAGGAGAAGGAGCTTGGTGGTATAGAAGTAATATCCGCCTTCCTAATGAGACAAGACACGGTGAGAAATCATTCATGGAAGTCAGTGGAAATGAAGGATGATGTCTGCGTTCTTCATCAGATGTTGAATAAGGTTATTCTTCATAAAACAGGGTCAAAGGATAACTTGTCTGCCCTACACAAGTTTTGCCTTTGTCATCTTATTACTGAGTGATATAAGCCAAATAAGGTGCATGGACCAAGAAGCACTACATGGGCTTGGTGAACCTATGACAAGAGCTAGAATCAAGAAAGCCTAACAAGTTCTTAATCATATGGTGGCTATTTTGATAGAAGCAAGCCCAAGATCAAGACAAAATGGAATGGAGCCCAAGTTGGTGACTTAACTCATCCAATTAGAGGATCCATAATGTTGTGGGGCATGCATCAAGATCATTTTAGTTGTTTTATTTTATTTTAATTCAATAAATGTAATGGGTTATGCGTGTGTGTCCAAATTTGCTAGTGTTGCAAATGGGTCAACCCCACTTAATTCCATGATGTGCACGAAATTATATAGCTTAGTTAGGAGGGAATCTTTAGCTTGCATGCTATAAGAAACTCCTCATTAGTTGTGTGAATAATTTGTGTAAATTATGGGGGGTTACACTTTTGATTTGAGAAACAAGTGTAACCACCACATAATGATAGGGAGAGAGAGAGAGCAATAATAGTTTAGTGGCTGAATTAAAATAGTGAGTCATTTAGTGGCTAAATTAAATTAGTTTTAGTGAGACATTTAGTAGCATGATTAGGCCAATTAAGTGGGGGGTTATGGATTTTCGTTTGAAGGCCAAAAGTTGGCAGCTTCATGTATATGTATTGCGCCCCTAACTTGTGGAATGATAACTTGGATGTTCATTTTGGATTAAAATCCATTTGCGAGAGAATTGTTCTCTTGGGTTCTTATTTGAGCCAAATTGTTCTTATCAAGAATCCAAGAGTCTTGTGGCGAACCTCATAGGCTTATCAAACTCTCTAGTTTCTGGCACCATCATCATCTCTTTCTCCATCCATTTGTTTCTTTTCTTCACTTTTATTTTAACTTCAAAATTGATTGCGCACTTAGGTGATAAAATTCAACCATAAGGTCATCTCCAAAGGCAACCTATCCTTTGGTTTTCATCAAGTGGTATCAAAGCTTAGGCTTTAGTTGAATTTGTGTTTGTTCTTAACTGTTCTTCTTTGTTCTTCATCTTCTACCTTTCTTCTTTTTTTACCCAAAACCAAAATTGCTACTTTGAATCTGTTTTTGAAGTGAAATTTCGTTGTTGTTGTTACTGCCCTTGCAAGTGTATTTCTCTTCATCAAAGTATAAAAAAAAAGGTCATAATCGATTATTCCAACCCAATAATCGATTATCCAAAAGTCAGTGAACACAAAATCGATTACAAAAATTGATTCTTGAAAAAAAAAAGGTCCGTAATCGATTATGCCAACCCCATAATCGATTATTCAAAAGTCAGTGAGCCCAAAATCGATTAAAATAATCGATTATTTAAAAAAATAAAATTTGGGCGAAATTGTGTTCTTGAAGAGTTTCCCTTCTTTATTGTTTTCATTAGTCTCAAAGCTTTCCCTTTTCTAGCCTTTCCTTTTGTATCCTTTGTTTTGATAAGTTTTTGTGAAACCTTGTTACTTGATTTTGGATTTTTGTGTGGATTGTGTTTGACTCTTGTAAGGCCTAAAGGAGGACAATTGAGTGGAAAAAGGCAAGAGTGAAAATTACATGTTATGTAAAAAAATCCAATTGAGTAAAATACATTTGTGTGCACAAGTGAGGGAGAGTAGTGAGGAATTTTTATAATTTCTTGTTATCTTTTGATATTGTGTGTTCAAGTGATGGCAGCTCATGAAGATAGTCCATCATTTTCTCCAAGGTCTTCAACTCTTCATGCTAGAATGGCTACTCAAATACAAAACCTTCAAAGGCAAATGGAGCAAATGAGTGCAAATTATGATAGACAACTTGCCATCCTTCAAAACCGAGAAGATAGAGAAGGGGTCAAGATCAAAGTTCCTACCTTTCATGGGAAGAATGATCCCCAAGCCTATTTGAAATGGAAGATGAAGATAGAGCAAGTGTTCAATTGCAACAATTACAATGAGAGAAAGAAAGTGAAGGTAGCATCTCTTCAATTTAAGGACTATGCACTAGTTTGGTGGGATAAATTGCAAAAGGATAGAAAAAGATATGAGGAGGAGCCTATTGAGACTTGGGCCGAGATGAGAAAAATCATGAGGAGAAGATTTGTTCTATATCATTACCATAGAGTTCTTCCCAATGAATCAAAGAAGGAGGGCAACACTTCAACCTCTAAGGAGGTCGGGGCAAGTACTTATGGAAAGAAACCTATGGACACCTCTTCTAATTTGAGAGAAAGAAAAATGCAAGAGGAAAAAGAAAAAGAGAGTGAAAAGAAGAGTGAAAAGAATGAGAGTACATTTGAAGAGGAGGAAAAGAAAGATAAGATTATGGAAAAGTGTGAGCGACTAGAAAAAGATGAGAGCAAAACAAAAGGTGAGGAGGAAAAAGTAAATGATTGTTTCGATGTTTTTCCTAACTCTTTGCCTACTTGTGTTGATTCTCTTTTGAAGGAAATCGAAGATGTTTCTCCAGTGGAAGCTTGCAAGACAACCGATGTAATTGAAGAGTTAATCCCAAGGGAAGTACCCCATGGTTTGGGAACTTGCATGGTTTCCCAAAAGCATGGATATCATAACACAAAATTTGGTAATATGCTTGGTAAATTGCATGGGTCTTGTTATTCTTCTACATTTGATAGGAATGAAAAATTGCTTGATGAATTGCATGATTCTTGCCATCTTCCTAAGATTGATTTGAGAATTATGAACCAAGACTTGAATGAATTCCTTGATAAATGTGTTGTTGTGCTTTCTAATGTTCATTTGATTTATCACAACAATTTTGAGGAATGTGTTGGATTACTTAGAGAAAATTTGTTTGCTAACTTGCTCACATACTCTTTTGATGAAAATAAAGTTAGCATTTTGAGGTTTGTTATGAGCTCAAAAGGTTTGCATGTGATAAAAATTGATGGCTTAACTACTATTACCCCTCTTACTCTACCAATTCTTGCAAATTCTTTTAAGCTTCCATATGATGATCCTAATGTGTTTGAGAAGCTTGTCTTGTTTCAAAAAGAACCATCCTTTGTTTGTGATAAGGAGAATGTCCATAAGGCTCAACTTTCTTGGGAGTCTTTAAAAAGAGAACGTACATTTTCTTGTATGACCATGTTCAAGCCAAGAAAGGTAAAATTGAAAGTAGATTTTCACAAGAGGTATAATTTTCTGCTAACTCTTATAATTCATTACCTTGGCTATGAATGTGTTGGGATGTTGACTGTACAAGATGGAAATATGTTACACCTACTTGCTACATTTGATGGTTACTATCAATTTCCATTTGATCCCAGAGGTTAGGTGTGTGTACAAAAAAAAGAATAAAAGGTTTCCCAATGAAAGGAAATCAAAGGTCCATTTTAGAAGAGATGGGCTATTGCAAGTTGTAGGAAAAATAAATAAGAACGTCTTTGATATTGACTTACTTTCAATATGGAATCTATGTCTTTCATTTGATGTAGGGACTGAAGTAATAAATTTGAGGACGAATTTTCTTAAAGAAGGAGGGTATGATATGAGCCAAATAAGGTGCATGGACCAAGAAGCACTACATGGGCTTGGTGAACCTATGGCAAGAGCTAGAATTAAGAAAGCCCAACAAGTTCTTAATCATATGGTGGCTATTTTGATAGAAGCAAGCCCAAGATCAAGACCAAATGGAATGGAGCCCAAGTTGATGACTTATCTCATCCAATTAGAGGATCCATAATGTTGTTGGGCGTGCATCAAGATCATTTTAGTTGTTTTATTTTAATTCAATAAGTGTAATGAGTTATATGAGTGTGTCCAAATTTGCTAGTGCTGCAAATGGGTCAAGCCCACTTAATTCCATGATGTGCACGATATTATATAGCTTAGTTAGGAGGGAATCTTTAGCTTGCATGCTATAAGAAACTCCTCATTAGTTGTGTGAATAATTTGTGTAAATTATAGGGGGTTACACTTTTAATTTGAGAAGCAAGTGTAACCACCACATAATGATAGGGAGAGAGAGAGTAATAATAGTTTAGTGGCTGAATTAAAATAGTGAGTCATTTAGTGGCTGAATTAAAATAGTTTTAGTGAGTCATTTAGTAGCATGATTATGCCAATTAAGTTGGGGGTTATGGATTTTCGTTTGAAGGCCAAAAGTTGGCAGCTTCATGTATATGTATTGTGCCCCTAACTTGTGGAATGATAACTTGGATGTTCATTTTGGATTAAAATCCATTTGTGAGAGATTGTTCTCTTGGGTTCTTAGTTAAGCCAAATTGTTCTTATCAAGAATCCAAGATTCTTGTGGCGAACCTCATAGGCTTATGACTCTCTAGTTTGTGGTGCCATCATCATCTCTTTCTCCATCCATTTGTTTCTTTTCTTCACTTTTATTTTAACTTCAAAATTGATTACGCACTTAGGTGATAAAATTCAACCATAAGATCATCTCCAAAGGCAACCTATCCTTTGGTTGTCATCACTGAGACAAAAATCATTCTTCCTAGAATTCTTTGTGGAAGATTCAGGGATGTTGTTGTTAATAGGAAGAAGCTCTCTGCAATTCCCTATTGTCATCTCTTGTCAAAAATCTTCAAGTCACATTCTCTCTATGATTTCCTTACTGCTAAGCCTCAAGAAGAGCAAGAAAGGATTTTACTAGAGAAGGGCATGCCAGTAGCTGTGTTTGGTAAAATGAACATAGCTAACATGAACTTGAGCACTTACACTGCAGTTGCCTTAGCTAAGCAATAAGAAATGCTCAAAGTCAAAGAAGAACAAATTGAGCAGAATAATGCTGAAGTTCTAGGGGTGACGAGAACTTTCAAGAGAAAAACCATGGCTGTTAGGACAAAAGTTCCTAAAAAGCCTGCTGCTGGCATTGTTATTAGGGAACCTACAGCTGAGGCCCCTCAACCTGCTAGAACTCAGAAAAGGACAAGGAACCTGGTCCTATCTCATAATGAAGATGATGAAGATGATGAGGACAGAGTTCCCATCAGTGCAATTTTGAAGAAACAAAAGGCTATTGGTGCTGCTATTCCAACAAGAAGACAACAACCTCAAAGAAAAGCCAAGGTTGTTATGACCTCTGAGGTAATTCTTCCTACTAATGGTCCTGTTCAATTAGCAGTAGATGCCTTAGTTTCTAGCCTAGAAGATAGAACGGATATAGTCTCTGCACTTGATGTGTCTGTAAATCTAACTGATGATGTATATGTCCCCACACCACCATCACCACAAAACACTTCCCCTGACCAACCACAAATAGCCTCACCACAACAACCACAATTCCCACCTCTGATACCTGAGGATGATCCCTAGTTCAACCAACCAGATGATGGAATTATCCTTGGTGCACCATTCCCTAAAATGAAAAAGATAAACTTTCCATACACTCCCCCCTCTGAACTTTATGATGGCAAATTTGAATCATTAGCCAAAGTAAAGAGGGATTGGAGAATTTTATACCATACTCATGAACCAGAATCTATTTCAAATAGACCATGGTACCCTTTTCCAGAATATGAGTATGAACCAGAAACAACTGTCAAACCATGGTATAAACCTCATCCTGACATTCCCCTTGGCCTTCATCATCCAAAATGTACAATAGATTAGGACCTCTCATTACTCACCTACCACACAAAAAATTTCCTCGCAGAAAAATCTATCCAAACCTTGTCAAATTCCCTCCTTTCAAACCCTTCATTGATGGTGTAGAGAGACACATAATTTCTGACTGGTCTAAGGATCCTGCAAAGAAAGACCTACAAAATGTCATATACAAAAGGTCAAGATCCTTCAGACACATTCCCATCATCATGGATAACAAAACAAAGTGGAAAACATTCATCCATCCAAGGGAATATGGCATAGCAGCTGAAATCATTGATCACATCATGTATGCCATGCTGAAGTCAGAATTTGAACTATTCAGGGTTGTAAGGGCTGCAAATTTTGTGCCTCCAACTTGGTTGTACCATACCTTGAAGAATACCAAGATTGGAATCAAGGCCTTACATGCTATGTCCAAGACTCCCAATGATAGATTTAAACAAGGACAAGGACAAAAAGAAACAAAGAAATACTGGAAAGATGCCTTTTCTAGAGTCCTGCACAACCTATTGAGGATATTCGGGAAGATGTGGCAGTTGATATTTGGAGAGCGTGACACATAGTGAAATGTATAGAAGAAGCCTCTTCATTTGGTTTAACTCTGGAACAGAAAAAGTTCATTCCCAAAGTCAGAGGCAAATGTGCTTTCAAACTTCAGATACTTCATTTACAAGGACATTTTGGGTGTTCCTACTATCAGTCCTATTTATGAAGAAGAACCAGTCCACTGGGCCAAAGAGCTGCCCCCACCTGTTATGCAACTCACTGACTCACCTCCACCCTCTCCACCTTCTGAGCATACTGAAGAAGAAATTATTGTAGAAGATTCTGCTATGGAGATTGAATCTGCTCATCCAGTTACTGAGAATGAGGAAGTTGCTGAGTCTGATTCTAGGCCAAGCACTTCTGAGAAGAAATCATCTCAGCCATTGGCTCTGACTGTAATTCATCCATCAGAGCAACCTCAAACTTCAAGAGCTTTAGACACTCTGTCAAGTCAAGCTCCTGCTCAAGAAAGTGCTGAAAGTTCAAGACCAACACTCTCACTGCCTCCTAACTTTGAAGAAATTATTGGAAGAATTGTAGAGGAGAGAGTAAAAGTTGAGGTCAAGGAGCAAGTGAGGGAACAAGTTGTAGAAGCCTTGGCTCCAACTAATGTCATGATGAACCAGATGATGAACATCATGCTGAACTTTCAACAAAGTCAGAATCTACCAACACAAATTCCTGTCCCTCCACCAAACCCAAATCCAAATCCAAACCCTCCTCCTCCACCTCCTTCATCTTCTTAAGTTTCTCTTTTGATTTATTCTTTACTGACAATGATGGTCCACTTCTCTTACTTTTTGTCTGATGACAAAAAAGGGGGAGAATAGAGAGAATTAAATTTATATATATATATATATAAAAGTCAGTTTTTGAAACTGTTCTTTTGTCTGCATATGCATGTTTGATATTTGTCTTATATTTTTAGCATAATTGTTTATATGCTCTGATGCTATCTTCTAATTAATAAGTAGCTGAACTGATATGGTAAGTTATATATGATATATGCTTCTTTGTTTATGTCTTATTCTTTTATTCTATTCCTGTTAAGTTTGAATGCTTTGTCTTAGGGGGAGCTTTGTAAGCTTTCTTAGACTTTGCTCACTCAAATTTAATTAGTTTTTCTCATCATCTAAAAGGGGGAGATTGTTGGAACCAAAGTAATTTGGATTAAATAATCTCTAAGTTTTGATGTTAACAAAAGGGATTAAATTTGTATGACAAAGTGTTAGTTAAGATCTAACATGCTCTATCTAGTCTTGCAGGGATATTCAAAATTTTAATAAGTTATGGAAACCTCGAATGAGTTTCTTAATATCCGCATCCACCCATATAGACGAGCTGCGCAAAATCATTGGTATATTTATTTATTTTAATAGACTGAATATAGAGTAGTCTCAGTAGACGAGAATTTTAACTACTATGAATAGACGAGCTTGAGTGCCACGTTAGTAGACGGAGATCTAAGTTATTCACCGATATATAGCAAGTCCAAAGACTTGATAGTAGACGAGAAAATTTACCACGTCACTAGACGAGCTAAAAGAAGTGCTAACTATGAGCGTGTAGACGCACTTTGTTAAGTAGACGAGCTCTTTTTCTTTGTGAACCTTTCATATGCTCTTGAAAAACTACCTCGACCGCATAGAAGTATTTATTTCAAATGATTGATATTTATTTCAAGTATATGTTGGTCCTTCCTATTTGTTTTAACTGTTTTATTGCCTTGTTTCTTTGAGAGAGACATAGTACAAATGAGGAAATGCAAAAGCAAAATAAATGCAAAACGCCTTGTACCCTATCACCTTTATCGCTGGAATAGCTGGAATTTGTACAAGGAAGGCAAGACAGTTTTCAACTTGCAATTGCTCAGAGGTGTGCCCGTTTTGTGCAAGAGTGATAACCTATAGTACATTTCAGAATGGCCACAAGCAAGCTATGAGTCACAACGGATATTATGCATTTGATTCTATCCCTAAACGGAAAAATTCAAAAACAACCGTTGAAGAATTTCAAGTGAAGAGAAAGGTCACTATAAATAGAAGACCTCAACATCTGAAGAAAGAACTTTTTCATATACAGAAATCTTGCTAGAAAAACGCTTGCCATTTACGAGCTCAAATTCTTTTATTCTTTCAACAGCAAAAGTCTGTAATACCTTCGCTTGAATATTGCTATAATATTCAACCGATCTTAAACTTTCATACCCTCACACATAGTGAGTTAGAAGATCAAAAGAAACCAATCTCTTTGTTAGAATTAGAGCATGAAGAGGCTTGGTAAGAAAGGAATAGTTGTAGCCTGGAGAGATGTTGAATACTTGTTGTAATCTATTTGGAAAATAGTGGAGAAAAACCTTTAAGTAGAAGGGACTGGACGTAGCTCTTGGTTGGAAGAGAGTGAACCAGGATAAAATGACTTGCGTGAATTTTCTAATTGTAACACCCCGATTTTTTACTGCTTTCTACTATCGGTAATAAATATATAAATAATTATATTTTTATCCGAGACTCAGAAAATGATTTTGGGTAGACCACTGTCATTTCAATGTCATGCTTTATATTATAGGGTTACGATGAAATTTTGGGTTGAAAATTCAAACGGAACCCGGTCTGCGTTTTCACTGACAGTAAAAGTTTATTGCTCATAAAACCTAATTTTAATTCGTGAACGAGATGAAAAATATTTTTATCATATTTTCTATGATATTGGAAGTTTTGAAAATTTTAGTGTAAAAATAAAATATTATATTTGTTGCGGGCGAAAATGTCGAAATATCTCTGGGAAACCTGAGTGAGATGAACCAAGGGGGTCAGCAACGGAGCTGAGATGACTGATGTGACTGAGATGACGAGCATTTATGATGATCCTATCCGAATCATAATGGCCATAATGGCACATAAATGCCATTAGATATTTTTGGGTGGAAAAGACCATTTTACCCTTAAGTTGTCATGATAATTACAAGCTTTGCCATTGTAATTTTGGACCAAAATACCCCCAACCCCACGGTTCCCTCTTCAATTAACCACACGTAGGCAAATTTTGTTTCATTTTCTTGTCTTCTTCATCAACATAAACCATATTCTCTTAAGAACACCAAGAACACCATAAGAACAACTTAGAGATTTTGTGAAGAACATCATCAAAATCATCAATTTCTTCAAGCATCGAGAGGTGATTTCTTCTCTCCTTAATCCCTCAACACTTTCTCTTCACAACTTTTACAAGTTTACGCCATGAATCACTAAGTTCTTCGTTTGATTCAAAGTTCATGATGTTATCTTCAAATATTCATAAGTAATTGTAGAAAAATCCTTTTGACTTGAAACCAATTTCTATGAACTCATCTTTATGTCTATATTCATCATCTAGAAGCATATGGTCAAAAGAAATTTCTTCCCTATTTTTCTAAGCTAGGCCTAACCTATGTAGGTCAGGTGTTCATGGATTTTGTTTCAACTTTAAGTCATGATTCATGATTTAATCTCTTAATACCATGATAGCTATTGTATATAAGTGATTAGAAAACCAAAAATCAAATCCTAGCCAGTTTTATTCAAAAGGGCCGAAACCCTAACTTTGGTTGTTGGATGAATTTTTGATTCAAAGTTGTCTTGTGACACTTAAATCCAACTCTATGTTATATATGTTTGTTGAATCCAAGAGTTGAGAAAATTTTAAAATTTCTAGCCTATTGATCTTGAGAAGGCTGAAACGCTAGTTCTTGGAGCTAGATGAGTTTCATTCAAAGTTCTTAGTTCATGATCTTAGAGTAAGTGCTTAATCATGTTTAAGTTGCTTAAGGATCATAAATCCATAAGTTAGAAAATTTTTAATTTTCCTAACCTAGAATTTTAGAAGAGGACGAACCCTAACCCTCTTGAATAAGTGTGTTGTTGTTTAATATTGATTTATTTTGGTTGCAATTCGTTATGAAGGAATTGATCGGGTTGGTTTAATCTAAAGTCGACGGAGGAAACCGGATCAAATCGGGAGATTTATTGAAAACATTAGTTCGAATCTTCAAGAGGTAAGGGGAGTATGTCTGAGGAGTTTAAGATAATCACATGCTAATTGTTGGAGTTGTCTGTAAATTATCTGTAATAATATCCTGTGATTTAAATTGTTTACTGTTAATTGTTGGATTGATTATATGCTTACTTGAGTAATTGAGATATGTTGTTTTACATTATTATAATTAAATTGTTATATTATAATTGTGATGCATGCCATGAATTGGATGTATGTCATGCTATTTTGTGATGAAATTATCTGCTGTTGAGTGATGGACTGAGAAACCTGACATTGGTCAGTGTTCAATTTAATTTGAGGATAAAAGCTTAATAAGCTTGAATAATTAATCAAAGTGATTAACTTATGGAATTTTGAGAAAAAGTGGAAAAAAATATTATTTTAATAATATTTTGTGGATAATGTGTCAATAAGTGACAGTAAGGGCGGAACTGTGAAAAATTTTCATAGGCGCTAGTTTTTCCAAAATAAATTCAATTTTATTATAAAATGTTATTTAAGGTGATTAAGTTATTAAAATAACGTAATATAGCCGTCAGAACAATTACGTATGACAGAAAAGTCATTTAAGTGATAAAAAGAGTTTTATTAAAAAAAATTTGGGAAAAAGGTTTTATTTTATTATTATAAAATTTTATTTAGCAAGGGTTGATGTTTATTGAGAACGATTTCCAGAAATAAAGTAATGGGAAGGAAAAGAATTTCTCGATGATTTTCACGTTTTATCAACGTTTTAACAGAAATGATTTTTGTAAGAGAATTTTATGCCGTGAAATTATTTTGTTAAACTTGGATAAGTTTTCAGAGGTTTGGTTTTGTATTTGTTTTTCACTGAGCGAAATGTTTTTAAAAAGGATAAACGAACTTAGGAACCGAGACGTTAGGGTTCTAGTGTTCTGTGGACATGTAGATCAGGGATCTGTGTCATTGGACTAAGTGTCCTGCAATGGTTCTGTGGACTGTGTGTCCTAAATCTGATGTGGAAAATGTGAGGTCCATATCCACGAGCCTAAGACTGGTGCATCAGTTTAGGGCTTTGCGATTAAGCACTCGGACTGTGTGTCCTGTGTTAAGTTTAAAATAATTGGATTGTGTGTCCTATGTTGTTTAAAAATGTCTTAATATAAAATTAAGCATGGTCGTAAGCTTTGGGCTACGACAAGGGAAGATTTTTACGACAAATAAAACGAAACAAGAATAAAAGTTTTTCTCATGCATTTTTGGCAGACGTGTCATGTGTTATGATCATTGAGTCCTAAGTGGATCAATGTATCTGTTATGGACTATGTTTCCATTTGATCATTGGGATTATGAGTGAGCCAATGTATCTTTACTGGACTGAGTGTCCAACTTTATGCGATTACTATTGAGGTTATGAGTGATGCAATAGGTTATGGACAATAAACTCCATTGATCGTAGTAACCATTGTGTTCTGTGTGGACCAATGAGTTACATTTTTGAACAATAACCTTGGTGTACTGAGTGTGACCAGTGTGTTATGTGTTCTTTTGGACATTGTTTTATTTCTTTTTTAAATGGGCCATATAAAGAGCTTGATCTGCTCAAAATGAAACAGAAAGTTGTGGGATCTCCGGAGAATAGGTATCAAAATAGAGCCTGAATATTGAAGTGTCATGCATTTTTATAAAATGACGATGACAGTCGGGTATCAAACCCTTTGGATAAAAATTTATTCTACTATTTAGAAAAATTTTGTATACTGTGAATATATGGTATGTGTTGTTTGTGTGTTGTGCATGGGATTCTCTTATCAAAACTCATATATTGGTAACTCACCCTTGCATATCTGTTTGTTGTTTCCTCTACTATGTGGATTGTATATGTATCTGAGTTCAGATGGATTCGGACGGAGTGGAGCTGAACTACTTGGGGGTCCGAGCCCTGATGTTTGACAACGCTGATCAAGGGAACGCCTGGGTGATCAACCCAGGGGCTCGTAGTGCTACCTACATTGGTCCGATGAGGACACTCCGAGGGACTGTAGCAGATGGACCACAGCAACTCATACATACCAGGGAGACGATCGAGGTTTCACTACATCCCATTTGGATGATCTTACAGCATTTGGCGCGCCATAGGGACTTGGAGCATCAACCGCCTCCGTGCGTGCAGCCATTACAGCAGGTTGCCCAGGAGTCACCTCCAGGGCCTATAGTTTTGATTCCGGAGGATGCATAGGAGGAGATGGAGGAAGATCCTGATGAGGATCCGATGGTTGACCCGGACTATGTTCCTCTAGAGGATGGAGTAGTCCCGGATGTTGGAGAGGGAGCTGATGTACATGTATCCCCTCCAGATACACCTCCTGGAGGTGGGGGTGTCTATACTGGACTCTCCAATGGGTTTCTGTAGTGGTGACCAGCTGTAGGATGTAGTCTTTTTGGGTAGAGTGGTATTTTAGATAGTCTGACTTATTGGCTACTAAGAGTCATCTTTTTGAGTAGTGTTTTTAGACTCCTACTGTGATATAGTTATGTTATTTCAGTTTGATATGATATATGTTTGACAGTAGATGGTGACCTGGTAGGAAAAAGGTCTTATGTAAAACTTTGATGCATATGTATAATATATAGTGATGGATATTATGTTACTGGTTTTTGGGTATGTGTACAGTAAAGAAAAAGAAAAAAATTTATCACCATTTTGACAAGAATAAGTAATTATTAAACTTATTTCGTTATCCTTGTGTGAGAAAAATGTTTTGAAAAAGGTTGTTTTTGAAAATTGTTAACAAACACAATTCAACCCCTCTTCTTGTGTTTGCCTGTGTCAACTTTAGATAGGAGATCTTCTAGTGGCAATGGAGGCGAGGCGGGCCCATCGAGACCTCAGGGTTATAGCAGGGGTAGTAGTCTGTGATAGCCTAGGCCAGGGATATTTACGTAGGTGCATGTGTGAGGCTTTTGATGTATTTTGAGAGGGGATGGGGTGTCGAGAGACGTTGAGGTATCTTTTCTCTAGCCCTTTTTATGTATTTTTGTTATCAGTTTGAATCTATGTTGTTTATATTTTAAGTTTTGAATTTTTCGCCGTTTTTAACATATACGCATAACAATAATAACACGCCTAGATCCTAAATATTATGGGTTTTCTTTAATGGGACGTCGGGGCGTCTCATCAAACCCACAAAGACTGTGTTTATGAATACTAATTTATTATTAAATCAATTAAACCAAACAAGAAGATTGATTTATGATATTAGAACCAAGTAACAATTGTAATTGAGAATAGCAATTAAATTAAATTATGAAAATAACAAGAAAACAAGATTTGTAGTTTTCATATGGGAAAGGAATTTCCAGGAATCAGGTTACCACAAAGAATGAGTATGCTACTAAATCAACTACCCCTTTATTAATTATCAAAATGCTTGGAAGGTGAATTTATCCTAATATAGTAAATGTTCCCTCTTGAGATACAAGAACCGTGCCCAATTAATCCAAATCCTACTCTCGTGGTAATTGTATTTAAATTGGACTTATTAAGGTTTGTGACAATTCAATGAACCCTCGAAGGATCGCTTCTAACTCGTGATTTAAGTATTAAGTTCAACTTCTATAGATCTAATACCTAAGTTCACTTCTCTGTTCATCCATAGAGTATCTATGACATGCAAATAAGTGGCCACCAAATTTACAAGTAATTCATGCAATAGGAATTAAATCAAAAGCAAATTGAAATTAACAAAGAGAAAACATCAATTCTTTACATAAAACAAGTCTTGGGCATTGGCCAATTCCTAGAAATAAAGATATTACTCAAGCATTGCCATCACCATAGCAATCTTGAATATGAAAAATAAGAAGAGAAAGGAAGAAGAAATGGAGAAGAAGAGAAATCCTATTCCTAAGCCAAAACCTCCAGTACTACAGCAACCAAAGATACCTATTTTTGAGCCTAAGGGTCCTACGTATTGTGTGAAGTTGACACAGAGAAACACAAGAAGGGGGATGAATTGTGTTTCTTAACAGATTTTTCAAACTTCTTTCGAAAACAGTTTCGCACTCTAGGAAGAAGTAAATACACACAGGATAATCCTCTTTAAAAGATAGTTAATAAAACTCAATATCAAATCCCCATAGTTAGTAATAAAAACAACTTAAAAGAGATAAGGAATAAGAGATTAACATCACAAGGATTTTCCCTGGTTCACTCTCTTCCAACCAAGAGCTACGTCCAGTCCCTTCTACTTGAAGGTTTTCTCCACTATAATCCAATAGCTTACAAATATTCTTTTACACTTGCCTTTTCAAGCTTACAATCACTCAAGTATTCAACACCTCTCGAGGCACTCAAGTATTCTTTTGCAGTCAAGCCTCTCCAGGCTCTCTCTAACTTAAGAGATGAAAAGAGTTTGATCTAAGAACTCACTATGTGTGAGGATATGAAGGTTTAAGATCAGATGTGATTACAAAGAATAATTTTAAGAAAGGTTTTGGCAAAGATTCAGCACTTTGAAATTTCAGAGCTTCATTATCTTCTTCACAGGGGTAGTCTAATATTTATAGATGAAGGGCGGTCTTAGCTCTTGTTTCTTCAACGGTCTTCAAGATGTATCCGCTTAGAAATAATATTTAATGCTGAGATCTGTTGTATCTGATAACTTGATATGTAGTCTGCGAAAAGAGCTCTTGGTTATTAGAAATGCTTAATGTGGTACTGTCGCTTCTCTGTTGTACTCGAAAGTTACCTTTTATCTTTCCTTCTTGTACCGAGTCAACTTTGCAGCAGCTTGTGTCAGAGTATAAAAGGTATTTGCGTAAACGATGGTACTATATTTCCCTTAACAAGGAATATAGTATAAACAATTAAGATAACCAAGGTCAAGGAAGCATTAAAGCATATTCATTAAATAATCATTTGAAATAAAGGTTCTGACTAGACGAGTTCAAAAGCGGTATGTAACACCCCGTTTTCTAGTGTCTTGATCGGTAATTATATTTTATATTATTACCGGGGATCTAGAAAATGATTTTAAAGGAAACAAAATCATAGCTGAGACCTTCTAAATCAAAGGAAGTTACGGTGAAATTTTAGGTTTAGAATTCAGGCGGAACCCGGTCTGTGTTTTTCACTGACAGTAAAAGTTTACTAATCAGAAAACCTAATTTGGACTCGTGAGTGAAATGGTTTAGGTTTATATTATTTTTTCAACGATATTGATTATTTTGATAATTTTCAAAATAAATAAGTTATTATACTTCATTCGGGGGCATCATCAACGAATGGGTAATCGACGGAGTCGAGAACGGACGTGCAGAGACAAAACTGGACTCCGGATGATGGGACATCTTGCCACCTAAGGTGATGAGTCATAAGGGTGACTCACCTAGCATTTATGACAAGTAATAATGGTTAAGGTGAAAAGACTAAAATGCCCTTAACCTAACCTATCCTCGTTATATGACAACCACGGTTAAGGCAAGACATTATCAAATTTTCTTCTTCTTCCTCACATGTGGTCACAAATAAGCCACACCTCCTACTCACCATCAGCACCCATTTATCATGATGACTTCAAGTGAAATGACCAATTTACCCCTAAGTTAACCTAACCTATGTTTGGTTAATTCAACCATAGTTCATAAGACAATTTCAATATGACTTGTCTTCCTTCATGTGGTGTAGAACATGGCCACATCACCCTAGGAGCACCTTCACCACACAAATTTTAATAGCATAATGATTGCATCAAAATATCATGATATTTATTCTACTAAAAAGACCAAAATGCCCTTGGTCTTTAAGTGAAACTCCAAAAGTGTCGCTAAGTGAAATTTTGACCAAAATACTTTTTCATCACCTACTCAATTTCAACCCCTCCACTAGACCAAACTCATTTCATTTTACTTTTATTTCATCATTTTTCTCTCAAAAACCCTAATTTGGTAAACAACGGAACCGGACACGAATGTGTAGAGATACATCGGGAGATAAAACCCGACGCTGGATGGATGAAGACAATGAGTCATCTATGGTGGTGAGTCGAGGGGTTAGTCACCTTACATTAAATGCAAGTAATGATGGCTTAAGTGTGCAATGTCCAAAATACCCTTAATCCTTCATTGTAACTTCAAGTTTGCCATGACAACATTTTTGACCCTTTGGTCCCTTAAGGCCACGACCTCCCCTCTATAAAAGGCCATCTACATTTCATTTTTGCTCCTTCACAAGTGTCCATCTTCATATTCTTCAACTTTCTCACAAAAACACTTAAGTTCTTACACTTGATTTGCAAAGGAAGTCTTGGATCTTGATCATTTCTTGAGATTCCAAAGGCATAGCCTTATGATCCATGATCATACCTTCACTTCTCATCACAAGTTTTCTTCTTAAATCCATGTTTTGTTCAAGATCAAATTTCTAGATCTAGACCTTCAAAACTCTCTAGAAAACCATAGAAAAATCCTTTTAATGTGATTCCAATTTCTTTGATATCCATGTGACTTCTATTTTCATCATCCAAGAGCTTGAAAAATTTAGATATCCCTAGCTATTTCTTCCTATCTTGGCCGAACCTATGCTCCAATGGGTTTAAGTGATTTTCTTCAATCTTTAACTTGATTTCTTGTAGGTTGTTCATGGCTAGGTTTTGTGGGTTCAAAACCTTGTGATTTAGGTGAACAACATCCTTCTACTACTTGAGTTTCAAGAGATCTACGAGAGGTATGGGAGAGATTACTACTATCCTACCTTAATGTAGATATGTTGATGGTTTATTTAGTGCCTATATAGTCTTGTAATTCCTAAGTATGAAAGTTGTATATTTTATTGCATGTGTGTGATTCTCTTGAAGGATTTGGTTGATGCTTGGTTGTGATATATGTTGGTTTTGATCCTAATGATTTCTAATTGGAACCTTGGTTGTTGTTTGATTGATTTGTTACAAAAAAGGCTAACATGATCATTTAAGGCCATTCGGCCATGACTGTTTTATGGGGTTCCATGATGATTTAATTTGTTTGGATAATTTTTATAAGGATTGAATGAATATATAAGATTATAGACATTGGTTTGGATTGATTTGGATGTGTATATTGAAAGATATGAATTTATGAGTCCTTAGGGACTAAAATACAATTTCTGGGAATTTTAGTGTTTGTACTGAAATTCATATTCTTGTGAGTTAAGATTGCAGTCCTTGATGAGACAAAACCATAGAAATTGGTTTGGTGTTAATTGGATTAATACATAAAAAGATATAAGCTTTTTAGTAAACAAGGACCTTTTTGCAAATATTATAACTTATGGGGCAGAAATGTAATTTATGGAATTTTATGAGGACTGGAAAAATATTTCTATAGAATTTGGTTTGGTGTGATTTGAAGTTATAAATAAAAAGTTATAAGGTTTTAAGTGAATAAGGATCTTTTTGCAATTACTAAAAGTTTAGGGGTTAAATTGTAATTTTTAAAAATATATTTAACTGGATAGTGAGAGACTTTTTTCATGCCTATTAAACTGTTCTAAAACTCCAAAATGAGTTTTGGACTATTAGAGTGTAAAATCGTTGAAAAAGGATTTACGCGATTTATAAACTTAACGACTGTCGGTCAAATTTTTAGGAATTTTGTATACATGGAAAGTAAGCTGTAAAATTAGGTATAACCTAGGTGAGTAATATATTTGAGATGAAGAACCATATTTTCAAAAGTATGGCTTTTGGACCTAAAACCAGTAAAAAGCGGCGAAACCATCGTCAAACGTTTTTAAAGATTTTTGAGAAAACAATGATGTAAAGTTTGAAATCAGTATCTTAGTACTTTAACTTAAGTACGGTAATTTAGGAAAATGAAGGATTTGATAAGAATGATTACATTTTTGAAAATATGGAATTTAAGTTGAAATATAATAAAAAGCGGTAAAACGGTATTTTAAGAGTTTCGACGTTTTTCAAGAAACTGTTTTGAGGAATTTAGTACTTATGTACTTTGATGGAATCTGATTTCAAAATGGTTTGGCTTTGACCAAAGGTTTGGTTTTAAGACAAAAGAGGATTTTAGTCTTCAAAGACTTTTACATTTAAGAGCAAAATTTAAGTCATGAATGACTTAGTGAAAATATGAACTTAATGATTTAAGACCTATGGTGAAGCAAGACCATTTGTCGTAAAGTGTGGATAATTCATTATCCATACCTCCATAAGATTTAATGGACTAAGAGTTATTTGATTTCTTAGAAGCCAAGAGAAAGGCTCTATTAGAAAAGTGTAAAGAAATAAATGATTGGACTGTCGATCCAATTTCATAATGTGTTAGGACTTGTAACAAAGTTCCTTAAAACATCTTTACACAAACATGACAAGTCTGTTTGAGAACTGTGGATCAGTGAAGGACCGGTGGTTTGTAACCGAGAACATCGTCAGTCAGAGATTGATAGCAAGTGGATTATGGTGGAATCACGAGGTTATCCGATGGATAGACCAATTGGACGTATTCTGGCAATTTTTCCCAGATACATAGTTGATACTATGTTCGGTGAGGCCGTTGTTCCCAGGAAGCCGAGTTTCGGTTGTAGAGGTTTCATAAATAGCCTGATGTGTTACAGAGAGTTTGAGATCACATGTGGTTATGATTGTACGTACGTTATGATTTAAGCCTTGTGTGCGTTACACGAAAGCAACAATGGTGCCTGAGGTAGGCGGATGTGAAACCTATAAAGACCATTTCTTTCCAAAATGTCAAATTAGCTCCAATGTTAGAATCGAATATTCCTTGAGGTTGTGTAGGAATGAGACTATGCAGTTTCAATCAGTTTCTCTCTATTCCTGTCCTTTGATGGACAAACAGTGTCCGGTATGCTTGATAAGCTTACCGTTGAGTTTGGTATAATATATTTTTGGAGTTTTGAGTTGCAGAATTAAAATGGGAGATAAGAGGAATATATGACTGTTGTATTATGTACCTGTGAGTCGTACCACTACATGTCTGCGTTATGTGTAAGATAAATGGAAATCTCACCTCTTTATTTTTATATTGCCTATGTCGGCTGGCTATGTGCTTATGTATTCTTTTGAGAAGATTGAGAGTCAAGATGTCCCTTGGCTGACGCATCGTAGACGTTGAGGTTCGAATATGCGGACTTGATGATGAAATTTATAGTGGACGTCTTGCAGACTGTTGATGGGTTCATAGACTATGTTTTTCCTCTTGGAAGAGGAAAGGGCTTAGTCCAAGAGTTACTTTTGTAGCCACTCTAGTAGTGTCTTTTGTGACGACGTCGGTAGTGGACTCAAATAGAGTTTCCACTAGATCTCGTCAGTTGGGTTTATCCTTCTCCCGATGTACGATACAGGATTGTCTTTTCTGTTTTAGTTTGGCCAGTTGGGTATGTTTGGGAGTTAATGTAACTATCTATGGAGCTGCGACTCCAAGTATCTTGTATTTTAGGAGCTGCGTCTCCATATCTTTATGTTGAGTCTGTACATTTCTATGATTTCTGTTTATGAGTCGGGTTGGGTATTATGTAAGTGATTTTCGAACTCACCTTAATTATGATAATGGAATATTTTATTGTCCATTCCTTTAAATCAAACTAGTTATATTTACGACTTAAGAAAAAGGAAAAAAATTACCCCATTCTTTTATATCCAATTTTAATTAACCTACTCTTCGGCCTTAAAATGTTCACGTACGATGTAGCACTCGAGAAGGGTGTTACATGGTACGTCTTCGGAAGTGTGTTTTTAACTTTGAACATATCAGACATATCAGCTGCGTAGTCCATTTTTAGATCGTTTAGTATTTTACCGAGTAGACTAGTGTTTAATCAATTAGCTTTTACCGGGTAGTCTACTTAGCAGATCGTCTACCTTTTATCGGGTAGTCCACAAGTCTTTGGACTTGTTATTTTAACCTTCTTGTTTTCTCACGAGTTAGACTAGCGGCTCGTCTAGCAAGCTCAATGTAGACCAACGATAAGCCTTTGGGCGTATTGAATGAGTTTTGGACTTGCATTCTCGTCTAGCGATATAAGAAAAGTCTTGCACACTTGAGCAGACGAGCTAGATCATAAACATAGATTTGCCATACAAATTTAATTTTTTTTGTTAACATCAAAACTTTCAGAGATTATTAACGTAACACTCCGTTTTTTGTGTTAAGCCCCTATATATGTTTAAGTGTTGCATGTTGTTAAGTTTGACCTTAGGGGTGTTGTAATGGGCTAAGTGGGACTTTTCAAGTGAGAAATCCCTTTCTGATGCATGAGCACGGCCGTGCTCATGTATCCGCATGCTCTGGCTCAAGGTGCGTGCCTTGTGTTTGTCTGAGCCACAAGCACGGCCTTGCTCAAGGGGAGCACAGCCGTGCTCAAGGGAAAACACGCTCGTTGACGGTGATGTTGCAAGCCTGTGCTTAAGTTAGCACGACCCCGTTCTCATGTTATGCACGACCGTGCTTAGTGGGGAGCACGGCCATGCTCGGGTCTGAAGTTATAAATAGAGAGCCGTCTGCGAGGGTTTTGAGTGAAAACCCTCTTTTTGGCACTTTGGGCAATCCTAGTGTGACAGAAACCTCTCCTTTTCCCCTTCCCTTCAACCCTTTGAAGTTCTTGGTGTTCTTGAGTCCGTTTGGGAGAGACGTCACACACGCTAGTGCCAAATAACAGGTAACATAACTATCCCTCTTTAATCTCTTTTTACCCTTTTCTTAAGTTGGAGATTAATTGGTTAATCTTTGATGTTTGGCCAAGGATTGGGAAACTCGTCGAGCTGCTCGAGGGAACGTGTCTAGCTTACCCGCCTCGTCGTTGTTGGGAATCTTCATACCAGGTATGGGGAGAAGGGATAGTATGAACATGTAGGCATTGGGAGTAGCGTAAGATGAAGGGTTAACCCATGACCTTATCTGTTTGCTTTGTTTAAATAGACTTGTTTGTTAATTGTTATTCGCAATCCTATTCATGATGATGTATGATTATTTGTTATTGGTATGCCTATTTGTGAATGATGTTTAATGATGCCATGAATGGATGTTCATAAAGAGGATAATGGTGCTGTTATGATTTGATGATAATATTGCCATAGATGATTGATTTGGCTGTTGGTTGATGTTGTGAGATGAACGTTGATGTTAATAAGACTCTAATTAAATAATAGGGCTTATTAATAAGGTTAATAAGACATTAAAAGATGATGATAATTATGTTTAAGAATTAAGGGATGCTTTCCCAATTTGTTCATAATAAATGAATATAGTATGAAAGGCAAGGTTATGTTCAAAGTTTTAGTTAAAGACCCTCGGACTGGTTCATGAGTGTTTTAGGAACATTACTAATAAAGCTGGAATTAAAGGATTTAATTCCCCATAATGATAAGACATGTAGATTAATTAAGAATAACGAAACTGAGGACTGATGGATAGTTAAAAGCCAATAGGTTTGATCTTTGAATGCCCTAGGAAACATAGCAAGGGTTCTTAAAACCTTTCTGCCTAGATCAGTACAGTCATGCTCTAACGATCACGACCGTGCTTAATAGTCAGCATGCCTATGCTCAACTTAAAGTTCAGCACGCTCGTGCTGGGGGGCAGTGCAACGCCCCTTCCTTAGGGTATCACATTTAATAACTTGTTGCGTAATAAACTTACAGAAATAACATGTTGCTGGTTACTTTCGGAAAATAAGTTTTCTAATTACTTATTCCTTTCAAAATTGGTGATAAAATTTTTCGTTATTCTTTTACAATTGACCTACTGTGAATATATGCCTTGACAGGTACTTTAAGTTTTGATGAATGACAAAAGGGAAAGGTCCAGAAGGACTAAATTGCAAAAAGCGGAAAGTTATAAAGCAAGCAAGCACGAGGGGCAAAATGGGCATTTCAGTATTTGTATTGATTGTTTTAGAAAAGTGTGTAAATGGTAAGTAGGGTTCTCAATTTAATATTGGTCTCACACACACACTTTTAACATGTGCCAAAAACATTTTAAACATGTTTATATCTGACAATTAATTGCGCTTAATGAGTAATCAAATATTAATTGTTAAGATTTTCAAATTCAAATATGCTTCGAGCCATAATCGATTATGGGAAACCAATAATCGATTATTATATGTATTAAAAGGCTTTAAATGAGTTTAATGGGTAATTATGTTATTAAAGCCGTTGAGTTTGAATTTTGAAATAGAATAATCGATTATGTGAAATGTATAATCGATTATGTCTTTCTGGCTTTCAACGTACTTCAAACAGAAACCCCGTAATCGATTATGTAATCGATTATGGCTTTTTATATGAAAGTCAGTGGACTCATAATCGATTAGTATAATCGATTATGCCTATTCTGTCAAAGTGAGCGCTTCCTGAAATTGGTTTAAATAATCGATTATGAGAATGTAATAATCGATTATGCTGCGACAAAAATGAATTTTAAGAGGCTTGACCTAATTTCTTTTGAACCTTCACCTTTCTAATATAAAAGCAAAGTTAGGCAGCCATCAGAACAGAGAACACTGCAATATTTTCTGTGCTAAAACTCTGAAAACCATTTTCTCTATTATCTCTCTTGCACTATCACTTTGACCATATTATATTGAGAGTTCTACACACCATATAGGTGTTATTGTAATTGGGCTTCAAATTTTTTTTATCAGCACTATTGAGAGTGCATATTTGTTGGTAAGAGTCGTGTGACTCAAACCCTTCTTTTTCTACACCATTATTACAAGAGAGGTGATATCTCTTGTGGTGTTGTCTTGGATGTGATTTCCAAGTGTTTACAAGGGAGGTGATATTCCTTGTGGTTTACAAGAGAGGTGATATCTCTTGTGGTATTTTCTTGGATGTGATTTCCAAGTGTTTACAAGGGAGGTGATATTCCTTGTGGTTGACAAGAGAGGTGATATCTCTTGGGTTATTGTCTTGAGACTCTTTCACTGGGGGAGGTGATATCCCTGGTCTGTGAGGAGTGCTCTACATTGTAAAGGTTCTAGTTTATCCTGTTTAAAAACTAGAGTTGATTGAAATCCCTTGGTCGTATTGGCTTGGGGACTGGACGTAGGCCACGTGGGTAGTCTGTGGCCGAACCAGGATATATCATTGTGTTCATTCTCTTTCCCTATCCTCTTTACATTTCCTCATTTTATTTATCGCGCTTTAATTTCAAACGATTTATCTTTCAAAGCGCCTTAATTTGAAAACAATTATTTATCCACTGCGATTTCTGTTTATATTTTAAAAGGGTTTTTGATTTAACGCAAAAGATTTCATTATTATTTAAAACCCAATTCACCCCCCCTCTTGGGTGATGGTTGCCACGGCCAACACCTACAACCAACACCATTACATAATATATATATATATCTAAATCATAAGAGTTTTACACAATACCTTCATCCTACCAGGTCACTTACTACTGTCGTAAAGACATAATAAAACTAACAACAACATAACTATACTATAGTGGGAGTCTGGAACTAGAACTCAAAAAGATGGCTCTCAGTAGCCAGAAAGTCAGACTATCAAAAACCCCACTATTCCCAAAAATGGAACCACATCCTACAGCTGGTCGCTACTAACGAAACCTGTTGGGAAGTCCAGAGTAGACATCCCCACCTCCAGGAGGTGTATCTGGAGAGGATACCTCAACCCCTTCTCCAACATCCGGGACTACACCATCCTCAAGAGGAACATAGTCCGGATCAGCCATCAGATCCTCCTCAGGATCCTCCTCCATCTCCTCCTGCACCTCCTCCGGGATCAAGACTATTGGCCCTGGAGGTGACTTTGGGGCTACCTACTGTAAAGGTTGAACATGCAGGGGAGGGTGATGTTCTAAGTCCCTGTGCTGGACCAAATGCTGCAGAATCATCCAAATGGGAGGTAGTGAGACCTTAATAGTCTCCATACTATGAACACGAAGCTGTGGCCCAGCTGCCATTGTCCCCGAGATAGTCCTGATCGGACCGGTGTAGGTGGCACTTCAAGCTCCCGGGTTAATCACCCAAGCACCACCATCATCCGCATTGTCAAACGTTAGGGATCTGACCCCTGAGAAGTTCAGATCCATCCCGTCCGGATTCATCTGTATATATATAATCCACATAGTAGAGGAAACAACAACAAACAAATATACAAGTGTGAGATACCAATATATGAGTTTTGATAAGATAATCACATGCGCGACACGCAAAACAACATATACTTGATATTCACAACATATGGAAAATATCCAAACAGCATAATAATTTCATAAATGGGATTTATACCCGACAGTCATAGCGGTTTTATAAAAATGCATGACACTTCAATATTCAAGCTCTAATTTGATATCTAATCTCCGAAGATCCCACAACTTTCTGTTTCATTTTGAGCAGACTAGGCTCTTTAATGGCCCATTGTAAAAACGAAATAAAACAATGTCCAAAAGAACATATAACACATTGGTCATCACTCAGTCCACCAAGGTTATTGCTAAAAAATGTAACACATTAGTCCACTCAGAACACAATAGTTACTGCGATTAATGGAGTTTATTGTCCATAACCTATTACCTCACTCAGAACCCAATAGTCATCGCATTAAATGGAAACATAGTCCAGTGAAGATACATTGGCTCACTTAGAACTCAATGATCAAATGGAAACATAGTCCGCAAAAGATACATTGGCCCACTCAGGACTTAATGATCATAACACATGGCCCGTCTGCCAATAAATGCATGAGAAAATTTTTTATTCTCGTTTCGTTTTCTTTTTCGTCATAATCTTCCCTTGCCGAAGCTCAAAGCTCACAACCATGCTTAATTTTATATTAAGACTTTGTCAACTTTAAAACAAACACAGGACACACAGCCCAAGTGTCTAACTTATTTCAAAACATTTCGTTCAGTGAAACAACCAATACAAAACCAAAATCTCCTAAAACTTATCTAAGTTTAACGGACTACTTTCATTGAATAAAACTCCTTTATAGAAAATTCTTTTCTGTTAAAAACGTTTATAAAACGTGAAATCGTAAACAAATTCTTTTCTTTCCAATGACTTCATTTCTAAAAATCGTTCTCATAAAAATATCACTTTTAAAAAGTCCTTTCTAAATAAAATTTATAATAATAAAATAAAACTTTTTTCTCAAAATTTTCTATACAAATCTTTTTATAACTTAAATGACTTTTCTGTCATAAGTAATTGTTCCGACATCAATATTACATTATTTTCGTAACTTAATCACTTTAAATAACATTTTATAATATAATTGAATTTATTTCAGAAAAACTAACGCCTGTGAAAAATTTTCACAGTCCCACCGCCCTTACTGTCACTTATTGACTCATTTTCTACAAAAAAATATTATTAAAATAACATTTTTCCACTTTTTCTCAAATTCCCACAAATTAATCACTTTGATTAATTATTTAAGCTTATTAAGCTTTTATCCTCAAATTAATTTAAACACTGACCAATGTCAGGTTTCTCAATCCATCACTTAACAGCAGATAATTTCACCACAATATAGCATGACATACATCAAAATTATGGCATGCATCACAATTATAATTTAACACTTCAATTATAATCATGTAAATCAACATATCACCAATAAGCATATCACAAATTAAACAATAACCAACTTAAAATCACAGGAAATCACCACAGATAAATTACAGATAACTCTAAAATAACACGTGATTATCTTAAACTCCTCAGGAAAACTCCTCTTACCTCTTGAAGATTCAAATCAAACTTTCACAAACAACCTACCGATTTGGATCCGGTTTCCTCCGTACCGCTTAGATCAACTTAATCCGATTGATCCTTCACAACGAATTGCAACCAAAATAAATCAAAATCAAACAAAACACACTTGTTCATGAGGTCTAGGGTTCGACCCTCTAGATCATTAGGTTAGGAAAGTTAAAAAAAATTCTAACTTATGGATTTATGATCCTTAAACATGATTAAGGCATAAACAATGATTTTACAACAAAGATTGAATCAAAATCTTCCTAACCACTAAACTAGGATATTCGGCCATATACAAAAGAAATTAGTTTAGAATAGGAATTGATCTTCTAATCACTTGAATCAACAATAAAATGGATTAGAGATAATAGATCAACATCATTGAATCAAAGTTGAAACAAAATCCTTCCACACCGAAACCTCATAGGTTCGGCCATGGAGGAAAAAAAATTAGGTTAGGGTTTGATTTTTGGTTTTAAAATCCCTTGAATTCAATAATCATAAGGATTAGAAGATGAATCAAATGATCATTCAACAAGTTTTTGAAACAAAATCCCTATACACCCATAAGTGAGGGTTTCGGCCATGAGGGAAAGAATAGGGAAGAAATTTTTGTTGAATACATGCTCTTGGATATCAAATATAGAGATGATTATAAGATCATAGAAATTGGTTTCAAATCAAATGGATTTTTCTGCACTTTTCTATGAATTTTTGAAGAAAGTCTCATGAACGTTGAATCAAATGAAGAACTTGATGATTTATGGCATAAACTCAAAAAGTTTGTGAAGAGAAAAGATTAGGTAGGCAAGATTAAGAGATGTTACTTCTTGAAGCTTAAAGAGAGTGGTGATTTTGATGATGTTCTTCACAAATTACTAAAGTGTTCTTACGAAGTTCTTAAGAGAAATGATGAACTTTGGTGAAGAAGAAGTCATTAAATAAAAATGAAATTTGCCTAAGTGATGGTGATAATGGTGGAGCCGTATCTAATGGCATTTATGTGCCATTATGGCCATTAAGACTCAGATAGGATCGTCATAAATGCTCGTCACATCAGTCACATCAGTCATCTCAGCTCCATTGCTGACCCCGTTGTTCATCTGGCTCAGGTTTTCCTCAAGATATTTTGAAGTTTTTGCCCGCAACAAATATAATATTATATTTTTACGCTAAAAATTTCAAAACTTCCCATATCGTAGCAAATACGATAAAAACATTACTCATCTCGTTCACGAATTAAAATTAGGTTTTCTGAGCAGTAAACTTTTACTGTCAATGAAAACGCAGACCGGGCTTCGTCTGAATTTTCAACCCAAAATTTCATCGTAACCTTATGATATCAAGCATAGCATGGAAATGACATTGGTTTATCCAAAATCATTTTCTAAGTCTCGGATGAAAATATAATCATTTATATATTTATTACCGATATTAGAAAGCAGTAAAAATTGGGGTGTTACAGGCAGCACGACCGTGCTCCCATAGACAGAACAGAACGCTGAAACAGGAACAGGGGCGTTCACCCAAAACATTCCCAATGATGAAATAAGACACCAAACGAAGTAAAGACAAGCTAGATAACATAAAGATAATGTTGTACCTTGGTAGCCGAGTGGCCAAGGGGGCCTTGATGCTAAATGATCAAGGTGTTGAGCTCTGGAGCTTATAGGCCAGAGTGTTAATTAAAGATTAAAGAAGATGTTTGTAACATCCATGTTTTAAGGCATTATTTATATATTTGATAACTATGTTTAAGACTTTGATTTAAGGTCTAATATCCATGTTTAGGTGTTGGGAACCTTGCATGGAAAGTATGAGATTAACCAGCGTTGATTTGAATAAGAATGTGTTCTAGAATTTCGGTTATACCGTTTAGAACGCTTAAGAATGCATAATAGGGAATTTATTTTTTGGAGGAGATTAGGTATGTTTGAGGGCTTGGTCTTATTCCTTAGGTATAGAGGAGTCTATGTTTCAAATTTCAGGTCAATCGGACTTCAAACGAGCTCAAAACGTAATAAAACGTATGAATCAGTAGTGTTGGTTAGTTTAGGGCGCTTAGCGCAGCTTTAGGAGCGCTGAGCGCTGATAACAGTGACACGTGTCACTCAGCCATTGGCGGAGAATGGCGATGCAGCCCAGCCAGTGCTGAGCGCTGGATCTGGGCGTTGAGCGCCAGGAAATTAAAAAAAAAAACTTATTTAGATATGAGAATTTCATGGAAGTGGCCAGAAAGTGGTAGAAATCAAATTTTAGAGAGAGAGGGAGAGGAGAGAAAGAAAGAGAGAGAAACTTCTAGAGGAGACTCTGATCAATCCGTTTGTCCTATTGGAAAACTGAATATACCGTTGTGATCCTCGCGACTTCTACTTCATCATCCTACCTTTTTTTTCTTGGTTAGGCTAAGGTAAGTCTATGTTTTTATGTCGAAATGCTGTCCGTGATAGTATTGAAGTTATCTCTCAATCCGTTTATCGGTTTTCAATTCCGTCTTCAGATTTGAGCTACACGTAACGTGTACTTTGTGAATATGTGTTCAGGTGAATTTTTGGAGCCCCGGAGGTAGGAGAACCTCACGAGGCAGATTTGAGGAGTTGAGAGTGGGCTCATTTCGTTGCTCTAAAGCTAGTTTACGACATCTCAGTTGGGGGAAAGAAGCCATCTAGCTTCGGAAATGGCTAAGTAACATTTTATTTAATATTGGCGGAGGGCGACTTAAACCCTACTAGTGAGCGAATAATTGACAATATCAATATCACACTGGGGATCACTTAGTGGTACCAATGATGATATTGAGATTGTATCACCGTTAAGTTAATTTTTATGATATCTGAGGTTGTCTGATTTTCCCGTTTTGAGTTGCTTGCTCTGTGCTGTTTGGATGTACTGGCTGATAATATGTTATGTTTGCCATAACATGCTTAGTTATTGTTTTCTAGGCAGTGATATTTGATATTTTGAGTGATGCATGTTGGGGAGTGTATGATATATGTTTCAGACGTGCCTAACCTAATTAATTAATATTTTATTATAATGAGATTGATGAGGTGATATTAATTGAGATATGCTATGAGATAGTGATGAGAGGTTAAGGCACTAGGATATGACTTGATATACGTTGGTAAGATCCATATAGATGCATATTGTGACACTCCAAATAATTATAACATATATACAAAACTTAGTAAAAATGTTCCACTTTTATCTAAAATAAATATTCAAGAGACTTATAGAAAACTGTAAATATCAAAATTTGATTTTTGTAGCATAGTATAAAAACTTCATGGTCATTAGTGTCTTTCAATACTCAATCATTGTATCTGTGAATGCAAATTATGCAATAGTGACTAAAACAATAATAGAGTTGAACAGTTACAAAATTGACAAAATTCGTAATAAGACTTAAGTGACCCATTTTAACAGACTCCGATCCGGCTCAACCTGACTAAAAGACTTTCCTCATTGGGATCTATCAACCATCCCGGAAACGCTATCAAGAGCCCAATGCCACATTTAAAACCTGGAAATGTCAGAAATCCCAAAAATGAGTAAACCTCAGTGACAATAGTACATATATATTAAGATAATTTGAACTATGACATTTCCAGCCATACCTAGTGTGGAAGGTATGGAAAATCCTCTCTTCACAAACCAACACATAATCAAGATAAAATAAACACCAGAAAGTAGCATTTTCATATGTAAAAGAATAACATGTTATAAAAATTATTATTCCTAAATGCATGTCAACCGGTCCCTTTCTCGCCCCAAGGCCACAATATTGCCTGAAGGCCATAACCTCATGTCACACAATGCTGACGTGGCCACCTACAATCCTGTCACCATCCCTCATTCCTGTTAGGGATATTAGTCAGTCGTCCAAGCAGTTCATCCATAAACCCGGTGCACATCCCCATTCCCGTTAGGATGCTCAAGCAAAGCAATGACACTATTCCCCCATTCCCGTTAGGGAATAGCTGCACAAAATAAAAGTATCCCCTTTCCCGTTAGGATACGGGACGACTTGGCAAGGACTACAAGAGTATCATGGTAGTTACCCCCATTCTCGTTAGGGAACTGGCCCATGACATCTGGTACCCATAATCGAATACTCTGACCTCGCGTGTTCCACCCACACGGCTGTGAACAACACCATGCATTTCTAATATGAGTCTCACCATTCTTATCGGGTCATAACCTATTGCCTTAATCTCTCATCACTATCTCAACACCTAAATCAAATTATCTTACGCCATTGATCTCATCGTAATCTCTAGCTAGATACTTACTCATTCTACCAGTCAAGCATACAAGTCACATATCAAATGCATTACCAAACAAAGCTATTCAATTATCATCATGTTATAACACATTCTCACATATAAACGTGTCAATTCAAACAAAACAAATAGGCCAAGACGTGTGGACAAACCAATCAAACATAGCATGTAATCATGTCAATTTGTACAAGAAATCACACTAATCCAAATAAACACCAAATAGAGAGGTTTTGAGGGATTCTATTGTCACCTTGAATCCTCTTGAAAAAGAGAGGATATCGAAATCTAGCTCTTTTCTCGAGGTCCTAGCTATGTCTTTGTTTCTTTTCCTTGTTATAATCTCATCAATAATAGAGTTTGAATCGAGTCCACTTCTTCCTCCTTCTTGTACGGTTTCGGCCAACACAAAGAAAAAGGCCTCGCATGTTAATTCAACAAACAGTCCATTGATTAATGACATATCAATAAACAACTACTTATTCTATAATTAAGGAAATTTGTAGATTAACCCTTAACAAAGGCAAGAACAGAGATTTAGGTAAAATCTGGGGGCTAGGGTTTCAAAATTGATTTGGGGATTTTCTTGAATCTAGAAGAAACTAGGGGTACACACTTACCCAACGAAGAGAGGAAGAGATGGTGGCGACTGGGGTGGTGAGGGGTGGTAGAGACGGCTCCGGTGCGGTGGCAGTGGCGGTGAGGTGCATTCTTCAGCCACCATGACAAAACAAAGGAGATAAAACTCATAGAAAGAAAGATGGGTGGTCGAACCACCATGGCCGGCGTCCAGGAGACGCCACCGTGACGGCGACAGGGGCTCACCACGACGGCGGCGCTACACAGTGAGGGTGGAGATGAACCAGTGGCATAGGGCGAAACTAGGTCGCGTGGCTCCTCTTCCGCGTCGAGCAGTGGCGGCCGGCGAGCTGGACGACGGTCATTGGGCGGCTCGTAGCTTCTGGCAGCAAGAGGGAGGTGTGAGTTGATGGCGGAAGAAGAAGAAGGTGGTTTTTCAGAAATGAGAAGTGAGGGTGAGGGAGAGTCTTCGTGAATTAGAAGAGAGGAGATGGGTGTGTACAGTAAAACAAGGGGTGTGACTAGCAAATTAATAAAATAACTCTTTGAAATAAATAAAATATTTGTGATATCTTAAAGTTAGGTACTTTCATAAAATAAATTCTACCCTTTATAAATGCCAAAATAATTATATTTTCTTACTAACATATCTCTTTGCCAAATAATATAATTTGAAACTAAATTATAAAATATCATTTTATAATTATAAAAAACAAACAATTATCACTGTATATAAAAAAAAAAGTTGAACATTTACAAAATTGACAAAATTCGTAATAAGACTTAAGTGACCCATTTTAACAGACTCCGATCCGGCTCAACCTGACCAAAAGACTTTCCTCTTGGGATCTATCAACCATCCCGGAAATGCTATCAAGAGCCCAATGCCACATTTACAACCTGGAAATGTCAGAAATCCAAAAAATGAGTAAAACTCAGTGACAATAGTACATATATATTAAGATAATTTGAACTATGACATTTCCAGCCATACCTAGTGTGGAAGGTATGGAAAATCCTCTCTTCACAAACCAACACATAATCAAGATAAAATAAACACCAGAAAGTAGCATTTTCATATGTAAAAGAATAACATGTTATAAAAATTATTATTCCTAAATGCATGTCAACCGGTCCCTTTCTCGCCCCAAGGCCACAATATTGCCTGAAGGCCATAACCTCATGTCACACAATGCTGACGTGGCCACCTACAATCCTGTCACCATCCCTCATTCCTGTTAGTGATATTAGTCAGTCGTCCAAGCAGTTCATCCATAAACCCGGTGCACATCCCCATTCCCGTTAGGATGCTCATGCAAAGCAATGACACTATTCCCCCATTCCCGTTAGGGAATAGCTGCACAAAATAAAAGTATCCCCTTTCCCGTTAGGATACGGGACGACTTGGCAAGGACTACAAGAGTATCACGGTAGTTACCCCCATTCTCGTTAGGGAACTGGCCCGTGACATCTGGTACCCGTAATCGGATACTCTGACCTCGTGTGTTCCACCCACACGGCTGTGAACAACACCATGCATTTCTAATATGAGTCTCACCATTCTTATCGGGTCATAACCTATTGCCTTAATCTCTCATCACTATCTCAACACCTAAATCAAATTATCTTACGCCATTGATCTCATCGTAATCTCTGGCTAGATAATTACTCATTCTACCAGTCAAGCATACAAGTCACATATCAAATGCATTACCAAACAAAGCTATTCAATTATCATCATGTTATAACACATTCTCACATATAAACATGTCAATTCAAACAAAACAAACAGGCCAAGACGTGTGGACAAACCAATCAAACATAGCATGTAATCACGTCAATTTGTACAAGAAATCACACTAATTCAAATAAACACCAAATAGAGAGGTTTTGAGGGATTCTATTGTCACCTTGAATCCTCTTGAAAAAGAGAGGATATCGAAATCTAGCTCTTTTCTCGAGGTCCTAGCTATGTCTTTGTTTCTTTTCCTTGTTATAATCTCATCAATAATAGAGTTTGAATCGAGTCCTCTTCCTCCTCCTTCTTGTACGGTTTCGGCCAACACAAAGAAAAAGGCCTCGCATGTTAATTCAACAAATAGTCCATTGATTAATGACATATCAATAAACAACTACCTATTCTATAATTAAGGAAATTTGCAGATTAACCCTTAACAAAGGCAAGAACAGAGATTTAGGTAAAATCTGGGGGCTAGGGTTTCAAAATTGATTTGGGGATTTTCTTGAATCTAGAAGAAACTAGGGGTACACACTTACCCAATGAGGAGAGGAAGAGATGGTGGCGACTGGGGTGGTGAGGGGTGGTAGAGACGGCCCCGGTGCGGTGGCAGTGGCGGTGAGGTGCATTCTTCAGCCACCATGACTAAACAAAGGAGATAAAACTCATAGAAAGAAAGATGGGTGGTCGAACCACCATGGCCAGCGTCCAGGAGACGCCACCGCGACGACGACAGGGGCTCACCACGACGGCGGTGCTGCACAGCGAGGGTGAAGATGAACCAGTGGCATAGGGCGAAATTAGGTCGCGTGGCTCCTCTTCCGCGTCGAGCAGCGGCGGCCGGCGAGCTGGACGGCGGTCATTAGGGCTGCTCGCAGCTTCTGGCAGCAAGAGGGAGGTGTGAGTTGATGGAGGAAGAAGAAGAAGGTGATTTTTCAGAAATGAGAAGTGAGGGTGAGGGAGAGTCTTCGTGAATTAGAAGAGAGGAGAGGGCTGTGTACAGTAAAACAGGGGGTGTGACTAGCAAATTAATAAAATAACTCTTTGAAACAAATAAAATATTTGTGATATCTTAAAGTTAGGTACTTTCATAAAATAAATTCTACCCTTTATAAATGCCAAAATAATTATATTTTCTTACTAACATATCTCTTTGCCAAATAATATAATTTGAAACTAAATTATAAAATATCATTTTATAATTATAAAAAACAAACAATTATCACTGTATATAAAAAAAAAGTTGAACATTTACAAAATTGACAAAATTCGTAATAAGACTTAAGTGACCCATTTTAACAGACTCCGATCCGGCTCAACCTGACCAAAAAACTTTCCTCTTGGGATCTATCAACCATCCCGGAAATGCTATCAAGAGCCCAATGCCACATTTAAAACCTGGAAATGTCAGAAATCCCAAAAATGAGTAAAACTCAGTGACAATAGTACATATATATTAAGATAATTTGAACTATGACATTTCCAGCCATACCTAGTGTGGAAGGTATGGAAAATCCTCTCTTCACAAACCAACACATAATCAAGATAAAATAAACACCAGAAAGTAGCATTTTCATATGTAAAAGAATAACATGTTATAAAAATTATTATTCCTAAATGCATGTCAACCGGACCCTTTCTCGCCCCAAGGCCACAATATTGCCTGAAGGCCATAACCTCATGTCACACAATGCTGACGTGGCCACCTACAATCCTGTCACCATCCCTCATTCCTGTTAGTGATATTAGTCAGTCGTCCAAGCAGTTCATCCATAAACCCGGTGCACATCCCCATTCCCGTTAGGATGCTCATGCAAAGCAATGACACTATTCCCCCATTCCCGTTAGGGAATAGCTGCACAAAATAAAAGTATCCCCTTTCCCGTTAGGATACGGGACGACTTGGCAAGGACTACAAGAGTATCACGGTAGTTACCCCCATTCTCGTTAGGGAACTGGCCCGTGACATCTGGTACCCGTAATCGGATACTCTGACCTCGTGTGTTCCACCCACACGGCTGTGAACAACACCATGCATTTCTAATATGAGTCTCACCATTCTTACCGGGTCATAACCTATTGCCTTAATCTCTCATCACTATCTCAACACCTAAATCAAATTATCTTACGCCATTGATCTCATCGTAATCTCTGGCTAGATAATTACTCATTCTACCAGTCAAGCATACAAGTCACATATCAAATGCATTACCAAACAAAGCTATTCAATTATCATCATGTTATAACACATTCTCACATATAAACGTGTCAATTCAAACAAAACAAACAGGCCAAGACGTGTGGACAAACCAATCAAACATAGCATGTAATCACGTCAATTTGTACAAGAAATCACACTAATTCAAATAAACACCAAATAGAGAGGTTTTGAGGGATTCTATTGTCACCTTGAATCCTCTTGAAAAAGAGAGGATATCAAAATCTAGCTCTTTTCTCGAGGTCCTAGCTATGTCTTTGTTTCTTTTCCTTGTTATAATCTCATCAATAATAGAGTTTGAATCGAGTCCTCTTCCTCCTCCTTCTTGTACGGTTTCGGCCAACACAAAGAAAAAGGCCTCGCATGTTAATTCAACAAATAGTCCATTGATTAATGACATATCAATAAACAACTACTTATTCTATAATTAAGGAAATTTGCAGATTAACCCTTAACAAAGGCAAGAACAGAGATTTAGGTAAAATCTGGGGGCTAGGGTTTCAAAATTGATTTGGGGATTTTCTTGAATCTAGAAGAAACTAGGGGTACACACTTACCCAATGAGGAGAGGAAGAGATGGTGGCGACTGGGGTGGTGAGGGGTGGTAGAGACGGCTCCGGTGCGGTGGCAGTGGCGGTGAGGTGCATTCTTCAGCCACCATGACTAAACAAAGGAGATAAAACTCATAGAAAGAAAGATAGGTGGTCGAACCACCATGGCCGGCGTCCAGGAGACGCCACCGCGACGGCGACAGGGGCTCACCACGACGGCGGTGCTGCACAGCGAGGGTGAAGATGAACCAGTGGCATAGGGCGAAATTAGGTCGCGTGGCTCCTCTTCCGCGTCGAGCAGCGGCGGCCAGCGAGCTGGACGGCGGTCATAGGGCTGCTCGCAGCTTCTGGCAGCAAGAGGGAGGTGTGAGTTGATGGAGGAAGAAGAAGAAGGTGATTTTTTAGAAATGAGAAGTGAGGGTGAGGGAGAGTCTTCGTGAATTAGAAGAGAGGAGAGGGCTGTGTACAGTAAAACAGGGGGTGTGACTAGCAAATTAATAAAATAACTCTTTGAAATAAATAAAATATTTGTGATATCTTAAAGTTAGGTACTTTCATAAAATAAATTCTACCCTTTATAAATGCCAAAATAATTATATTTTCTTACTAACATATCTCTTTGCCAAATAATATAATTTGAAACTAAATTATAAAATATCATTTTATAATTATAAAAAACAAACAATTATCACTGTATATAAAAAAAAAGTTGAACATTTACAAAATTGACAAAATTCGTAATAAGACTTAAGTGACCCATTTTAACAGACTCCGATCCGGCTCAACCTGACCAAAAAACTTTCCTCTTGGGATCTATCAACCATCCCGGAAATGCTATCAAGAGCCCAATGCCACATTTAAAACCTGGAAATGTCAGAAATCCCAAAAATGAGTAAAACTCAGTGACAATAGTACATATATATTAAGATAATTTGAACTATGACATTTCCAGCCATACCTAGTGTGGAAGGTATGGAAAATCCTCTCTTCACAAACCAACACATAATCAAGATAAAATAAACACCAGAAAGTAGCATTTTCATATGTAAAAGAATAACATGTTATAAAAATTATTATTCCTAAATGCATGTCAACCGGACCCTTTCTCGCCCCAAGGCCACAATATTGCCTGAAGGCCATAACCTCATGTCACACAATGCTGACGTGGCCACCTACAATCCTGTCACCATCCCTCATTCCTGTTAGTGATATTAGTCAGTCGTCCAAGCAGTTCATCCATAAACCCGGTGCACATCCCCATTCCCGTTAGGATGCTCATGCAAAGCAATGACACTATTCCCCCATTCCCGTTAGGGAATAGCTGCACAAAATAAAAGTATCCCCTTTCCCGTTAGGATACGGGACGACTTGGCAAGGACTACAAGAGTATCACGGTAGTTACCCCATTCTCGTTAGGGAACTGGCCCGTGACATCTGGTACCCGTAATCGGATACTCTGACCTCGTGTGTTCCACCCACACGGCTGTGAACAACACCATGCATTTCTAATATGAGTCTCACCATTCTTACCGGGTCATAACCTATTGCCTTAATCTCTCATCACTATCTCAACACCTAAATCAAATTATCTTACGCCATTGATCTCATCGTAATCTCTGGCTAGATAATTACTCATTCTACCAGTCAAGCATACAAGTCACATATCAAATGCATTACCAAACAAAGCTATTCAATTATCATCATGTTATAACACATTCTCACATATAAACGTGTCAATTCAAACAAAACAAACAGGCCAAGACGTGTGGACAAACCAATCAAACATAGAATGTAATCACGTCAATTTGTACAAGAAATCACACTAATTCAAATAAACACCAAATAGAGAGGTTTTGAGGGATTCTATTGTCACCTTGAATCCTCTTGAAAAAGAGAGGATATCAAAATCTAGCTCTTTTCTCGAGGTCCTAGCTATGTCTTTGTTTCTTTTCCTTGTTATAATCTCATCAATAATAGAGTTTGAATCGAGTCCTCTTCCTCCTCCTTCTTGTACGGTTTCGGCCAACACAAAGAAAAAGGCCTCGCATGTTAATTCAACAAATAGTCCATTGATTAATGACATATCAATAAACAACTACTTATTCTATAATTAAGGAAATTTGCAGATTAACCCTTAACAAAGGCAAGAACAGAGATTTAGGTAAAATCTGGGGGCTAGGGTTTCAAAATTGATTTGGGGATTTTCTTGAATCTAGAAGAAACTAGGGGTACACACTTACCCAATGAGGAGAGGAAGAGATGGTGGCGACTGGGGTGGTGAGGGGTGGTAGAGACGGCTCCGGTGCGGTGGCAGTGGCGGTGAGGTGCATTCTTCAGCCACCATGACTAAACAAAGGAGATAAAACTCATAGAAAGAAAGATAGGTGGTCGAACCACCATGGCCGGCGTCCAGGAGACGCCACCGCGACGGCGACAGGGGCTCACCACGACGGCGGTGCTGCACAGCGAGGGTGAAGATGAACCAGTGGCATAGGGCGAAATTAGGTCGCGTGGCTCCTCTTCCGCGTCGAGCAGCGGCGGCCGGCGAGCTGGACGGCGGTCATAGGGCTGCTCGCAGCTTCTGGCAGCAAGAGGGAGGTGTGAGTTGATGGAGGAAGAAGAAGAAGGTGATTTTTCAGAAATGAGAAGTGAGGGTGAGGGAGAGTCTTCGTGAATTAGAAGAGAGGAGAGGGCTGTGTACAGTAAAACAGGGGGTGTGACTAGCAAATTAATAAAATAACTCTTTGAAATAAATAAAATATTTGTGATATCTTAAAGTTAGGTACTTTCATAAAATAAATTCTACCCTTTATAAATGCCAAAATAATTATATTTTCTTACTAACATATCTCTTTGCCAAATAATATAATTTGAAACTAAATTATAAAATATCATTTTATAATTATAAAAAACAAACAATTATCACTGTATATAAAAAAAAAGTTGAACATTTACAAAATTGACAAAATTCGTAATAAGACTTAAGTGACCCATTTTAACAGACTCCGATCCGGCTCAACCTGACCAAAAGACTTTCCTCTTTGGGATCTATCAACCATCCCGGAAATGCTATCAAGAGCCCAATGCCACATTTAAAACCTGGAAATGTCAGAAATCCCAAAAATGAGTAAAACTCAGTGACAATAGTACATATATATTAAGATAATTTGAACTATGACATTTCCAGCCATACCTAGTGTGGAAGGTATGGAAAATCCTCTCTTCACAAACCAACACATAATCAAGATAAAATAAACACCAGAAAGTAGCATTTTCATATGTAAAAGAATAACATGTTATAAAAATTATTATTCCCAAATGCATGTCAACCGGTCCCTTTCTCGCCCCAAGGCCACAATATTGCCTGAAGGCCATAACCTCATGTCACACAATTCTGACGTGGCCACCTACAATCCTGTCACCATCCCTCATTCCTGTTAGTGATATTAGTCAGTCGTCCAAGCAGTTCGTCCATAAACCCGGTGCACATCCCCATTCCCGTTAGGATGCTCATGCAAAGCAATGACACTATTCCCCCATTCCCGTTAGGGAATAGCTGCACAAAATAAAAGTATCCCCTTTCCCGTTAGGATACGGGACGACTTGGCAAGGACTACAAGAGTATCACGGTAGTTACCCCCATTCTCGTTAGGGAACTGGCCCGTGACATCTGGTACCCGTAATCGGATACTCTGACCTCGTGTGTTCCACCCACACGGCTGTGAACAACACCATGCATTTCTAATATGAGTATCACCATTCTTATCGGGTCATAACCTATTGCCTTAATCTCTCATCACTATCTCAACACCTAAATCAAATTATCTTACGCCATTGATCTCATCGTAATCTCTGGCTAGATAATTACTCATTCTACCAGTCAAGCATACAAGTCACATATCAAATGCATTACCAAACAAAGCTATTCAATTATCATCATGTTATAACACATTCTCACATATAAACGTGTCAATTCAAACAAAACAAACAGGCCAAGACGTGTGGACAAACCAATCAAACATAGCATGTAATCACGTCAATTTGTACAAGAAATCACACTAATTCAAATAAACACCAAATAGAGAGGTTTTGAGGGATTCTATTGTCACCTTGAATCCTCTTGAAAAAGAGAGGATATCGAAATCTAGCTCTTTTCTCGAGGTCCTAGCTATGTCTTTGTTTCTTTTCCGTGTTATAATCTCATCAATAATAGAGTTTGAATCGAGTCCTCTTCCTCCTCCTTCTTGTACGGTTTCGGCCAACACAAAGAAAAAGGCCTCGCATGTTAATTCAACAAATAGTCCATTGATTAATGACATATCAATAAACAACTACTTATTCTATAATGAAGGAAATTTGCAGATTAACCCTTAACAAAGGCAAGAACAGAGATTTAGGTAAAATCTGGGGGCTAGGGTTTCAAAATTGATTTGGGGATTTTCTTGAATCTAGAAGAAACTAGGGGTACACACTTACCCAATGAGGAGAGGAAGAGATGGTGGCGACTGGGGTGGTGAGGGGTGGTAGAGACGGCCCCGGTGCGGTGGCAGTGGCGGTGAGGTGCATTCTTCAGCCACCATGACTAAACAAAGGAGATAAAACTCATAGAAAGAAAGATGGGTGGTCGAACCACCATGGCCAGCGTCCAGGAGACGCCACCGCGACGGCGACAGGGGCTCACCACGACGGCGGTGCTGCATAGCGAGGGTGAAGATGAACCAGTGGCATAGGGCGAAATTAGGTCGCGTGGCTCCTCTTCCGCGTCGAGCAGCGGCGGCCGGCGAGCTGGACGGCGGTCATAGGGCTGCTCGCAGCTTCTGGCAGCAAGAGGGAGGTGTGAGTTGATGGAGGAAGAAGAAGAAGGTGATTTTTCAGAAATGAGAAGTGAGGGTGAGGGAGAGTCTTCGTGAATTAGAAGAGAGGAGAGGGCTGTGTACAGTAAAACAGGGGGTGTGACTAGCAAATTAATAAAATAACTCTTTGAAATAAATAAAATATTTGTGATATCTTAAAGTTAGGTACTTTCATAAAATAAATTCTACCCTTTATAAATGCCAAAATAATTATATTTTCTTACTAACATATCTCTTTGCCAAATAATATAATTTGAAACTAAATTATAAAATATCATTTTATAATTATAAAAAACAAACAATTATCACTGTATATAAAAAAAAGTTGAACATTTACAAAATTGACAAAATTCGTAATAAGACTTAAGTGACCCATTTTAACAGACTCCGATCCGGCTCAACCTGACCAAAAAACTTTCCTCTTTGGGATCTATCAACCATCCCGGAAATGCTATCAAGAGCCCAATGCCACATTTAAAACCTGGAAATGTCAGAAATCCCAAAAATGAGTAAAACTCAGTGACAATAGTACATATATATTAAGATAATTTGAACTATGACATTTCCAGCCATACCTAGTGTGGAAGGTATGGAAAATCCTCTCTTCACAAACCAACACATAATCAAGATAAAATAAACACCAGAAAGTAGCATTTTCATATGTAAAAGAATAACATGTTATAAAAATTATTATTCCTAAATGCATGTCAACCGGACCCTTTCTCGCCCCAAGGCCACAATATTGCCTGAAGGCCATAACCTCATGTCACACAATGCTGACGTGGCCACCTACAATCCTGTCACCATCCCTCATTCCTGTTAGTGATATTAGTCAGTCGTCCAAGCAGTTCGTCCATAAACCCGGTGCACATCCCCATTCCCGTTAGGATGCTCATGCAAAGCAATGACACTATTCCCCCATTCCCGTTAGGGAATAGCTGCACAAAATAAAAGTATCCCCTTTCCCGTTAGGATACGGGACGACTTGGCAAGGACTACAAGAGTATCACGGTAGTTACCCCCATTCTCGTTAGGGAACTGGCCCGTGACATCTGGTACCCGTAATCGGATACTCTGACCTCGTGTGTTCCACCCACACGGCTGTGAACAACACCATGCATTTCTAATATGAGTATCACCATTCTTATCGGGTCATAACCTATTGCCTTAATCTCTCATCACTATCTCAACACCTAAATCAAATTATCTTACGCCATTGATCTCATCGTAATCTCTGGCTAGATAATTACTCATTCTACCAGTCAAGCATACAAGTCACATATCAAATGCATTACCAAACAAAGCTATTCAATTATCATCATGTTATAACACATTCTCACATATAAACGTGTCAATTCAAACAAAACAAACAGGCCAAGACGTGTGGACAAACCAATCAAACATAGCATGTAATCACGTCAATTTGTACAAGAAATCACACTAATTCAAATAAACACCAAATAGAGAGGTTTTGAGGGATTCTATTGTCACCTTGAATCCTCTTGAAAAAGAGAGGATATCGAAATCTAGCTCTTTTCTCGAGGTCCTAGCTATGTCTTTGTTTCTTTTCCGTGTTATAATCTCATCAATAATAGAGTTTGAATCGAGTCCTCTTCCTCCTCCTTCTTGTACGGTTTCGGCCAACACAAAGAAAAAGGCCTCGCATGTTAATTCAACAAATAGTCCATTGATTAATGACATATCAATAAACAACTACTTATTCTATAATGAAGGAAATTTGCAGATTAACCCTTAACAAAGGCAAGAACAGAGATTTAGGTAAAATCTGGGGGCTAGGGTTTCAAAATTGATTTGGGGATTTTCTTGAATCTAGAAGAAACTAGGGGTACACACTTACCCAATGAGGAGAGGAAGAGATGGTGGCGACTGGGGTGGTGAGGGGTGGTAGAGACGGCTCCGGGGCGGTGGCAGTGGCGGTGAGGTGCATTCTTCAGCCACCATGACTAAACAAAGGAGATAAAACTCATAGAAAGAAAGATGGGTGGTCGAACCACCATGGCCGGCGTCCAGGAGACGCCACCGCGACGGCGACAGGGGCTCACCACGACGGCGGTGCTGCACAGCGAGGGTGAAGATGAACCAGTGGCATAGGGCGAAACTAGGTCGCGTGGCTCCTCTTCCGCGTTGAGCAGCGGCGGCCGGCGAGCTGGACGGTGGTCATAGGGCTGCTCGCAGCTTCTGGCAGCAAGAGGGAGGTGTGAGTTGATGGAGGAAGAAGAAGAAGGTGATTTTTCAGAAATGAGAAGTGAGGGTGAGGGAGAGTCTTCGTGAATTAGAAGAGAGGAGAGGGCTGTGTATAGTAAAACAGGGGGTGTGACTAGCAAATTAATAAAATAACTCTTTGAAATAAAGGCACATAGACATGCATCACAGATACATATAAAAGAAATATATATATAATCATCCTCGAGACACATTATCATCCTCTACCCTTCGCACTCATGCAACTTATGCTGACGTGGCCACCACCAATCCTGTCACACATCCCTTACCCGCTCAGGGATGTTAGTCAGTCGTCCAAGCGACGCGTCCCCAAACACCGGTGCACATTCTCAACCGTGGTGAGAATGCTCATGCAAATATCTCTTTGCCAAATAATATAATTTGAAACTAAATTATAAAATATCATTTTATAATTATAAAAAAAAAAACAATTATCACTGTTATAAAAAAAAATCAAAAAATTTAATAATAATTATCCCGCTTCTAAAAACTGGGATGTGACACATATTGTTGCTCACAGCTGTGTGTTTGGAACACATGTGGTCAGGAGTCCTCGCGGGACCGTCCCAACTTAGATTTAGGTTGTGCAGTTATAGTGTCATTGCTATGCATGAGCACCCTCGAGAGAGAACCAGGGTGTGCGCCGGAGCGAGATGTGCAGCTATAGTATCATTGCCTTGCATGAGCATTTTCATCATGGATGAGAGTGTGCAACGGAATTTGGGGACGCATCGCTTGGATGACTGACTAACATCCCTCAGCAGGCGAGGGATGTGTGATAGGATTGGTGGTGGCCACGTCAGCATAATTTGCATGAGTGCGAAGGGTAGAGGATGATAATGTGTCTCGAGGATGATTGTATATATTTCTTATATATATATATATATATATCTATGTGTGTGTGTGTGAGTGTGTGTGTGTGTGATGCATGTCTATGTGCCTTTATTGTTTATATGTTACGTACCCTTTTTCGTATATGATGATAGATAGTTTCTTATCCCCCTACTTCTTTTCTATGTATGTTTCTTTTATGTGCTCTTATGAGAAGACCCTGCGGATGAGCCAGCTACAGAGGAGCTTGATGGAACTCCTTAAGAGCCAGATGCTGGGGGATGAGTAGTGACCTCTAGCCATTGAGTTTAGAGTCTATGGCCAGTGCGTCTTTTTGAGACGTTTTAGTTTCCGTTGCTTATATCATTTTGTATCAGTATGTATCTTTTGGGACCCTACTGATGGAGTACCCTCTTTAGTTTATCAGTATATATATATATATATATATATATATATATATGTGTGTGTGTGTGTGTGTGTGTGGTGTGGTGTTTAATTTTGTTCTTACTTTTAAGTTTTTTATTTATTTATGATTTTCTATATATGTTAACGCTAATATTAAGATTAAGTTTTAGATAATTTAGGTTTTTTTAATGGGACATCGGGGTGTCTCAATGTTGATCTGGCACTTAAGGACCAGAGTGTTAAAAATAAAAGATTAAAGATAACGTTGGCCTAGTGGCCAAGGGGGCCTCGATAGCCAAGTGGTCGAGGTGTTGATGGTGATAAAACTTGGGTAGCCGAGTGGCCCAAGCGGACGTGGTGATTGTTGATTATGTGTTGTGTTGATCATGCATTCATGCATCAGAGATGTTTGTGGGGGATGTTCAGCATTGGGGAGGTCGTTCGAGAGTAAGGCGATCTGGCTGTCCGCAATGATCTAAGTGATCTGGCCCCCCGCGGTGGCGCATCCAAGCGTAAGGTGCGTCGGCTATCCAAGGGGTTCACCCATGGTTTGGTGAATTGCCAGCATTGGTGCTTAATGACCAATGTGGATTTGTAACTCCGAAGTTGACATTCTGAGATAGATTGGATCCAAGTGCATAGTGGAGTAGTGGAGTAGCATTGCATCGCATAGCATACATTATTGATATGATGGATATGATATGAATTTAATATGCTGGATGTTGTTATGTTTTTATATGCTATGTATATGTATTTCTGTTATGCATGCTCATCTTGCTAACTGCTTCCTTACCGTTATGTTCATATATATGTTTCTTACTCCCCGTTTTTGTTGTTGCTTTGCATGTATCTTTTTGATTATGCAGAGGATGGTAAGCAGCTTGCTGAGTAGTGACTCTGAGGAGCCGCTACTCGTAGTCTAGGATTTCTTAGTTTATGTTGTTTATCCGAGATGTTTCGGACTATGGTTATACCAGCTCTGTAATGTGACATCGGGGTTGGGTTTGTTTATCTTTATGTTTTCTTTTAAAACATGTTTTATTTTCCGCATTTGAATTTTTGTTACAATGTGGTATCCTCCACCCATTGGTTTTATTGTTATGATATAATATGCATGTGTTCTCTTTCTTTTTCTTTTTATCGCTCTTACGTGTTATGAATACATGCGGCGTAGAGGGTGTCACAATTAACCATAACCACTTTGGTTCCAACAATCTCCCCCTTTTTGATGATGACAAAAACTTATTAAATTTGATTGAACAAAGTCTAAGAGAGCCAAATGGCTCCCCCTAAGGCAAGGCATTCAAACAATTAACAAATCTAACAATAATCAATCAGGTATATAGGCAAGTAAGACAAGTTATAATGCATAACAGATATTTCATGTAAAAATGTATCATAGCATAGAAAACAAGTATTTATGAATGTATCAGAGAAACGTATGTATGTATGTATGTATATATATATATATATATATATATATATATATATATATATATATCAAAGTTTAAGCATGTGTTCCAAAATTTTAATTCTTCTCTCTTTTTCTCCCCCTTTGTTGTTATCAGACAAAAAGGAAACAGGAGGATAGACCATCATTGTCATTTTAAGGGGAAAAAAACACAAGAATAAAAAAAAATTAAGAGGAAGGAGGATGAGGTGGAGGTGGAGGGTCTTGATTTGGCTTGATTCCCATAACAGTCAGCATCTTGAACATCTCTTGTAGGAGTGTAGTGGTAGGAAGCATTGCTCTTTGAATAACTCTTTCAACTTGATATTCCACTTGCTTAGCTATACAATCTTGAATTTTAGGGGTGATTCCAGTTTTTCAGTTTTTAGCAGTTGCATCCAAATGGCCTTTGCCAGGGATTGTGCTCAGAGCTAAGGATTGCTGAGGAGCTTCTGGATGAATTACAGAGAGAGGTATAGGCTGTGAGGCTTGTCTCTCAGTCCTTTGATGAACTTCCTCATAATCACCAATATGTTCTGCTTGTTGCTCTAGCTCTGCTTGCTCAGCTGCTTCTGCTTCAATTTCCTCTACATGCTCACAATGAGCTTCTTCTTTATGAACTGAAGGCTCTGGCTCTGGTTCCACCCAATGAATGTCATCGTCATACACAACAAGGCTGCTCATAGGGAGACCAAAAGTGTCTTTGTGAATAATTAACCTAGCCTCAGAAAAGCCATATACTCCTCTAAACATTGGGGTTTCTTCCTTTTCTTCAGCAGAGAGGCCATATGAGGATGCCTTCTTTGAACAGATCCTCATGTGACTTTCCCAAAAAACTCTTGCTTCATTTTCAAATCTCTCATCCTCTGGAAAAGTAGAGTAGAGTTCTAGAATCTGAGCATCAATGATATCTGACTGATAGAAGTCCAAATTGATCTTGCCAGGGAGAGGCATAGTCTTCTTGGGTAGTCTGGATTTGCCATCCTTATCTTTATTGAGAACTATCATGGGCAGCCTCGGCCAAATTTTTGGAGGGACTATGCCAATCTTGGTCTTTGAACCATGCCATAACCATGTAGGAGGCACAAAATTGGCAGCTCTGTAGAATCTGGGCATAGAGAACTCAGCTTGGAGATGGCCATACATCAATTAGTCTCAATAATCAGCTAGCTTGCCATAAGTGCTGGGATGCACAAATTGTTTCCACTTGACTTCTCGACTAAGAATGAACCTTTTGTACTCATAGGTTCTGAACCTTCCGTATTGCACATCCTTGTGGTCTCTTTTCAGAGGAACAATCCTACAGTAAGGAATAATATCCCTATCAACACCATCTGTGTGGGGAGGGGGGGTGAAGGGGGAAATCTTGAACCATTTGTGATAGTTTGAAATCTTCTAAACATTTGGTCTATTGTTTCATGTTCACTCATTTTGAACAGTTCATACTAGTGAACCAGCATGCTGATCTTTGACTCCTTCACTTGGGATGACCCTTCATGAGCTACGTCTAGAATATCCCATATTTTCTTAGTTGTGTTGCAGCTATGAACTTTATCATGCTCAGATCTGGTGATAGCACACATCAGGTAGTGCTTTGCCTTGAGGTTGAGTTGTTGTTGAGTCTTTTGCTCAGGAGTCCATTGAGCTCTAGGAATGGTAGCTCCATTGTCACCTCTTGGTTCAATATAGCCAGTTTCAATCAGCTCCCAAATGTCAGCATTTTGTGCATCAAGAAAAGCTATCATTCGCTTTTTCCAGTAGTCATAATCACTGTTGGAACCAAAGTAATTTGGATTAAATAATCTCTAAGTTTTGATGTTAACAAAAAGGATTATATTTGAATAGCAAAGTGTTAGCAGTAATCTAACAAGTGCCTTCACCCTTTAAGGATCTCTGATTTTATATAAGTTAAAATGTTAAGTCTATTCACTTTGCGATCCGTGTCCATATATTATTTTATTGAAAGATTCCCTGAGTGGTCGAGTCCACTCTATCACTGGAAGGATCTCCTTAACTCAAGTGCCACGTCAGTGGACGAGCGCTTGAATGTTTCTAGTAGACGGAGAAATCCCTTTTTAGTAGAAGCGAGTTACTCTCTAATAATAACATTAATTTGTAAGTGCCACATCACTGGACGGAGATTTTAAGTAACTCAAGTTTTGGCAAAACCGTTGTTTTAAGTAGACGTAGAATTTTTGCCACGTCAGTGGACGGAGCCTTAAAACTCTTCACACTTACCTTGCCTTTCCTATTGTTTCAATGGACGAAGAATTTGAGCATTTATATCTTATTTAAATCAATCTGAACCAAAGTGAATTGATTTCATATGATTGATATTTATTTCAAATATATATAATGGTCCTTCTCATTTGCTATTAACGGTTTTATTGTCTTGTTTCTATGAGAGAGACATAGTACATTTAAGGAATTGCAAAAAGCAATATAGTACAATGCAAAACGACTTGTACCCTGTCACCTTTTACGTTGGAATAGCTGGAATTTGTACAAGGAAGGCATGACAGTTTTTCAAGTTGTATTTGCTCAGAGGTGTGCCGTTTCATGCAAGAATATTGTCACATAGTACAAAGGCCACGAGCAAGCTGAGTCACAACGGGTATTGCATTGTTGATTCTATCCCTAAACGGAAAATTCAAATACAACCATTGATGATTTTTTTGAAGACTAGAGCAAGGACTCTATAAATAGAAGACCAAGACTTTTGAAGAAAAAACTTTTGCGCATATACAAAAATCTCAAGAAATCTCTTGCGAGCAAACATTCTTTTATTCTTTCAGAAAGCAAAAGTCTGTAATATCTTAGTTTGAATATTGCTATAATATTCATCTGATCTTAAACTTTCATATTCTCACACATAGTGAGTAAGAAGATCAAAGAAACCAAAAACTCTTTGTAAGAGGTAGAGCCTGAAGAGGCTTGGTAAGAAAGGAATACTTGTGAGCCTGGAGAGGTGTTGAATACTTGCTGTAATCTATTTGGAGAATAGTGGAGAAAACCTTCAAGTAGAAGGGACTGGACGTAGCTCTTGGTTGGAAGAGAGTGAACCAGGATAAAACAACTTGCGTGAATCTTCTAATCCCTTATCTCTTTAAGTTTTACGTGCTTATACTAACTGTGGGGATTTGAACTTGAATTTGTTCTTTCAAAAGTTTGTTTTTCTGTGTGCTTGATTCTGCCTCTTTATATTTGTTTGAGAAAACTGTTTTTGAAAAGGTTGTTTTCGAAAAATATTAACAAACACAAGGCCAAACATTACTTGATGTGTGCCATTACCAGATCAGAACATGATAAGGTTCACAGCTGCAACACAGCAAAGGAAATTTGGGATACACTGGCTCTTGCTCATGAAGGCTCATCACAAGTGAAGGTGTCAAAGATATGCATGCTTGTATACCATTATGAACTCTTTAAGATGACCAATCATGAGAGTATAGATCAGATGTTTGGAAGATTTCAAACAATAACAAACAGTCTCAGATCTCTGGGAAAAATATATGAGAATAGAGATCATATCAGAAAGATTCTGAGAAGTCTCTCTGAGCAGTGGAGACCAAAGGTCACTGCCATTCAAGAAGCTAAGAATCTGAACACTCTCTCTCTGGAAGAGCTTCTAGGGTCATTAAAAGTTCATGAGCTTGAACTAAATGAAGAAGACAATTCCAGAAAGGGAAAATCCATTGCTTTAAAGGCAAAGAAAGCAAGCTCTTGAAAAGTCCTCAAAGCTGCTGAGTCTTCAGATGATGCTGAACTTTCAGACAGTGATGAAGGATCAGATGAAGATGAATTATCTTTCATCTCCAGAAAGATACAACATATGTGGAGAAGGAAAGGTAACTTCAAGAGAAAGCCGTTCAATAAGAAATTTTCTAAGGAGAAATCAGACTCCAAAGAAAAAGGTCCACCTCTGTGCTTTGCATGCAAAAAGCCAGGCCATTTCAAAGCTCACCGTCCTGACTTAAAAGAGAAGAAGAGCTCTTCAAGAAAAAGAAGGGCTTAATGGTTACATTGGAGGACTTGGACTTATCCTCATCAGATGAGGAAGAGGAAGCTGAGGAAGAGGCAAACATTTGCCTCATGGCTGACACATCATCAGAAAATGAGTACACTGATGATGATGAGGTAACAGATTCCGAACCTTCTACTCTCAAAAATGCTTTTGATGAATTACTGCATGACTCATCCATATTATCTCATGAATACAAAAGTCTTAAAAAGAAGTTTGAAAAATTAACAAAAGAATATGATAGAGTCTGCATTGAAAAACAAAGTTTAGTTCAAGAAAATGATAAGCTGAAATCAGAGAATGTCAGTCTAACTGACAAATCTGAATGTGAGCCTGACAATTCTTGTGAAGTTGCAAAACTGAAACAAGATGTAACGTACTTGACAAACACTCTGTCAAAATTTGTAGGAGGCTCAGATAAGCTTAGTCTTATCCTAAGGTATTCTAGGTCACCATTTGATAAATCTGGCCTTGGTTATGATAATAAGAAGCATGAGGCATCTTACATTAAGTCAAAACCACCTATGCAGCAAAGAGCTTCAAAAGCTCCAACTAGGTATGCTAAAGCCAAATCAGGCCCGTCCAACACCTTTTGTAAAGTGTGTGGAAAAAGTGGGCATTCTACATCTAGATGCATACATAGTAGAAATACTAAATATTTTTGTCCAAAGAAAACTAACATGAAAGGACCCAAGTCTGTTTGGGTACCTAAGGACAAGATAATACCTGTTGCAGATTTGCTTAACAACAGGAAAGAAACAAACGTCTTGGTACTTGGACAGTGGATGCTCATGTCACATGACTGGAGAAAAGTATATGTTCCAAGACCTTAGACATAAGGATGGTGGCTGGGTGACATTTGGAGGCAACCAGAAAGGAAAGATCACTGGTATAGGTAAAATTGGTAAACATCCTTTTCCCTCCATTGATAATGTTCTTTTAGTAAATGGTTTAAAACATAATCTACTGAGCATAAGTCAATTATGTGACAGTGGATATGATGTTTCTTTTAATAAGAACATGTGTTATGTCAAAAAGAATGATGGATCAATCTTATTCACTGCTAAGAGGCAAAAAAAATTTGTACAAAATTGACTTGGAGGACCTCTCAAATCAGAATGTCTCATGTTTAGTGTCCATTGAAGATGAGCGATGGATTTGGCATAAAAGGCTAGGTCATGCAAGCTTGAGATTAATCTCAAAGCTAAATAAGCATAACCTCGTGAGAGGATTACCCAACCTTAAGTTCAAATCTGATGCTCTCTGTGATGCATGTCAGAAGGGAAAACAAGTCAAAGGTTCTTTTGAATCTAAGAATATTGTTAGTACCAAGAGACCACTAGAACTGCTACACCTTGATCTTTTTGGTCCAACAAGGACTGCTTCTATCAGTGGTAAGAAATATGGTCTAGTCATTGTAGATGACTATACTAGATGGACATGGGTTATGTTCCTTGCTCACAAGGATGAGTCCTTCAAGGTCTTTTCTGTATTCTGCAAACGTGTACAGAATGAAAAGGGCATGTGTATAGCTTCAATTAGAAGTGACCATGGGGGAGAATTTGTCAATGAGCTATTCCATGAGTTTTGTGAAGAAAGTGGTATTCAACACAACTTCTCAATACCAAGAACACCACAGCAAAATGGTGTGGTAGAGAGAAAGAACAGATCTCTTTAAGAGATGGCTAGGACTATGCTCAATGACAATTCTGTCCCTAGCACTTCTGGGCTGAAGTTGTGAACACTGCCTGCTACATTCAGAACAGAATATACATCAGACCTATTCTGAATAAGACTCCCTATGAATTGTTTTAAGGTAGAAAACCCAACATATCTTATTTTCATCCTTTTGGATGTAAATGTTATATTCTTAACACTAAAGATCAACTTGGTAAGTTTGATGCAAAAGTAGATAATGGAATTCTACTAGGATTTTCTGAAACCTCAAAAGGATTTAGAGTCTATAACTCAAGAACTTTAATAGTAGAAGAGTCTATACATGTTAGATTTGATGACAAACAGCTTGATAAGAAATTATCAGAGCTAGATGAAAGTTTTGCAGATCTTGACTTAAACATCTCAGGAGAGTCAACAGAAGTTAATGCTAATGATCAAGTTGAAGACATTTCTCATCAACCAGAAACATCCACCTCTCAACAAGACAATGTTCAGAGAACTTGGAATTTCAAGAATTATCATTCACCGGATCAAATCATTGGAAATCCAAGTGATAAGCTAAGAACCAGATCAACCTTCAGAGAGCAAGAAGATTCTGCATTAGTCTCTGAATTGGAACCAAAGACAGTAGACGAAGCTCTGCTGGACAATGGTTAGATTTTAGCAATGCAAGAAGAGCTAAACCAGTTTGAAAGGAGTGATGTCTGGACTCTAGTAACCCTACCTAAAGATAAATCTGTTATAGGAACAAAATGGGTTTACAGAAACAAGCTTGATGAGAATGGTAAGGTTATAAGAAATAAAGCAAGATTAGTTGCACAAGGTTACTCTCAAGAAGAACGTATAGATTATACTGAAACCTTTGCACCTGTTGCTAGATTAGAAGCAATCAAAATTTTACTTTCATTTGCTGCACATCATAATATTATGCTTTTTCAAATGGATGTAAAAAGTGCTTTTATAAATGGTTTTATCAATGAAGAAGTTTATGTTATGCAACCTCCGGGTTTTGAGAGTGAAACCCAACCTGAACATGTATACAAGCTTAAGAAAGCTTTATACGGCCTAAAACAAGCCCCAAGAGCTTGGTATGATAGGCTAAGATCTTTTCTGATGGATAATGGATTTAACAGAGGAAAGGTTGATACAACCTTGTTTAGAAAGTCAATTAAATCCAACTTCATAGTAGTACAGATTTATGTAGATGATATTATATTTGGTGCTACTAATGAATCTTTGTGCAAAGAATTTTCAAAGTTAATGTAGAAAGAGTTTGAAATGAGCATGATGGGAGAACTCAAATTCTTCCTTGGACTTCAAGTAAAACAGTCTATGGACGAGGTGTACATCCATCAAACTAAATATACAAAGGAATTACTCAAAAAGTTTAAGATGGATGACTGAAAACCTATGAACACACCTATGCATCCCACGTCCATACTGAACAAAGATGATAAAGAAAAAAGGTAGATCAATAGGTATACAGAGGTATGATTGGATCTCTCTTATATCTAACTGCTTCTAGGCCTGATATTATGTTCAGTGTTTGCTTATGTGCTCGATTTCAATCTGATCCTAGAGAATCTCATTTATCAGCAGTTAAAAGAATTTTTAGATATTTAAAAGGTACTACTAATCTTGGTCTGTGCTTTAAGAAAGATGAAGATTACAGATTAGTTGGCTTTTGTGATGCTGACTATGCTGGAGATATAATTGAAAGAAAAAGCACCAGTGGAGGATGTCACTTCATTGGAGCTAATCTAGCATCATGATCAAGCAAAAGGCAGAGTACCATTGCTCTATCCACTGCTGAAGCAGAATACATCTCAGCTGCAAGTTGCTGCTCACAACTTCTCTGGATCAAACACCAATTGGAGGACTACAATGTGTTTGTAAGTAGTATTCCACTTATGTGTGATAATACTACTGCAATCAATTTATCTAAGAATCCAATTTTGCATTCTAGAGCTAAACATATAGAAATCAAACATCATTTTTTTAGGGACTATGTACAAAAAGGTGTTTTTGATATTCAATTTGTAGATACTGACCATCAATGGGCAGATAACTTTACTAAACCTCTTACTGAGGACAGATTTATTTTCATTAGAAAACATCTTAACATGTTGTATGTGGTTTGATTTAGTATATGTGTTGATTGCATATTTTCACTGCACGTCCACTAGTTTTGACGTCTAGATCACGTGTAGTATACGCGTCCACTACTGTTGGTGTGCCGCGTCCACTACATATGTCTCTACGCGTCCACCCGCAATCATGTGTGGACTCGTCTATGCTTAAATTTTTTTCTAAATGCATTAATTTGTCTCTAGACATATTTATTTTAAAACGTTTGGTTTTAATCATTTCCTTGCTGAGTCAGCTACTTCCATCAATCCCATCATAACTTTTTATGGACCCAATATACCAACGCCGTTTTTATCTAAAGACATGTCTTGTCAATTATTTCTTTTTGAATTTTCCTTGAAAACTGTTGGTATTCGGAACTCCTTAAAAGCAACCTTTTTCCCTCTGAAAAACCTTTCGCTTTCTTCATCCCTGTCAACGTTTCTCTGAAATTTTTTGAACTCCCTGTTTCTCAAAACTTTAACTCATTCACTCAACAATGGCTTCAACCTCCGCTCCCGTGCCTGCTTTTGCAACCGACATCATGAGCATTGCTGTGGAACATCATTTCGATTTTGAAATTCTAAGTGAGTACAACTTGGATGTAAGTAAGTTTATCAACGCTGCTGGTTGGGATGGAATATTTCTGGAGAAGGTCTCAGTTTATCCCGACTTGATAAGGGAATTCTGGAGAAGACCGAAGATTTCTAAAACAGAGATAGTAGGGTTTGTTCTTGGGAAGAAGATAACAGTATCTGAGAAAACCATCTCTGACGCTATTGTTTGCGCTCAAGAGGGTTTGGTCTTCATAGAAAAGTGGGAAGAAGACCTAGGCGGTACAAAGACCATTGCCGTTACTCTGATGAGGCAAGACACCATGAGAACTCACTCATGGAAATCATCTGAAATGAAGGATCATATCAGGATTCTTCACCAAATCCTGAACAAGGTGGTGCTACATAAGGCAGGGTCTAAGGACAACTTATCTGCCCTCCATAAATTTTGTCTTTGCAATATGGTTTTTGAAACAAAGATAAATCTGCCATGGATCCTGTTTCATCGCTTCAAGGATGTCATTACAAACAGGGAATCCGCCTCGCACATCACCTTCTCTCATCTTCTGTTGAAAATATTCAAGCCGCAAGGCTTGTATGATGATCTGAATGCAAAGCCTCAAGAAGAACAAGAAAAAATTCTCCGTTCGAAAGGAATGCAAGCTACTATTTTTGGGAGAAGCAACCTCAGTGGCATGCATCTTGACACTTACAAGCAAGTCGAAATGGCCAAACATAAGGAGAAGATGACGATAAAAGAAGAATCAGTTGAGGCTAACACTGCTGCAACCCTTGGTCTCAAGAAAGGAACCAAGAGGAAGACAATGGCCGTAAGGAAGCCTAACCCTAAAAGGCCTACCCGAGGCATTGTGATTACTGAGCCCAGAACTGAGGCTCCTCAACCTGATCCTCAACCTGCTCCCAAGAGAGCAAGGAAGATGGTGCTGCCTCAAGATGAGGATGATGAAGATGATAATGTTCCTCTGGGAACAGCCTTGAAGAGGAAAGCTGCTGCTGCTGCTGCTGTGCCTACAGAGGAGGCAACCTGCAAGGAAAGCTAGAACCTTTGTAGCCTCTGAGGTAAATACTTCTGCTGAAGTTCCTGTAAATAATGTGAGTGATAGTGCCCCTACTCCTGAAGTAGGATTTTTTTATGATGTATATAGACCTACTTTACCCACACCCCAACCTTCACCACAAAAAGACCAACCTGACCAAACTACAACCCCATCCTCACCACAAATCAGCCCAAATCAATTGACCATACCACAACCTTCACCACTCAAAACCATCTTTCCACCTATAATACCTGACTCTGACCCCTGGTTTCATCAAAAGGATGATGGAATTTGTCCTGGTACCCCCTTTCCTAAACCCCTCAGAAAACTCTTTCCACCCCTCGTACCCTCATCCACTCTCTTTGCCAATAATTCTAAGAATTCGACTCAGGTCAAGAGAGATTGGAGAGTTTTGTTTCATACTCCTAAACTAGACCCTGAGATTGACCCTGACACTCCTCTCACCAGGTGGTACCCTCATGCTGAATATGAATATGTACCTTATGAGGCCTACCCCTGGACCACAAAATATCCAAACTCTCAGCCTCCCAAAGGACCCTTTCCATCTGATATGAACAACCAACATGGCCCTCTCCTTACCCACCTACCTCTAAAGCATTTCCCACAAAGAAAAATTTACCCCAACCTCACAAAAACCCCACCTCTGATTGCTCATACTGATGGAGTAGAAAGGCACATCATTCCTGTATGGGAAACTGACCTTAAGAGGAACAGGCTACCTACTTTACCTGAGAAAAGAGCTAGATCATCTGAGCACAATCCAATCATACTGGATGGCAACACAAAATGGTTGAAATTCGAACATCCCAGCATTTATGGAAGAGCATCTGACCCCTTCACAGATCAGCTTTACTATAATTTACTGAAGTGGGAGTTCAGCTACTTCCAAGTAGAAAGAGCTGCACGATGTGTTCCTCTCACCTGGCTTAGGCATAATAAGGAAACACGTGTAGGCATTGCTCCCTACCCTATCTGTCCTAGGCTTGGCATGATAGACCTCAACAAGGACAGGGATAGGAAGTGCAGAAGAAACAAGGGAGTCATGCCTGAAGCTCACTCTGCTATGCTGGATGTATCTATAGAAACTTTTGATCACTCCAAGCTCGAGTATTATCAATATATGGAGGATGTGAAGAACAGTGGAGAGATGATAGCTGCTGATTACTGGAAGTCTCACATAATCCACTGCACCAGGGAAGCTTCATCTTCTGGTCTTTCTCAGGAAGAGAAGAAAGAAATTCCCAACATCAGAGGAAAGTGTGGACTCTCCAAGCTAAGGCACATGATCTACAAAGATCTGTGGGCACTCCCAATTACCAGCAGGGATGTGGAGGAAATTACTCCTATCCACTGGGCAAAGGATGTCCCCAAGAAATCTGTAAAAGCTGCCACTGCCTCTCCAGCAACCTCATCCTCTGAACCTATAGCTGAGGAGTTAGTTGTAGAAGGCCCTGAACTTAATGCTGAATTGTCTTCTCAACCTGCTTCTGTTGAACCTCCATCTGTACAAGCTGAGCAGTCTGCTGAGGCCTGTGTTTTCTAAGCAAGGTGCTGAGTCTGCTAAGACATCATCTCAACCATTAGCTCTTGCTATGGTTAATCTACCAGCCCAAGTTCAAGACACTGTCTCTGACACTGCTGAGAGCTCAAGACAACTTTCCTTGCCACCCAACCTTGAAGACATCATTGGAAAAATTGTTGATGATAAGGTTGGCAAGCTAGTTGAAGAGAAGACTGAACAGATGGCTCAACAATTTGAAGAAAGGGTGCAGAAGCAAGTTCAAGATACTCTGGCCCCTACAAATGCTATGGTGTCTCAGATGTTGGCTTTTCTCATGGACTTCCAAAAGAACCAAAATCCAAATCCTAACCAACCCCTCCACCACCTTCTTCTACCTAAAAACTTTTTCCTTCTCTGTTTTATTTTTTTTGTTTGCTGACAATGATGGTCCACTCCCTTTTACCTTTTTGTCTGATGACAAAAAAGGGGGAGAAAGGAAAGATTAAATGTTATACAGAGACATTTTTTTGAAAAAGTACATTGTTGTCTGCATATTCATCTTGCTGATACTATGTTTTGACTTTATGCTCTGATACTGCTTTGTACTGCTTAGTCTCAAATGTTTAATAAGCTGCTATCTTGGTCAGATAACTTATATATTGCAAATAAGACTTAGCTTCATATGCCTTAACTGCTTTGATCTGATGAATGCTTTGTCTTAGGGGGAGCCTTGTAAACTCTCTTAGACTTTGCAAAATAAATTTAATTAGTTTTTGTCATCAACAAAAAGGGGGAGATTGTTGGAACCAAAGTAATTTGGATTAAATAATCTCTAAGTTTTGATGTTAACAAAAAGGATTAAATTTGTATAGCAAAGTGTTAGCAGTAATCTAACAAGTGCCTTTAAGGATCTCTGATTTTATATAAGTTAAAATGTTAAGTCTATTCACTTTGCAATCCGCATCCATATATTATTTTATTGAAAGATTCCCTGAATGGTCGAGTCCACTCTATCACTGGAAGGATCTCCTTAACTCAAGTGCCACGTCAGTGGACGTGCACTTGAATGTTTCTAGTAGACGGAGAAATCCCTTTTCAGTAGAAGCGAGTTACTCTCCAATAATAACATTAATTTGTAAGTGCCACGTCACTGGATGGAGATTTTAAGTAACTCAAGTTCTGGCAAGACCGTTGTTTTAAGTAGACATAGAATTTTTGCCACGTCAGTGGACGGAGCCTTAAAACTCTTCATACTTACCTTGCCTTTCCTATTGTTTCAATGGACGAACAATTTGAGCATTTATATCTTATTTAAATCAATCTGAACCAAAGTGAATTGATTTCATATGATTGATATTTATTTCAAATATATATAATGGTCCTTCTCATTTGCTATTAATGGTTTTATTGTCTTGTTTCTATGAGAGAGACATAGTACATATAAGGAATTGCAAAAAGCAATATAGTACAATGCAAAACGACTTGTACCCTGTCACCTTTTACGCTGGAATAGCTGGAATTTGTACAAGGAAGGCATGACAGTTTTTCAAGTTGCATTTGCTCAGAGGTGTGCCATTTCATGCAAGAATATTGTCACATAGTACAAAGGCCACGAGCAAGCTGAGTCACAATGGATATTACATTGTTGATTCTTTCCCTAAACGGAAAATTCAAATACAACCGTTGATGATTTTTTTGAAGACTAGAGCAAGGACTCTCTAAATTTATGACCAAGACTTCTGAAGAAACAAATTTTGCGCATATACAAAAATCTCAAGAAATCTCTTGCGAGCAAATATTCTTTTATTCTTTCAGAAAGCAAAAGTCTGTAATATCTTAGTTTGAATATTGCTATAATATTCATCTGATCTTAAACTTTCATATTCTCACACATAGTGAGTTAGAAGATTAAAGAAACCAAAAACTCTTTGTTAGAGGTAGAGCCTGAAGAGGCTTGGTAAGAAAGGAATACTTGTGAGCCTGGAGAGGTGTTGAATACTTGCTGTAATCTATTTGGAGAATAGTGGAGAAAACCTTCAAGTAGAAGGGACTAGACGCAGCTCTTGGTTGGAAGAGAGTGAACCAGGATAAAACAACTTGCGTGAATCTTATAATCCCTTATCTCTTTAAGTTTTACATGCTTATACTAACTGTGGGGATTTGAACTTGAATTTGTTATTCTTTCAAAAGTTTGTTTTTCTGTGTGCTTGATTCTGCCTCTTTATCTTTGTTTGAGAAAACTTTTTTTGAAAAGGTTGTTTTCGAAAAAATATTAACAAACACAATTCAACCCCCGCTTCTTGTGTTTGCCTGTGTCAACTTCAATCACTACCATCAAAGAGTGGAGGTCTGTTGATTGCTCGTCCTTCTGTATCCATGCTTGCTGGATCGTACTCCCTCAGCACTTGTTAGATGCTCAACCCTTTCAAGACTGAGCTCTGATATCAGCTGAAGTTGACACATGGAAACATAAGGGGGAGGGGGGGGAGTGAGGGGGGGTTGAATTGTGTTTTTTAACAAAATTTTCAATTTTGCAAACATTTTCGTATGCAAGCAAGAAGTAAATACACACAGGAAAATCCTCTTTAAAAGATAGCTAATAAAACTCAATATCAAATCCCAACAGTTAGTAATAAAAGTAACTAAAAAGATATAAGGGATAAGAGATTCACAAGGATTTATTCTGGTTCACTCTCTTCCAACCAAGAGCTACGTCCAGTCCCTTCTAGTTGAAGGATTTCTCCACTATAATCCAATAGCTTACAAGTATTCTTTTACACTTGCCTCTTCAGGGTTACAATCACTCAAGTATTCAACACCTCTCCAGGCACTCAAGTATTCTTTTGCAGTCAAGCCTCTTTAGGCTCTCTCTAACTTAAGAGATGAAAAGAGTTTGATCTAAGAACTAACTATGTGTGAGGATATGAATTTAGATTAGATGTGATTACAACGAATAATTTCAAGAAAGGTTTTGGCAGAGATTCAGCTTTTTGAAATTTCAGAGCTTCGTTATCTTCTTCACTGGGGTCGTCCAGTATTTATAGATGAAGGGCAGTCTCAGTTCTTGTTTCTTCAACAGTCTTCAAGATGTATCAGTTTAGAAATAGTATTTAATGTTGAGATCCATATGTATTCTGCTAAAAGAGTTCTTGGTTGTAAAAAATGCTCAAAGTGGTACTGTCACTTCTCTGTTGTACTCGAAAGTTGCCTTTTGTCTTTCCTTCTTGTACCGAGTCAACTTTGTAGTAGCTTGTGGCAGAGTACAAAGGTATTTGTGAAAACGATGATATTATGTTTCTCTTACCAAGGAATATAGTATAAACAATTGAGACAACCAAGGTAAAGGAAGCATTAAAGCATATTCATTTAATAATCATTTGAAATAAAGGGTATGACTAGACGAGTTCAAAAGCGTACGTCTTTGGATGTGTGTTTTTAACTTTGAACATATCAGCTGAGTGGTCCATTTTTAGATTGTTTAGTATTTTACCGAGTAGACTAGTGTTGAATCAATTAGCTTTTACTGGGTAGTCTACTTAGCAGATCGTCTACCTTTTATCGGGTAGTCCACAAGTCTTTGGATATGTTATTTTAACCTTGCTGTTTTCTCACGAGTTAGACTAGCGGCTCGTCTAGCGAGCTCAGTGTAGACCAGCAATAAGCCTTTGGGTGTATTGAAGGAGTTTTGGACTTGCATTCTCGTCTAGCAATATAAGAACAATTCTGCAAACTTGAGTAGATGAGTTAGATCATAAACATAGCTTTGCCATACAAATTTAAGCTTTTTGTTAATATCAAAACTTTCAGAGGCTATTAACCATAACCACTTTGGTTCCAACATAGTATAGGTCAATTTTGAATAAAAGCCCATTAAAATTTAAATCAGAAAAACAAGAAAAATCTTAAATTATCGCGTCATTGCCGTCTTCTGATGCTTACTGTCAAGATATCATAGATGTGGTGGAAGGATTCATGACAGTAGTTATAGAAAAGTTTGATGAACTAATTGTAGTTCTTAGAATTAGTTAGGAATTATTTCCTTTTGTGTTCATGTTTTTTTTTTATAACAATCAACGTAGAGCTAAATTGTCTATTCTTTTCCTGAATATATATATATATATATATATATATATATATATATATATATATATATATATATATATATATATATATATATATAAACTATTTAAGTAATTGTCATTCAGCTTAATAGTAAATGAAAAGAACCAAATATTAGCAACAACAATTGTATATGACTAACTTAAAAACTTTAAGCAAATTAATGGTAAAGGCACAACTCTAAGAATATACGTGAGAGAACAATGATATTTATATGTTAATAGGGATGCAGAAGCAGTAATTTGAAGTTTGAAATGTGAGAGTCTGGTCATAGCAAAAGGTTTTAGTTTTAAAATAGAGACATGATAGCACTTATAGAAACATGCGCTATTATAATCGCTATTTAATTGCGTACTCTAAACGAAACACTCTTCATGATGGACGTTTTAATAGCGATTTCATGAATAAGCATTATTAAACCATTTTCTTTCTTAAGGGTATACGTGAGAGAGGAATGATATCTTAAAATTATAGGGAAGCAGTGTAACAGCCTGATTTTTATTACGCTGTTTAACCAGCTAAAAATATAATTATTTATATTTTAAATCTGAGATTTAGGGAATGATTTTAAATAAAATAAAATCATATTCATAGTCTATCTTATGATAGAAGGTTATGGTGAAAATTTGGGTTGAAAATTCAGACGGAGCCTGATCTGCATTTTCACTTACAGTAAGGTTTTACTGAGCAGAAACCCTAATTTCGACTAGTGAACGAAACCATTAGGTTTTATATTTTGTCTCGGACGATTTTCCATATTTCAGAAAATTCGTTAAGAATGAAATAATGATATTTTATTCGGGCGTAATCCTTAAGGAAAACGCGTAAAATCTACGTCGGGGGATAAGTCGGGTAAACGATGGAGTCGATTGTGGAGTCGAGGTATTAGGAGGACAAGGAGTCTGGCCTAAAATTTCAATAATCGGGAATTTTTACGTGAAATGACCAAAATACCCTTAAGCTTAACCTAACCGACGTCGAGTTAAATCTAAACCATGGTTAGGGAACCATGGTTAGTTGGTGTGGACAAGGGGCAGCCACACCACTCAAATAATATGAGCCATATGAATTTTAATCCTAGTTAGTAACATAACCCTAGTTAAGTTAACTATTAACTATGGTTAAGCTTATATTAATTAAAGATTCACAAAACCCATTAAACCAATTCCTTATAACCAAACAAAGCCTAAATCTAAGCCTATATACCCATCCAAACCGTGGCCTTCCCCCCCTTTTTACTAATCTTCTTCATTTTCTTCATGTTCTTTATGTTCTTCACTAAAAATGTAACAGCCCGATTTTCGGATAAGCTGTATTAACAGTAAATATATATTTATTTATATTTTTATCTGAGACTTAGGAAATGATTTTGGAGGAAACAAAATCATATATAGAACCTACTCTATGGTAGGATGCTTTGGTTAAAATTTGGGTTTAAAACTCAGACGAAAACCGGTCTGCGTTTTTTAACTGACAGTATAATTTTATACCGGCAGAAAACCCTAATTTGACCCAAAAACTGAAATTTGTAGATTTTTTATATTTTGTCCATGAGGAAGTTTACTTTCCAAATTTCTGATCAGAAATAAAAAATTAGGTGTATTCGGACGAATTTTGGCGAAAGTTCGAACGAAAAACAATCGGTGTTTTCACTGACAGTAAGATTTTAATGATCAGAAAATCTAATTTTGACTCGTGAACGAAATGGGTTATGATTAAATCATATTTCCAACGAGTCTGGTTAGTTTGAAAATTTTCGATCGAAAAATAGACAGAAACCCTAATCGAGAAACCGACGGAGTCGAAAACGGAACTGCAGAGACCCGTCAAGAGATCGGGACAACGAGTCATACATGATGACTCATGGAGGATGAGTCACCAAGCAGTTATGAGCATTAAATGCTAGTAATCATGACTTTTGGGTAAAATGACCAAAGTACCCCCAAGCTTTCGCGGGTAGTAACAAGACACATCTACGCACTCTTAACCACTCATTTTACATGGTTGTAAACCTCCAACATCTCCTCAATTTCGTGCAGCCATATATACTAAACCATACCTATTTCATTTTGCTTTCGTTTCATCATTTTCCTCTCAAAAACCGAAATCGGGTAACTGACGGAGCTGCGTACAGAATTTCCGGGAACCGCTAATGGATAGGATCAATGACTCATTGGTGAGTCATTATGTGTGGCCCAAAATCAGCCACATATACCTTAATTGTGATCCACATATTATTAACCATGATTAGCCAAAATAACCTTAGTTAAGTTAACTATTAACTATGGTTAATCATATTATATTAAATAATCACAAAACCCATTAATCTAAAAGCTAACAAACCAAACAAAGCCTAAGATCTACCCTATAAATACCCCAAAACCGTGGCCTCCCTCCCCCTTCACTCACTTCTTCATCTCTTCCATTTCTTCTTCACTTTTTCTTCAAAAACTCCATTGTTGTTCTTGCACAACTTGATCATTCTTTCACTTTCTTTTAGAGGTAAACCCTCACTTATATGATCTTAGTTATCTTCCTCATCTCCTTAACTCTCTTTATCAACCACTACTTCGGATTAGAGGAGAAGAATTGAGAGAGAAATCTCAATAGTTGTAAGAAGCCTTTGATGGAAGCTTTGAAACCAAGTTGGAGCAGTTGCAGTGAGGGAGTCTTCAAACACTCTTCAACCGTTTGGATCATTCCCCAAATTTAGAAGAAGGTTCCATCTTGTGGTTATTCATATCCAATGGTCAGAATTTGGAAAAAACCTCCAGAGTGTGAGATATGAAGCTCGTACAGTAGGCCTAGGAGGTGAGAAACTCAACCCGGGTACCACCAAACCTGTCACAATATAATTGCGATCTGAGATTCGTTAACCGTTGGATCGAGCTGAAACTTTGTGAGATTGTTTCTTAAGGATAGTTCTTCAGTCTCACCGTTCAGTTTTATAAATAATGATCTGTGTCCATAGGAATGAAGCTCGAACAGTAGCCCTGTTTTGGTAGCTTTTCACTAGGATTCATGAGCTTATTTTGAATCCGATTTCTCCTAAGTCCAGCCGTTGTTCTCATAAGTTTTTCCATCGATTTTTTCTCTTGATTCAAATAGATTTATTTATTTGAAACCCTATTGTTGATTCGGTTGGTATTTGGTGTTTCCGACGAATTGTGTTACTCGTACGTGTAATCGGGACGGAAAGCGGAACGGTGGATGTGTAAGGATGGATGGTGGCAGATTTGTGGATGTTGTTGGACAGCGTGATGAGGTTCGTGGCAGTAACGTGGACCCATTCAGAGCTTGTACGGGAAAGCATGCATGTCAATCAGGTGGGGAAAAGAATCAACCTATCGTCGGAATCGATAAGTAGTAGATTATATGATAATTGTGTAGGGCGACCTAAACCCTACTAGTAGTCGAGTAATCGACAAGACCAAAATCACATTGGAAACCTTTTCTGTAAAACCAATGGTGATTCGGGGATTGTAGGCTTATCGACGTTAGGATGATTTTTATCTTATTTGAGGTTGATTGAATTTATTATTATTATTGAATTGCTTTGTGGTATTTGAATATTTTGTGATGTTATGTTATGCATGATCTGTCTGGTGGTTAATATGATGCTTAGTGGATTTTAAGAAAAGATATATATGTTGTTCGAGAGATAGTTGTTTGTTTTGGGTGTGAGAATAATGGTGATTTAGAAGTGCCTAACCTAGATGATTTATTTTAAAGAGGTATGGTGACCTAGAATATATGTTGAGTTCTAGTGGAAGGTTAAGGCACTAGGATGTTGTTAAAATGGGTTGGTGAGATTCACGTGTATTGGTAATATAATACACAAGGTCGGTGTTGTTGTTCACAACCGTGTATTGGTAATATAATACACGAGGTCAAGAGTTCTCGCTAGACCGTTCCACCTTAGAAATAGGTTGTGCAGCTATAGTGTCATTGAATTTCATTGAGCACCCCCGGGAGTGGACGGGGTATGCACCGGGAGCATCGTGCAGCTATAGTGTCATGCTTTGCATGAGCGTTCTCACCATGGAAGAGAATGTGCACCGGGAATTTGGAACCTGTCGCTTGAACAATTGACTGACATTCCCCGAGAGGAATGCGTCAAAGAAATCAGTGGTGGCCACGTCAGTATAAAAGTCTAGTTGTACGAGATTGGGGTAGAGGATGATACTTGAATTTGAGGATGTTGTGCTAGTTAGGTATTGAATGATGATTTGTCTGTGACAATTACTGTATAGTTTACTATTACTCTTTTCCGTTTTTTTGATGATAGAACTGCTTCTTATCCCCTATATTTCTGTATTCTTGTGGGCTACTTTACTTACATTAGAAGAACCAATGGAGGATTATGTTGCTGAGGAGCTGGACGGAGATTTATATGAAACAGAGGTTGCTGAGGAGTTGGATGGAACTCCTTACGAACCAGATGCTGGAGGTCGATCTGTGATCCACGGTGATTAGAATATAGACACTATGGCCAGTGTGTCTAAGGAGTATTTTTACATGTTTCCGCTAAGTATGACTTTTATTTAAGTTTATGCCTGTGAGGGATCCTACTGAGAGGATACCCTCAACAGTGTTTTGGTAATGTAATAAATAAATCGGTGTATTTATATATTACAATGTTGATGTGTTTAATTTGCAGAAGTTATATGATTATTAAATAAATTTTAATTTTTACGTATTTTTCACGCTAAGCGCACGATTAAGAAATGATTTAAGAGGGAATTAATCTAATAAAACACTGGGGCATAACGGGGTGTCTCAAAAACACTTAAACTCCATTTTCAATCTTCAAAAGCTCCAAGTGCTTTCAAGTGAAACTTGCCAAGATCATCATCTATTCTTCTTGAAGTTGACACAGGCAAACACAAGAAGGGCGGGGGACGGGGGTGGGGGTTGAATTGTGTTTGTTAATAATTTTTTAAAACAAAATTTTCAAAACAGTTTTCTCACACAAAGGTTAAGAGGCAGAAGCGCACACATAGAAAAAGCAACTTTTAAAGACTTAACAAAATCAAGTTCAAATCCCCACAGTTAGTATAAACAAACAAAGCTGAAGAGATAAAGGATTAGAAGATTCACACAAGTCGTTTTATCTTGGTTCACTCTCTTCCAACCAAGAACTATGTCCAGTCCCTTCTATTTGAAGGATTTTCTCTACTATTTTCCAAATAGATTACAACAAGTATTCAACACCTCTCCAGGTTACAAGTATTCATTTGTTACCAAGCCTTTTCAGGCTCTACCTCTAACAAAGAGATTGGTTTCCTTTGATCTTCTAACTCACTAGGTGTGAAGATATAAAAGTTTAAGATCAGTTGAATATTTTAGCAATATTCAAGCTAAAATATTACAGACTTTTGCTTTTTGAAAGAATAAAAGAATTGAGCTCATAAGAGTTTTTCTAGCAAGAATTCTGTATATGTGCAAAAGTCCTTCCTTCGAATGATGAGGTCTTCTATTTATAGTGACCTTTCTCTTCTCTTGAAATTCTTCAACGGTTCTTTTGAATTTTTTTGTTTAGGGATAGAATCAAATTGCATAATATCCGTTGTGACTCATAGCTTGCTCATGGCCAATCTGAAATGTACTATAGGTTATCATTCTTGCACAAAACGGGCACACACCTCTGAGCAATTGCAACTTGAAAAACTATCTTGTCTCCCTTATACGAATTCCAGCTATTCCAGCGTTAAAGGTGACAGAGTACAAAGCGTTTTGCATTGTACTATTTTGCTTTTGCATTTCCTCATTTGTACTATGTCTCTCTCAAAGAAACAAGGCAATAAAATCGTTAAAGCAAATATGACAGACCAACATATACTTGAAATAAATATCAAGGAGTCTGGCCTAAAATTTCAATAATCGGGAATTTTTACGTGAAATGACCAAAATACCCCTAAGCTTAACCTAACCGATGTCGAGTTGAATCTTAACCATGGTTAGGGAACCATGGTTAGTTGGTGTGGACAAGGGGCAGCCACACCACTCAAATAATATGAGCCACATGAATTTTAATCCTAGTTAGTAACATAACCCTAGTTAAGTTAACTATTAACTATGGTTAAGCTTATATTAATTAAAGATTCACAAAACCCATTAAACCGATTCCTTATAACCAAACAAAGACTAAATCTAAGCCTATATACCCATCCAAACCGTAGCCTTTCCCCCCTTTTCACTTATCTTCTTCATTTTCTTCATGTTCTTCACGTTCTTCACTAAAAACACTTAAACTCCATTTTCAATCTTCAAAAGCTCCATGTGCTTTCAAGTGAAACTTGCCAAGATCATCATCTATTCTTCCTCCATCTTCTTAACTTAGGTACATCTCCTTCCACTCTTAAGCTTTTGTTCTTCATATTTCATGAGTTTCTTCGACTCGTGAACGAAACCATTAGGTTTTATATTTTGTCCCGGACGATTTTCCATATTTAGGAAAAATTCGTTAAGAATGAAATAATGATATTTTTTCGGCGTAATCCTTAAGGAAAACGCGTAAAATCTAAGTCGGGGGACAAGTCGGGTAAACGACGGAGTCGATTGTGGAGTCGAGGTATTAGGAATTTAGTGTAGCAGAGAGGACAAGGAGTCTGGCCTAAAATTTCAATAATCGGGAATTTTTACGTGAAATGACCAAAATACCCCTAAGCTTAACCTAACCGATGTCGAGTTGAATCTTAACCATGGTTAGGGAACCATGGTTAGTTGGTGTGGACAAGGGGCAGCCACACCACTCAAATAATATGAGCCACATGAATTTTAATCCTAGTTAGTAACATAACCCTAGTTAAGTTAACTATTAACTATGGTTAAGCTTATATTAATTAAAGATTCACAAAACCCATTAAACCGATTCCTTATAACCAAACAAAGCCTAAATCTAAGCCTATATACCCATCCAAACCGTAGCCTTTCCCCCCTTTTCACTTATCTTCTTCATTTTCTTCCTGTTCTTCACGTTCTTCACTAAAAACACTTAAACTCCATTTTCAATCTTCAAAAGCTCCATGTGCTTTCAAGTGAAACTTGCCAAGATCATCATCTATTCTTCCTCCATCTTCTTAACTTAGGTACATCTCCTTCCACTCTTAAGCTTTTGTTCTTCATATTTCATGAGTTTTCTTCGACTCGTGAACGAAACCATTAGGTTTTATATTTTGTCCCGGACGATTTTCCATATTTAGGAAAAATTCGTTAAGAATGAAATAATGATATTTTTTCGGCGTAATCCTTAAGGAAAACGCGTAAAATCTAAGTCGGGGGACAAGTCGGGTAAACGACGGAGTCGATTGTGGAGTCGAGGTATTAGGAATTTAGTGTAGCAGAGAGGACAAGGAGTCTGGCCTAAAATTTCAATAATCGGGAATTTTTACGTGAAATGACCAAAATACCCCTAAGCTTAACCTAACCGATGTCGAGTTGAATCTTAACCATGGTTAGGGAACCATGGTTAGTTGGTGTGGACAAGGGGCAGCCACACCACTCAAATAATATGAGCCACATGAATGTTAATCCTAGTTAGTAACATAACCCTAGTTAAGTTAACTATTAACTATGGTTAAGCTTATATTAATTAAAGATTCACAAAACCCATTAAACCGATTCCTTATAACCAAACAAAGCCTAAATCTAAGCCTATATACCCATCCAAACCGTAGCCTTTCCCCCCTTTTCACTCATCTTCTTCATTTTCTTCATGTTCTTCACGTTCTTCACTAAAAACACTTAAACTCCATTTTCAATCTTCAAAAGCTCCATGTGCTTTCAAGTGAAACTTGCCAAGATCATCATCTATTCTTCCTCCATCTTCTTAACTTAGGTACATCTCCTTCCACTCTTAAGCTTTTGTTCTTCATATTTCATGAGTTTCTTCGACTCGTGAACGAAACCATTAGGTTTTATACTTTGTCCCGGACGATTTTCCATATTTAGGAAAAATTCGTTAAGAATGAAATAATGATATTTTATTCGGCGTAATCCTTAAGGAAAACGCGTAAAATCTAAGTCGGGGGACAAGTCGGGTAAACGACGGAGTCGATTGTGGAGTCGAGGTATTAGGAATTTAGTGTAGCAGAGAGGACAAGGAGTCTGGCCTAAAATTTCAATAATCGGGAATTTTACGTGAAATGACCAAAATACCCCTAAGCTTAACCTAACCGATGTCGAGTTGAATCTTAACCATGGTTAGGGAACCATGGTTAGTTGGTGTGGACAAGGGGCAGCCACACCACTCAAATAATATGAGCCACATGAATTTTAATCCTAGTTAGTAACATAACCCTAGTTAAGTTAACTATTAACTATGGTTAAGCTTATATTAATTAAAGATTCACAAAACCCATTAAACCGATTCCTTATAACCAAACAAAGCCTAAATCTAAGCCTATATACCCATCCAAACCGTAGCCTTTCCCCCCTTTTCACTTATCTTCTTCATTTTCTTCATGTTCTTCACGTTCTTCACTAAAAACACTTAAACTCCATTTTCAATCTTCAAAAGCTCCATGTGCTTTCAAGTGAAACTTGCCAAGATCATCATCTATTCTTCCTCCATCTTCTTAACTTAGGTACATCTCCTTCCACTCTTAAGCTTTTGTTCTTCATATTTCATGAGTTTCTTCGACTCGTGAACGAAACCATTAGGTTTTATATTTTGTCCCGGACGATTTTCCATATTTAGGAAAAATTCGTTAAGAATGAAATAATGATATTTTTTCGGCGTAATCCTTAAGGAAAACGCGTAAAATCTAAGTCGGGGGACAAGTCGGGTAAACGACGGAGTCGATTGTGGAGTCGAGGTATTAGGAATTTAGTGTAGCAGAGAGGACAAGGAGTCTGGCCTAAAATTTCAATAATCGGGAATTTTTACGTGAAATGACCAAAATACCCCTAAGCTTAACCTAACCGATGTCGAGTTGAATCTTAACCATGGTTAGGGAACCATGGTTAGTTGGTGTGGACAAGGGGCAGCCACACCACTCAAATAATATGAGCCACATGAATTTTAATCCTAGTTAGTAACATAACCCTAGTTAAGTTAACTATTAACTATGGTTAAGCTTATATTAATTAAAGATTCACAAAACCCATTAAACCGATTCCTTATAACCAAACAAAGCCTAAATCTAAGCCTATATACCCATCCAAACCGTAGCCTTTCCCCCCTTTTCACTTATCTTCTTCATTTTCTTCATGTTCTTCACGTTCTTCACTAAAAACACTTAAACTCCATTTTCAATCTTCAAAAGCTCCATGTGCTTTCAAGTGAAACTTGCCAAGATCATCATCTATTCTTCCTCCATCTTCTTAACTTAGGTACATCTCCTTCCACTCTTAAGCTTTTGTTCTTCATATTTCATGAGTTTCTTCGACTCGTGAACGAAACCATTAGGTTTTATACTTTGTCCCGGACGATTTTCCATATTTAGGAAAAATTCGTTAAGAATGAAATAATGATATTTTATTCGGCGTAATCCTTAAGGAAAACGCGTAAAATCTAAGTCGGGGGACTAGTCGGGTAAACGACGGAGTCGATTGTGGAGTCGAGGTATTAGGAATTTAGTGTAGCAGAGAGGACAAGGAGTCTGGCCTAAAATTTCAATAATCGGGAATTTTTACGTGAAATGACCAAAATACCCCTAAGCTTAACCTAACCGATGTCGAGTTGAATCTTAACCATGGTTAGGGAACCATGGTTAGTTGGTGTGGACAAGGGGCAGCCACACCACTCAAATAATATGAGCCACATGAATTTTAATCCTAGTTAGTAACATAACCCTAGTTAAGTTAACTATTAACTATGGTTAAGCTTATATTAATTAAAGATTCACAAAACCCATTAAACCGATTCCTTATAACCAAACAAAGCCTAAATCTAAGCCTATATACCCATCCAAACCGTAGCCTTTCCCCCCTTTTCACTTATCTTCTTCATTTTCTTCATGTTCTTCACGTTCTTCACTAAAAACACTTAAACTCCATTTTCAATCTTCAAAAGCTCCATGTGCTTTCAAGTGAAACTTGCCAAGATCATCATCTATTCTTCCTCCATCTTCTTAACTTAGGTACATCTCCTTCCACTCTTAAGCTTTTGTTCTTCATATTTCATGAGTTTCTTCGACTCGTGAACGAAACCATTAGGTTTTATATTTTGTCCCGGACGATTTTCCATATTTAGGAAAAATTCGTTAAGAATGAAATAATGATATTTTTTCGGCGTAATCCTTAAGGAAAACGCGTAAAATCTAAGTCGGGGGACAAGTCGGGTAAACGACGGAGTCGATTGTGGAGTCGAGGTATTAGGAATTTAGTGTAGCAGAGAGGACAACGAGTCTGGCCTAAAATTTCAATAATCGGGAATTTTTACGTGAAATGACCAAAATACCCCTAAGCTTAACCTAACCGATGTCGAGTTGAATCTTAACCATGGTTAGGGAACCATGGTTAGTTGGTGTGGACAAGGGGCAGCCACACCACTCAAATAATATGAGCCACATGAATTTTAATCCTAGTTAGTAACATAACCCTAGTTAAGTTAACTATTAACTATGGTTAAGCTTATATTAATTAAAGATTCACAAAACCCATTAAACCGATTCCTTATAACCAAACAAAGCCTAAATCTAAGCCTATATACCCATCCAAACCGTAGCCTTTCCCCCCTTTTCACTCATCTTCTTCATTTTCTTCATGTTCTTCACGTTCTTCACTAAAAACACTTAAACTCCATTTTCAATCTTCAAAAGCTCCATGTGCTTTCAAGTGAAACTTGCCAAGATCATCATCTATTCTTCCTCCATCTTCTTAACTTAGGTACATCTCCTTCCACTCTTAAGCTTTTGTTCTTCATATTTCATGAGTTTCTTCGACTCGTGAACGAAACCATTAGGTTTTATACTTTGTCCCGGACGATTTTCCATATTTAGGAAAAATTCGTTAAGAATGAAATAATGATATTTTTTCGGCGTAATCCTTAAGGAAAACGCGTAAAATCTAAGTCGGGGGACAAGTCGGGTAAACGACGGAGTCGATTGTGGAGTCGAGGTATTAGGAATTTAGTGTAGCAGAGAGGACAAGGAGTCTGGCCTAAAATTTCAATAATCGGGAATTTTACGTGAAATGACCAAAATACCCCTAAGCTTAACCTAACCGATGTCGAGTTGAATCTTAACCATGGTTAGGGAACCATGGTTAGTTGGTGTGGACAAGGGGCAGCCACACCACTCAAATAATATGAGCCACATGAATTTTAATCCTAGTTAGTAACATAACCCTAGTTAAGTTAACTATTAACTATGGTTAAGCTTATATTAATTAAAGATTCACAAAACCCATTAAACCGATTCCTTATAACCAAACAAAGCCTAAATCTAAGCCTATATACCCATCCAAACCGTAGCCTTTCCCCCCTTTTCACTCATCTTCTTCATTTTCTTCATGTTCTTCACGTTCTTCACTAAAAACACTTAAACTCCATTTTCAATCTTCAAAAGCTCCATGTGCTTTCAAGTGAAACTTGCCAAGATCATCATCTATTCTTCCTCCATCTTCTTAACTTAGGTACATCTCCTTCCACTCTTAAGCTTTTGTTCTTCATATTTCATGAGTTTCTTCGACTCGTGAACGAAACCATTAGGTTTTATACTTTGTCCCGGACGATTTTCCATATTTAGGAAAAATTCGTTAAGAATGAAATAATGATATTTTATTCGGCGTAATCCTTAAGGAAAACGCGTAAAATCTAAGTCGGGGGACAAGTCGGGTAAACGACGGAGTCGATTGTGGAGTCGAGGTATTAGGAATTTAGTGTAGCAGAGAGGACAACGAGTTTGGCCTAAAATTTCAATAATCGGGAATTTTTACGTGAAATGACCAAAATACCCCTAAGCTTAACCTAACCGATGTCGAGTTGAATCTTAACCATGGTTAGGGAACCATGGTTAGTTGGTGTGGACAAGGGGCAGCCACACCACTCAAATAATATGAGCCACATGAATGTTAATCCTAGTTAGTAACATAACCCTAGTTAAGTTAACTATTAACTATGGTTAAGCTTATATTAATTAAAGATTCACAAAACCCATTAAACCGATTCCTTATAACCAAACAAAGCCTAAATCTAAGCCTATATACCCATCCAAACCGTAGCCTTTCCCCCCTTTTCACTCATCTTCTTCATTTTCTTCATGTTCTTCACGTTCTTCACTAAAAACACTTAAACTCCATTTTCAATCTTCAAAAGCTCCATGTGCTTTCAAGTGAAACTTGCCAAGATCATCATCTATTCTTCCTCCATCTTCTTAACTTAGGTACATCTCCTTCCACTCTTAAGCTTTTGTTCTTCATATTTCATGAGTTTCTTCGACTCGTGAACGAAACCATTAGGTTTTATACTTTGTCCCGGACGATTTTCCATATTTAGGAAAAATTCGTTAAGAATGAAATAATGATATTTTATTCGGCGTAATCCTTAAGGAAAACGCGTAAAATCTAAGTCGGGGGACAAGTCGGGTAAACGACGGAGTCGATTGTGGAGTCGAGGTATTAGGAATTTAGTGTAGCAGAGAGGACAAGGAGTCTGGCCTAAAATTTCAATAATCGGGAATTTTACGTGAAATGACCAAAATACCCCTAAGCTTAACCTAACCGATGTCGAGTTGAATCTTAACCATGGTTAGGGAACCATGGTTAGTTGGTGTGGACAAGGGGCAGCCACACCACTCAAATAATATGAGCCACATGAATTTTAATCCTAGTTAGTAACATAACCCTAGTTAAGTTAACTATTAACTATGGTTAAGCTTATATTAATTAAAGATTCACAAAACCCATTAAACCGATTCCTTATAACCAAACAAAGCCTAAATCTAAGCCTATATACCCATCCAAACCGTAGCCTTTCCCCCCTTTTCACTTATCTTCTTCATTTTCTTCATGTTCTTCACGTTCTTCACTAAAAACACTTAAACTCCATTTTCAATCTTCAAAAGCTCCATGTGCTTTCAAGTGAAACTTGCCAAGATCATCATCTATTCTTCCTCCATCTTCTTAACTTAGGTACATCTCCTTCCACTCTTAAGCTTTTGTTCTTCATATTTCATGAGTTTCTTCGACTCGTGAACGAAACCATTAGGTTTTATACTTTGTCCCGGACGATTTTCCATATTTAGGAAAAATTCGTTAAGAATGAAATAATGATATTTTTTCGGCGTAATCCTTAAGGAAAACGCGTAAAATCTAAGTCGGGGGACAAGTCGGGTAAACGACGGAGTCGATTGTGGAGTCGAGGTATTAGGAATTTAGTGTAGCAGAGAGGACAACGAGTTTGGCCTAAAATTTCAATAATCGGGAATTTTTACGTGAAATGACCAAAATACCCCTAAGCTTAACCTAACCGATGTCGAGTTGAATCTTAACCATGGTTAGGGAACCATGGTTAGTTGGTGTGGACAAGGGGCAGCCACACCACTCAAATAATATGAGCCACATGAATTTTAATCCTAGTTAGTAACATAACCCTAGTTAAGTTAACTATTAACTATGGTTAAGCTTATATTAATTAAAGATTCACAAAACCCATTAAACCGATTCCTTATAACCAAACAAAGCCTAAATCTAAGCCTATATACCCATCCAAACCGTAGCCTTTCCCCCCTTTTCACTCATCTTCTTCATTTTCTTCATGTTCTTCACGTTCTTCACTAAAAACACTTAAACTCCATTTTCAATCTTCAAAAGCTCCATGTGCTTTCAAGTGAAACTTGCCAAGATCATCATCTATTCTTCCTCCATCTTCTTAACTTAGGTACATCTCCTTCCACTCTTAAGCTTTTGTTCTTCATATTTCATGAGTTTCTTCGACTCGTGAACGAAACCATTAGGTTTTATACTATGTCCCGGACGATTTTCCATATTTAGGAAAAATTCGTTAAGAATGAAATAATGATATTTTTTCGGCGTAATCCTTAAGGAAAACGCGTAAAATCTAAGTCGGGGGACAAGTCGGGTAAACGACGGAGTCGATTGTGGAGTCGAGGTATTAGGAATTTAGTGTAGCAGAGAGGACAAGGAGTCTGGCCTAAAATTTCAATAATCGGGAATTTTACGTGAAATGACCAAAATACCCCTAAGCTTAACCTAACCGATGTCGAGTTGAATCTTAACCATGGTTAGGGAACCATGGTTAGTTGGTGTGGACAAGGGGCAGCCACACCACTCAAATAATATGAGCCACATGAATTTTAATCCTAGTTAGTAACATAACCCTAGTTAAGTTAACTATTAACTATGGTTAAGCTTATATTAATTAAAGATTCACAAAACCCATTAAACCGATTCCTTATAACCAAACAAAGCCTAAATCTAAGCCTATATACCCATCCAAACCGTAGCCTTTCCCCCCTTTTCACTTATCTTCTTCATTTTCTTCCTGTTCTTCACGTTCTTCACTAAAAACACTTAAACTCCATTTTCAATCTTCAAAAGCTCCATGTGCTTTCAAGTGAAACTTGCCAAGATCATCATCTATTCTTCCTCCATCTTCTTAACTTAGGTACATCTCCTTCCACTCTTAAGCTTTTGTTCTTCATATTTCATGAGTTTCTTCGACTCGTGAACGAAACCATTAGGTTTTATACTTTGTCCCGGACGATTTTCCATATTTAGGAAAAATTCGTTAAGAATGAAATAATGATATTTTTTCGGCGTAATCCTTAAGGAAAACGCGTAAAATCTAAGTCGGGGGACAAGTCGGGTAAACGACGGAGTCGATTGTGGAGTCGAGGTATTAGGAATTTAGTGTAGCAGAGAGGACAACGAGTCTGGCCTAAAATTTCAATAATCGGGAATTTTTACGTGAAATGACCAAAATACCCCTAAGCTTAACCTAACCGATGTCGAGTTGAATCTTAACCATGGTTAGGGAACCATGGTTAGTTGGTGTGGACAAGGGGCAGCCACACCACTCAAATAATATGAGCCACATGAATTTTAATCCTAGTTAGTAACATAACCCTAGTTAAGTTAACTATTAACTATGGTTAAGCTTATATTAATTAAAGATTCACAAAACCCATTAAACCGATTCCTTATAACCAAACAAAGCCTAAATCTAAGCCTATATACCCATCCAAACCGTAGCCTTTCCCCCCTTTTCACTCATCTTCTTCATTTTCTTCATGTTCTTCACGTTCTTCACTAAAAACACTTAAACTCCATTTTCAATCTTCAAAAGCTCCATGTGCTTTCAAGTGAAACTTGCCAAGATCATCATCTATTCTTCCTCCATCTTCTTAACTTAGGTACATCTCCTTCCACTCTTAAGCTTTTGTTCTTCATATTTCATGAGTTTCTTCGACTCGTGAACGAAACCATTAGGTTTTATACTTTGTCCCGGACGATTTTCCATATTTAGGAAAAATTCGTTAAGAATGAAATAATGATATTTTATTCGGCGTAATCCTTAAGGAAAACGCGTAAAATCTAAGTCGGGGGACAAGTCGGGTAAACGACGGAGTCGATTGTGGAGTCGAGGTATTAGGAATTTAGTGTAGCAGAGAGGACAAGGAGTCTGGCCTAAAATTTCAATAATCGGGAATTTTACGTGAAATGACCAAAATACCCCTAAGCTTAACCTAACCGATGTCGAGTTGAATCTTAACCATGGTTAGGGAACCATGGTTAGTTGGTGTGGACAAGGGGCAGCCACACCACTCAAATAATATGAGCCACATGAATTTTAATCCTAGTTAGTAACATAACCCTAGTTAAGTTAACTATTAACTATGGTTAAGCTTATATTAATTAAAGATTCACAAAACCCATTAAACCGATTCCTTATAACCAAACAAAGCCTAAATCTAAGCCTATATACCCATCCAAACCGTAGCCTTTCCCCCCTTTTCACTCATCTTCTTCATTTTCTTCATGTTCTTCACGTTCTTCACTAAAAACACTTAAAACTCCATTTTCAATCTTCAAAAGCTCCATGTGCTTTCAAGTGAAACTTGCCAAGATCATCATCTATTCTTCCTCCATCTTCTTAACTTAGGTACATCTCCTTCCACTCTTAAGCTTTTGTTCTTCATATTTCATGAGTTTCTTCGACTCGTGAACGAAACCATTAGGTTTTATACTTTGTCCCGGACGATTTTCCATATTTAGGAAAAATTCGTTAAGAATGAAATAATGATATTTTTTCGGCGTAATCCTTAAGGAAAACGCGTAAAATCTAAGTCGGGGGACAAGTCGGGTAAACGACGGAGTCGATTGTGGAGTCGAGGTATTAGGAATTTAGTGTAGCAGAGAGGACAACGAGTCTGGCCTAAAATTTCAATAATCGGGAATTTTTACGTGAAATGACCAAAATACCCCTAAGCTTAACCTAACCGATGTCGAGTTGAATCTTAACCATGGTTAGGGAACCATGGTTAGTTGGTGTGGACAAGGGGCAGCCACACCACTCAAATAATATGAGCCACATGAATTTTAATCCTAGTTAGTAACATAACCCTAGTTAAGTTAACTATTAACTATGGTTAAGCTTATATTAATTAAAGATTCACAAAACCCATTAAACCGATTCCTTATAACCAAACAAAGCCTAAATCTAAGCCTATATACCCATCCAAACCGTAGCCTTTCCCCCCTTTTCACTCATCTTCTTCATTTTCTTCATGTTCTTCACGTTCTTCACTAAAAACACTTAAACTCCATTTTCAATCTTCAAAAGCTCCATGTGCTTTCAAGTGAAACTTGCCAAGATCATCATCTATTCTTCCTCCATCTTCTTAACTTAGGTACATCTCCTTCCACTCTTAAGCTTTTGTTCTTCATATTTCATGAGTTTCTTCGACTCGTGAACGAAACCATTAGGTTTTATACTTTGTCCCGGACGATTTTCCATATTTAGGAAAAATTCGTTAAGAATGAAATAATGATATTTTATTCGGCGTAATCCTTAAGGAAAACGCGTAAAATCTAAGTCGGGGGACAAGTCGGGTAAACGACGGAGTCGATTGTGGAGTCGAGGTATTAGGAATTTAGTGTAGCAGAGAGGACAAGGAGTCTGGCCTAAAATTTCAATAATCGGGAATTTTACGTGAAATGACCAAAATACCCCTAAGCTTAACCTAACCGATGTCGAGTTGAATCTTAACCATGGTTAGGGAACCATGGTTAGTTGGTGTGGACAAGGGGCAGCCACACCACTCAAATAATATGAGCCACATGAATTTTAATCCTAGTTAGTAACATAACCCTAGTTAAGTTAACTATTAACTATGGTTAAGCTTATATTAATTAAAGATTCACAAAACCCATTAAACCGATTCCTTATAACCAAACAAAGCCTAAATCTAAGCCTATATACCCATCCAAACCGTAGCCTTTCCCCCCTTTTCACTCATCTTCTTCATTTTCTTCATGTTCTTCACGTTCTTCACTAAAAACACTTAAACTCCATTTTCAATCTTCAAAAGCTCCATGTGCTTTCAAGTGAAACTTGCCAAGATCATCATCTATTCTTCCTCCATCTTCTTAACTTAGGTACATCTCCTTCCACTCTTAAGCTTTTGTTCTTCATATTTCATGAGTTTCTTCGACTCGTGAACGAAACCATTAGGTTTTATACTTTGTCCCGGACGATTTTCCATATTTAGGAAAAATTCGTTAAGAATGAAATAATGATATTTTATTCGGCGTAATCCTTAAGGAAAACGCGTAAAATCTAAGTCGGGGGACAAGTCGGGTAAACGACGGAGTCGATTGTGGAGTCGAGGTATTAGGAATTTAGTGTAGCAGAGAGGACAACGAGTCTGGCCTAAAATTTCAATAATCGGGAATTTTACGTGAAATGACCAAAATACCCCTAAGCTTAACCTAACCGATGTCGAGTTGAATCTTAACCATGGTTAGGGAACCATGGTTAGTTGGTGTGGACAAGGGGCAGCCACACCACTCAAATAATATGAGCCACATGAATTTTAATCCTAGTTAGTAACATAACCCTAGTTAAGTTAACTATTAACTATGGTTAAGCTTATATTAATTAAAGATTCACAAAACCCATTAAACCGATTCCTTATAACCAAACAAAGCCTAAATCTAAGCCTATATACCCATCCAAACCGTAGCCTTTCCCCCCTTTTCACTCATCTTCTTCATTTTCTTCATGTTCTTCACGTTCTTCACTAAAAACACTTAAACTCCATTTTCAATCTTCAAAAGCTCCATGTGCTTTCAAGTGAAACTTGCCAAGATCATCATCTATTCTTCCTCCATCTTCTTAACTTAGGTACATCTCCTTCCACTCTTAAGCTTTTGTTCTTCATATTTCATGAGTTTCTTCGACTCGTGAACGAAACCATTAGGTTTTATACTTTGTCCCGGACGATTTTCCATATTTAGGAAAAATTCGTTAAGAATGAAATAATGATATTTTTTCGGCGTAATCCTTAAGGAAAACGCGTAAAATCTAAGTCGGGGGACAAGTCGGGTAAACGACGGAGTCGATTGTGGAGTCGAGGTATTAGGAATTTAGTGTAGCAGAGAGGACAAGGAGTCTGGCCTAAAATTTCAATAATCGGGAATTTTACGTGAAATGACCAAAATACCCCTAAGCTTAACCTAACCGATGTCGAGTTGAATCTTAACCATGGTTAGGGAACCATGGTTAGTTGGTGTGGACAAGGGGCAGCCACACCACTCAAATAATATGAGCCACATGAATTTTAATCCTAGTTAGTAACATAACCCTAGTTAAGTTAACTATTAACTATGGTTAAGCTTATATTAATTAAAGATTCACAAAACCCATTAAACCGATTCCTTATAACCAAACAAAGCCTAAATCTAAGCCTATATACCCATCCAAACCGTAGCCTTTCCCCCCTTTTCACTTATCTTCTTCATTTTCTTCATGTTCTTCACGTTCTTCACTAAAAACACTTAAACTCCATTTTCAATCTTCAAAAGCTCCATGTGCTTTCAAGTGAAACTTGCCAAGATCATCATCTATTCTTCCTCCATCTTCTTAACTTAGGTACATCTCCTTCCACTCTTAAGCTTTTGTTCTTCATATTTCATGAGTTTCTTCGACTCGTGAACGAAACCATTAGGTTTTATACTTTGTCCCGGACGATTTTCCATATTTAGGAAAAATTCGTTAAGAATGAAATAATGATATTTTTTTCGGCGTAATCCTTAAGGAAAACGCGTAAAATCTAAGTCGGGGGACAAGTCGGGTAAACGACGGAGTCGATTGTGGAGTCGAGGTATTAGGAATTTAGTGTAGCAGAGAGGACAAGGAGTCTGGCCTAAAATTTCAATAATCGGGAATTTTTACGTGAAATGACCAAAATACCCCTAAGCTTAACCTAACCGATGTCGAGTTGAATCTTAACCATGGTTAGGGAACCATGGTTAGTTGGTGTGGACAAGGGGCAGCCACACCACTCAAATAATATGAGCCACATGAATTTTAATCCTAGTTAGTAACATAACCCTAGTTAAGTTAACTATTAACTATGGTTAAGCTTATATTAATTAAAGATTCACAAAACCCATTAAACCGATTCCTTATAACCAAACAAAGCCTAAATCTAAGCCTATATACCCATCCAAACCGTAGCCTTTCCCCCCTTTTCACTCATCTTCTTCATTTTCTTCATGTTCTTCACGTTCTTCACTAAAAACACTTAAACTCCATTTTCAATCTTCAAAAGCTCCATGTGCTTTCAAGTGAAACTTGCCAAGATCATCATCTATTCTTCCTCCATCTTCTTAACTTAGGTACATCTCCTTCCACTCTTAAGCTTTTGTTCTTCATATTTCATGAGTTTCTTCGACTCGTGAACGAAACCATTAGGTTTTATACTTTGTCCCGGACGATTTTCCATATTTAGGAAAAATTCGTTAAGAATGAAATAATGATATTTTTTCGGCGTAATCCTTAAGGAAAACGCGTAAAATCTAAGTCGGGGGACAAGTCGGGGTAAACGACGGAGTCGATTGTGGAGTCGAGGTATTAGGAATTTAGTGTAGCAGAGAGGACAAGGAGTCTGGCCTAAAATTTCAATAATCGGGAATTTTTACGTGAAATGACCAAAATACCCCTAAGCTTAACCTAACCGATGTCGAGTTGAATCTTAACCATGGTTAGGGAACCATGGTTAGTTGGTGTGGACAAGGGGCAGCCACACCACTCAAATAATATGAGCCACATGAATTTTAATCCTAGTTAGTAACATAACCCTAGTTAAGTTAACTATTAACTATGGTTAAGCTTATATTAATTAAAGATTCACAAAACCCATTAAACCGATTCCTTATAACCAAACAAAGCCTAAATCTAAGCCTATATACCCATCCAAACCGTAGCCTTTCCCCCCTTTTCACTTATCTTCTTCATTTTCTTCATGTTCTTCACGTTCTTCACTAAAAACACTTAAACTCCATTTTCAATCTTCAAAAGCTCCATGTGCTTTCAAGTGAAACTTGCCAAGATCATCATCTATTCTTCCTCCATCTTCTTAACTTAGGTACATCTCCTTCCACTCTTAAGCTTTTGTTCTTCATATTTCATGAGTTTCTTCGACTCGTGAACGAAACCATTAGGTTTTATATTTTGTCCCGGACGATTTTCCATATTTAGGAAAAATTCGTTAAGAATGAAATAATGATATTTTTTCGGCGTAATCCTTAAGGAAAACGCGTAAAATCTAAGTCGGGGGACAAGTCGGGTAAACGACGGAGTCGATTGTGGAGTCGAGGTATTAGGAATTTAGTGTAGCAGAGAGGACAAGGAGTCTGGCCTAAAATTTCAATAATCGGGAATTTTTACGTGAAATGACCAAAATACCCCTAAGCTTAACCTAACCGATGTCGAGTTGAATCTTAACCATGGTTAGGGAACCATGGTTAGTTGGTGTGGACAAGGGGCAGCCACACCACTCAAATAATATGAGCCACATGAATTTTAATCCTAGTTAGTAACATAACCCTAGTTAAGTTAACTATTAACTATGGTTAAGCTTATATTAATTAAAGATTCACAAAACCCATTAAAACCGATTCCTTATAACCAAACAAAGCCTAAATCTAAGCCTATATACCCATCCAAACCGTAGCCTTTCCCCCCTTTTCACTCATCTTCTTCATTTTCTTCATGTTCTTCACGTTCTTCACTAAAAACACTTAAACTCCATTTTCAATCTTCAAAAGCTCCATGTGCTTTCAAGTGAAACTTGCCAAGATCATCATCTATTCTTCCTCCATCTTCTTAACTTAGGTACATCTCCTTCCACTCTTAAGCTTTTGTTCTTCATATTTCATGAGTTTCTTCGACTCGTGAACGAAACCATTAGGTTTTATACTTTGTCCCGGACGATTTTCCATATTTAGGAAAAATTCGTTAAGAATGAAATAATGATATTTTATTCGGCGTAATCCTTAAGGAAAACGCGTAAAATCTAAGTCGGGGGACAAGTCGGGTAAACGACGGAGTCGATTGTGGAGTCGAGGTATTAGGAATTTAGTGTAGCAGAGAGGACAAGGAGTCTGGCCTAAAATTTCAATAATCGGGAATTTTTACGTGAAATGACCAAAATACCCCTAAGCTTAACCTAACCGATGTCGAGTTGAATCTTAACCATGGTTAGGGAACCATGGTTAGTTGGTGTGGACAAGGGGCAGCCACACCACTCAAATAATATGAGCCACATGAATTTTAATCCTAGTTAGTAACATAACCCTAGTTAAGTTAACTATTAACTATGGTTAAGCTTATATTAATTAAAGATTCACAAAACCCATTAAACCGATTCCTTATAACCAAACAAAGCCTAAATCTAAGCCTATATACCCATCCAAACCGTAGCCTTTCCCCCCTTTTCACTCATCTTCTTCATTTTCTTCATGTTCTTCACGTTCTTCACTAAAAACACTTAAACTCCATTTTCAATCTTCAAAAGCTCCATGTGCTTTCAAGTGAAACTTGCCAAGATCATCATCTATTCTTCCTCCATCTTCTTAACTTAGGTACATCTCCTTCCACTCTTAAGCTTTTGTTCTTCATATTTCATGAGTTTCTTCGACTCGTGAACGAAACCATTAGGTTTTATACTTTGTCCCGGACGATTTTCCATATTTAGGAAAAATTCGTTAAGAATGAAATAATGATATTTTATTCGGCGTAATCCTTAAGGAAAACGCGTAAAATCTAAGTCGGGGGACAAGTCGGGTAAACGACGGAGTCGATTGTGGAGTCGAGGTATTAGGAATTTAGTGTAGCAGAGAGGACAACGAGTCTGGCCTAAAATTTCAATAATCGGGAATTTTTACGTGAAATGACCAAAATACCCCTAAGCTTAACCTAACCGATGTCGAGTTGAATCTTAACCATGGTTAGGGAACCATGGTTAGTTGGTGTGGACAAGGGGCAGCCACACCACTCAAATAATATGAGCCACATGAATTTTAATCCTAGTTAGTAACATAACCCTAGTTAAGTTAACTATTAACTATGGTTAAGCTTATATTAATTAAAGATTCACAAAACCCATTAAACCGATTCCTTATAACCAAACAAAGCCTAAATCTAAGCCTATATACCCATCCAAACCGTAGCCTTTCCCCCCTTTTCACTCATCTTCTTCATTTTCTTCATGTTCTTCACGTTCTTCACTAAAAACACTTAAACTCCATTTTCAATCTTCAAAAGCTCCATGTGCTTTCAAGTGAAACTTGCCAAGATCATCATCTATTCTTCCTCCATCTTCTTAACTTAGGTACATCTCCTTCCACTCTTAAGCTTTTGTTCTTCATATTTCATGAGTTTCTTCGACTCGTGAACGAAACCATTAGGTTTTATACTTTGTCCCGGACGATTTTCCATATTTAGGAAAAATTCGTTAAGAATGAAATAATGATATTTTATTCGGCGTAATCCTTAAGGAAAACGCGTAAAATCTAAGTCGGGGGACAAGTCGGGTAAACGACGGAGTCGATTGTGGAGTCGAGGTATTAGGAATTTAGTGTAGCAGAGAGGACAAGGAGTCTGGCCTAAAATTTCAATAATCGGGAATTTTACGTGAAATGACCAAAATACCCCTAAGCTTAACCTAACCGATGTCGAGTTGAATCTTAACCATGGTTAGGGAACCATGGTTAGTTGGTGTGGACAAGGGGCAGCCACACCACTCAAATAATATGAGCCACATGAATTTTAATCCTAGTTAGTAACATAACCCTAGTTAAGTTAACTATTAACTATGGTTAAGCTTATATTAATTAAAGATTCACAAAACCCATTAAACCGATTCCTTATAACCAAACAAAGCCTAAATCTAAGCCTATATACCCATCCAAACCGTAGCCTTTCCCCCCTTTTCACTTATCTTCTTCATTTTCTTCATGTTCTTCACGTTCTTCACTAAAAACACTTAAACTCCATTTTCAATCTTCAAAAGCTCCATGTGCTTTCAAGTGAAACTTGCCAAGATCATCATCTATTCTTCCTCCATCTTCTTAACTTAGGTACATCTCCTTCCACTCTTAAGCTTTTGTTCTTCATATTTCATGAGTTTCTTCGACTCGTGAACGAAACCATTAGGTTTTATACTTTGTCCCGGACGATTTTCCATATTTAGGAAAAATTCGTTAAGAATGAAATAATGATATTTTATTCGGCGTAATCCTTAAGGAAAACGCGTAAAATCTAAGTCGGGGGACAAGTCGGGTAAACGACGGAGTCGATTGTGGAGTCGAGGTATTAGGAATTTAGTGTAGCAGAGAGGACAAGGAGTCTGGCCTAAAATTTCAATAATCGGGAATTTTACGTGAAATGACCAAAATACCCCTAAGCTTAACCTAACCGATGTCGAGTTGAATCTTAACCATGGTTAGGGAACCATGGTTAGTTGGTGTGGACAAGGGGCAGCCACACCACTCAAATAATATGAGCCACATGAATGTTAATCCTAGTTAGTAACATAACCCTAGTTAAGTTAACTATTAACTATGGTTAAGCTTATATTAATTAAAGATTCACAAAACCCATTAAACCGATTCCTTATAAACCAAACAAAGCCTAAATCTAAGCCTATATACCCATCCAAACCGTAGCCTTTCCCCCCTTTTCACTCATCTTCTTCATTTTCTTCATGTTCTTCACGTTCTTCACTAAAAACACTTAAACTCCATTTTCAATCTTCAAAAGCTCCATGTGCTTTCAAGTGAAACTTGCCAAGATCATCATCTATTCTTCCTCCATCTTCTTAACTTAGGTACATCTCCTTCCACTCTTAAGCTTTTGTTCTTCATATTTCATGAGTTTCTTCGACTCGTGAACGAAACCATTAGGTTTTATACTTTGTCCCGGACGATTTTCCATATTTAGGAAAAATTCGTTAAGAATGAAATAATGATATTTTATTCGGCGTAATCCTTAAGGAAAACGCGTAAAATCTAAGTCGGGGGACAAGTCGGGTAAACGACGGAGTCGATTGTGGAGTCGAGGTATTAGGAATTTAGTGTAGCAGAGAGGACAAGGAGTCTGGCCTAAAATTTCAATAATCGGGAATTTTACGTGAAATGACCAAAATACCCCTAAGCTTAACCTAACCGATGTCGAGTTGAATCTTAACCATGGTTAGGGAACCATGGTTAGTTGGTGTGGACAAGGGGCAGCCACACCACTCAAATAATATGAGCCACATGAATTTTAATCCTAGTTAGTAACATAACCCTAGTTAAGTTAACTATTAACTATGGTTAAGCTTATATTAATTAAAGATTCACAAAACCCATTAAACCGATTCCTTATAACCAAACAAAGCCTAAATCTAAGCCTATATACCCATCCAAACCGTAGCCTTTCCCCCCTTTTCACTTATCTTCTTCATTTTCTTCCTGTTCTTCACGTTCTTCACTAAAAACACTTAAACTCCATTTTCAATCTTCAAAAGCTCCATGTGCTTTCAAGTGAAACTTGCCAAGATCATCATCTATTCTTCCTCCATCTTCTTAACTTAGGTACATCTCCTTCCACTCTTAAGCTTTTGTTCTTCATATTTCATGAGTTTCTTCGACTCGTGAACGAAACCATTAGGTTTTATACTTTGTCCCGGACGATTTTCCATATTTAGGAAAAATTCGTTAAGAATGAAATAATGATATTTTATTCGGCGTAATCCTTAAGGAAAACGCGTAAAATCTAAGTCGGGGGACAAGTCGGGTAAACGACGGAGTCGATTGTGGAGTCGAGGTATTAGGAATTTAGTGTAGCAGAGAGGACAAGGAGTCTGGCCTAAAATTTCAATAATCGGGAATTTTACGTGAAATGACCAAAATACCCCTAAGCTTAACCTAACCGATGTCGAGTTGAATCTTAACCATGGTTAGGGAACCATGGTTAGTTGGTGTGGACAAGGGGCAGCCACACCACTCAAATAATATGAGCCACATGAATTTTAATCCTAGTTAGTAACATAACCCTAGTTAAGTTAACTATTAACTATGGTTAAGCTTATATTAATTAAAGATTCACAAAACCCATTAAACCGATTCCTTATAACCAAACAAAGCCTAAATCTAAGCCTATATACCCATCCAAACCGTAGCCTTTCCCCCCTTTTCACTCATCTTCTTCATTTTCTTCATGTTCTTCACGTTCTTCACTAAAAACACTTAAACTCCATTTTCAATCTTCAAAAGCTCCATGTGCTTTCAAGTGAAACTTGCCAAGATCATCATCTATTCTTCCTCCATCTTCTTAACTTAGGTACATCTCCTTCCACTCTTAAGCTTTTGTTCTTCATATTTCATGAGTTTCTTCGACTCGTGAACGAAACCATTAGGTTTTATACTTTGTCCCGGACGATTTTCCATATTTAGGAAAAATTCGTTAAGAATGAAATAATGATATTTTATTCGGCGTAATCCTTAAGGAAAACGCGTAAAATCTAAGTCGGGGGACAAGTCGGGTAAACGACGGAGTCGATTGTGGAGTCGAGGTATTAGGAATTTAGTGTAGCAGAGAGGACAAGGAGTCTGGCCTAAAATTTCAATAATCGGGAATTTTTACGTGAAATGACCAAAATACCCCTAAGCTTAACCTAACCGATGTCGAGTTGAATCTTAACCATGGTTAGGGAACCATGGTTAGTTGGTGTGGACAAGGGGCAGCCACACCACTCAAATAATATGAGCCACATGAATTTTAATCCTAGTTAGTAACATAACCCTAGTTAAGTTAACTATTAACTATGGTTAAGCTTATATTAATTAAAGATTCACAAAACCCATTAAACCGATTCCTTATAACCAAACAAAGCCTAAATCTAAGCCTATATACCCATCCAAACCGTAGCCTTTCCCCCCTTTTCACTCATCTTCTTCATTTTCTTCATGTTCTTCACGTTCTTCACTAAAAACACTTAAACTCCATTTTCAATCTTCAAAAGCTCCATGTGCTTTCAAGTGAAACTTGCCAAGATCATCATCTATTCTTCCTCCATCTTCTTAACTTAGGTACATCTCCTTCCACTCTTAAGCTTTTGTTCTTCATATTTCATGAGTTTCTTCGACTCGTGAACGAAACCATTAGGTTTTATACTTTGTCCCGGACGATTTTCCATATTAGGAAAAATTCGTTAAGAATGAAATAATGATATTTTTTCGGCGTAATCCTTAAGGAAAACGCGTAAAATCTAAGTCGGGGGACAAGTCGGGTAAACGACGGAGTCGATTGTGGAGTCGAGGTATTAGGAATTTAGTGTAGCAGAGAGGACAACGAGTCTGGCCTAAAATTTCAATAATCGGGAATTTTTACGTGAAATGACCAAAATACCCCTAAGCTTAACCTAACCGATGTCGAGTTGAATCTTAACCATGGTTAGGGAACCATGGTTAGTTGGTGTGGACAAGGGGCAGCCACACCACTCAAATAATATGAGCCACATGAATTTTAATCCTAGTTAGTAACATAACCCTAGTTAAGTTAACTATTAACTATGGTTAAGCTTATATTAATTAAAGATTCACAAAACCCATTAAACCGATTCCTTATAACCAAACAAAGCCTAAATCTAAGCCTATATACCCATCCAAACCGTAGCCTTTCCCCCCTTTTCACTTATCTTCTTCATTTTCTTCATGTTCTTCACGTTCTTCACTAAAAACACTTAAACTCCATTTTCAATCTTCAAAAGCTCCATGTGCTTTCAAGTGAAACTTGCCAAGATCATCATCTATTCTTCCTCCATCTTCTTAACTTAGGTACATCTCCTTCCACTCTTAAGCTTTTGTTCTTCATATTTCATGAGTTTCTTCGACTCGTGAACGAAACCATTAGGTTTTATACTTTGTCCCGGACGATTTTCCATATTTAGGAAAAATTCGTTAAGAATGAAATAATGATATTTTATTCGGCGTAATCCTTAAGGAAAACGCGTAAAATCTAAGTCGGGGGACAAGTCGGGTAAACGACGGAGTCGATTGTGGAGTCGAGGTATTAGGAATTTAGTGTAGCAGAGAGGACAAGGAGTCTGGCCTAAAATTTCAATAATCGGGAATTTTACGTGAAATGACCAAAATACCCCTAAGCTTAACCTAACCGATGTCGAGTTGAATCTTAACCATGGTTAGGGAACCATGGTTAGTTGGTGTGGACAAGGGGCAGCCACACCACTCAAATAATATGAGCCACATGAATTTTAATCCTAGTTAGTAAACATAACCCTAGTTAAGTTAACTATTAACTATGGTTAAGCTTATATTAATTAAAGATTCACAAAAACCCATTAAACCGATTCCTTATAACCAAACAAAGCCTAAATCTAAGCCTATATACCCATCCAAACCGTAGCCTTTCCCCCCTTTTCACTCATCTTCTTCATTTTCTTCATGTTCTTCACGTTCTTCACTAAAAACACTTAAACTCCATTTTCAATCTTCAAAAGCTCCATGTGCTTTCAAGTGAAACTTGCCAAGATCATCATCTATTCTTCCTCCATCTTCTTAACTTAGGTACATCTCCTTCCACTCTTAAGCTTTTGTTCTTCATATTTCATGAGTTTCTTCGACTCGTGAACGAAACCATTAGGTTTTATACTTTGTCCCGGACGATTTTCCATATTTAGGAAAAATTCGTTAAGAATGAAATAATGATATTTTATTCGGCGTAATCCTTAAGGAAAACGCGTAAAATCTAAGTCGGGGGACAAGTCGGGTAAACGACGGAGTCGATTGTGGAGTCGAGGTATTAGGAATTTAGTGTAGCAGAGAGGACAAGGAGTCTGGCCTAAAATTTCAATAATCGGGAATTTTACGTGAAATGACCAAAATACCCCTAAGCTTAACCTAACCGATGTCGAGTTGAATCTTAACCATGGTTAGGGAACCATGGTTAGTTGGTGTGGACAAGGGGCAGCCACACCACTCAAATAATATGAGCCACATGAATGTAATCCTAGTTAGTAACATAACCCTAGTTAAGTTAACTATTAACTATGGTTAAGCTTATATTAATTAAAGATTCACAAAACCCATTAAACCGATTCCTTATAACCAAACAAAGCCTAAATCTAAGCCTATATACCCATCCAAACCGTAGCCTTTCCCCCCTTTTCACTCATCTTCTTCATTTTCTTCATGTTCTTCACGTTCTTCACTAAAAACACTTAAACTCCATTTTCAATCTTCAAAAGCTCCATGTGCTTTCAAGTGAAACTTGCCAAGATCATCATCTATTCTTCCTCCATCTTCTTAACTTAGGTACATCTCCTTCCACTCTTAAGCTTTTGTTCTTCATATTTCATGAGTTTCTTCGACTCGTGAATGAAACCATTAGGTTTTATACTTTGTCCCGGACGATTTTCCATATTTAGGAAAAATTCGTTAAGAATGAAATAATGATATTTTTTCGGCGTAATCCTTAAGGAAAACGCGTAAAATCTAAGTCGGGGGACAAGTCGGGTAAACGACGGAGTCGATTGTGGAGTCGAGGTATTAGGAATTTAGTGTAGCAGAGAGGACAACGAGTCTGGCCTAAAATTTCAATAATCGGGAATTTTACGTGAAATGACCAAAATACCCCTAAGCTTAACCTAACCGATGTCGAGTTGAATCTTAACCATGGTTAGGGAACCATGGTTAGTTGGTGTGGACAAGGGGCAGCCACACCACTCAAATAATATGAGCCACATGAATTTTAATCCTAGTTAGTAACATAACCCTAGTTAAGTTAACTATTAACTATGGTTAAGCTTATATTAATTAAAGATTCACAAAACCCATTAAACCGATTCCTTATAACCAAACAAAGCCTAAATCTAAGCCTATATACCCATCCAAACCGTAGCCTTTCCCCCCTTTTCACTTATCTTCTTCATTTTCTTCCTGTTCTTCACGTTCTTCACTAAAAACACTTAAACTCCATTTTCAATCTTCAAAAGCTCCATGTGCTTTCAAGTGAAACTTGCCAAGATCATCATCTATTCTTCCTCCATCTTCTTAACTTAGGTACATCTCCTTCCACTCTTAAGCTTTTGTTCTTCATATTTCATGAGTTTCTTCGACTCGTGAACGAAACCATTAGGTTTTATACTTTGTCCCGGACGATTTTCCATATTTAGGAAAAATTCGTTAAGAATGAAATAATGATATTTTATTCGGCGTAATCCTTAAGGAAAACGCGTAAAATCTAAGTCGGGGGACAAGTCGGGTAAACGACGGAGTCGATTGTGGAGTCGAGGTATTAGGAATTTAGTGTAGCAGAGAGGACAAGGAGTCTGGCCTAAAATTTCAATAATCGGGAATTTTACGTGAAATGACCAAAATACCCCTAAGCTTAACCTAACCGATGTCAAGTTGAATCTTAACCATGGTTAGGGAACCATGGTTAGTTGGTGTGGACAAGGGGCAGCCACACCACTCAAATAATATGAGCCACATGAATTTTAATCCTAGTTAGTAACATAACCCTAGTTAAGTTAACTATTAACTATGGTTAAGCTTATATTAATTAAAGATTCACAAAACCCATTAAACCGATTCCTTATAACCAAACAAAGCCTAAATCTAAGCCTATATACCCATCCAAACCGTAGCCTTTCCCCCCTTTTCACTCATCTTCTTCATTTTCTTCATGTTCTTCACGTTCTTCACTAAAAACACTTAAACTCCATTTTCAATCTTCAAAAGCTCCATGTGCTTTCAAGTGAAACTTGCCAAGATCATCATCTATTCTTCCTCCATCTTCTTAACTTAGGTACATCTCCTTCCACTCTTAAGCTTTTGTTCTTCATATTTCATGAGTTTCTTCGACTCGTGAACGAAACCATTAGGTTTTATACTTTGTCCCGGACGATTTTCCATATTTAGGAAAAATTCGTTAAGAATGAAATAATGATATTTTATTCGGCGTAATCCTTAAGGAAAACGCGTAAAATCTAAGTCGGGGGACAAGTCGGGTAAACGACGGAGTCGATTGTGGAGTCGAGGTATTAGGAATTTAGTGTAGAGCAGAGAGGACAAGGAGTCTGGCCTAAAATTTCAATAATCGGGAATTTTTACGTGAAATGACCAAAATACCCCTAAGCTTAACCTAACCGATGTCGAGTTGAATCTTAACCATGGTTAGGGAACCATGGTTAGTTGGTGTGGACAAGGGGCAGCCACACCACTCAAATAATATGAGCCACATGAATGTTAATCCTAGTTAGTAACATAACCCTAGTTAAGTTAACTATTAACTATGGTTAAGCTTATATTAATTAAAGATTCACAAAACCCATTAAACCGATTCCTTATAACCAAACAAAGCCTAAATCTAAGCCTATATACCCATCCAAACCGTAGCCTTTCCCCCCTTTTCACTCATCTTCTTCATTTTCTTCATGTTCTTCACGTTCTTCACTAAAAACACTTAAACTCCATTTTCAATCTTCAAAAGCTCCATGTGCTTTCAAGTGAAACTTGCCAGATCATCATCTATTCTTCCTCCATCTTCTTAACTTAGGTACATCTCCTTCCACTCTTAAGCTTTTGTTCTTCATATTTCATGAGTTTCTTCGACTCGTGAATGAAACCATTAGGTTTTATACTTTGTCCCGGACGATTTTCCATATTTAGGAAAAATTCGTTAAGAATGAAATAATGATATTTTTTCGGCGTAATCCTTAAGGAAAACGCGTAAAATCTAAGTCGGGGGACAAGTCGGGTAAACGACGGAGTCGATTGTGGAGTCGAGGTATTAGGAATTTAGTGTAGCAGAGAGGACAACGAGTCTGGCCTAAAATTTCAATAATCGGGAATTTTTACGTGAAATGACCAAAATACCCCTAAGCTTAACCTAACCGATGTCGAGTTGAATCTTAACCATGGTTAGGGAACCATGGTTAGTTGGTGTGTGGACAAGGGGCAGCCACACCACTCAAATAATATGAGCCACATGAATGTTAATCCTAGTTAGTAACATAACCCTAGTTAAGTTAACTATTAACTATGGTTAAGCTTATATTAATTAAAGATTCACAAAACCCATTAAACCGATTCCTTATAACCAAACAAAGCCTAAATCTAAGCCTATATACCCATCCAAACCGTAGCCTTTCCCCCCTTTTCACTTATCTTCATTTTCTTCCTGTTCTTCACGTTCTTCACTAAAAACACTTAAACTCCATTTTCAATCTTCAAAAGCTCCATGTGCTTTCAAGTGAAACTTGCCAAGATCATCATCTATTCTTCCTCCATCTTCTTAACTTAGGTACATCTCCTTCCACTCTTAAGCTTTTGTTCTTCATATTTCATGAGTTTCTTCGACTCGTGAACGAAACCATTAGGTTTTATACTTTGTCCCGGACGATTTTCCATATTTAGGAAAAATTCGTTAAGAATGAAATAATGATATTTTTTTCGGCGTAATCCTTAAGGAAAACGCGTAAAATCTAAGTCGGGGGACAAGTCGGGTAAACGACGGAGTCGATTGTGGAGTCGAGGTATTAGGAATTTAGTGTAGCAGAGAGGACAACGAGTCTGGCCTAAAATTTCAATAATCGGGAATTTTTACGTGAAATGACCAAAATACCCCTAAGCTTAACCTAACCGATGTCGAGTTGAATCTTAACCATGGTTAGGGAACCATGGTTAGTTGGTGTGGACAAGGGGCAGCCACACCACTCAAATAATATGAGCCACATGAATTTTAATCCTAGTTAGTAACATAACCCTAGTTAAGTTAACTATTAACTATGGTTAAGCTTATATTAATTAAAGATTCACAAAACCCATTAAACCGATTCCTTATAACCAAACAAAGCCTAAATCTAAGCCTATATACCCATCCAAACCGTAGCCTTTCCCCCCTTTTCACTCATCTTCTTCATTTTCTTCATGTTCTTCACGTTCTTCACTAAAAACACTTAAACTCCATTTTCAATCTTCAAAAGCTCCATGTGCTTTCAAGTGAAACTTGCCAAGATCATCATCTATTCTTCCTCCATCTTCTTAACTTAGGTACATCTCCTTCCACTCTTAAGCTTTTGTTCTTCATATTTCATGAGTTTCTTCGACTCGTGAACGAAACCATTAGGTTTTATACTTTGTCCCGGACGATTTTCCATATTTAGGAAAAATTCGTTAAGAATGAAATAATGATATTTTATTCGGCGTAATCCTTAAGGAAAACGCGTAAAATCTAAGTCGGGGGACAAGTCGGGTAAACGACGGAGTCGATTGTGGAGTCGAGGTATTAGGAATTTAGTGTAGCAGAGAGGACAAGGAGTCTGGCCTAAAATTTCAATAATCGGGAATTTTACGTGAAATGACCAAAATACCCCTAAGCTTAACCTAACCGATGTCGAGTTGAATCTTAACCATGGTTAGGGAACCATGGTTAGTTGGTGTGGACAAGGGCAGCCACACCACTCAAATAATATGAGCCACATGAATTTTAATCCTAGTTAGTAACATAACCCTAGTTAAGTTAACTATTAACTATGGTTAAGCTTATATTAATTAAAGATTCACAAAACCCATTAAACCGATTCCTTATAACCAAACAAAGCCTAAATCTAAGCCTATATACCCATCCAAACCGTAGCCTTTCCCCCCTTTTCACTTATCTTCTTCATTTTCTTCCTGTTCTTCACGTTCTTCACTAAAAACACTTAAACTCCATTTTCAATCTTCAAAAGCTCCATGTGCTTTCAAGTGAAACTTGCCAAGATCATCATCTATTCTTCCTCCATCTTCTTAACTTAGGTACATCTCCTTCCACTCTTAAGCTTTTGTTCTTCATATTTCATGAGTTTCTTCGACTCGTGAACGAAACCATTAGGTTTTATACTTTGTCCCGGACGATTTTCCATATTTAGGAAAAATTCGTTAAGAATGAAATAATGATATTTTTTCGGCGTAATCCTTAAGGAAAACGCGTAAAATCTAAGTCGGGGGACAAGTCGGGTAAACGACGGAGTCGATTGTGGAGTCGAGGTATTAGGAATTTAGTGTAGCAGAGAGGACAACGAGTCTGGCCTAAAATTTCAATAATCGGGAATTTTTACGTGAAATGACCAAAATACCCCTAAGCTTAACCTAACCGATGTCGAGTTGAATCTTAACCATGGTTAGGGAACCATGGTTAGTTGGTGTGGACAAGGGGCAGCCACACCACTCAAATAATATGAGCCACATGAATTTTAATCCTAGTTAGTAACATAACCCTAGTTAAGTTAACTATTAACTATGGTTAAGCTTATATTAATTAAAGATTCACAAAACCCATTAAACCGATTCCTTATAACCAAACAAAGCCTAAATCTAAGCCTATATACCCATCCAAACCGTAGCCTTTCCCCCCTTTTCACTCATCTTCTTCATTTTCTTCATGTTCTTCACGTTCTTCACTAAAAACACTTAAACTCCATTTTCAATCTTCAAAAGCTCCATGTGCTTTCAAGTGAAACTTGCCAAGATCATCATCTATTCTTCCTCCATCTTCTTAACTTAGGTACATCTCCTTCCACTCTTAAGCTTTTGTTCTTCATATTTCATGAGTTTCTTCGACTCGTGAATGAAACCATTAGGTTTTATACTTTGTCCCGGACGATTTTCCATATTTAGGAAAAATTCGTTAAGAATGAAATAATGATATTTTATTCGGCGTAATCCTTAAGGAAAACGCGTAAAATCTAAGTCGGGGGACTAGTCGGGTAAACGACGGAGTCGATTGTGGAGTCGAGGTATTAGGAATTTAGTGTAGCAGAGAGGACAAGGAGTCTGGCCTAAAATTTCAATAATCGGGAATTTTACGTGAAATGACCAAAATACCCCTAAGCTTAACCTAACCGATGTCGAGTTGAATCTTAACCATGGTTAGGGAACCATGGTTAGTTGGTGTGGACAAGGGGCAGCCACACCACTCAAATAATATGAGCCACATGAATTTTAATCCTAGTTAGTAACATAACCCTAGTTAAGTTAACTATTAACTATGGTTAAGCTTATATTAATTAAAGATTCACAAAACCCATTAAACCGATTCCTTATAACCAAACAAAGCCTAAATCTAAGCCTATATACCCATCCAAACCGTAGCCTTTCCCCCCTTTTCACTTATCTTCTTCATTTTCTTCATGTTCTTCACGTTCTTCACTAAAAACACTTAAACTCCATTTTCAATCTTCAAAAGCTCCATGTGCTTTCAAGTGAAACTTGCCAAGATCATCATCTATTCTTCCTCCATCTTCTTAACTTAGGTACATCTCCTTCCACTCTTAAGCTTTTGTTCTTCATATTTCATGAGTTTCTTCGACTCGTGAACGAAACCATTAGGTTTTATACTTTGTCCCGGACGATTTTCCATATTTAGGAAAAATTCTTTAAGAATGAAATAATGATATTTTTTCGGCGTAATCCTTAAGGAAAACGCGTAAAATCTAAGTCGGGGGACAAGTCGGGTAAACGACGGAGTCGATTGTGGAGTCGAGGTATTAGGAATTTAGTGTAGCAGAGAGGACAACGAGTCTGGCCTAAAATTTCAATAATCGGGAATTTTTACGTGAAATGACCAAAATACCCCTAAGCTTAACCTAACCGATGTCGAGTTGATTCTTAACCATGGTTAGGGAACCATGGTTAGTTGGTGTGGACAAGGGGCAGCCACACCACTCAAATAATATGAGCCACATGAATGTTAATCCTAGTTAGTAACATAACCCTAGTTAAGTTAACTATTAACTATGGTTAAGCTTATATTAATTAAAGATTCACAAAACCCATTAAACCGATTCCTTATAACCAAACAAAGCCTAAATCTAAGCCTATATACCCATCCAAACCGTAGCCTTTCCCCCCTTTTCACTCATCTTCTTCATTTTCTTCATGTTCTTCACGTTCTTCACTAAAAACACTTAAACTCCATTTTCAATCTTCAAAAGCTCCATGTGCTTTCAAGTGAAACTTGCCAAGATCATCATCTATTCTTCCTCCATCTTCTTAACTTAGGTACATCTCCTTCCACTCTTAAGCTTTTGTTCTTCATATTTCATGAGTTTCTTCGACTCGTGAACGAAACCATTAGGTTTTATACTTTGTCCCGGACGATTTTCCATATTTAGGAAAAATTCGTTAAGAATGAAATAATGATATTTTATTCGGCGTAATCCTTAAGGAAAACGCGTAAAATCTAAGTCGGGGGACAAGTCGGGTAAACGACGGAGTCGATTGTGGAGTCGAGGTATTAGGAATTTAGTGTAGCAGAGAGGACAAGGAGTCTGGCCTAAAATTTCAATAATCGGGAATTTTACGTGAAATGACCAAAATACCCCTAAGCTTAACCTAACCGATGTCGAGTTGAATCTTAACCATGGTTAGGGAACCATGGTTAGTTGGTGTGGACAAGGGGCAGCCACACCACTCAAATAATATGAGCCACATGAATGTTAATCCTAGTTAGTAACATAACCCTAGTTAAGTTAACTATTAACTATGGTTAAGCTTATATTAATTAAAGATTCACAAAACCCATTAAACCGATTCCTTATAACCAAACAAAGCCTAAATCTAAGCCTATATACCCATCCAAACCGTAGCCTTTCCCCCCTTTTCACTTATCTTCTTCATTTTCTTCATGTTCTTCACGTTCTTCACTAAAAACACTTAAACTCCATTTTCAATCTTCAAAAGCTCCATGTGCTTTCAAGTGAAACTTGCCAAGATCATCATCTATTCTTCCTCCATCTTCTTAACTTAGGTACATCTCCTTCCACTCTTAAGCTTTTGTTCTTCATATTTCATGAGTTTCTTCGACTCGTGAATGAAACCATTAGGTTTTATACTTTGTCCCGGACGATTTTCCATAATTAGGAAAAATTCGTTAAGAATGAAATAATGATATTTTATTCGGCGTAATCCTTAAGGAAAACGCGTAAAATCTAAGTCGGGGGACTAGTCGGGTAAACGACGGAGTCGATTGTGGAGTCGAGGTATTAGGAATTTAGTGTAGCAGAGAGGACAAGGAGTCTGGCCTAAAATTTCAATAATCGGGAATTTTTACGTGAAATGACCAAAATACCCCTAAGCATAACCTAACCGATGTCGCGTTGAATCTTAACCATGGTTAGGGAACCATGGTTAGTTGGTGTGGACAAGGGGCAGCCACACCACTCAAATAATATGAGCCACATGAATGTTAATCCTAGTTAGTAACATAACCCTAGTTAAGTTAACTATTAACTATGGTTAAGCTTATATTAATTAAAGATTCACAAAACCCATTAAACCGATTCCTTATAACCAAACAAAGCCTAAATCTAAGCCTATATACCCATCCAAACCGTAGCCTTTCCCCCCTTTTCACTCATCTTCTTCATTTTCTTCATGTTCTTCACGTTCTTCACTAAAAACACTTAAACTCCATTTTCAATCTTCAAAAGCTCCATGTGCTTTCAAGTGAAACTTGCCAAGATCATCATCTATTCTTCCTCCATCTTCTTAACTTAGGTACATCTCCTTCCACTCTTAAGCTTTTGTTCTTCATATTTCATGAGTTTCTTCGACTCGTGAACGAAACCATTAGGTTTTATACTTTGTCCCGGACGTTTTCCATATTTAGGAAAAATTCGTTAAGAATGAAATAATGATATTTTATTCGGCGTAATCCTTAAGGAAAACGCGTAAAATCTAAGTCGGGGGACAAGTCGGGTAAACGACGGAGTCGATTGTGGAGTCGAGGTATTAGGAATTTAGTGTAGCAGAGAGGACAAGGAGTCTGGCCTAAAATTTCAATAATCGGGAATTTTACGTGAAATGACCAAAATACCCCTAAGCTTAACCTAACCGATGTCGAGTTGAATCTTAACCATGGTTAGGGAACCATGGTTTGTTGGTGTGGACAAGGGGCAGCCACACCACTCAAATAATATGAGCCACATGAATGTTAATCCTAGTTAGTAACATAACCCTAGTTAAGTTAACTATTAACTATGGTTAAGCTTATATTAATTAAAGATTCACAAAACCCATTAAACCGATTCCTTATAACCAAACAAAGCCTAAATCTAAGCCTATATACCCATCCAAACCGTAGCCTTTCCCCCCTTTTCACTCATCTTCTTCATTTTCTTCATGTTCTTCACGTTCTTCACTAAAAACACTTAAACTCCATTTTCAATCTTCAAAAGCTCCATGTGCTTTCAAGTGAAACTTGCCAAGATCATCATCTATTCTTCCTCCATCTTCTTAACTTAGGTACATCTCCTTCCACTCTTAAGCTTTTGTTCTTCATATTTCATGAGTTTCTTCGACTCGTGAACGAAACCATTAGGTTTTATACTTTGTCCCGGACGATTTTCCATATTTAGGAAAAATTCGTTAAGAATGAAATAATGATATTTTATTCGGCGTAATCCTTAAGGAAAACGCGTAAAATCTAAGTCGGGGGACAAGTCGGGTAAACGACGGAGTCGATTGTGGAGTCGAGGTATTAGGAATTTAGTGTAGCAGAGAGGACAAGGAGTCTGGCCTAAAATTTCAATAATCGGGAATTTTACGTGAAATGACCCAAATACCCCTAAGCTTAACCTAACCGATGTCGAGTTGAATCTTAACCATGGTTAGGGAACCATGGTTAGTTGGTGTGGACAAGGGGCAGCCACACCACTCAAATAATATGAGCCACATGAATGTTAATCCTAGTTAGTAACATAACCCTAGTTAAGTTAACTATTAACTATGGTTAAGCTTATATTAATTAAAGATTCACAAAAACCCATTAAACCGATTCCTTATAACCAAACAAAGCCTAAATCTAAGCCTATATACCCATCCAAACCGTAGCCTTCCCCCCCTTTTCACTTATCTTCTTCATTTTCTTCATGTTCTTCACGTTCTTCACTAAAAACACTTAAACTCCATTTTCAATCTTCAAAAGCTCCATGTGCTTTCAAGTGAAACTTGCCAAGATCATCATCTATTCTTCCTCCATCTTCTTAACTTAGGTACATCTCCTTCCACTCTTAAGCTTTTGTTCTTCATATTTCATGAGTTTCTTCGACTCGTGAATGAAACCATTAGGTTTTATACTTTGTCCCGGACGATTTTCCATATTTAGGAAAAATTCGTTAAGAATGAAATAATGATATTTTATTCGGCGTAATCCTTAAGGAAAACGCGTAAAATCTAAGTCGGGGGACTAGTCGGGTAAACGACGGAGTCGATTGTGGAGTCGAGGTATTAGGAATTTAGTGTAGCTGAGAGGACAAGGAGTCTGGCCTAAAATTTCAATAATCGGGAATTTTACGTGAAATGACCAAAATACCCCTAAGCTTAACCTAACCGATGTCGAGTTGAATCTTAACCATGGTTAGGGAACCATGGTTAGTTGGTGTGGACAAGGGGCAGCCACACCACTCAAATAATATGAGCCACATGAATTTTAATCCTAGTTAGTAACATAACCCTAGTTAAGTTAACTATTAACTATGGTTAAGCTTATATTAATTAAAGATTCACAAAACCCATTAAACCGATTCCTTATAACCAAACAAAGCCTAAATCTAAGCCTATATACCCATCCAAACCGTAGCCTTTCCCCCCTTTTCACTTATCTTCTTCATTTTCTTCCTGTTCTTCACGTTCTTCACTAAAAACACTTAAACTCCATTTTCAATCTTCAAAAGCTCCATGTGCTTTCAAGTGAAACTTGCCAAGATCATCATCTATTCTTCCTCCATCTTCTTAACTTAGGTACATCTCCTTCCACTCTTAAGCTTTTGTTCTTCATATTTCATGAGTTTCTTCGACTCGTGAATGAAACCATTAGGTTTTATACTTTGTCCCGGACGATTTTCCATATTTAGGAAAAATTCGTTAAGAATGAAATAATGATATTTTTTCGGCGTAATCCTTAAGGAAAACGCGTAAAATCTAAGTCGGGGGACAAGTCGGGTAAACGACGGAGTCGATTGTGGAGTCGAGGTATTAGGAATTTAGTGTAGCAGAGAGGACAAGGAGTCTGGCCTAAAATTTCAATAATCGGGAATTTTTACGTGAAATGACCAAAATACCCCTAAGCTTAACCTAACCGATGTCGCGTTGAATCTTAACCATGGTTAGGGAACCATGGTTAGTTGGTGTGGACAAGGGGCAGCCACACCACTCAAATAATATGAGCCACATGAATTTTAATCCTAGTTAGTAACATAACCCTAGTTATTAACTATGGTTAAGCTTATATTAATTAAAGATTCACAAAACCCATTAAACCGATTCCTTATAACCAAACAATAGCCTAAATCTAGCCTATATACCCATCCAAACCGTAGCCTTTCCCCTCTTTTCACTCATCTTCTTCATTTTCTTCATGTTCTTCACGTTCTTCACTAAAAACACTTAAACTCCATTTTCAATCTTCAAAAGCTCCATGTGTTTTCAAGCGAAACTTGCCAAGATCATCATCTATTCTTCCTCCATCTTCTTAACTTAGGTACATCTCCTTCCACTCTTAAGCTTTTGTTCTTCATATTTCATGAGTTTCTTCGACTCGTGAACGAAACCATTAGGTTTTATATTTTGTCCCGGACGATTTTCCATATTTAGGAAAAATTCGTTAAGAATGAAATAATGATATTTTATTCGGCGTAATCCTTAAGGAAAACGCGTAAAATCTAAGTCGGGGGACAAGTCGGGTAAACGACGGAGTCGATTGTGGAGTCGAGGTATTAGGAATTTAGTGTAGCAGAGAGGACAAGTAGTCTGGCCTAAAATTTCAATAATCGGGAATTTTTACGTGAAATGACCAAAATACCACTAAGCTTAACCTAACCGATGTCGAGTTGAATCTTAACCATGGTTAGGGAACCATGGTTAGTTGGTGTGGACAAGGGGCAGCCACACCACTCAAATAATATGAGCCACATGAATTTTAATCCTAGTTAGTAACATAACCCTAGTTAAGTTAACTATTAACTATGGTTAAGCTTATATTAATTAAAGATTCACAAAACCCATTAAACCGATTCCTTATAACCAAACAAAGCCTAAATCTAAGCCTATATTCCCATCCAAACCGTAGCCTTTCCCCTCTTTTCACTCATCTTCTTCATTTTCTTCATGTTCTTCACGTTCTTCACTAAAAACACTTAAACTCCATTTTCAATCTTCAAAAGCTCCATGTGTTTTCAAGTGAAACTTGCCAAGATCATCATCTATTCTTCCTCCATCTTCTTAACTTAGGTAACATGATCATCTCCTTCCACTCTTAAGGTTTTTTTCTTCATATTTCATGAGTTTCCATTTCTAGATCTATAACTTGTAATAATTCTAGAAAATTGTAGAAAAATCATAAAAATATGAAACCAATTTCTATGATCTATATATGATCCCTAATTTCATTATCCAAAAGTATGATACAAACCAGCTATGCATGAAAAATCCTTTAAGAAACTATTTGTTGCTCCTAAGCCTTCTACTAGTCCTTTTGTTAGATGTTTTTATTGTGCAAGAAAAGGACATACTGCATCTACATGTTATTTTAGAAATCCTTCAAGGATAAATATTAAGCAAATATGGGTTCCTAAGGGAACATATGTCATGACTAACAACAAAGGACCCAACCACATTTGGGTACCTAAAGGAAAAGTTTGAAAATCTGTCTTGTAGGTATGTTTTTTGAAGGCCAAAACTTCAAGTTGGTACCTAGATAGTGGCTGCTCCAAACACATGACAGGAGATATCAAAAAATTCACAACCTTTACCTCAAAAGAAGGAGGAAATGTAACATATGGTGATAGTAACAAAGGTAAAATACTTGGTGTTGGGAAAATTGGAAAAAGTCTAGCAACAAGGATTGAAGGAGTTCTCTATGTTGAAGGGATGAAGCACAATCTCTTGAGCATAAGTCAACTTTGTGACAAAGGGTATAAGGTAGATTGCAATTCAAATATGTGTATAATTGAATCTAGAAATGATGAAAACATGAAGTTGATAGGAAATAGAGTAAACAATCTCTACATGCTAGACTTAGACAATTTATCTTCAAATGATGCATGTTGTTTAATCTCTAAAGAAAAATAAAATTGGCTATGGCATAGGAGAATAGCTCATATTCACATGGATCACTTGAACAAATTGATTTCCAAAGAACTTGTAAGTGGTCTACCTAAAAAGAAGTTTATGAAAAATGGTTTATGTGATGCTTGTCAAAAGAGAAAACAAGTGAAAACTTCTTTTGAAGCTAAAAATATTGTTTCCACAAGTAAACATTTACAATTGTTGCACATGGATCTCTTTGGTCCCTTTAGAACAAAGAGCTTTGGTGGAAATCTTTATGCTCTAGTGATTGTGGATGATTTCTCTAGATATAATTGTAAATTGTTCTTAGCACACAAGAATGATGCTTTTTCTGCTTTTAAGAAATTGGCCAAACTTGTACAAAATGAGAAAGAAATGAAAATTGTATCTATAAGGAGTGATCATTGAGGTGAATTCCAAAATGAAGAATTTGATAATTTCTGTGATGAACATGGTATACAACATAATTTCTCAGCATCTAGAACTCCACAACAAAATGGAGTAGTTGAAAGAAAGAATAGATCTCTAGAAGAGATTGCTAGGACCATGTTAAATGACTCTAATGTGCCAAAATAATTTTGGGTAGATGCTGTAAGTACAGCTTGCTATGTACTAAATAGAGTCTTAATTAGACCTATCTTAAAGAAAACTCCTTGTGAGTTATACAAAGGAAGAAAACCAAATATCTCTCATTTTCATGTTTTTGGTTGTAAGTGCTTTGTGCTGAACAATGGCAAGGATAATCTGGGCAAATTTGATCCAAAAGCTGATGAAGGCATTTCCCTAGGCTATTCTATAACTAGCAAAGCTTTTAGAATTTACAATAGAAGAACTCAAACTATTGAAGAATCTGTATATGTTACATTTGATGAATCTAACCCCAAGAGGTTGCAAATATGGATGATGTTGCACAAAATCCAGAAAAAAGAACCATATGAAGAGCTACCTAACGAATGGAATATTGTAAGGAATCATCCCTTGGGCAACATCATTGGTGAAATATCTAAAGGGGTAACTACTAGACATTCTTTAAGAAATACATGTAACAATATGGCTTTTGTTTCTCAAATTGAACCAAAAACCTATTAATGATGCTATTGTTGATGAAAATTGGATCATGGCAATGCAAGAAGAATTAAATCAGTTTGAAAGGAACAAAGTTTGGGAACTTGTTCCAAAACCCAAGGATAAATAGATAATTGGTACAAGATGGGTGTTTAGGAACAAACTTGATGAGAATGACATTATAATAAGGAATAAGGCTAGATTAGTAGCTAAAGGATATAATCAGGAAGAAGGCATAGATTATGATGAAACTTATGCACCTGTATCTAGGCTAGAAGCTATAAGAATGTTGCTAGCATATGCATATATCATGAATTTCAAATTATATCAAATGGATGTTAAGAGTGCATTCCTTAATGGTTTTATACAAGAAGAAGTGTATGTTAGTCAACCACCAGGTTTTGAAATAAATGATTTCCCAAATCATGTTTATAAACTCACCAAAGCCTTGTATGGACTTAAACAAGCTCCAAGGGCTTGGTATGAAAGGTTAAGTAACTTTTTAATACAAAAAGGTTTTACTAGAGGTAAGGTTGACACAACACTTTTAACAAAAAGAAAAGGTCAAAATATACTACTTGTACAAATATATGTTGATGATATTATATTTGGTGTTACTAATGATTCACTGTGTAAGGAATTTTCCAAGTTGATGCAAAATGAATTTGAGATGTCCATGATGGGAGAACTCGTTTTCTTCTTGGGACTTCAAATTAAGCAATGTGATGATGGAACCTTCATAAGCCAAGCAAAGTATTGCAAGGAACTACTGAAGAAGTTTGGCATGGAAAATGCAAAGGAAATGGCAACTCCAATGAGTTCATCATGTTACTTGGACAAGGATGAAAAAGGTAAAACTATAGACATATCCAAATATAGAGGTATAATTGGCTCCTTACTTTACCTTACAACTAGGCCTGATATAATGTTTAGTGTTTGCATGTGTGCAAGATATCAATCAAACCCTAAGGAATCTCATTTAACAGCTGTAAAGAGAATCATGAAATACTTGCTAGGAACTAAAGATATGGGTTTATGGTATGCTAAGGGATCAACTTATAATCTAATAGGATACTCTGACTCTGACTTTGCTGGATACAAGTGGATAGGAAGAGTACTAGTGGAACCTACCACTTACTTGGGAACTCACTAGTGTGACACCCTTCTACCCCGCACGTTAATATAAAACATTTACTTGAAAGAGGAATTATAAAACATGCATTTATTTGAATAAAATAAAACTTGGATTAAAAAAGTTTCACATCTCAACATAAACAACGCGGAAATAATATAGTTTTAAAAGATAAACATGAACAAAACGGATAAAGAAAACCCAACCCCGATGTCATATATAGAGCTGGTATAACCGAAATCCGGATACATCATGGAAACAAACTGAAAACTAAAACTAACTATGAAACTAGGAACCTAACTAAGTCATGGCTCGTCGGAGTCACTCCTCAACAGGCTGCTCGCCGTCCTCTGCATAAAGAGATAAATGCAATAACAGAAACAGGAAAACAGGGAGTAAGAAATCATATAAACACAACGGCATGGGAATAGGGAATAAGATGAACTTACATCATATCAGGAATAGCAACAAACATCATACATCATCATTTGTATATTACAAGTCAACAGTCAATAGATGCTATGCGGTGCAACACTACTCCGCTACTCCGTTATGCATGTGGATCCAACTATCTCAAGAAGTTAACTTCAGATTTACATATCCACATTGTCCATAAAAGCACCAATGCCCTCAGTTCACCAAACCATGGGTGAACCCCTTGGATAATGAAATGATCTGATGCGCCGCACTTGTCGCACTTCATGGGCCTAGAGGCATTAGAATTGCCGCCTCTAGACCTATCACACGAAAACTGCTGCTTCCTGCCACTTTGTATGAAATCCCGTCCGGTTGGAGCATAACGCTGCTTGCCCTTATCCTTATCCTTCTGCTCAGTCTTCTTGCTACCCTGGCTGTCTGAATTCCTATAGCTGGCGACTCTAGACTTGTAGGCATCCTCAAAGATCCTACACTTATTCACCAAGGTTGGGAAGACTCTGATCTCTTGGTAACTGATTGCCTGCTTGATCTCCTGACGAAGGCTATCCTCGAACTTTACACACTTTGACCGGTCATCCACCATGACCTGATAAGGCGTGTAATACCTAGCCAGCTCCTCGAACCTTGACGCATACTCGCCCACTAACATATTTCCTTGCTTCAATGCCAAGAACTCCATTTCTTTCTTGTCACGCACATCTACAGGGAATTACTTCTCCATGAACCTATCTCTGAACACGGTCCACGTGATCATCGTGCCCTCAGCCTGCATCCTCTGTCGGCAGTTCTCCCACTAGTGCTCAGCCTCCTCAGTGAGCATGAAGGTTGCGAAGATTACCCGCTGCTGATAATTGCAGTCCTTAGCTATGAAGATCTTCTCGATCTCTCTCATCCACAGCAAACCTCTGTCGGGGCCATAAGCTCCTCTGAAAGACATTTGAAATGGATTTTACTGCACATTTGAAATGGATAATATTGGATTTTCTGCTGAAGTCAAAAATGTAAATATTGAAATGACTTTTGATGAATTTGCGCAATTCATTGGGATGGATTACTTGGGAAGTAATCTAGCTGGAATAGGACCAGAAAGTGCTTGGTTAAAGACTTAAGACAAAGAGGAAGCTAAGAAAGTGCTTCTGGTAGAGAATGCACAGGAAGGAAGGCTGAAAAACATAAGTGCTATGCATGTGCAACACAGATTGTTGCAGTATGTGCTCAGTAGGATGCTCCTACCAAGGTCTGGCAATCATGTAGTGGTCCAAAATAATGACTTTCTGATGTTGTGGGCCATGGTAGAAATGAAACAGCTCAGCTGGAGCTATATCATTATCAGACATATGCCTAATTGTAAAACCAGTGGTGCAACCCTACCCTTATCCAGGCTTAGTGGTCAAATTGCTAGAACATTTTGAAGTTCCAATGGAAAATGAAGAGAGGTTCTATGCAAGGCAAATAACTCACAAGTTTGGAGAAAGCATAATCAGCAAGATGAAGCTTGCTAAAGTCAATGGAGAATGGGTAAGGGTGACAGGAAATGAAGCAAGAGCTGAAGTTGGACCTGAGATTGCTGAAATGAATGGCAAGATGGATACACTAATCACAATGATTAAGGTGTTTGAGCAATGACAGTTCAAGTAGCATTTGATGATTAAGAGGACTTTAGACTACATGAGTCTAAAGATCAATACATTGGAAGGGCAAATGGCCACTGTGCACCTGTACTTAGGCATTCCCCTGCTGCACCTGCACCTGCAACAACACCTCAAGAAGAAACACCAACTTCTGAGGATGTGGTCGACATTGCCAGAGAATCTACTACTGCTGCTACTGACATTGCACTTGATGAAAAAGGAAATCAAGAAGCTGAAGCTGAAACACCTGCACAACACACTCATGAGCCAAGCAACAATGATAATGCTTAGATCTTTAGGGCTTCTTAGTGTTAAGTTTGTGCTTAGGTTGTTAACATTTTGGTCTGTCATATCTTGAACAACTTTCTCTATATTTTGCTTTTATCATTACACTACTTTCATGATGTTCTGATATTGTGTGATGCATGAATGAACGAATGAATGTGTTTAGTATGTACCTTGTTTTTACTTATGCTTTATATCACCCATAAATTCTTTTTGATAATGACTGTAACACCCTGTTTTTCCTATGCTTTCTATAGTAGTATAAACATATTTAAATGTGTTTATTTTAGATTAAACTCAGAGGATGATTTTAATTAAAACTAAAATCATTTTCTTGTGTAGTTATATCATATGAAGTCACGGTAAAATTTTCGGTTTAAAATTCAGACGGAAGCTGGTCTGCGTTTTCACTGCTGGTATCCGTTTACTGAGCAGAAAACCTAATTTTGACCCGTGAACGAGACGGTTAGTGTTTTTATCATGTTTCCTTCAACTTTGGTTATTTTGAAAATTTTCGTTCAAAAATAAAATAAAATATTTTATTCGGGCGAAAACGTCGGAATTTACAATCGGAAATGCAACCGGGTATGAAATGGAGCACAAAGAGGGATGAAGTGACTTGAGGTGACATGATGGAAGAGGCTCTTACACACTCCAAAAGTATAATCATTATACTTTTCAAATTATAATACTAATCTAATCCAAAAGTTATTTCTCTCTCCTCTTTCCATCCCATCAAGCCTTACCTCCCAAACTTACTCCATAAGCCACTCCAAACCCCTCTCTTCTCCCTCAAGGCCATGACCTCTCCCCTCTCCCCCTATATCCCTTTCATTTACACTTCCTCACTTTTTCTTCTTCATCACTTCTTCACTCTTATACTTCATCTTCTTCCTTAAGTTTCAACTACTTAAAGCTTGCATTTTTATTTGTCTTTTTGCACTTGTGTTCTTCATTAAAGTTCTTCCTCTTGTTAAGGGTAATGCTCTCATATAAATTTCTTTACAAGTTTATCACTTTATTTCATTATTTTCTTTATGTGTTCTTATTAAGCTTTAAACTTCAAAAATCTCTTAAAAATGGTAGAAAACTCCTTTTGAGTTGAAACCACTTTATATAGTCTTGTATTTACTTGTATTTTCACATACTAGAAGGTTGTATAAAACAAAGCTCCCTAGCCCTTTCTTTCTAAGGAGGCCGAAACCATGTAGTATGGTTTAAGTGAGTTTTGTTTCAACTTTTGAGAAAATGATCATGTGTCTGAGTTTCTAACTATCCCTTGATCTTAAATATATAAATCTTGGAAGGTTTTGATAGCTTGTTCCTATGATGGCCGAAAATATGAATAAGTAGGCCTAGGGTACTATGTTTCAACTTTCTAAGTATGATCATGGATTTGGAACTCTTAATACCTTGTGATTCAAAACCTAAGAGTTGTTATCAAACAAAGGTTTCTAACCTATTCTTCCAAGGATGGCCGAAACTATACCTTAGTGGCCTAGGAAGATTTGGTTTTCATTTTTCCAAAATGATCATGGACTAAGGCTCCTTAATATAGAAGGATGCTAAGTCTAAGTGATTGGAAAGTTTAAAGATTTTATAGTCTATTCATCCTATGATGGTTGTGAACCTAGGATATGTTGTTTTCATTTTTCCAAAATGATCATGGACTAAGGCTCCTTAATATAGAAGGATGCTAAGTCTAAGTGATTGGAAAGTTTAAAGATTTTATAGTCTACTCATCCTATGATGGTTGTGAACCTAGGATATGTTGTTTTCATTTATCCAAAATGATCATGGACTAAGGCTCATTAATATAGAAGGATGCTAAGTCTAGGAGATTGGAAAGTTTAAAGACTTCTAACTTGTTTAGTTTATGTTGTAAAACCTAGAATGTAACTCCTTTCATTTTCCAAGATGATCATGGGCTAAGGCTCCATAAGATATTTGGATGCTAAGTCTAAGAGATTGGAAAGTTTAAATCTTTCTAACTTGATTTCCTATGATGGCCGAAACTAGTGTTTTTGGACCTAGGATGTGTTATTCTTCCAAAATGATTATGGACTAAAGCTCCTTAATATAGAAGGATGCTATGCCCAAAAGATTGGATGATTTAAAGATCCCTAGCTTAGGAATCCCATTAAGGCCGAAACTTAAGGGTTGTGAGCCTAAGATGTTTGGTTTTCATTCTTCCAAAATGATCATGGTTTTGAGCTCCTTAATACACATGGATGCTAGACCTAAGAGATTGGAAAGTTTAGTGAATGCTAGCCTATTTTAATAGCTTTGGCCGAATACCCTAAGTCTATGACTTAGTGGGATTTTGATTCAACTTTATTAAATGATCATTGTTTATGAACTCCTAACACTTAAGGATCATAAATCCATGAGTTGTATAGTTTTCGGGAATCCTTAACCCTACTTTATTGTCTTGGCCGAACCTAGTACCTTGTGGTTTAGTGTTCTTATTTGACTTTGTTTTAACTTACGATCTTGTGTTTATAACCCTAGACCTCTATTACCAAGAAAGCGAAGACGTTCGTGATTTACCTTTCCAAGCATCCAACCTCTTAACTTTCACGGAAGGTAAGAGGGGATTGCCTAGAGATATTCAATGACTATATGCATGTGTGTATGTGTCTACTTGAATGATTTGAATGTTATTATATGGAGCCAATACTTGAATGACTTGTTTGCTTAAACTATTGTGATTATTACTTGAAGTTGAATCTTACTTGCTTTAAAGTATTGTGCATATATGTGATGAACTGTCATTGACTATGATATTATCATTGAGAATATATTACTGTTGATTGAAGTTTGAGAAGCCGGACTTGAGTCTGTGCCCAATGACTATAAGGATTAAAAGCCTTAATAAGCCATGAATAGAACTTTGAAAGTTTTGGGTTCATTTATAACAATTCCTTGTTTAAGTACTTACTTCAGAAGAATAAGATCTTTGTTTTTAGAAAAATGTTAAAGTGATTTCAAGTCAATAGAAACTACCTTTTTATGATCAAACGTTTTGTACGAGAGAAAACCTTTTCGAACTATGTGTTTTATCAGGGGGATTTTGGGTCTGCTAGGGTTTTGCTTCACGTAATGCTCTAGGGTTTGCATGTTGTCCCCATGGCCGTTGCTAAGGCTGTATGTCCATGGATTTTCATGGCTCTGTTGTCTCCTTCGTCTCCTTCTCCTTCGTCTCAACCATCCCCTCTTTCCTCTCCTTCCTCTTCTTCTAATACATTAGCACAGAAGAGAACTTTTGCCAAGGCTCTAAGTAACTCTTGTGATGTTCCTGTCAGTCAATTGCCTCAACCGTGCAAGAAAGGTGATGATATAGCTATCAAGATTCCTGAGGAGGAATATCGAGCTCCTTGAAGGGTGCAAAAATCATTTACATGGCCGATTAATATTGTCTAAGGGTGATAAGCCTTTGAAGTTTGATGACTTACGTTGCAAGATTTCGTCTTTATGGAAACCTCTTAATAATTGGAATATGATCTCATTGGGGAAAGGTTTCTATGAGTTCTCCTTTTCTTCAATGGATGATTTAAAGAGTGTTAGATCAATAGCATCTTGGAACCTGAAGCCTGGAATCTTGCGGGTATACTCATAGGCTCCAGATTTCAACCCTCATGTACAGAAGCAATCACACACTCAATGTTGGATAAGACTCTACGGCTTGCCTCAGGTGTATTGGCGTCCAAAGATCCTTTTCGCTATAGCTGGTGGCCTCGGTATATCGATTGCCCTTGATGAAGCAACTAGTAAAAAAACTTTTGGGCACTTTGCAAGAGTGCTAGTGGATGTGAATTTGAATAAAAATATTAGGGAAAGATTGATGGTGGAAAGAGAGGATTTTGCTTTTTTCGTATACACTGAATATGAGAACCTTCCTTTATTTTGCACCAATTGCCAAGTCATTGGCCATGCTATCGATAACTGTAGAGGAACTGAGGTGACTGCCACTGACTCGAAGGGACAAGAACATAAGGCTACAAAGAATAACTCTAAGAGTGGTGTTAGAAATTCGGTGCTACACTATGTTCCTAAGAAGGCAATGGAAGACAATGCTGGTGCAGGGAACCGAGTTAGATCAAAAACTCAGGCTATTGTTGATGAGCAGCCTCGAGTGGTTATTGTAACATCTGTGTTTTAAGGCATTATTTATATGTTGGATAACTATTTATAAGACTTTGATTTAAGGTCTGATATGCATGTTTAGTTGTTGGGAACCTTGCATGGAAAGTATGAGATTAACCGGCGTTGAATTGAATAAGAAAGTGTTCTAGAATTTCCGTTATACAGTTTAGAATGCATAAGAATGCACAATAGGAAATTTATATTTGTGGAAGAGAGTAGGTATTTTTGAAGGCTTAGTCTTATTCCTTAGGTGTATATAAGTCTATGTTTCAAATTTCAAGTCAATCGGACTTCAAACGAACTCAGAACGCGAGAAAACGTCAGAACTAGAAGTGCTGGACAGAAACCAGCACTGAGCGCAGGCTTTTGGGCGCTGAGCGCTGGCCCTTGCCACGTGGCGCACCGTTGGCACGCTGAGGCGGTGCAGAAGCACCAGCGCTCAGCGCTGGTGCTGGGGCGCTGAACGCCCAGTACAAAAAAAAAACAGTTTTTATTGTGGAATTTCGTGGAACATGTGAGAAAGTGGCAGAAACCTTAGGTTTTAGAGTGAGAGGGAGAAGAGAGAAAGAAAGAGAGAGAAATTTCCAGAGGAGATTCTGATCAATCCGTTCGTCTTATTGAAAAACCGATTATACCGTTGTGATCCTCGTGACTTCTACTTCATCATCCTACCTTTCTTTTCTTGGTTAGGCTAAGGTAAGTCTATGTTTTTATGCCGAAATTCTGTCCCTGATAGTATTGAAGTTATCTCTCAATCCGTTTATCGGTTTTCAATTTCGTCTTCAGATTTGAGCTACACGTAACGTGTACTTCGTGAATATGTGTTCAGGTGAATTTTGGAGCCCTGGAGGTAGGAGAACCTCACGTGGAAGATTTGAGGAGATTGGAGTAGGTCCTTTTCGTTACTCTAAAGCTAGCCTGCGACATCTCAGGTAGGGGAAAGAAGCCATCTAACGTCGGAAATGGCTAAGTAGCATTTTATTCAATATTGGCGTAGGGCGACCTAAACCCTACTAGTGAGCGAGTAATTGACAATATCAATATCACATGGGGATCACTTAGTGGTATCAATGATGATATTGAGATTGTCGATTTATCGCAGTTAGGTTAATTTTTATGATATCTGAGGTTGTCTGATTTTACTGTTTAGTGCTGCTTGTTATGTGCTGTTTGGATTGCTATGTTAATTGTGATTATGTTTAATTTATTATTTTATTATTTTTATAATTATGGTTGATAACATGTACTGGCTGATAATATGTTATATTTGCCATAACATGCTTAGTTGTTTTCTAGGCAGTGATATTTGATATTTTAAGTGATGCATGTTGGGGAGTGTATGATATATGATTTTAGATGTGCCTAACCTGATTAATTAATATTTTATTATGATGAGATTGATGAGGTGATATTATTTGAGATATGCTATGCGATAGTGATGAGAGGTTAAGGCACTAGGGTATGATTCGATATACGTCGGTGAAACCCATATAGATGCATGTTGTTGATCACAGCCGTGTGTTTGGAACACATGAGGTCAGAAGTCCTCGCGGGACTGTCCCAACTTAAATTTAGGCTGTGCAGCTATAGTGTCATTGCTATGCATGAGCACCCTCGAGAGAGAACCAGGGTGTGCGCCGGAGCGAGATGTGCAGCTATAGTGTCATTGCTTTGCATGAGCATTCTCACCGCGGATGAGAGTGTGCACCGGTGTTTGGGGACGCGTCGCTTGGACGACTGACTAACATCTCTCAGCGGGCAAGGGATGTGTGACAGGATTGGTGGTGGCCACGTCAGCATAAGTTGCATGAGTGCGAAGGGTAGAGGATGATAATATATCTCGAGGATGATTGTTTATATTTCTTGTATATATATCTGTGATGCATGTCTATGTGCCTTTATTGTTTATATGTTACGTACGATTTTCCATATATGATGATAGATAGTTTCTTATCCCCTATTTCTTTTATATGTATGTTTCTTTTATGTGCTCGTTTTGAGAAGACCCTGCGGATGAGCCGGCTACAGAGGAGCTTGATGGGACTCCTTATGAGCCAGATGCTGGAGGACGAGCAGCGACCTCTAGCCGTTGAGTTTCGAGTCTATGGCCAGTGCGTCTTTTGTGACATTTTAGTTTCCGCTACTGATATCATTTTGTATTAGTATGTATCTTTTGGGACCCTCCTGATGGAGTACCCTCTTTAGTTTATCAGCACAGTATGTTTGTATTTATATTTACATGTGTGTGATGTGATGTTTAATTTTGTTCTTACGTTTAAGTTTTTAATATTTATGATTTTCTATATATATATGTCCAACGTTAATATTAAGGTTAAGTTTTAGATAAATTAGGTTTTTCTTTAATAGGACATCGGGGTGTCTCATTTGGTGGTATCAGAGCAGTTTGATTCTATTCAGACTTTTAGGTTAGGGTGTACTGGCCATTTTAGTTGAATCCACATCGGATATTGACTATGCTTAGAAGTTGGGTAGTCAGTCTAGACGCAATAGTTAACATTTGTGTGGCATATAGTATTTATATATCAGATTATGTGATATTATATGTCATATAAATGTGACCTAATGATTTCTTTTACAGGATCATGGCTCGAGGTAGAGGTAGAGGACAATGGGGAAGAGGGGGTGGTAGAAACCCTGAGAGAGTTGCCGGAAGTGGCAACGGGGAGGCTTCTCACACCGGAGGAGGAACCAGAGGTGGAGGAGAGTCATCTGAGACTCTCCGGACCATCAGAGATCTAGCCACCGCCATGTTGCAACAGACACAGCAGAACGCTCAGATGATGCAGCAGGATAGAGAGCAGCAGGAGCGTGAGAACCTGAGGAGAGCTGCTGAGGCAGAGGATGCAGAGATGACTACTTTCCTGAAAGGGAAGCCACCCCAGTTTAGAGGTGACTATGACCCCAGAGAGGGCAAAGTGGTGGATTCAGGAGCTGGAGAAGATCTTTGACACCATGAGATGCAGAGATGACAGGAAAGTGACTTATGCTGCTTTCATGTTGACTGGAGGAGCAGAGTCATGGTGGAGAGGCAAGAGAAGGTTGTTGGAGGCCGAGGGTCATGTGATTAACTAGCAAACTTTTAAAACTTGCTTCCTGGAGAAATACTTCTCGCGTTTGGTTAGACGCGAGAAGGAGAAAGAGTTTATGAGTCTTCGACAGGGTAACATGTCTGTCGGGGAATATGCAGCACGGTTTGAGGCTCTGATTCAGTTCTCAGAGTTTTACCAGAGGTTCCCTGATGAGGATTGGATGTGTAGGAGGTTCGAGGATGGCTTAAGGCATGAGTTACAGAGAGCTATAGCACCGCTTAATATTCAGAGTTTCCCAGAGCTGGTTGAGAGATGCAGTGCCATAGAGGGCATAGATCAGAGGCAGGCTGTTGAGCAGAGATCGCAGTGGAGTGGAGGCCCTATCAGATCAGGTTTTCAGCGGAGAGCAGGCAGTGGTTCTCAGTTGAGACGGGGACCCTATACTAGACCTGTGCAGAGTGTTCAGTCATCTACATCAGTACCAGCTCCTACAGTACCAGTTAGTGGAGCGGGCCAACAGTAGAGAGGCCCAGTTTGTTACAGATGCGGAGGTCAGCATTATGTTAGAGATTGCATAGAGAGGCCGAGTTGTTTCCACTGTGGGAAACCAGGTCATATGGCTCGGGATTGCAGACAGAGAGGGATACAGCAGCAGGCAGCTGCTGGTAGAGGAGCTACAGGCTATAGAGGTGGAGCTAGAAGAGGAGCCCCAGTAGCAGAACCGTCGGTGGCCAGACCTCAGGCCACAGGGAGGGTGTTTACCATGAGGGGAGCTGAATCCTTTCAATCTGCAGATCTTATCCAGGGTATGTGCTGGATATCTGGTAGACTCTCGTCTGTGTTGTTTGACTCAGGTGCTACACATTCATTTATTTCGCATGAGTGTGTGGATCATTTACATTTACCTGTTTCTTAGTTACCTTATACCCTTACTGTATCTACTCCAACCAATGATTCCTTGACCACCATGTATGTTTGCTTACAGTGTCCTATAGTTGTTGAGAATAGGACATTCCTTATGGATCTTGTCTGTTTACCTATGCAACAGATAGATGTTATCCTTGGCATGGATTGGCTTTCGGCTAACCATGTAGTGTTAGATTGTTCCAGCAAGACTTTGTCATTTCTTGAGCCTTCTAGCATAGTATCTGCCAATGAAGGAGTATCTATGAGGAGTGATGATTCTCGACTGTACGTGATGCTTTTCTCAGTGGAGTCTAAGGAGACTCCGAGTATAGATTGTCAGCCTGTCGTGAGAGAATTTCCCGAGGTTTTCCCTCCCGATGTTCCGGGTTTGCCCCAGAGAGGGAAGTGGAGTTCACCATAGATCTCATACCGGGGACAGGTGCTATATCTATAGCACCTTATCGGATGTCACCTGTAGAGTTAGCCGAGTTAAAGAAACAATTGGATGATATGTTGAAAAAGGAATTTATCAGGCCCAGTGTTTCACCTTGGGGAGCTCCAGCGTTGTTTGTTAAGAAGAAGGATGGAAGTGCTAGATTATGCACAGATTACAGGCAGTTGAATAAAGTGACGATCAAGAATAAGTATCCGTTGCCTAGGATAGATGATCTGATGGATCAATTAAAGGGAGCTTCGGTATTTTCTAAGATTGATTTAAGGTCCGGGTATCACCAGATTAGAGTAAAGAAGGAGGATATACCCAAGACAGCTTTCAGGACGAGGTATGGACACTATGAATATTTAGTTATGCCTTTTGGTGTGACTAATGCTCCAGCAGTATTTATGGATTATATGAATAGGATCTTTAGACCGTTCCTCGATAAGTTTGTGGTGGTGTTTATAGACGATATCCTTATTTATTCCTATACACGAGGAGAGCATGAGGAACATTTAAGAACAGTGTTACAGGTGTTGAAGGATAGACAGTTGTATGACAAGCTTTCTAAGTGCGAGTTTTGGTTAGAGGAGGTTCAGTTCCTAGGTCATGTGATTAATAAAGAAGGAATAGCAGTAGATCCTGCTAAAGTTGAAGCAGTGCTTAAGTGGGAACGACCTAAGTCAGTTAGTGAAGTGAGGAGTTTCTTGGGATTAGCTGGATATTATCGAAGGTTTTTCGAGGGTTTTTCGAAAATTGCGTTGCCTATGGCGCAGTTAACGAGAAAAGGTACAGCGTTTGTTTGGACGGAGGAATGTGAGGAGAGTTTTCAGAAGTTGAAGGAAAAGTTAACCACATCACCTGTTCTGACTTTGCCAGATCCTTTAGGACAGTTTGACGTATATTGTGATGCGTCATACCAAGGATTGGGTTGTGTCTTGATGCAAGAGGGAAGAGTTGTGGCTTATGCTTCCCGACAGTTGAGAGTTCATGAGAGGAATTATCCGACCCATGATCTGGAGTTGGCAGCTATAGTGTTCGCATTAAAGATATGGCGACACTACCTTTATGGAGCTAGGTTTAATGTGTACAGTGACCATAAGAGTTTAAAGTATTTGTTTGATCAGAAGAAGCTAAATATGAGACAACGTAGATGGATGGAGTTTATTAAGGATTATGAGTTTGATCTTCAATACCATCCTGGGAAGGTGAATGTTGTAGCGGATGCTCTGAGTAGGAAATCTTTACATGTGTGGGCAATGATGGTAAAGGAAATGGAGTTGATTGAACAGTTTAGAGATATGAATCTAGGGATGGAGTTGTGTGAGGATAGAATATGCTTAGGTATGATCACTATTAATAGTGAGTTTCTGCGGGATCTTAAGGATAAACAGGTTCAGGATCAATACTTGCAAGAGGTGAGTAGAGGCATAGATGAGGGTAAGATTTCAGAGTTTAGTAGAGGGCCAGATGGTGTGTTGAGATTTAGGGATACGATATGTGTGCCAGACGACTTAGAGTTTAGGAAAATGATTTTGGAAGAGGCACATAAGAGTAAGTTGAGTTTTCACCCTGGAGCCACCAAGATGTATCAGGATTTAAAGAAAATGTTTTGGTGGCCGAGAATGAAGAAGGAAGTGGCAGAATATGTTTTATCTTGTTTGGTTTGTCAGAAAGCTAAGATAGAACATCAAAAGCCTGCTGGTTTGTATAGTCCTTAGATATCCCAGAATGGAAGTGGGATAGCATAGCTATGGATTTTGTGGTTGGATTACCACGAACTCTTAAGAGGCATGATGCGATTTGGGTTATCATCGATAGGTTGATGAAATGTGCTCACTTCTTACCTATTGGTGAGAGTTATAGCTTAGAGAAGTTGATCCAGATCTACATCAAAGAAGTTGTTAGGCTACATGGTGTACCATCGAGCATTGTTTCCGACCGAGATCCTACTTCACATCTAGATTTTGGAGACAGTTGCACAGTGCTTTGGGGACGAAGTTGAGAATGAGTTCTGCTTATCATCCTCAGACGGATGGACAGTCTGAGAGGACAATTCAGTCATTGGAGGATCTTTTGAGGGCGTGTATTTTAGAGCACATTGGCAGTTGGGATGAGTTTTTACCGTTGATTGAGTTTACATATAACAATAGTTTCCATAGCAGTATCGGGATGGCACCGTATGAGGCTTTGTATGGCAGGAAATGTAGGACTCCGTTGTGTTGGTATGAGACTGGTGAAAGCTAGATATTGGGCCCTGATGTGGTACAGCAGACGACGGAACAGGTTAGAAAGATCAGGGAAAAGATGAAGGAAGGGCAGGATAGGTAAAGGAGCTACAGTAACAAGAGGAAGAGGCCCTTAGAATTCCAAGAGGGTGATCACGTGTTTTTGAGAGTCACTCCAAAGACTGGAATTGGCAGAGCTATCAAATCTAGAAAGCTTACTCCTAGATTCATTGGACCTTTCCAGATTCTTCGACGGATTGGTCCAGTAGCCTACCATATTGCCTTACCGCCTAACCTTTCTAATCTTCATGATGTCTTTCACGTATCCCAGTTGAGAAAATATTATCCTGATCCTTCTCATGTACTTGAGCCTGAGTCAATACAACTCCGAGAGAATCTAGAGTATGAGGCTTTACCGGTTAGGATCGCAGATAGAATGATTAAGGAACTTCGCGGTAGACAAATTCCTTTGGTCAAGGTCATTTGGGATGAGACTACAGGAGATGCTACTTGGGAGCGTGAGGCAGATATGTAGCAGCAGTATCGACATCTTTTCTGAGGAACATAAATTCGGGGGGCGGAATTTCTTTTAAGGGGGGTAGTAATGTAACATCTGTGTTTTAAGGCATTATTTATATGTTGGATAACTATGTTTAAGACTTTGATTTAAGGTCTGATATGCATGTTTAGGTGTTGGGAACCTTGCATGGAAAGTATGAGATTAACCGGCGTTGAATTGAATAAGAAAGTGTTCTAGAATTTCCGTTATACAGTTTAGAATGCATAAGAATGCACAATAGGAAATTTATCTTTGTGGAAGAGAGTAGGTATTTTTGAAGGCTTAGTCTTATTCCTTAAGTGTATATGAGTCTATGTTTCAAATTTCAAGTCAATCGGACTTCAAACGAACTCAGAAAGCGAGAAAACGTCGGAACTGGAAGTGCTGGACAGAAACCAGCACTGAGCACAGGCTTCCGGGTGCTGAGCGCTGGCCCTTGCCACGTGGCGCACCATGGCTGGCACGCTGAGCGCTGGGGCTGGGGCGCTGAGCGCCCAGTACAAAAAAAAAAAAAAACAATTTTTATTGTGGAATTTCGTGGAACATGTGAGAAAGTGGCAGAAACCTCAGGTTTTAGAGTGAGAGGGAGAAGAGAGAAAGAAAGAGAGAGAAATTTCCAGAGGAGATTCTGATCAATCCGTTCGTCTTATTGAAAAACCGATTATACCGTTGTGATCCTCGTGACTTCTACTTCATCATCCTACCTTTCTTTTCTTGGTTAGGCTAAGGTAAGTCTATGTTTTTATGCCATAATACTGTCCGTGATAGTATTGAAGTTATCTCTCAATCTGTTTGTCGGTTTTCAATTCCGTCTTTAGATTTGAGGTACACATAACGTGTACTTCGTGAATATGTGTTCAGGTGAATTTTGGAGCCCTGGAGATAGGAGAACCTCACGTGGCAGATTTGAGGAGATGGGAGTGGGTCCTTTTCGTTACTCTAAAGCTAGCCTACGACATCTCAGGTGGGGGAAAGAAGCCATCTAACGTCGGAAATGGCTAAGTAACATTTTATTCAATATTGGCATAGGGCGACCTAAACCCTACTAATGAGCGAGTAATTGACAATATCAATATCACATGGGGATCACTTAGTGGTATCAATGATGATATTGAGATTGTAGATTTATCGCAGTTAGGTTAATTTTTATGATATGAGGTTGTCTGATTTTACTGTTTAGAGCTGCTTGTTGTGTGCTGTTTGGATTGCTATGTTAATTGTGATTATGTTTAATTTATTATTTTATTATTTTATTATTTTTATAATTATGGTTTATAACATGTACTGGCTGATAATATGTTATATTTGCCATAACATGCTTAGTTGTTTTCTAGGCAGTGATATTTGATATTTTAAGTGATGCATGTTGGGGACTGTATGATATATGATTTTAGATGTGCCTAACCTGATTAATTAATATTTTATTATGATGAGATTGATGAGGTGATATTATTTGAGATATGCTATGCGATAGTGATGAGAGGTTAAGGCACTAGGGTATGATTCGATATACGTCGGTGAAACCCATATAGATGTATGTTGTTAATCACAGCTGTGTGTTTGGAACACACGAGGTCAAAAGTCCTCGCGGGACTGTCCCAACTTAGATTTAGGCTGTGCAGCTTAGTGTCATTGCTATGCATGAGCACCCTCGAGAGAGAACCAGGGTGTGCACCGGAGCGAGATGTGCAGCTATAGTGTCATTGCTTTGCATGAGCATTCTCACCGTGGATGAGAGTGTGCACCGGTGTTTGGGGACACGTCACTTGGACGACTGACTAACATCTCTCAGCGGGCAAGGGATGTGTGACAGGATTGGTGGTGGCCACGTCAGCATAAGTTGCATGAGTGCGAAGGGTAGAGGATGATAATATATCTCGAGGATGATTGTTTATATTTCTTGTATATATATCTGTGATGCATGTCTATGTGCCTTTATTGTTTATATGTTACGTACGATTTTCCATATATGATGATAGATAGTTTCTTATCCCCTATTTCTTTTATATGTATGTTTCTTTTATGTGCTTGTTTTGAGAAGACCCTGCGGATGAGCCAGCTGCAGAGGAGCTTGATGGGACTCCTTATGAGCCAGATGCTGGAGGACGAGCAGTGACCTCTAGGCGTTGAGTTTAGAGTCTATGGCCAGTGCGTCTTTTGTGACATTTTAGTTTCCGTTGCTGATATCATTTTGTATTAGTATGTATCTTTTGGGACCCTACTGATGGAGTACCCTCTTTAGTTTATCAGCACAGTATGTTTGTATTTATATTTACATGTGTGTGATGTGATGTTTAATTTTGTTCTTACGTTTAAGTTTTTAATATTTATGATTTTCTATATATATATGTCCAACGTTAATATTAAGGTTAAGTTTTAGATCAATTAGGTTTTTCTTTAATGGGACATCGGGGTGTCTCAGTTATTGTTGAAGATTCCCTTACAAGGAACAATTATAATGCTGCAGGTAACTCTAACAATCTGAATGTGGTCTCTGACATAAGGACGGAAATTGTTGCAGATGATGCTAAAGTAATTGTTGTTTCTAAAGTCCAGGAGGATAGAATTAATGATAAAGGGAAGCAGATTATGGTAAATGAAGATGTCCAACAGTGTGATCCCAATCCTCTTCTAGGATTTGTTGATGAAAGCGAAATTGAGAAATATAGGCAGTTACAAGCTTTGAATGATCCTATTAATTGTCTTAGAGCTGAGATTAATAACGGTCTAGCAGCAAATGGAGGCTCCAATACTCCAACTGATAGCATTCAAAATGATATCCAGCTTGGAGAAGGCAGCAATGATGGATATGTAGCAGATTCCTTAGTCAATGATGGGATCAATCAGGATTCTGGAATTTCAGCCAGGGTCGTGGAGACTCATTTGCTTACTCCTGTTTACCAAATTAATAATGTCAATGTTCAACATGATATGAGATTAGTAGGCAGGTTGTGGAGTGAGCAGCATAGTGATGAGGAGGAAGAAATAGAGGAAACTCAAGTTCCTGTTAGAGGCTCTGCTACAAAATACTTAGTAGATAACCATGCTCCTGAGCAGGTAGATTCAGGCTACACAGAAGTGCTCTCCAAATCCAAAAAGAAAAAGATGAATCAGCAAGCTAAGCAAGGTAAGGGAGCAGGGAATGGCAAGGCCAGGAATAGAGGTGGTCCAAGGAATTTGGCTTAATGAATGTCCTTTTTTGGAATGCTAGAGGTGTTGCTAACAAAGACACCAGGTTGGTCCTTCAAAGGTTGTGTAAAGTTAATAAACCAGATATTGTTTTCATTGCAAAACCTTGGATTGAAATTGATAGTTTCCCTAGCAATTTTTGGAGCAGGCTAAACATGAAAATGGTTGCTGTCAACAACAGAGACAATTTAATTCCAAATCTATGGTGTGCTTGCTCTAATAATCTGAATCGCAGGGTCATTGCTAATTCCAGCCAGCAGATTTCCCTTGCCATTCAAGTTGATAATTCAGAGGTTATGGTGGCTGCTATTTATGCCAGTAATAATTACATCATGAGATGGTGCCTGTGGTCAGAACTTAACAATTTTGCAGCAATCTCACTCAGGTCCTTGGTGCTTCATTGGAGATTTCAATGTGGTTTTGGGTGCTCATGAATATAGAGGCAGTGGCAGTCCCTCCAGAATTGCAGCAGAAGAGTTCAGAACTTGGACAGATTCGAATAATCTGATTCATTTGGAAACAAGAGGATCTCAATTCACCTGGTCCAATGGGAGGAGAGGTAGTGCTTACACTGAGAAGAGGTTGGATAGGTCGGTTGTTAATCAGGCTTGGATTTCTTTTTGGACTGCTGTTTCTTGTTGCTCTCTAACTAGAAGCAAATCAGATCATTTCCCCTTGTTGTTGAATGTGAAAAAAGATGTCAGTGGTCACAGATCATCATTCAAATTTTTGAAAATGTGGGCCAGCCATCCGGATTGTCATAAGATCATTGCTGAGGCTTGGAGCATCCCAGTGTATGGATGCCCTATGTTTGTTCTGTCACAAAGGCTCAAGAATGTTAAACTCAAACTTAAAGAATGGAACAAGTCTTGCTTTGGTGATGTGAATCTCAGAGTTACTTCGGCTGAGGCAAAAGTTGCTGCAGTTCAGGCAGAATTGAATTCGAGAGGTTATTTAGATGAGTTGATATTGCAAGAAAAGGTGGTTCAAACTGAGTTACAGCAAGCCCTCCACTATCAGGAAGAATTTTGGTTGGAAAAGTCTAGATTAAATTGGAATCTGCATGGTGACAGGAACACTGAATACTTTCATAAGCTCACCAAGATCAGATGTGTAACAAAACAGATCTCCTTGCTAAAAACTGATGATAGAATTTTGTCTAAGGCTGAGGAGATAGAGCAGCATGTAGTGAAGTTCTATGAAGATCTCTTTGCCTCTGATATCTCTTGTGTAGATAATGGTATAGTTGAGGAGGTCATCCCTAATTTAGTTACTGCAGAGGATAATAGCTTCCTAACAAAATTGCCTAGTCTGGAGGAAGTTAAGAATGCTGTCTTCTCCATGAATGGTAATGGGGCACCTGGCCCGGATGGTTTTGGAGGGTTCTTTTTCCAACATTTCTGGGATTTGATTGCCAAGGATGTTTATAATGCTATTATGCAATTCTTCAATTCAGGCTGGATACTTCCTAACTTTAACTCCAATGTCATTGTGCTTATTCCAAAAGAGGAAGGAGCTGACAGAGTTGAGCAGTTTAGACCAATATCACTTGCTAATTTTAAATTCAAGATCATCTCAAAGGTAATTGCTGATAGACTTGCTCAAGTGGCCCCTAAGATTGTTTCTAATAATCAAAGAGGCTTTATTAAGGGTAGACAGATTGAGGATTGTATTTGTTTAGCTTCTGAAATGGTTAATATGCTGGATAGAAAGGCTTTTGGTGGGAATGTTGCAATAAAGATTGACATAAGGAAGGCTTTTGACACTTTGGATTGGAACTTTCTGCTTAAAGTGCTGCATTGCTTTGGATTTGATGGAAAATTCTGCCATTGGATTACAATGATTCTTCAATCTGCCAAGCTTTCAGTTTCAGTGAATGGGAACTCAGCTGGTTATTTCAATTGTAAAAGAGGTGTGAGACAAGGGGATCCCTTGTCTCCACTTCTCTTTTGTATTGCTGAGGAAGTTCTGAGAAGAGGCATTCTTGGTTTAGTGCAATTTGGAAAAATGCAGCAGATGGCTGGTCCTAAAAACTTCCCTACTCCTTCTCATATCCTATATGCAGATGATGTTTTTCTTTTCTATAGATCCACTCAAAGGAATATTCAGTGTTTGATGAAGCTGTTCTCAGATTATGGGGAGGCTTCAGGTCAAGTTATTAATCCCAACAAGTCCAAATTTTATGCAGGAGGGATATCTTCTCAAAGGAAGGTTGCTATTGCTGCTTCTCTTGGGTTCAGTTCAGGGGTTTTTCCTTTTAACTACTTAGGAATCCCTCTTTTCAAAGGTAAACCAAAGAAAACTTACTTACAGCCAATAGCTGATAGAATAAGGAACAAACTTGCTACTTGGAAGGCTTTAATGTTGTCCATTATGGGGAGAGTGCAACTTGTTAAATCAGTCATTCATAGCATGCTCATTTATAGTTTCCATGTCTATTTATGGCCTATGGACTTAATCAACACAGTTGATAGATGGTTAAGGAACTTTGTTTGGTCTGGAAATGTGGATAATCAGAAAATTGTTACTGTATCTTGGAACAAAGTTTTCTGTCCTATCTATGAAGGGGGCCTTGGTATGAGATCTCTTAGAGTCATAAATAAGGCATCTATGTTAAAGTTGGCTTGGAATCTTGTTTCATCCCAAAATCAGTGGGCTTGCCTTCTAAGGGCTAGAACTTTTAAAAACAAAGTCCCTTTGTCCTATTATGTTTCATCTACAATATGGACTTTCTTGAAAAAGAACATTCCCACAGTGCTGGAAAACATCTCATGGCAGATTGGAGATGGTGAAATGGTCAACTTTTGGAAGGACCAGTGGCTTTCCAAGCCTTTGGTCAGTTTTCTAAATATTCCCATCTGTTTTCAGCATAATCTGATTTCTAAAGTCCAGGATTTCATTCATGATGGTGTTCTGCAATTTCCGAACACTCTTATACATAGATGTCCTATTCTGTATGAGGAATTGAATCAAATCACAATCCCTATGGATGGCAATGTTGATAAACTGAGATGGTTTGGTACTGATTCTCGAGAGTTGTCTCTAAAGGAAGCCTACTTGTTTTTGAAACCTGCTGGGCAGCATCTTCATTGGTCTAAGTTTGTTTGGAACAAACACATTCCTCCCTCTAAGTCATTCTTAGTTTGGAGGATCATCCAGGATAGAATGCCAACTGATGATATGCTTTGGAAGAGGGGTTGCAATGTGGTTTCTATATGCAGCCTTTGTTATGAAAGTGCAGAGAGCACCTCCCACCTCTTTTTCGAATGCAAATTTGCTAAAAACTTGTGGAATTGGCTTGAATCTTTGCTGCAGATCAGATTAAACAGCACCTCAATGTTAGATGTTCTTTCAATCTGCTCTCGCAATTAGAGTTCACAACTCAAGGATGCCATTGCTGCTAGCATAATCAATACTATCAGGGTTATTTGGTTCTGTAGAAATAAAGTGAAGTATGATAGCAAGTTTGTTCCCCTCAGCTATGCCTTTAATCTGATCTTGGCAAATTTTGCTCTTACTGGTAAAATAAGCAGCGGTCATATGTCATCGGATCTGTTTGAGTTCCAAATTCTGAAATCCTTCTCCATTGTTGGTCATCCAAATTGCGCTCCAAAAATTAAAGAGGTTAATTGGCTTCCTCCTCCTTGTAATTGGATCATGTGTAATACCGATGGTGCAGCTAAAGGAGCGTCTGGTCCAGCTGCTTGTGGAGGCATCTTTCGTGATTATAGAGCAGCCATATTGGGTTGTTTCTCAGCTAATATTGGTAACAATTTTGCTCTTCAAGCTGAACTTTTAGGGGCAATGATAGCTATAAAAACAGCTTTTAAGAAAGGTTGGAACAACCTTTGGCTTGAATGTGACTCTTTGCTAGTTATCAAAGCTTTTAATTCCTCTAATTGCATGAAGATCAAGAGAGAAATGAACTTTATTTGCTCTCATATTTTTAGGGAAGGAAACCATTGCGCTGACAAACTTGCTTCTCATGGTACTAGCATCCAAGGATTTATTTGGTGGGATTTAATTCCTAATTTTATTAGGGAAGATTTTTTCCGTAATAGGTTTGGTTTATCAAATTATAGGTTCAGATAATTTTGTTCATGGGTCAGGTTTATACCCCCCCCCCCCCCCCCCCCCCCATTTTTGTATTTGAATTTTTTCTTTTTATTAATAAATTAGGTGTGCTGCAGATGATTGGCAATGCCTGGGTGCCAACATAGTTGGGATGTCTTGCATTACAGTGATGCTTTAGCATGCCTTTTGTTTAAAAAAAAAAAAAAGAACTATGTGTTTTATGAAGGAAAAACCCTTGAAAATATTTGACTTTATTCCATCAAGGATTTCAAAGAGCAAACGAATTTCCTAAATGTTTTATAAAAGAGTTTACAAAGGAAAATGATTTTCTCCTAAATGATTTAGAAACATTCCGGTTACTTGGATAAATGACCGAGGTTTTGTTTTGGATTTGATTTTCACTGAGCGAAAAGTAAGTACATGTGAAAGAGAATCTAGTTCGCGAGACGTCGCCTCTAGTATTCAGTTATATGCACGTGATCTAGGATCCGTGTCAAGTGCTATGGACCAAGGGTCCCATTCATTAATTTATGGGCTGAGAGTCCAAATCTCAGAATCGAGAACGGTGTGTTCTGATTTCGTTGCTGCGGACTAGGTGTCCTTATCATGTTAGAATAAAACATGGATAAAATCATAAGTAATTTCTACGACCACAAACCTCGACTGGGGCCTCGGTCTAAGGCGTTGTGATTGAGCACTCGGACTGCGGGTCCTGTGTTTCTTTAAGTTCAAGTGATGGGGAATTGTGAATAGTCATTAGCTTTGAGCTTCGACAGCGAAAAAGAGTACACACAAAGAAAAACCTTGGTAACGGAAAATCTTTTATTCATATGCATTTCCCCTTAGCAGACGTGCTTAAGTAAACCAGATACAAGGTGGTATCTGAGGGTCATTCCGATTGGCCCACTTGGAGGCATTCGAGACGTTGTGCATCCGGAGACCTTGGTGCACGAGGTTATGGTGGCAACTTGCCAATGGGCATCAGAGCTTGACCAACTCTTTATTACGTCTACAATGAAAAGGTGTTGTTATCTCATGAGATTAAGTTAGAGCCTAACTATTGAAGTGTCATGCATCAATTTTATAAAAATGTTTGTTCGGGCATGAGACCCACTGATATAACTCCTACTCTATCTTATTTGCTAAAAACATGTTATTATGCTGCGATGTTGTATATATCATGCTTATGGTTGTTGTGGGATATATCTTTTATTGGTGTTTCACTCTTGCGTTTCTACTTGTTACTTTCTCTTCCTTTTGGTATCGTCGCATGTATACGTGCTCAGATGGATTCGAGTATTCCGCTGGTGCCGTCAGCATCGAAGACTGAGGTCTTCGATAACGCCGGTAGTGCGGGGGCATGGCAGATCCACGAGGAGGCTACATCTGCCACATATCAAGGACCCATTACGACCACGGATTTTGACACTAACGGGAACCCGATACGGAGGACACAGACCATGGAAACCAGGACGGTTGCACTCCCTCCAACTTGGTTATATCTGCACACGTTACAGGTGACTGGGCTTCTACACGAGCACTTTGATCCAGCTCCACCAGTGGAGGATGACCCAGAGGAGGAACCTGAGGAAGATCCTGCAGTAGGACTTGAGGAGGACCCTGAAGAAGACCCTGAAGAGGACCCCGAAGAGGAGCCCTTGGAGGTTATGGAGGAGAACGAGCCGGATTACTATGTCTTAGACTATGACGACGATTTTGACTCCTTGGATGAGGGCAGTGAAGTCATAGATCCATCACCGGAGTTTTGGTCTTATGGCAGTGTTTGTGGAGATCCTACCTGTAGCCAATGCCAGTAACCAGTTGGAGCTTCGTGGATGTTTTCCGTTAGACTGACTATTTTGTGGAGATCCTACCTGTTTCAATGGCCGTTAATAAGGCCCTATTTTGTACTAAACTTGAGTCCCAACTGGGACAGTTATATATGTATGTGTGTTTGTTTCATTTCATGTTCTGAGTGTTCATCACTTCTTCGTTCGTTTCAAAAAGAAAAAAAGAAAGGGAAATTTTTAAGTATCATTATCAATAACGTTATTTATAAAGAAGGTTTATTTTTCCGAAAGCGACCAGCATTTAAACAAATTTAATTCCGCAACGGGTAACCATGTGATACCAAGTTAGGGTGTCACAATGACAAAGGGGGAGAAAGGAAAGGGTACCATACTCAATCTATAGTCAATCTATAACACAAATGATTCCAAGTTCAATGATCCTAAATGCTTTTAAACTGTCAACTAGACAGGGGGACTAATCATATCAATTGAAATTCTGCTGCACCATTTAACTCTTATATATGTATCTTTACTTCCAATTAATTCTTTCACATTAAAGTATGATAAGTTTGTCATCAATCAAAAAAGGGGAGTTTGTTGGAAAATGACTCTAGTATGTTTTGATTAATGACCAAACTTAAGAAATTGATTAAATTTTGATTCACTAATCATTTGCCAAGTTTAAATGGTATGTAAAGATCATTTAGTGCAAGGACATAAATGCAAAGGATCAAAGGAGAAAGACAAAGGCAAAGCAAGGATCATGATTAGAATGCTTGAAGATGAAGAAATCTCAATGAGGAATCACAAGGAATCTCAAGTAAAGGAAGTTATAAAGTTTTATGTAAAGAAAAGTTTTACTTATTTTCTTTGATTTAGCTCTATTAATTTAACTAAATTCAAAATGGTTTTCATAAATTAAAATTGAACTTAAAGAGAAAAAGGTTAATTGAAAGATCTGTACATCTATGTGCACATCTATGTACTTTCAGTTAATTGACTACTTTTTAATGAAAACCTATGTGTACATCAATGTATAAATGTTATACATCAATGTATACATCGATTGATTCTAGAACAACTTGATATGTATGCAATCTAAGCTTCTGTCAATCGATTTGCACATCGATGTATAGAGTGAAATAGAAGCCAGTACTTTTTTGATATAAGCATACAATCGATTGATACATTGATGTATAAGGCCAAACAGAGGCCAAGAATCTTTTTCATATAAGTCTTGTACTGGTCGAGGTGGTAAGCTCGGCCGCTGAGCTCGGAAGCTTAACTACTTTCACGATACACTTATCTAAAACTCAGCTAACAACCTTACCTTAGATAAGAGATAACTCTTATCAGTGAAAGGGATGGGAGTTGAGCTAAAAGAGATAAGTGATAAGTGATAAGAGATAAACTAGATCCTAGAATATAGGATCGGTCTACCCCTCTCCTCCTCTATAAAAGGAGGAAGAGTCTAAGAGAGAACGGACTTTAACTTTTCACTAGAGCTTGGTGTTCTCTCTTAAGCGTATTAGAGGTCCCGGTTGTGATCAAGAGACTATCAATAAGTCCTTGCCCACCGGAGTACATCAGATACAAGATTAAGAGATTGATGCACCACGTGATCAAGGGTTGAACATAGGACTACGTTTGGCTTTGATTCCCATTGGGATACGTAGGACCGGAACATAAACATTCTGTCAAGCCACGATCTAAACAACCCCAACGTTCACCCTTGGTCTGACGTTTACGGCCAGATTCCGGCTACTCGGATCTCGGCAGGAACATTTGGAGCCCACCGTGGGGCCGAGGAAAAACTTTCCCCGGTTCCATAAGATTTAATGGTGACTACACGGAACGGACCGAAGGGAGGGGCCCACAGTGCAAATCATGTCGAGGAATCAAACTCCAATCATAACAACCCCCCACCTCCTCCCTTCGATGAAGGTAATCCGCAACTGGGAGAGATCATGGCACAACTGAGACAGTTGCGTCAGGAGAACGAGGAGATTCGTACGGAGTACCAAAGGCTGTTGAGAACTCGGAAAAGGGGAAGATCGGCAACACTTGCCGAGGAAGAACATTCCTCACCCGAGGACAGCCAAAGAGACCCCACTTATGTACCTTCTCGTGATGATAGAAGCCGACCTTCCAGAACCAGGCTCGAGCCCGAGGCCTCAAGGGTCAGATCTCGTACTGAGGAGACCGCTCAGAGAGAGAGAGCACGGGACAGACGACCGAGATTACCTTTCACTGATGCCATTGACGAGGTGATCATACCTCGGCATTTCAAGTCTCTTAATATTGATAAGCATAATGGCACTACTGATCCAACAGAACATGTAGAATCTTTCATTTCATCTGTTTACTTGGTGACCGATTCGGAAGCCATCATGTGCAAGATCTTTCCAACCACTTTGCAGGGACCTGCCTTGACTTGGCTCACGAATCTTCCACCTCGGTCAGTGGATTCTTTTGATATGTTGGTTACAAAGTTCATTGCACAATTCGCAGCAAGCCGAAGGCATAAAATGCACTCGGTCTCACTTGTGAATTTCAGGCAGGAGAAAAATGAATCACTCAGAGATTACATGGCTCGCTTTAGCACTCAACAGGTTTTAATCCCCAATATGAGCTCAGAACTTTGCCTTCATACCGTTATGAATGGTTTGAGGCCAGGGCTGTTCTTTGAATATTTATCTCGGAAGCCACAGAGGGATTTTGAAGAACTTCAAGAAAAAGCTACAGGGTTCATGAACTCGAAAGAGATGGTAGAATCAAAGAAAAGAAGTTTTGAAGAAAAAAGCATAATCTCAAACAAAGAAAGAGATAAAGGAGCCAATCCATAGAAGGCTTTCAGGAGTAATGACAGAGGGTTTTCGGAGAGGCAGTCCCAACGCCGACACCAGTCTTACACTCCACTGAACCGATCCAGAGCCGCTATTCTCCAAGAGGTGTGCAATACCGAGTTGATCACTTTGCCAAGGCCGTCCAAAACTCCTGCTCAGGCTGACAAAAGTAAAGAGTGCAAGTGACATCAAAACTATGGCCACTCCACCGAAGACTGGAAAACAGCCCAGGATAAAATTGAAGAATTGGTACAGGCAGGCCGACTTGACCGGTTTGTCCGCCGAGAGGGTGATGGTGGCGGACGAGCTGGCCGACGGCGAAGAAGACGGGGTTATGACAATCGTAACTGAGATGAGAATCAGCGAGGTAATAATCAGAGCGGAGATCGGGATAACAACCAGAGACCACTTAATGATGAGGCAGAGGTTGGCATCAGAGGAGTCATTAATACCATCTCGGGAGGTTTCACAGGAGGAGGTACAACGAGTTCAGCCCGGAGACGTCACATAAAGGCTATCCGATCTGTCAACTCGGTTTCTAGAAAATCCGCAAGGCCGAGACCACCAATTACTTTCTCCGATGATGACTTCCAAGGATTAGATCCTAATCAAGATGACCCAATGGTAATAATAGTTGAAGTAGCCAATTACTCAGTCAAACATACACTTGTTGATCAGGGTAGCTCGGCTGACATTTTATACTTGGCAACCTTTAAAAAGCTTGGAATTCTAGAAAAGTTGATAAAAGAACAGGAGGACAAGCTAGTAGGGTTCGCCGGAGAACAGGTCAAGACTCGAGGTTATATAGATCTCTTAACAACATTTGGTGAGGGCAAGCTTGCTCGGACCATATCTGTCAGATATGTCATTGTGGATGCCAACACTTCATACAACATTCTCATCGGAAGACCGACTCTGAATGAGCTCGGAGCAATTGTCTCCACCCCTCACCTCACCATGAAATTTCCAGCTGATTCGGGTGAGATAGTTGCAGTCCGAGCTGACCAGAGGATGGCCAAATAGTGCTACGCAGATAGTTTGAAGGTAACTCGGGAGCCGGATATCACAGAAAATGCTAAAGATCATAAAGCAGAGGTGGTAAGCTCGGTCAGTTCAGTTAGCTCGGCAAAATCAGATAACATGTTTGAATTGGATCCAAGGATAGAAATGTATGAATCCAGAGCAGAACCTACAGAGTCTTTGGAAAAATTTCAATTGGGAGCCCAGGCCGGTCAGTGCACAAGCATCGGCAGTCAGCTCGATCCCTCATTGATACAACAGATACAAACAGTGTTGAAAAAGAATGCCGACTTATTTGCTTGGAAGACATCGGATATGCCTGGCATAGACCCCAATTTTCTGTGCCACACGCTATCTATATGTCCCGAGGCCAAGCCCATCGCCCTGAAGAAAAGGAAGCTCGGTGAGGAAAGAAGAAAGGCAGTAGCCGAGGAGACTGCAAAATTGAGGAAAGCCAATTTTATCAGAGAAGTGAAGTATACTACTTGGCTAGCCAACGTTGTGTTGGTAAAGAAGGCCAATGGCAAGTGGCGAATGTGTACTGACTATACCGATCTCAATAAGGCATGTCCAAAAGATTCTTACCCCCTTCCAAACATTGACAGGTTGGTGGATGGAGCATCGGGTTACAGAGTCCTAACTTTCTTGGATGCCTACTCAGGTTACAACTAGATAAGAATGCATCCACCAGATGAAGAGAAAACGGCATTTATGACCGAGGGGGCAAACTACTGCTACCGGGTAATGCCCTTCGGTTTAAAAAATGCTGGTGCAACATACCAGAAGCTCATGGACAAGGTATTTCTCAATCAGATAGGAAAAAACTTGGAGGTTTACGTTGACGATATGGTAGTAAAATCTGATGACCCAAAGTAGCACCCTGCCGACTTGGAGGAAATCTTTGGCCAACTCAGAAAGTACAACATGAGGTTAAACCCAGAAAAATGTTCTTTCGGAGTGCAAGGAGGAAAGTTCTTGGGGTACATGCTAACACACAGAGGGATTGAGGCCAATCCAGATAAATGCAAGGCTATCATTGAAATGCGGAGTCCGCAAATAGTGAAAGAAATACAGAGGCTGTCAGGCCGTTTAGCTTCCTTATCTCGGTTCCTCCCCAAATCGGCCGAAAAAGCTAGGCCCTTTTTTTCAACTCTTGAAGAAACCCAAGGAGTTTGTTGAAATTGTTTCTAGCCTCGCCTCCGATTCTAACTCGGCCAGAGCTTGGTAAGGAGCTATATTTATACTTATCTGTCAATGATTACGCAATCAATGCAGTAATCATCCAAGAGGAGGAGAAGCAGCAGATGCCAGTGTATTACATCAGTAGAATATTGAAAGATGCAGAGACATGGTACCAAGTAATTGAAAAGCTTGCCCTCGCTTTGGTAATGGCAGCTCGGAGGCTAAGACCTTATTTCCAGTCACACCAAGTCATAGTCAAAACAGATCATCCAATTAAGCAAGTGCTTCAAAAGCCCGATCTGGCAGGACGAATGATAGCTTGGTCGGTAGAACTGTCAGAGTTCCGTTTACAGTACGAACCAAGGGGACCAATGAAAGCCCAATGCCTCTTCGACTTCATTGCCGAGCTCTCTTCAAAGCCGAGCCCTGAACCCATTAATTGGCTTTTGTATGTGGATGGCTCATCAAATTTAAAAGGAAGCGGGGCCGGAATAATTCTCGAGGGTCCAGATAAACTTATCCTGGAGCAGTCCTTGAAGTTTGGGTTCAATGCATCCAACAACCAAGTAGAATATGAAGCTCTTATTGCCGGGCTGATATTAGCTAAAGAAGTTGGAGTCAAAGGATTGAAGTGCCGAAGTGACTCACAGCTTGTAACAGGACAAGTCTCGGGGGATTACCAAACAAAGGATCCTCAATTAACCAGGTATTTGTGCAAAGTCAATAGTTTAATTTCAGAGTTTGACAACTTCACTATTGAGCATATACCTCGGGAGGAAAATGCTAGGGCCGATCTGTTGTCAAAGTTGGCTAGCACCAAGAAAACTAGCCAGCTAAGAACTTTCATTCAGGAAAATCTCCCTGAACCGAGCATAAAAAGTGCTGAGGTCTTGATAACCGAGCACTATGATCGGGGCTGGATGATGCCATTTTGGGAATTCCTGACCTCGGACAAGTTACCTGACAATCCCAAAGAAGCAAAGAAAATTCGTCTGAAGTGTTGTCATTACACTATCCGAGATGGAGAGTTGTACAGAAGAGGATTTTCCATGCCTTTATTGAAATGCATAACAAAGGCACAATCCGAGTATGTAATGGACGAGATGCATAGAGGAATATGTGGCATGCATTCCGGTGGCCGATCCCTAGCAGCTCGGGTTCTTCGAGCAGGCTTCTATTGGCCAACTATGAGATCAGACTGTGCTTCCTGAACTAACAAATGTGATCCTTGTCAGAAGTTTGCTACTGTGGCACGAGTTCCAGGAGAAGAGCTCCATTCAATGCTGTCACCTTGGCCCTTCACTATGTGGGGGATGGACATTGTGGGCCTTTTCCCTATTGCCAAAGGCCAAGTGAAGTTCTTGCTGGTAGGAGTGGATTATTTAACTAGATGGATTGAAGCTGAGCAGTTAGCTACTATAACAGCTAAAAAGGTCCAGAGTTTTGTATGGAAAAACATCATATGCCGACATGGCCTACCTTATGCGATTGTTACTGACAATGGAAAGCAATTCACTGATAAAGGGCTTAAAGAATTCTACTCCAACCTCGGAATCAAACATAAGGTAACCTCGGTTGAGCATCCGTAAACAAATGGTCAGGTAGAGGCAGCTAACAAAGTCATTTTGAACTAGCTCAAGAAAAGGTTGGGCCAATCAAAAGGATCATGGGCTAAAGAATTACCGAGCATCCTATGGTCTTATCATTGCTCACCACAGAGCTCAACTGGAGAAACTCCGTTCAGACTGACTTATGGAACTGACGCAATGATTCCGGTTGAGCTCGGCGAACTTTCTTTTAGAAGGCAGCATCATGATCAGAGCAGCAATGAGGAAGAAATCCGAGTTGAGCTTGACATGGTTGAAGAAATCCGAGATGAAGCAAAGATCAAGGAAGAACTATGCAAGCAGAAGGCAGCTCGGAAGTACAACTCAAAGCTGCGACCGAGAGAATTTGTTCAAGGAGACCTAGTACTAAGATTGCAAAATGATGCAAGAAAGGACTCCGGAGAGGGCAAGCTCGCAGCAAACTGGTCTGGCCCATTTAGAATAGTTGAAAGTCTTGGAAATGGTGCCTATAGGCTAGAAGAGTTGTCAGGGAAGGCTGTCCCAAGAACTTGGAACACTTCTCATCTCAAGTTTTATTTTAGTTGAATAATGTAAAGCTAGGTAATGTACTCTTTTTCCTACCCTGGTCTTTTTCCCATGTGGTTTTGGCCAGGAAGGTTTTAATGAGGCATGCCTGAGAAAATAAATGAATAAAGTCCATTTCAGTTATGTTACAGGACTAAAAATTCACTTGATTTTACATTTTAAAATACAGAGCCTAAAAGGGTTGACCGAGCTGAAATCGACCAAGTTGAGGTCGAAATGCCGGACCCAAAGGTAAAGTCAAAAACCTAAAAGGGTTGACCGAGCTAAAATCGACCGAGTTGAGGTCAAAATGCCGGACCCAAAGGTAAAACCGAAATGGGTTGACCGAGCTAAAATCGACCGAGTTAAGGTCGAAATGTCGGACCCAAAACGGTACAAGCATAAGCTTAAAAAGGTTAACCGAGCTAAAATCGACTGAGTTAAGATCGAAATGCCGAGCCTAAAAAAAGCAAGCAACTCTAAAATTTAAAGGCTGAGCTTATAAGCTCAAGGCCACGCGTAAAACTAAGCAAAGTTGGAAAAACCGAGCTTCACCCGGTAAAGAACTTTGAAGCGCAGTCAAAAGCTAAGACTACAAAGAGCCCTTCTTTACCACTTTAGGGGGTGGGGGTGAAGGGGGGGTTTACATAGAATCGAGGCAAAGTGGTTTATGATTGAATCTCAGAGGCATTCTTATCATTTGGTAGATCCAAGTCCATGGCTGAGCTGAGAAAAACTTAGAAAAAATATTCCAAGTTATCAAAAGAAAAACGTGGAAATTTTTCAAGTAAGCAAAAAAAAAAAAAAGTTATGAAGGCAAGAGGTGCAAAATTTCATTAAATACTTAAGGGACAAAAGCCCAGTACAAAAAGAGGGCACGGCCCAAAAAAGCAAAACTACATCAAATTTTTTCCAAGTTACTCATGGGCATCCCCATGAGCAACTGTTTCATTAGGAGCCGAAGTGGAGGCATTGTCATTAGGTGAAGAAGCACCCAAGGTTGGATCAGGCGTAACCCTGCTGCCACCTCCGTTCAAGCCTCCCTCCTCGGCAACTTGCTCCTCGGCTTCTTCTTCTAGCTCTTCCTCCTCTTCATCCTCCAGCTCGGATAACGGAACCAAGACTCCGTCTTTGTTGAAGTCCTTGTCCACATCAGCTTGGGAGAAGTCAGCATCAGGGTTGAAGCGCTCAAGCTGCTTCACAGCACGAGAAAACCCCTTGACATGCTCCCGCATGATGCTGTCCAGAGCCTCGTCTAGGTCGGCTCGGAGCTTGCAGTTGGCCTCCTTTTGAGCCTCCAAAGACACTTGAGCCTGCTTCAACGCAACATGGGAGTATTCCGCGGTTTTTTGAAGGTTGGTCTTCCAACTCGGACTGAAGAACAGCTTGAACTCTTTCAAGCTCGGCTTGCCGGGCCTTCAGCTGCCCGATAACTCGGCCTTGTTCTTCACACTTGGAAATGGCCTGAGATAATTCGTCACGAACTCGCAGAGCACGAGCAGCATCGGCCCTCATCACTTCCATTTTTTTGGTGTTCTCGGAGAGTTGCCGACTCCAAAAGCGAGTAATGGAAGCAATACGCAATGCATAAGCAGCAGCGGCCTCCATACTCTCATCAGGCCCTTGCTCCAGGAAAAGCCGAGCATCGGCGGGCTTCAGTACTTGGCCATCAATGAGTGGACCGAGGTTACAATCGTTACTCCAAAGAGAGCCGTAACCCGGGTTACAGTTGCCGTTGTACCACTTTGTATTCAAGGTAGAATCGGCCACTATTGGACCTTTGCCGATTCTCCTCTCAACAGCAGGATCCTCTTCGGCCACCGGGAAGGGGGAGGTACTTCTTCGAATCTCGGTCGGGCCATCTGGCCGAACCTTTTTGAGAAGGCGTGGGCTGGGATCCGAAGCCTCAGCAACTTTCTTCTTCTTCCCCTTTACGTCGGCAGCAGGGGCCGAACCACCGGCTAGGTGAGCTGACTTCTTAATCAGTGCCTTGTAATTGAACTTGCCCATTATCACTGCAAGAAAGAAATCAGTCAGATTGTAACAAGTATGTGGTAAAGTTTGGCAAATACAGAAGGGCTACTTACAATCGAAGTCGGCCCGCCGAGTGGAAGAGGTCGGCAGTTTTAAAAGTTTACCACAAGGCAGTGGCCGAGGGTAAAGCTTAAGAGCTTCAACGTCGGCTAGTTCTTGATCAGTCATACAACCGATGTCAAACCCATGAAATTTCGACGGGTGTGGTTGCCAATAAAAGGGAAATCTGGGTTTCCCATCAGTGTTAAAAAAGGCAGATTCATTCCCATCAGTAGGTCGGATTTTGAAGAAATCCGACTTAAAAAACTTGTAAGAGCTCTTGTAAAGGCCAATAATGCCTTTTCTCTCAAGTCCGCTAAGGGAGATCCATCCGATTCGGTCCCCAAACCGAACCTTATAGAAGTACAAGAACTTCAGTGCGGTGGCCTCCATTCCGACTTGCCTACACAAAATCTGGAAAGCTCTCATGAAGGCCCAGCTGTTGGGATGAAGCTGAGTAGGGGCAACGTTCATAACCCGTAGCACATCACATTCAAACTAGGTGAAGGGAAAAGAGATGCCAATTTGTTCGAATAGGGTTTTATACACATAGGTAAAGTGTGTTTCAACGGGAAAAGGTTTCAAAAAAACGTGTTCATTATCTGAACATGGAAGACAACGGACAATGTGGGGAGTAGGGGACACTTTGCTCTTGATAGAACGAAGAGAACCGTAATTCCTGAAATTTGAAAAGAAAGCTCCAACCTCAGGCCTGACCCAAAAATACCCAGGGATGGTAATGTTTGGGATGGGTTCCTTCGGAACCCTTGAAGCACGCCTGCGGCGTGGTGGCACCACGGTGGCCTGAGGAGCAGTAGAGCTACTTTCCCCAGATGAGGACGATGATGCTTCATCTGGGTTACCCTCATTACCCTTCGAAGAAGGAGGGGAAGGAGAAGGAAAACCCCCAATAGGGTTAATCCCAGATTCCACGATTTGAACCTCCGATGAAACACTCTGGGAAACCTCAAACGAAGGCTCCATGGTACAGACAGCTTATAAATTGAAAGAAACAAATGGGAAGTGATGGAAGCAGGGGCGTACCTGGAGAAGAAATGAAATTGCAGAAGGATTCAGAGAAGAAAGGCTCAGAAACTTCAAGAGTAAAATGTGAGTATGAGGGCAAGCAAACACCTGCCTCCGGAAACTCTACAATTTATAGGAGGACAACATTTAAAAAAGTAAAACGTTATTGTTGAGGCTAATAATGACACACATTGTGTGAGAGAAGGGAAACGTCTCTTCAAACCGGCGTAAGTTCGGCACACCTATCGTGGAGTAGCACGTGGCAAAGACATTGGAATGCACGATGCCACTAAGGAAGGTTTTAAATGCGCAATCGCAGAGTAGACCTCGGAAATTGGACCATAAAAGCCACGTGTCACAAGCAAAACTGGTCTTTAAAGTAGCACAACGTCTCTTTTCATCTCGAGTACTGAGAAACTGACGTCACAAGACAAGATTGACATGACTGTTCCTATCTCAGTTCGGCTCGGCTCCTTCGATAAAGCTTTCACGCGCTATGAAGCTTAAAGCTTGGGGGGCTTGTGTATGAGCCGAGGTGGTGCATGAGCCGAGGTATAAAACTCGGCCAACAAACCCACCGACCTGAGATAGTTGCGAACCGAGATGTGAATGACAAAAAGTAGCAATGTGTTAAGCTCATAAGTTGGCCGAGGTACATTATTGGTCACTAGAAGCATGGTAAAAAGGAAAACAAAACCTAAGCCATGAACTCAAATATTTTCAAAAGACAAGCTCGGCTTCTGTCATGAAAACTTTTTCGCTCCTTTGAGCTCGAAGCTTGGGGGGACTTGTGTACTGGCCGAGGTGGTAAGCTCGACCGCCGAGCTCGGAAGCTTAACTACTTTCACGATACACTTATCTAAAACTCAGCTAGCAACCTTACCTTAGATAAGAGATAACTCTTATCAGTGAAAGGGATGGGAGTTTAGCTAAAAGAGATAAGTGATAAGAGATAAACTAGATCCTAGAAAATAGGATCGGTCTACTCCTCTCCTCCTCTATAAAAGGAGGAAGAGTCTAAGAGAGAATGGACTTTAACTTTTCACTAGAGCTTGGTGTTCTCTCTTAAGCGTATTAGAGGTCCCGGTTGTGATCAAGAGACTATCAATAAGTCCTTGCCCACCGGAGTACATCAGATACAAGATTAAGAGATTGATGCACCATGTGATCAAGGGTTGAACACAGAACTACGTTTGGCTTTGATTCCCATTGGGATACGTAGGACCGGAACATAAACATTCTGTCAAGCCACGATCTAAACAACCCCAATGTTCACCCTTGGTCTGACGTTTACGGCCAGATTCCCGCTACTCGGATCTTGGCAGGAACAAGTCTTATGTTTACAAAGAGCCAATCGATTGACATATCGATGCATAAGCCCAAACAGAGGCAAAGACATTTTTAAATGATTATGCAATCAATTGAGCTGTCGATGTAAAGACTTCTGGGCTGCTGATGCTTGTGATTTTCAACAACACAATCGATGTACACATCTATGCATCAATCAGAATCAATAATTTTCAAGAACCCAATCGATTAGGCAATCGATGTACTTAGTGCAAAAATTACAAATCTTGTTTAATACATCGATTAGGCAATCGATTGACTGACAATCAATTTTTGATGAAAGGTCTGTTTTGATCTTAACTAACTTTTAAAGTGTGCCCAACGGATCTTTTTGACGTACACCTATATAAAGGCTTGGGCAAACGTTTTTTCAATTATATATTCATTCAATTCTGAAAGTTTACACGAAATTGAGAGAGAGCTTTTTCATTGAGAATAGTTAAAGTCTTTTCTGCTAAGTGCTTCAAGTTGTAACATTGCTGATTTCTTAGAATTTGAAAAATCAATCTTTTTACTGTGAAAGGAAGAGGAAAGAGAGAAGGTTTCTCTCTGTATGTTGATCTAAGAGTAGAAGGGACTCTTAGAGGTTTGACAAGAGTAGAAGGGACTCTTGGGAATTACAAGATTGCTTTGTCTAAAAGCTGTCACTGGATAGAAGAAACCTGAGTTGTGAAGCTTTGTAAAGAATTTTGTAATTGTGTTGATTTTTAGTGGATGAAACTCAAAAGTGATTGTGGGAACTGGATGTAGGTTACCAGAGGAGGTAACTGAACCAGGATAAAACTCGTTTTGCATTTCTCTCTATCCCTTAACTCCTTTAACTGCTCTCAATTGTTGAATGTATGTGGTTTTAGTTAAGGAAATTTTGTGTTTGTTCTAGTCTAAAAAACTATCTTTCATCAATCTTTCTTGTTAAAGAATCAAGTCTTGAATCAAATAAACTTGCAAAAACTTATTTTGTTTTGTTGATTGGCAAAACCTTTTTAAAATTTTTAGAAAAGTTTCAGTTTTTGCTTAAAGGGGAAAAGTTTTCAAAAATCTTACATACTCAATTCAACCCCTTCTTGAGTATTAGAATCCACAAGCAACATCCCATTGTTTGAAGCATTTTTGATTGTTTATGAGAATTTATGTGTTGTTTATGTATGTGTATATGTTGTTGTTGTGAGTCGCGCATGTGGTATCATGATAAAACTCAATGGTCGATATCTCACCCTTGCAAATGTACCTGTTTTTCTTGGTTCGTGCGGTTGTACTGTGGGATGTAAATACAGACGCTGCAAAGGAGTTCCCTGTTTCACTCGAGGATATTAGTCCTGACAACTGAAGAGGTCGTGGATTTTAAGAATGACCTCTAGGGTCTTCTTAGTAGTTGTCGGTTAGAGTGACCAGCTCAACTAGGACATTAGGTTATTTTATAACCTTTTGAGGATAGTCTGTGTATCTGGCTGATGAGAGCCATTCTTTGTAAAGTAAAGGTTTGTTTAGTTTTTTTTAAGACAAGTGATGTATAATTATATCCTTTGTTTATGTATGGATTTCTGAAGGAAATCAACTCGTACGTGGTGATGAGTATTTCTGTGATGAAGTATGTAGGAACTTATAAGAGGTTGTTATATGTTAATGTTAGTGTGTTGACACTTTATTTATCGTGCAAGAAAAGCAAAAATTTATGACCGTTTTCGAATGTAGTTATGTATCTAAATTATTTTCCAGAAAACAACTAGCTTTTATTTACGTTTATATTTTTCGCAACGAGTTAGTCATGTAATGCCCAAGGGGGGTGTTGCAAATTTTATGGCTCATTTTCATATCTTTTTGTTGTATGTCATTCCAAAAGAAAGATTTGTTGCTTGAAAGGCCCCTTTCTGTTCTAGGTGGCCCACCACCAACGCCTTTTGTCATTTCATGCGAGCACCTTATGGATACCCCTCATAATGGTCATATGTCATTCATATATCTTTTTCAAAGGCTCCCCTTCTATTCGGGTTTGCCGGTGACTACTTTGTAATCCTTATATAGGATTAGAACAGTACTGGGTCACCCTCGCTTCTCATTTCCTGAGGCATTTGGGAGAGGTGATGGCATTCATGTAGGGCTTCTTCTAACCCTACTCTGGACATTAGACATGACATACAACAAAAAGATATGACAGTGTCAGCCTCGTCTGAAAGATAAGAACACAGAGAAGATTGTTGATTATGGCTTCTAAATACTCAAGAGGGGGGGGGGGGGTTGAATTGAGTATAGCTACATTTAAAATCTTTTCCCTTTTTTGCAAAAACTGATTCTTTTCTTTAACTATGAAGAAGATTTTGTTAACCAACAAACCAAAAAGTGTTTTTGCAAAATGTAATTCAATCAAGACTTGAAACTTATACAGAAAGATTAACAAAAAATTTGTTTTCAGATATGAACAAACTAATCAAATCATGCGGGCATCCTTAACAAATTGCTTAAATCATACATTCAACAATAAATCAAAGTAAAAGTTAAGGGATAGAGAAAATTGGAAACCCAGTTTTATCCTGGTTCAGCTACCTCCTCTGGTAACCTACATCCAGTCCCCACATCACTGTGAGTTTCGTCCACTATCAAAAATCAATATACAAGATTCTTTACACAAGCTTCACTTCTAGGTTCCTTCTACCACAATGTCAGCTTTTCAGACAAAGCAATCTTGCAATTCCCACAAGAGTTCCTTCTACTCTTGCAAACCACCATGATTCCCTTCTACTCTTGATCTAACCAACGAGAGAACCTTCTCTCTTATCTCTCTTTTGCAGAATGAAAAGATTGAATCAGATTCTAAGAAATCAGATATTACAATTTGAAGTTCTATAGAAAAACACTAAGTTTCTCAATGAAAGGTTCTCTCAAAATTTTCGTGTTTGATATCAGATTTTGAATAAATTGTTATTGAAAAAGTGTTTTCCAGTGTCCTTATATAGGTATATTTCAAAGTAGATCCGTTGGGCACACTTCACAAGTCAGTTAAGATCAAAACAAACTTATCTGAAAAATTCAGTTATTAGTCAATCGATTGTGTAATCGATGTATTAAACAAAATTTTCACTTTTATAACTGTGTACATCGATTGCCAAATCGATTGTGTTCTTCGATGTTCTTGATCTTGAGTGATACACAGATGAGTATAGCGATGTTGCTCTTGAGGAACACATACATTTTCAACCTAGAATTATTAACATCGATTGATCAATCGATTGCATGTTGATTATCAAAAATTCCTTGCCTCTGTTTGAGCTTATGCATCGATATACCAATCGATTGTTCATTTAGTTCAAAAAGACTTTGCTTCTGTTTTGGCTGATGCATCGATGTACCAATCGATTGTATGCTTATTTCAAAATACTCTGCTTCTGTTTTGCCTTATGCTTCGATGTACCAATCGATGTACAGAAGCAAATTTGCATACTGATCAAGTAAGTCCAGAATCAATCGATGTATACATGGATGTATAACAGTTATATATAGATGTACACTGAGGTTTTCATTAAAAGTTAGTTAATTAACTGAAAGTACATCGATGTACACATAGATGTACAGATCTTTTAAATAACCTTTTTCAATTTAAGTCCATTTTAACTTTTGAAAACCATTTTTACTTGTTTAGAGAGCTTAATCAAAGAGTTATACTTAAGGTTTTTCTTTACAAAAATTTCCTAATGATCTTCGTTGAAATCCATCTTCATGATGCTTCATCTTCAAGCTTTCCTTCATGATCCTTGCATTGCTCCATGATCCTTTGCATCCACTTTTCTTGCTCCATTTATATCTCATTGAAAAATCAAGCTTGGCAAATAGTTAGTTAATCAAAGTAATAATCATGTTAAGTTTAGTCATTAATCAAAACATACTAGGGTCATTCATCCACAAACTCCCCCATTTTGATTGATGATAAACTTACCATACATAACATATTTAACATTCAATATATCTTAGAAAGTAATTTTGAAATATCAGAGTAATAAAATGCAGTAGTAGTTTACCACTACTCCCCTTGTCTAATTGACAGTTCTAAACTATTTAAAACATGTATAGGATCATTGCATCATTGTTATAGATCATTAGTTCAAGTTGTTTCATATAGTATGGTACCCTTTCTCCCTTTTGTCGTTATCAAAAAGAATATATGTGGGAGATTTAAAGCATATAAAAGCATTTTATACTGAGGTACATACAAGAAACTTATCCATTCCTTGAAATCAAAGATGCATTCATTCATATCATCATTAAGCAAGTGATATATACATTGATCCCAACATTTGTTCAAGTAGTAAAAACAGAAATTAAAATGGAAACAGCTTTAAACAGCAAAGACAATAAGGCAAACATCAATACAAACACACTCAGGACACCCTAAGATCTAAACATCTTCATTGGTCCTTGGTTCTTCAGTGTGCAATGAAGCTTCAGCTGCTTGTTTTTCAGCATTTTCCTCTTCTTCAGGTACAGCAGCAGCAGCTTCTCTAGCCATATTCACAACATCTTCAGGAGTTGGATGAACTTCTGGAGGTGCAGAGATAGCAATTCCCAGATGTTGATGCACATTGGCCATTTGGCATTCCAAAGCATTGAGTCTCAAACTCATATAATCAAGTGTTTTCTTCAGCATCAGATGTTATTTGTATAGCCTAGTCTCAAAAATTTCTACCATCTTGATCATCTTATCCATCTTGTTATTCAGCTCATTATTGTCCATAGCAGCTCTTGGCTCTTTTCCAGCTATCCTAACCCATTCTCCATTGACCTTAGCAAGCTTCATCTTGCTAATGGTCCCATCACCAAACTTGTGAGTAACCTGCCTAGCCTGGAATCTTTCTTCATTGTCCATTGAGACTCCAAAGTGCTCAAGCAGTCTCACCACCAAACAAGGGTAGGGTAGGGTAGCTCCACTAATCTTGCAGTCTAGCATGTGCCTAGCAATTATAAAGATCCAACTCAACTGCTTCTTTTGGATCATTGCCCAAAGCATAAGAATATAATTATTTTGCAACACAGCATGATTTCCAGATCTTGGCAATAGCATCCTGCTCAGCATATACTGCAGGAGCCTATGTTGAATATGCATAGAACTGATAATAATCAGTCTTCCTTCAAGTAAATTCTCAACCAACAACACCTTTCTTGCTTCTTCTTTGTCAAAGGCCTTGATCCAGGCACTTTCAGGTCCTACTCCAACAAGATTATTTCCATGATAATCAAGTCCAGTAAATTGAGAGAATTCATCAAATGTCATCTCAATTCTTGTGTTCTTAACTTTAGCAGAGAAACCTTCATTATCCATCTCAAATGTATAGTAAAAAGCCTTAATCAAGGAGGGGTAGATATCACTCTTGATTTGCAAAAATTCAGTGAGCTTATACTCCTTTAAAATTTTGTGAAAGGTTAACTCATTTGCTTCAAAGTAGTTAAAATCAACTGTCCTAGCCTCATGAGTATCCCTATGTTTAAAATCATTCTTATACAGCATGATGTAGTCCTCATCAGAAAAACTCCTCTTGAGAAGTTCAATTTCTGTTACTCCTTCATCATCTTCTTCTTTTTCCTCAGTCCTCTTTCTTTTCTTTTGGACAACTTTCTTCTTGGGTGTTTCCTTCACCACATTCTTCTTCTCTTGCCTTTGAGAAGTCTGGGTTTCCCTAACTTCTTTCCTCTTAGGGCGTGAAGGTGTAGTAACAGGGGAAACATGTTGAGGTGTGGAAGATTGGGTTGAGGAGGAAGATGTGGATTTAGAGGGAACATATGTAGAGGGTACAGTATCCTTCACATGAGCCAATGGAGAGAATTTCGAGCTCTGCTAGGGTTTGGGTATTTGTAATTTGGATTTGAAAAGTGAAAATTTTGGAGGGAGAGGCTGATATTTATAAACCTATGTCAGTCAATCGATTGCTCAATCGATGTATTAAAGGTTTCAACCTACTTAACACTCGAGCTAATCGATGTACACAGCATCAGGATTGAGATTTTAAGCTTTGTCAATCGATGTCTCAATCGATGTACGATCTAAGTCAGAGAGTACCAAGTTTTGGAAACTTGAACTCAATCGATGCCAATCGATGTATAGGCAATGTCAGAGTGTCTAACAATTGTAATATATAGCAAATCGATGTACAAATCGAAGTATAAGGTAAGTCAGTGAGTCCCAATTTTTGGACCAATCACTCAAGTGTGCCTTCTTGGGAGGAGGTGAAGAATGCAATGTTTGGCATGAAGGCTAATGGAGCCCCTAGCCCGGCCCTTACTCCTCAACAAAGCATCTGTAGGAAGCTTGTTGTGAATTATTCTCCATATTAGAAGTGATCTAGATGGTGGAAGTGCCATGTGTAACATCAAAATGAGAACAGAAAGTGAATAATATTTTGCTCCTATAATCGATTATCACAGCTTAAATTCTATAAAAACCCTGTTTCCAACCAAAAGACAAGACAGAAGGGTTTTAGGGTTTAGAATTTTCATACTAATGTCATTTATTGCATCAAGTTCCAACACACTACCCAACATTCTAAGCATAGTTAATATCCGATGTGGATTTAACTAGACACGGCCAGTAACAACATCCTAAACTTTGCAGTCCGATCAGAATCAAACTGCTCTGATACCAAAATGAGACACCCCGTTGTGCCCCGTTGTGTTATTAGATTAAAACCTCATTATTTAATTACTTAGTCGCACGCTTAACATGAAAATACGTAAAAATTAAAACCTTAAGTTAATAAGCATATAACTTTGGATAATTAAAAACAACACACCTTATTTATAATGCGAATACACACATATGTTTTTACATATAATACAAAAACACTGTTGAGGGTATCCTCTCAGTAGGATCCCTCACAGGCATATACTTAAATAAGAGTCATACTTAGCGGAAAGATATAAAAATACTTCTTAGACACACTGGCAATACTATCTATACTCTAAACTCTATTACTACCATCTACAGCTTGTCCTCCTGCGTCTGGCTCATAAGGAGTCCCGTCCAACTCCTCCACATTAAAATTCTCGGTGAAGTCCTCAGCTGGTTCCTCCACATAGTCTTCACCCGGATCTTCCGTAAAATCTTCTTGTATCCACATAAGCAAAACATATACAATTACAAAAATAGGGGATAAGACACATTTCTATCATCAAAGGTGGAAAAATGGACATAGTATATAAATATAATAACCATTAACACAAACATCTCTCAAACTCCAAATCAACCTTAAACCACTATATGGTTCCTCTACTCTTACTCTCATGCAAACTTTGCCATCTATATTCCTGTCATTAGTCAGTAGTCCAATCGGTCCGGTGCAAGTAACTTAGTACCGTGGTGCCCATACACCATTCCAATTGTTCCAAACTACTCATGCCGTTGTGCAATTAGTGCCATACCTCAGGGACTCAAGGACTATCCCGACCTCGTGTGTTCCATCACACACGGCCATGAACCTCAACGCATCTAAAATCCGGCCTCTTACTAACCCACATTGTTATAACCTAATGCCTTAACCTTTCACCACAAATCTCAACCCTCATTCAATATCTCATCTCTTCTATACACTAAGGCTAGGCATCACTAATTCATCATAATTCACTCACCTAAATACATCCTTTAAATCACCCATATCATGCCCTAACATCATCCCAGGCAGATCATACATACTACATTATCAATCAACTACTCAAGTATCACAAGACATCATAACATAATTCAATAATCAATAAATTCAATCAACGTCGAATATCATAAGATTATCCTAATGGCGATAAACCCACAATCCCCAAATCATCATTGGTTTCACGAAAAAGCTTCCAACGTGATTTTGGTCTTGTCAATTACTCGACCACTAGTAGGGTTTAGGTCGCCCTACACAATTATTATAATTTAAATATTACTTATCCGTTTCCGATGGTAGATTGGTTCGTCCCCCACCTGAGTTAACACCGAAATTCAGAAATTGACGTTCCTCGTTATCCCGCCTAGATAAATTACCATAACTTGGAAACATGAACAAAATATTCCAACCTCACATTTTACTAAGTTTTGGCCATGTATTCCAATGAAGGTTAGGATTTTCAAATTAACCTAATCTCTTAGATAAAAGATCCTAGAGTATTAAGTATACAAGAAAACTTATCATGGCTTTAGAATTTGAAAGTTTTCCACTCACTCCTTAAAGTTAGGGTTTCAGCCTCTAATAAAAAAATAGGTTAAAGAATTTCTTTTGATTCAAGCTTTTGGATTTAGCTTACGTAGATACTTAAGAGTATTACTAAACAATTAGAATTCATTAATTCAACAAAAACCATAAACCCTAGATTTTTGGCCAACACCATAAACTTAGGGTAGAAATCTTTGTTGAAGTTAAGCTCTTAGATTATAACCATATAGGTATTAGAGAGCTTAATTCAAGCATTAGATTTCACAATAGAAGCAAACACACCAAACCCATTTTTCATGCTAGTTTTGGCCTAGAATAGTTTTTAGGGATGGAAAATGTTTTTGATTACATGCTCTTGGATAATGAAAGTAGAAGACATAACAAGATCATAGAAATTGGTTTCACATTTTTAGGATTTTTCTACAATTTTCTAGAATTATTTAAAGTTCTAGATCTAAGAATGTAAAATCAATAAATATGAAGAACAAAAGCTTTAAAAGAGAGGAGATGATCATGTTACCTAAGTCAAGCGAGTAAAAGAAGGATTGATGATGATCTTGGCAAGCTTGTTAATGAAAAACTTGGAGCTCTTGAAGATCAACAATGGAGTTTATGTGTTAAGTGTGAAGAAATAAAGAAAATGAAGAAGATGAGTGAAAGGGGAGGGGAGGCCACAGTTTGGGGTAGTTATATAGGCTTAGATTTAGGTTTTGTTTGGTTCATTAGAATTAGATTAATAGGTTTTATGATTATTAAATTATATAATAGTTAACTATGGTTAATAATTAACTTAACTAGGGTTACTTTGCTAACTATGGTTAATAAACATGTGGCTTACATTTTAGGAAGGGTGTGGCTGATTCTTGGCCACAAGAACAAGCCATGGTTACTTAACCATGGTTAGAAATTAACTAAACTTCGGTTAGGTTAAGATTAAGGGCATTTTGGTCATTTCACCTAAATTTACATTTAATGCTTCATAAATGCTTTGGTGAGTCATGGTGGTGATTCACCCCATGACTCAGCTCCTCCGGTGTCCGGTTCTGTCTCTGCACCTCCCTTCTCGACTCCGTCGGTTTCCTGATTAGGATTTTACGGTCGAATAAAAGCATAATATTTCGTTTTCAGTTGAAAATTTTCAAAACAACCAAACTCGTTGGGAACATGATTTAAACATAAATCATTTCATTCACGAGTCAAAATTAGGTTTTCTGATCATTAAAATCTTACTGTCAGTGAAAATACCGACTGTTTTCCGTTTGAACTTTCCCCAAAATTTGCCCGAATACACATAATTTTTTATTTCTGATCAGAAATTTGGAAAGTAGACTCCTTCACGGAAAAAATATAAAAAATCTACAAATTTCAGCTTTTGGGTCAAATTAGGGTTTTCTGTCAGTATAAAATTATACTGTCAGTTAAAAACACAGACCGGCTTCCGTCTGAGTTTTAAACCCAAATTTTAACCAGAGCTTCCTACCACAGAGTAAGTTCTAGATATGATTTTGTTTTCTCCAAAATCATTTCCTAAGTCTCAAATAAAAATATAAATAAGCATGGCGAACTAGATGATCATAAGCAGTTTTCCCCAATTAACCTCAGCACCATGGCGAACTAGATGATCATAAGCAGTTTTCAAAGTGAGGTCACCTGTGTTTGAAGCAGTCCAGATTTGTAAATCTGGAGCAGGGTTAATTGGAAGAACATACTACTCCAGTTCAGAAGCAAGAGCACTGGATTTCTGTGCAATAAAATCTGGAATGCTATGTCTACCATTATCCATAAAATCTTTAACTTTGGCTTGAAGTAGCTGCAGAACTGACAGAGGAATGTTCAGAAAATCCACCACAAGTTTACTTAACCACTTGTCACACCAGAAGTTAGCTGAGGAACCATCTCCAATGTGCCATTTGCTATTTGCCAGAACAATATCAGTATAAGGCTTTAAGCCCTACCAGATAGAAGAAGTAATATGAATGCTAGTAAATTTGTTTTGTACCAGCACCCTAGGCCTCAGAAGGCTGCACCACTGATTAGAAGAAGTTACCAATTCCCAAGTTAGCTTGAGAAGAGCTGCCATATTTATGTTTTTGATTGATGTGAGACCTAATCCTCCTGAAGCTTTGGGGGAACAGACCAATGACCATGCTGCTGAAGCAACTTTCTTGGTCAAAATACAGTCAGACCATGTGAAGTTGCTAAGAGTGAAGAAGCATGCTTTGAATCACAGATTGAACTAATTGTACCCTTCCCATAATAGATATCAAAGGACTTTTCCAAGTTGTTAGCTTTGATTTGATCTTATCAGCTAAAGGCTGCAAGTGGACCTTCCTTGGCTTGCCCTTAAAGAGAGGAACACCAAGATAGATGAAGGGAAGATGCCCAACTCCAAAGCCTAGAATTCTCACAATGCTTGAAAATCTGTTGGAAGAGATAGAGCCATTAAAGACCTTGGACTTGTCCTTGCTAATGCACTGTCCTGAAGCTTCACTACATCTCTCAAATATTACCATTAGGTTCTCAATATTCCTTTTAGTTCCTTTCAGAAAATTAGCAAATCATCTGCGTAAAAGACATGAGTTGGAACAGTATAGCCTCTAGTAGAGGCTAGACACTGGTAGAATTTTCCCCTGCTGCACCATTAGAAAGATTGATCTACTCAAGACTTCCTCAGCTAAACCAAAGAGAAGGGGAGAAAGGGGGTCTCACCCCCTCTTACAAGAAAATGTTGACAAGTGACCTCAAACACAAGAGGGGGGTGAATTGTGTATGAATTGATTTTTGAAAACTTTTGGCGATTTAAACTATATTTAAAACTTGTTTTGAGAAGCAATAGATTAAAAGTAAAACGTTGTGAAATAAAGCGTATGAAATATAAAAGCGTTGCGAGAAAGTAAAGAGATAAGGGAAGAAAATGACACAACGATGTATCCTGGTTTGGCCACACAACTACCCACGTGGCCTACGTCCAGTCCCCAAGGCAATACGACCAAGGGTTTCCAATCAACTCTAGTTTTTAAACAGGATAAAGTAGAACCTTTACAAATCAGAGCACCCTTAACACAAATCACAGGACGTACTATCCCTTGTGCAAGAGTCTCAATAACAGTTTGTGAGATCACACTCACTTAGAAAAACTTTCCCCAGATTTACAATAAGAAAGCACTCAAAAAGTGCAGATATGAAAACACAAATTGAAGCTCAGTTACAAAGACACCTATATGGTGTATAGAACTCTCAAAGTAGTATGGTCAAGTGGTAGTTCAAGATAAAAACAATATAATATAAAATGATCAGAGATTTAAGCACAGAGTATGATAGCAAATGATTGTGTGTTTGAGGCAAGGCTGCCTAGAAAACAGGTGAAGGTTCAAAATGAAATTAGGTCAAGCCTCTTAAAGTTCATTTTTGGCGAGTCATAATCGATTTTCACAAGACCATAATCGATTATTTAATTAAAAACTCAGGAAGCGCGCATTGACAGAAAGGTGGTAATCGATTATGCTAATCGATTACAGGTCCACTGACTTTTGTATAAAAGACCATAATCGATTATAGGGTTTCTGAATTAAGCTCAAGCGAAGTCAGAGAGGACCTAATCGATTATACCAAAGCTGTAATCGATTATATCATTTCAAATTTTAAAACCAACGACTTTAATGTCATAATTAGTCATTAACACCATTTAAAGCCAATTAATCTTGACTCATAATCGATTATAGGTACACCATAATCGATTATGGTGCATGTAAACTTGAATTTGAAATACTTGACAATTAAGGAAAATAATTTCTCATTAAGGTTAGTTAATTGTTAACTTTAATCCATTTAAAACACATGTCAAAAATATTTTAGCACATGTTAAACCCTTAGACACATGTTAAATGAGTGTGTGGGGGGGACCAATACTAAGTTGAGAATTTTACCTACCATTTACGTATGATTCTAAAACAAACAATACAAATAATAAAATTCCCATTTTACCCCTTGTGCTTGCTTGCTTTATAATCTTCCGCTTTTTGGACTATAGTCCTTCTAGACCTTTTTCTTTTGTTCATCATCAAAACAAATAACCTGTGAGGCATATATTCACATATTCCCCCTTTTTGATGATGACAAACATCTCAAGGAGGGATTAGCTTAATATCATAAAGATCATCTTTCAAACATAGGTATAAGCTTAAGCTCTACTCCCCCTCACTTCATGCATTTATTCAAATCACTCCTCCTGAAGCATGCAAGTATATACTCTCCCCCTTTTGGCATTATCAAAAAGTGGGAGTTTAAACATGCATAGCAAGGCATATATTCAGGCATAAGTTATAATAAGTCCAAGTGTAGTAGGGATAGCAGTAAGAGAGCCATAATATGTATAGTCATCCAAAATAAGATCAGTCATAACAGAATAATAAAACTAAAAACAGACAATATGATCAAGCGTCATCCTCCTCCTCATCATCATCCATCTCATCACCCTTTGTATCATCATCGTCGTCGTCATCTAGACCAACCGTAGGCTGAGGTGGTGCTCGAATATGACTGTCAATGATAATCTCCGCATCAGTTACGCGAAGCTCCAAAGCTTGCACTTGATTACCAATCTCTCGAATGGCAGTGGAGTTGGCACGAATCTCAGTGGTGTTGACCCGAACTTCTGCTAAGATACTCTGCAAGAGAGCCATAACCACGGGTGAAGCAGCAACAACAGAAGGAGCCTGTGATGATGAAGATGCCCCGGCAGTGGAAGATGGTTGGTCGTCGGCAAAAGAGTACAACTTCCTCTTGGGCTTATATTCCCAAGTGTTTCCATGATGTTCAATGCCCATCATGTTGATAGTCCCTTGGTTGTACATAGCATGATACTTTAAGCCATCAAGTTTGGCTTCGCCATTTAGGTTTACAAGTGCATTCCTCAGAATGCATGTAACCAGATGCCCATATGGCAAAGAACCACTTGTCCTCATATCAAACATGTGTTGCATAACCAGACTAGCCCAATCAACAGATTTCTTATTTTCCAGCAACCTGAGAAGAACAACATCAAATTTTAAAAGCTAAGAAAAATTGGGTCTCCTAGGAAACAACAACCTAGCAACAACATAATGCAGCAACCTACTCTCAACCTTCATCTGACCAGCAGTAATTTCCCTATGAGAGGCCTCACTGGGATCAGTTAACAGAGTCCTGGTGGCTTCCAGCCTAACAAATTCATCAGCTAAGGGTGCAGCAGGACCCTCAGCAGTTACATGAGTGCCACCAGAGGGTACTCCAACAACTCTCCCAAAATTAGCAGAAGTAAACCTAATGGGTTTATGGCAAACCTCAGATCAGGACGCCATCAACCAAGCGGAGGTTGCAGTAGAATACCCGCACCAGTTCCGGATAGATGTCTTCAGTGGAGGAGAGAAAGTTGATGAGGTTTGCATGTTCCAGAAATTCCAGAAATTTGAAGTTTTGCTCCCTCATGAATTCCAAGTCCAGAAATCGTGGTTTCTGGATCTCCCTATTGTAGAAATCACTCATAAAGTCTGCACCTTGAGCATTGTTGGAGAAATATTTCTCCATTTGAGCAGAAGTGAGAGTCCCTGGATTGACAGTAGCAGTTCTTGATCTTTTGGGAGGCATGATGATGTTTGTGAGTGATGAAGAGAGGAAGTGATATGAGGGGGTGCAAGAGAGAGATCAGAGGAAAAAATTTGAAGAGTTTTGAACAAATGAGCGCTGTTCTGCGCTGGTCTACCTTTTAAATGCACTCATAATCGATTATGTAGGTGAGCATAATCGATTATGTCTTACCGTGTTGATCTCTGATTGGTCACTTTTTAATGTATAATCGATTATCCAAAATGGTATAATCGATTATTGCTTGAGCGCCTGACCTTTCCTCTTCAAGGAATCGATTATATAATCGATTTTTACCTGGGTTCTTTGAATAATCGATTCTGTAATCGATTTTGGCGATGAACTTCATGAACATATAATCGATTACGTAATCGATTCTGCCGTTTCTGAAAAATGACCTCTTGTATAATCGATTATTGTAATCGATTAGAGGCATACTGACGTTTGGTTTTCTGCTCCTCTTTAAGCGTAATCGATTATGGTAATCGATTACGAGCTTTCTGGCTTCTAATAATCGTTTATCCTTATCTCACAATCGATTATTGGTTGAAAAACTGTCACACTTAGTACACTGATTAGTAATAACAATATGAGATGCACATTTATTCAATGCATGATTGATTTAAAATTCCTAATTCAGTTCTTATGAAAAAGAAACTTTCTTTAGGTAGTGGTTTGGTAAAAATGTCTGGGAGTTGTTTAGATGTCTCTACAAATTCAATCATACAATCTCCTTTTTGGACATGGTCTCTAATAAAGTGATGTCTTATTTCGATGTGCTTGGTTCTAGAGTGATAAACTGGATTTTTCGTGAGGTTTATGGCACTTGTGTTGTCACATTTAATAAGGATGGTTTTAATATCAATACCATAATCATTTAATTGTTGCTTCATCCATATTATTTGTGCACAACAACTTCCCGCCGCAACGTATTCCACTTCAGCTGTGGATAAAGCCACACTAGTAAGTGGAAAGTTCCACTAGTGCTTTTTCGATCCAATTTGCATCCATCAAAATCAGAATCCGAGTACCTAATAAGAGTGCAATCAGCCCCTTTAGGGTACCATAAACCCATATTTTGTGTGCCAATGAGGTATCTCATAATTCGTTTTACCGCGGTGAGATGTGATTCCTTAGGGTTTGATTGAAAACGTGCACACACGCAAACACTAAACATAATATCGAGACGACTAGCAGTAAGATAAAGGAGAGAGCCTATCATACCTCTATACTTACTTATGTCCACTGATTTTCCTTCCTCATCTTTGTCAAGATAGCAAGAGGTGCTCATGGGAGTAGATAGTTCCTTTGAGTTGTTCATCCCAAATTTCTTAAGCAACTCTTTGCAATATTTGGATTGGTTGATGAAGATGCCTTCCTTTGATTGCTTGATTTGTAATCCAAGGAAATAGTTGAGCTCCCCCATCATTGACATTTCAAATTCGTTTTGCATTATATTTGAAATGTCTCATTAGTAGCACCGAAAATAATGTCATCCACATAAATTTGAACCAATAGAATATCATGCTTTTTGTTTTTGATAAAAAGAGTGGTATCAACTTTCCCTCTTTGAAAGCCATTTTCCAACAAAAACTTACTTAGGCATTCATACCATGCCCTAGGGGCGTGTTTTAAACCGTACAAAGCCTTTTTCAATTTGAAGACATGATTTGGAAATTCAAAATTTGAAAAACCTGGGGGTTGATCCACATAAACTTCTTCTTGGATAAAACCGTTTAAAAAAGCGCATTTAACATCCATTTGAAAAAGTTTGAAATCCATGATGCAAGCAAAAGCAAGACGTATGCGGATGGCTTCTAGTCTAGCTACGGGAGCATAGGTTTCGTCGAAATCTATGCCCTCTTGTTGGTTGTATCCCTTAGCAACAAGCCTAGCTTTGTTTCTAACAATTATTCCGTTTTCATCTAGCTTGTTACGAAAAACCCATTTAGTTCGAATTACTAAGTGGTCTTTAGGCTTAGGGACTAGTTCCCAAACATTATTTCTCTCAAATTGATTTAGTTCATCTTCCATGGCAAGTGTCCAATGTTCATCAATTATAGCTTCATCAATATTCTTAGGTTCAATTTGTGATACGAAAGCCATATAGTGACATGCATGATTGAGAGAGTTTCGGGTGGTTACCCCTTTAGAGATATCACCTATAATATTGTCAAGAGGATGGTATCTAGATGTTCTCCATTCATTTGGAAGATCATTGTGAGGTGTTTCTTCATTTTGAGGAAGTGGTTGATCATCATTTTCCTTCTCTTGAGTGTGTTTCTCCTCAAGATAGCTATTTCCCAATATTTCTGCAAGGTCATCAACACTTTCTTTCACTACAACTTTAGGGTTAGTTTCATCAAAAGATACATGCACAGATTCTTCAATGGTCATAGTTCTTTTGTTATAGATTCGAAAAACTTTACTAGAATTGGAATATCCAAGAAATATACCTTCTTCAGCTTTAGCATTGAATTTACCAAGGCTATCTTTACCACTATTTAAAATAAAGCACTTACATCTGAATACATGAAAGTGGGAGATGTTAGGCTTCCTTCCCTTGTAAATTTCATAGGGCGTTTGTTTCATAATAGGTCTTATGAGGACTCTATTCATCACATAGCATGCGATGCTTACTGCGGCTGCCCAGAAATACATAGGAAGGTTGGTCTCATTGAGCATCGTCCTCGCTAGCTCTACTAGAGGCCTATTTTTCCTTTCCACCACCCCATTTTATTGGGGAGTCCTTGGTGAGGAAAAATTATGCCCGATTCCATTTTTAGAACAAAAGGCCTCAAATGCCTCATTTTGGAACTCACCACCATGATCACTTCGGATAGTTACAATGTTTAATCCCATCTCGATTTGAATAACCTTGGCAAGTTTACGAAAGGCACCGAAAGCGTCATTTTTATGAGGAATAAACAATGTCCATGTATAACAAGAATAGTCATCCACAATAACAAGCGCATAGTAATTACCACCAAAGCTCATGGTTCTAGATGGACCAAACAAATCCATATGTAAAAGCTGTAAAGGCCGGTTTGTAGAAACAACAATTTTAGTTTTGAAAGAGGCCTTTACTTGTTTTTCTTTTTGACAAGTATCACACATCTTGTCTTTTTCAAAACTGAGCTTTGGTAAACCAATTACTAAATCCTTGCGAACCAACTTATTAAGATGGTCCATGTGAATATGGGTCATCTTCCTATGCCATAGCCAAGTTTCATCCTCTTTTCTAATTAGACAACATACATCATTTGAAGGTAGGTCATCCAAGCATACCATATAGATATTTTCAATTCTTAGTCCAATTAATTTAGTTTGATTATTAGAATCTATGACCGTCCATTTCAAGTTATCAAAAACAACGTTGAAGTTTTTATCACAAAGTTGGCTAATACTCAAAAGATTATGTTTTAGACCTTCAACATACAAAACATTTTTAATGATGGGATTTGGACTCTTACCAACCGTTCCAATTCCCAAGATTCTACCTTTGTTGTTGTTAGCGTAGAAAACAAATCCACTATTTTTGGTTGTGAGTGAGGAGAACTTGTTTTTATCTCCCGTCATATGCTTGGAGCATCCACTGTCAAGATACCAATTTGTGTTCCATGCTTTCAAGCACACCTACAAAAAAAATTCAAGTTTTAACTTTTGGTACCCAAATCATGTTGGGTCCTTGAGAGTTAGCTTTGGGTACATTGCCCTTTCGAACCCATACTTTCTTGCCTTTGATATTCACATTCTTTCTAGCATTGCAAATAGATGCGGTATGTCCTTTTCTACCACAATAAAAACATTTTACGAAAGGACTACTAGAGGTATTGGTTGGACTAAAGAATTTTTTAAAAGATTTTTCATGTAATTTAGGGTGATAACCCAAACCGGCTTTATCATAAGTTCCTTTTTGCTTTCCTAACAAAATGTTGAGATTGTCTCTCCCATTTGTGAATTTTGCAAGAATATTATACAAGTCCTTAATTTTGTTTTTCAAAACATTACATTCATTGCATTTTGAAACTTCACTTACTTTGTTTTCACATGATAAGCATGATGAGGTTTTGTTTGAAAGAACTTGCTTTTCCTTGATAACCTCCATTTCTTTATTTAATAAATCTATTTTTGTTTCAAGACAAGAAATGGTTTTCTTTGAAGATAAAATGATTTTTCGAAGACGCATGCTTTCATTATTCAACTCTTCACATGCAACAAGTAAATCATCATATGACAATTCATTTTCAATTTCATTATCAGTTACCTCATCCTCGTCGTCCTCATGATTGGCCATGAGGCAAAGGTTTGCTTCCTCACTGTCAGATTCATCGGAGGAGTCCATGTCATTGTCCTCCCAAGCAATGTCTGCTCTCCTTCCTTTTCTATCCTTTTGTGGTCTCTTTTCAAATTTGTCATTCTTCTTTTGACTAAGAGGACACTCGGGCCTTATATGACCTTTCTTTTTATAGTTGAAGCATGTTGGCACGTAAGAGGTTCCTTCTCCATCAACTTTCTTTTGAGGAGTGAAGGTTTGTGCTTTGCCTTTGTTCCTCATAAACCTCTTAAATTTTCGGACCATTAGACTCATGTTTTCATCTCCGTCACCAAGTTCATCAAGTTCATCAAAGTCACTATCTTCCTCATTTGTTTCACTTATATTAGCCTTAAGAGCAAGACCCCTTTTCTTTTTATCACTTTCCTCACTTTCTATGAGGCGGTTCAACTCAAGTTCATGTTCCTGCAATTTGCCAAATAGAGTTGCCAAAGACATAGACGTTAGATCACGTGATTCAGAAATCGCAGTTACTTTGGGTTGCCAACTTCTATTTAAACATCTAAGAACTTTATTTATTAAATCTTCATATTAAATACTTTCCCAAGAGCCCTAAGATGATTTATTATATGGGTGAAACATGTTTGCATATCTTGTATGTTTTCACCCTGTTTCATCCTAAATAGCTCATACTCATCGGTTAATGTGTTCATCCTAGCCCTTTTGACCTCGGTAGTACCTTCATGGGTCAATTCAAGGGTGTCCCACATTTCCTTAGCGGTCTTGCAATTTGAGACCCTATAGAACTCATCGTAGCTTAAAGCTGAGGTGATGATGTTCCTAGCTTTCAAATTGTATTGGACCTTTTTCTTTTCCTGGTCGATCCAAAGGGTTTTTGGTTTATCCACCGAAGCACCATTAACTTCGTGCTTGGGGACAAATGGACCATTTTCCACAGCATCCCAAATATCAATATCAGAAGCTTCAAAAAAATTTGCATTCTTTCTTTCCAGTATCCATACCCCTCACCATCGAACGATGGAGGTCTGTTAACGGAATTACCTTCATTACGAAAATTGTTTGAAGTCATCTTTCCTCTTGAGACGGTATCGTCCTTTATATCCAAGAGTTAAGCTCTGATGCCACTTGTTGACAAGTGACCTCAAACACAAGAGGGGGGTGAATTGTGTGTGGATTGATTTTTGAAAACTTTTGGCGATTTAAACTATATTTAAAAATTGCTTTGAGAAGAAATAGATTAAAAGTAAAACGTTGTGAAATAAAGCGTATGAAATATAAAAGCGTTGCGAGAAAGTAAAGAGATAAGGGAAGAAAATGATACAATGATGTATCCTGGTTCGGCCACACAACTACCCACGTGGCCTACATCCAGTCCCCAAGGCAATACGACCAAGGGTTTCCAATCAACTCTAATTTTTAAACAGGCTAAATTAGAACCTTTACAAATCAGAGCACCCTTAACACAAATCACAGGACATACTATCCCTTGTGCAAGAATCTCAATAACAGTTCGTGAGATCACACTCACTTAGAAAAACTTTAAAATATTTAAAATAAGAAAGCATTCAAAAAGTGCAGATATGAAAACACAAATTGAAGCTCAGTTACAAAGACACATATATGGTGTATAGAACTCTCGAAGTAGTATGGTCAAGTGATAGTTCAAGATAAAAACAGTATAAAATAAAATGATCAGAGATTTAAGCACAGAGTATGATAGCAAATGATTGTGTGTTTGAGGCAAGGCTGCCTATTCTCCTATTTATAGAAAACAGGTGAAGGTTCAAAATGAAATTAGGTCAAGCCTCTTAAAGTTTATTTTTGGCGAGTCATAATCGATTATCACAAGACCATAATCGATTATTTAATTAAAAACTCAGGAAGTGAGCGTTGACAGAAAGGTGGTAATCGATTATGCTATTCGATTGCGGGTCCACTGACTTTTGTATAAAAGACCATAATCGATTATGTAATCGATTATAGGGTTTCTGAATTAACCTCAAGCAAAGTTAGAGAGGACCTAATCAATTATACCAAAGCCATAATCGATTATATCATTTCAAATTTTAAAACCAACGACTTTAATGTCATAATTAGTCATTAACACCAATTAAAGCCAATTAATCTTGACTCATAATTGATTATAAATAGACCATAATCGATTATGGTGTGTGTAAACTTGAATTTGGAATACTTGACAATTAAGGAAAATGATTTCTCATTAAGGTTAGTTAATTGTCAGTTTTAATCCATTTAAAACACATGTCAAAAATATTTTAGCACATGTTAAATTCTTAGACACATGTTAAATGAGTGTGTGTGTCTGTGTGTGTGGGACCAATACTAAGTTAAGAATTCTACTTACCATATACATATGATTCTAAAACAAACAATACAAATAATAAAATTCCCATTTTACCCCTTGTGCTTGCTTGCTTTATAATTTTCCACTTTTTGCACTAAAGTCCCTCTAAACCTTTTTCTTTTGTTCATCATCAAAACAAATAACCTGTGAGGCATATATTCACATAAAAGAATCCTACAGCATGACCATTGACAAGGATTGATATCTTTGCTGTGTGCAGAATTGTTTCTATCCATTTGCAAAAAACAACATCAAAACCAAAAGCCTCAAGTGATCTCAACAAGAAAGACCAGTCCAATGTGTCAAAAGCTTTTCTGATATCAATCTCCATAGCTAAGTTACCCCCATAGAACTTTTTATTATCAAGTAAATTAACTGCTTCTCATGCCACACATATATAGTCAGAGATGCTTCTACCTCTAATAAAGCCCCTTTGATGATTAGAAATGAGTAAAGGAGCAATGTTAGCAAGTCTATCAGCAAGGATTTTAGATATTATCTTGAATTGGAAGTTTGCCAATGCAATTGGCCTATACTGAGATATAGAATCAGCATTGGTAGTCTTAGGAACGAGAACCACATTGTTGGAATTCATGTTTGGGGGAAGCCACCCTTGTCTGAAAAGTTGTGTAACAACATTGTAAACATCATTGCCTACCACATCCCAATATTCCTGAAAGAAAAATCCACCAAATCCATCCAGGCCAGGGGCTCCATTAGCCTTCATGCCCCTCGAAAGGAACTCAAGAGGAAAGCTGCTGTTGCAGCTACACCAGTTAGAATATCTACAAGGCTGAACATAGCTGAGCCTGTGCAGGTTTCTGTACAACCTACTACATCATCTCTTAGGTCATTTGAACCCTCACCTTCTTCACCCATTATGTTATCCTCACCCGTACATGCATCATCCTCTTCCTCCCATAACTCCCCTCTTCACAATCAGATTTTAATTGCTGAAAATCTGCTTGCTTTATTTGTTCGAGATTTTAATTTGAATCTTACTTCAGATCACCACTCACCTCAACCTATTCTTCATAACTCACCTGATCACATATCCAATCCTTCATCACTATCTCCCTCACCAACTCAGGAAAGTCAAGCTCTTGTTCCTGTTTCAAAAAATTTTGATTCCATTCTATCGCCTCTCTCTCACCCTTCACCTACTTCTCAAACCTCACCTCAGAGACCTCTACCTATTCTTTTCAACCCTTATGAGCCATTACCTTTAGATCAAATCAACCCTGAACTTCTTAGCCCGGATGATCTAAAAGCAATCAGCAATCTTGTTGCTGAGCAGGCTGCAGTAAGGCTGAATCAAGCCTCTTGGAAACACAGACCCAATCTCACTGCTTGCATGAAGGCCAATACTGTATTGAAGATATGTCCTGACAGAGGTTTTGTCTGTCCAAAGCCAAAGTTGAATCCAAAATCCAAGAAGCATTTTGTCTGGCTGAAAAGGAAGCTTAAGAAACTGAAGTTCCCTAGATGGTCTACTTCATTCATGAGTCACCCTGAACCTCATGTTCTTCAAGACCCAGCTCAACACTGTGGCCTATCTCTGTTTGGCAAACTCAAGACACCTACAGATAGTGCCCGACTCAGTTCTTACCAGATTCCCTGGATCGGATATCTAGTTGAATATAGAGCAGAATTAAGGCAATTCTACCCCTTATAACCAACTCTTATCTTCACTCCTTTTATTTTCATTTTACCTTTGTCTTTTTATGAAAACCCTTTTTCAGTTTACTCTTTTAATTTACCAATTTCTGATGAAAATTTGACTTGGTTTTTCAATTATCTTTCCCCTATTTTCATTTATTTATCCAATTTAGAAATTCCCTCTTTTAAAATTCCATGTTTGCAACCCTTTGGTTCGTTGCACTCAGTCTTTCCCTTGACTCTTTCTCTGTTCCCATTGTTTTTTATCTCACTTTTATTTTCTCCTCTGGTCATTCCCTCCCCTGGCACTGTCTAGAAATTGTTCTATATGAACCACCCGTGATTGCCCTCCTTCTGACCCTGGCCCCTCCTCTTCATCTCCACCTGATGATCCTACCGCACCGGCATCCACCAAAATTGGAATGGATCCAGTAGCTCGTGCCGAAATCAGTGGTTTTCTTGAGACCATGCAAACTGTTGTGGCTCTTCTCACCAATATTGTTGAAAAACAACAACTTTAGCTTTTGTTACCTTTGTCAACAATGTAATAAGTCAATGATGGTTAAATCAATAAATGTCGTTTTCATATGCATTTTATTCTGTTACTTTATCTTTTTGCTGATGAAAAAGGGGGAAAATATATTCGTATATCTGAACTAAATAACTAAATAATGAAACTCAAAAGATAAGACGCTACTTTAATCATGCGTCTGAATTCTTTATGGAAGCATTAGTTCTGGGGGAGCTTAAATAGCTCAAATATACTTATAAGCTTGAATATGGTCATACGTTTAAACAACTTCATATGATTCTCTGTGCTTAAATCTGCTTTTTTCCTTAGTTCATTAAAATCATAAGATAATGTTTGTCATCATCAAAAAGGGGGAGATTGTTAAGACCACATCTTTTGACATCTCTGATTTTGATGAATCCAAACAAAGAATGATTTTAAGTGAACCCTGTGAAATCTACTAATATGTGTATTAAGTGTGCAGGTCAGTATACAAGAGTCTCATGACAAAGAAACAAAGTCTTAATGATGCAGTAGGTTGTAAAGAAACCTGCACAGGCTCAGCTATCTTCAACCTTGTAGATCTTCTAACTGGTGTAGCTGCAACAGCAGCTTTCCTCTTGAGTTCCTTTCGAGGGGCAACAGCAGGTTTTTGAACTATATCCTTCTTCAGAACCTTGGAAATAGGTTGGTGATCATCATCATCAGATGCTTCTGAGATGACCAGCTTCTTCTTTACTTGAAACTTTGTTATGACCTTGGGATCCAAAGGTACAGACACTTATGTTGCTTCTGAGTCATCAGACTCATCAGTTTCTTCTTCAGAATCTCTTGAAGATTTCTTTTTTTCATTATCTTCATCAGAATTAGGAATCCTTCCAGGTGGTCTCAGCTTCACCTGAGAGAGGGTTCTTTCATCAATGGCAGTAGCCATTTCAACCTTTCCATTGAGGGGAATGCCCTTGATGTTCAACAGTTTAGTAATCAGCATCTCATATGTATAGGAAGTCCTGATTTGGGGCTTTACCATCCTCAGCATGTACTTGAAAATCAAGTCATTGATGTCAACCTTCATCATATTCAGGAGATGGAATAGGGCAAATCTATCCATCTCATTATCGCTAGCACTTGTTCTTGGCATCACACAGTTTATTAACAACACATGCAAGAACCTTCCTTTCGGAGTCAGGTTGGAGGCCACTTTGTTTGTAGGGTTGGATATCCCATAGAGAACTTGATGAACAGTTTCTTCACCATACTCAATTTCCCAATCATCTGTAAAAGCAGTACCTTGCCTAGGGCAGCCGGTTGCTTTCTGAATACTGTTGAGAGTGAACGAATAGGGTTTTCTTTTACACTTGGTTCGAATGGAAATTTGAGTCTGAGACAACCTTTCTTCAACATTTTCCAAGAATTCTTGAAGTAGCAAAGGGTAAACAGGTTCATGTAGGGAGAAAAAGTTGACCCATTGTGAAGCTTCCATTTCTGCCATAACATCCATGCCTCCTTTGATGATCTTGTTCATCTTGACAAATCGTCCAAGGACAATCATAGAGAGAGAGAGAGAGAAAGGCTTTTTGAAACAGTAAAATGTTTCGGAGAGAAGACTTTTGGTTTTAAAGAAAGGTTTCAAAAAGAGCAGTTGAGAGTAATAAAGACAAAAATGTTTTGTATTTAAAAACATTTTAGATAACTGCAATGTAAAGTCTCAGTAAATAATCCACGTCAGCAGATGCTTTGTCGAAGAGCAGATGCATTACTCATTTATGAAATGAATGTTCAGATTATCTCTAATATAAGTGAATATGCCTTCAGCTAGGGGTTAATATATCAGTCCACTTATTTTCAGTTTTAACAAACTTAATATCAAAAACACCTTTTTGAACATAGTCTCTTATGAAATGATGTTTAATTTCTATGTCCTTAGCCTTAGAATGCTGAATGGGATTCTTAGATAAACAGATACCACTAGAATTATCACACCAAACAGAAATATTATGTTCAAAGATAGAATAATCTTCAAGTTGATGTTTTACCCATGAAAGCTGTGAACAACAGTTTGCAGCTGAAATGTATTCTGCTTCTGCAGTGGATAATGCAATTGTAGTTTGTCTTTTGCTTGCCCAAGAGACTAAGCTTGCTCCCATGAATTGACATCCTCTACTTGTACTTTTTCTTTCTACTCTATCTCCAGCATAATCAGCATCACAGAATCCTACTAATCGGTATTCTTATTTTCTTAAATACATGAAACCAAGAATAGTGGTTCCAATCAAATATCTAAATATCCTTTTGACAGCCTGGAGATGTGATTCTCTAGGATCAGATTGGAATCTCGCACATATACAGACATTGAATTGAATATCAGGTCTACTTGAAGTTAAGTACAAGAGAGAACTTCAATGCTTCCATGGGAGTTTTCGTAGGTTTAGATGTATCCAGCTTGTATTTCTTTAAGATCTCCTTGGTATATTTTTGTTTATGAATGTATATACCATCATCTGTCTGTTTGATTTGTAGACCAAGGAAGAACTTCAATTCTCCCATCATGCTCATCTCAAATTCATTCTGCATAAGCTTTGACAACTCTTTGCAGAGCTTTTCATTAGTAGCACCAAATATAATAGGGTTAAATATGTTTACCCTTTTAGAACTTTTTCTAAAGAGAGTTGTATCTACTTTTCCTCTGATGAAATCATTTTTCATAAGAAAAGAACTAAGTCTATCATACCAAGCTCTAAGTGCTTGTTTTAATCCATAGAGAGCTTTCTTAAGCTTATAGACATGATTTGGTTTGTTACTATCCTCAAAACCAGGTGGTTGCTTAACATATACCTTTTCTTCAATAATTCCATTTAGAAATGCACTTTTAACATCCATTTGAAATAAGGTGATTTGATGCTGTGCAGCATATGACATAAGTATACAAATTGCTTCTATTCTAGCTACTGGTGCAAAGGTTTCAATGTAGTTAATACCTTCTTGTTGATTATAGCCTTGAGCTACTAACCTTGCTTTGTTTCTGACTACCTTACCATTCTCATCAAGCTTGTTTTTAAATACCCATCTTGTTCCAATAATTGATTTTCCCTTTTCATTCAGAACTAAGAACCAAACATCAATCCTTTTGAACTGATTTAGCTCTTCTTGGATAGCTAAAATCCAGCTTTCATCTTCAAGAGCTTCTTTGATGTTCTTTGGTTCAATCTCATATAGGAATGCCACGTTGTTTGAATCTTTAAATGTTGATCTAGTTCTAACTCCTTGAGACGGATTGCCGATGATCAACTTTTCTGGATGATGAGTTTTGAACTTCCAGTCTCATCTCGGTTCAGTCTCAGATGATTGTTGAGCAGGTGGATCAGACGCTTGAATATGAGTTTCTGGATCCTCATTTTCAAGTTATCTTCAGTCTGATTACTTTGTCTTCCAAGATCTAATCTTGCAAGATCATCTTCTAAATCTGATAGTTTCCTATCAGTCTTTAAACCATCATTAAATTCAACATGAATAGATTCCTCAACAACTTCTGTTCTAAAGTTTTAAACTCTAAAAGCTTTAAAAGTCTCTGAATATCCGAGAAATATAGCCTTATCTACTTTTGAATCAAACTTTCCAAGTTGATCTCTAGTATTCAAAATAAAGCGTTCACATCCAAAAGCATGGAAATAAGAAATATTGGGTTTTCTACCTTTCCACAATTCATAGGGAGTTTTATTCAAGAAGGGTCTTATCAATATTCTGTTCTGTACATAACAAGCAGTGTTTACTGCCTCAGCCCAGAAGTACTTTGGGAGTTTGCTTTCATTGAGCATTGTTCGAGCCATCTCTTGTAGAGATCTGTTCTTTCTCTCTACTACACCATTCTGCTGAGGAGTTCTAGGAGCAGAAAAGTTGTGAGAGATACCATTCTCTTCACAAAATGTATTGACGTGCTCATTTTCAAACTCTCCCCCATGGTCACTTCTGATAGCTGAGATACAGAATCCCTGCTCATTCTAAACTTTTTTACAGAATATAGAAAACATCTTGAATGACTCATCCTTGTGGGTTAAGAAGAGTACCCATGTATATCTAGAATAATCATCGACTAAGACAAAACCATATTTCTTTCCTGCCTTACTAGCAACACTAACTGGATCAAAAAGATCCATATGAAACAATTGTAAAGGTCTAGAGGAAGATACCAGATTCTTGGATTGAAAGCTAGATTTAACTTGCTTTCCACATTGGAAAGAATCACTAAGACATCCTTTTTGAAACTTATGTCAGGTTTACCTTTCACAAGTCTATACTTCCGAAGCTTAGTTATCTGTTTCATACTTGTATGTCCTAGCTTCTTATGCGATACCCATTTTTATCTTCTCTTGACACAAAACAAGTCACATTTTGAATAATCAGTTCAGTTAGATCAATCTTATAAAGATTTTGTTGCCTGTTTGCTGAAAAGAGAACTTCGCCGTTAGTGTCTTTGACTATACGTGCATTCTTGGTAAAGGAAACATTATATCCATTATCACATAATTGACTTATACTTAGCAGATTATGTCTTAATCCTTCAACTAAAAGAACGTTAGAGATAGATGGTAGAGGTGATTCCCCACCAATTTTACCTATCCCGATGACCTTTCGTCTTTGATTTCCACCAAAGGTAACATGTCCACCTTCTTTAGGTTGGAGGTCTAGGAACATAGACTTTTCTCCTGTCATGTGTCATGAGCAGTCACTGTCCAGGTACCATGATAGGTGTGCTTTTTGTCCTATTAAGGATATCTACAACATGAATAATCAAAGCATTAGGTACCCATATTCTTTCGGGTCCTTTCTTGTTAGTTCTTGAAGTCTGTGACAATTTCTTTGTTATGTGAATACACTTAGATGTGATATGTCCAGCTTTTCCACAGTTTTTACAACTACTTTTGTATGCAATGACATTATCATAAAGAGTTTTAGGTTTTTGTCCTAAGACTTTGTTAGATACTTTATGATGTGTCTAGTCAATGAATCCTATACCAGTTTTATCAAGAGAGGGTCTCTGACTTCCTAATAACTTAGACAGGTTATCTCTTCCATTGACAAAACGAGCAAGATCAGAGGTGAGCTCTTCAACCTTTTGTTGAAGTTTGACAACTTCTTCAGATTGTGGCGTCTCAACTATGATCTTAGCTTTAAGCTTTTCAGCTTTAAGCTTACTGTTTTCCTAAGACAGTTTGTAACACTCTTGAGTCTTATGTTCATGCTCTTTCAGGAGTTTCACATATTGCCTCTTAAGTGTTATAAAAGCCTTAGTTAAACAGTTAGATTCCTCAATCAATTCATCATAGGCATCTTCCAAATCCTTAAAATCAGAAATTACCTCAGAGTCTGAGTCAGAGTTGCCATCGTCCCTTTCTTTTTTCTTTTTATAGAACTTTTTGAAGGGTTGCTTTTGTAACTGAGGACATTCAGTTTTGAAGTGTCCTGACTTCTTACATTCATAGCATACAATAGAACTTTTGTCAGAACTATTGTTCTCTTTGAAGTGTGTTTTTTCTTTATTGAACTTCTTGAAAGGTTTATCCTTTCTGAAAGTCTTCTTTTTCCATAACTTCCTTATTTTCCTAGTCAGTAATGGCATTTCATCATCACTGTTTAAGTCTTCTTCTGAGGCGTCTGACTCTTGATCTGATTCTTCAACCTTTAGAGCTTTTGAAGATCCTTTCTCTGCCTTGAGATCAATAGTCTTTCCTTTCTTATTTAAGCTGTCTTCATTCAACTCTTGCTCATGTACTTGTAAAGTTCCAAGAAGATCACTCATTTGAAGAGTTGTGAGATCTTTGGCTTGAGTTATTGCTGTAACCAGAGGTCTCCACTGTTTGGTTAGACTTCTTAGAATTTTGCCAACTTTCTCAGCACTGGTGTAGATTTTTCCCAGTGACTTCAGATTATTTGTGATAGTCTAAAATCTTCATATCATCTGAGCAATGCTTTCTCCTTCTTCCATAGTAAATAACTCATACTTCCGTACAAGCATGTCTATCTTTGTTTCTTTCACTTTTGTTGTTCTTTCATGAGTAATTTCTAGAGTATCCCAGGTTTCCTTAGCAGATCCACATGCATGGACCTTTTCAAATTCTTCCTGACTGAGAGCACACATCAAGGAATACATTGCTTTATGATTTAGCTCCCACTTAGTTTTTCTGCAGCAGTCCACTGAGTTTTGGGTTTGTCAGTGTCATCATCATTATTTGGAATGTAGGGACCATCAGTAATAATATCCCATAAATCAGAGTATGTTGACATGATGAACCATTGAAATCTTTCTTTCCAATAGATGTAGTTTTCACCATCAAAGTAGGGAGGTCTAGCCATAGATGCTCCTTCTCCAGCGTTACTTCCGCTTGTGCTAGCTCTAGCCATCATGGTGTCTATTCAACAGGATCTTTCCTCAACACTGTTAAGTACTCAACCTAGAGGTTAAGCTCTGATACTAACTGAAATGAACAGATATAAAACACTAGAAGGGGGTTGAATTGTGTTTTAAAAACTTTTTGTAAAATGTTGCAGTTTAACCTATAAGACACAAAGATGCATATGATAATAAAAAGGAGATTCATTTTCCAACCCAGTTAGCACTGTTAAAGTAAAGCAAACTGAAAAAATTAAGCTAAGAAAAGGAGACCCAGAGATTTATACTGGTTCACCCCAAACCTTGGGCTACGTCTAGTCCTTGGCTTCACCAAGTATTTGCACTATAACTGATCAGGTTACAGAAGGTATTATTTGCACACCTAGCCTCCGCAGGCTCAAACAAGTATTGTTTACACACCTAGCCTCTCCAGGCTCAAACAAGTATTCTTTCAGCAAGCCTCTTCAGGCTCTAGTTGAATGAAGCAGCAGCTTCACAGATTACAACTTTGCAGATCTACCAAGTAACACTTACAGAGTGAATAAGTATTTATATTGGTTGAGATCGCAATAAAGACTTATCAATAAATACAAATGATTTGAGCAGAGAAGTTTTCTATGAAGAACTTAAGAGAGCTTTGAATGCTTGAGAGTATTAAATGCGTGATTTAATGAATTCAGATGTCTATCTTCAATGGTCTTCAAAGTCTTCTATTTATACTCAAAGGGAATAAGTCTGTTGAGGAGAGATCTTCAGCTGAGTATTCTTTTGTTCATCATTCATAAATGGCAAAGAGTCGTTCTGGTCTTGCATTTAATGTTTATGATCGTTGGTGAGCTTCAAGACAAGTTGAACGTATAGGTTGGTATAGCTTTATCAGAGTGCAGTTTGATTCAGAGCAACGTTTGTTGCTTTTCAGAATTGGGCAGCACGACTTTCCTTATTTGTGCTAAGCGGGTCTGTGACCAAGTAAAGTTTACTTTGCCTTTTGCAACAAAAAGATCCTTCAGGCGCGGAATGGTGCTTTGAGCTTTCTGATATCGAATTTCTTTATTTGAAATAATCAAGAAATATTTTTTGTGTTTGAATATTGTTAAAGCGAGGGACTTTCAGTCGCTTAATCAGAATTTGGTAGAGGCCGAGTCATTGTTCAGACGCATCATACCACAGACGCATCATTAAGATTTTGTTTCTTTGTCATGAGACTCTTGTATACTGACCTTCACACTTAATACACATATTAGTAGATTTCACAGGGTTCACTTAAAATCATTTTTTATTTAGATTCATCAAAATCAAAGATGTCAAAAGATTTGGTCTTAACAGTAACAAACAACACATAGTTGGCAAACACATGCATCATTTCTAAATTAGCAGCATACAACCAGCTTCCTGCCTTTCGGACAGGATCACATCCTATTGAGCTCCGCTCTCCACTAACAAACAACACAATTCATCAACACATAAACATTTTAAACACCACACAATCAGGAGCTATTTATAATGAACTATCTTATTGAGCTCCGCTCTCCATTAACAAACAACACATACATATTTCAGATACAACACTTGTATAACAATTCAATCCAATTTATGTACATATATATTCCTTGCCTAATTAAATTCACATTGTCAAATGAAAAAAAAAATTTACTTGCAGTTCAATCTTTTTATACAATGCACAAACTTAAGAGAGAGTATTGAGAGAACATAACTGAGAGAGGAAAAACAGAATCAAGTTTTGAACCCGGGGTGGAGCAGGAGACAAATGAGAATAGAAACTGAAAAATAAAAAATTCCTTAGAAATTGAAGATCTTATTCCATCTTGCAATAAAAATCACAAGGAGACATATTATTGAAACACCATAGAAACAAAATCAATAAGATCTTATGATCTACATCTTCTTGAGTCTACAAATGGTTGGTTAAATCTTGTCCACTATAAACTAAATGCATTCATAATAACTGAGGAATCCTTATACCTATATTGGTGCAGACAAGAGGCCAAACCCTCCATTTCCATTAAATCTCTTTCCTTATACATAAAGAACATAAACGGTGGTTTGTTTCTTTTCAAGAGCCATCTGCAATCCATAGGCAAGCAATTATGTAGGGGTCATACTATCACACTCAAACACATCTACATAGTTTCTACCATTCCAAAACATTTATATACCTACACTCTGGTTATGCCATCTCATACTAATGTAGGGGTCATACTATCACACTTAATATGCTTACTAATATGACCAAGCCTCCCAAAATAATCTCCAGCCAACTCATTATTCTTGCCAATTTACATTTGGGAAGGCATGACCTCCCCATTGAACACTCTCCTACTTAAGAAAAAATATTTGGACACTCTTCTATAGATATGAAATTATACGAGGAAACAATTAAGAGAAACAAAAAATAATAGATTCAAATCATACTATAAAAAAGAAACACAAACAAATGGTCTAGCTAAAAGAGGGTTGCTGATTGCTCCATATGGCTTGCTGGAGAATTGCAATTGGCTATAGTTTACACACAGCCACATGTTTTCAATTGAAAGAAAGAAAGAAAGAGGCACTCCACTATGATTCATGAACTTGACTTATATATTATTATCAAACAATAATCAAAGTCAACTGGACTATATAAACTATTAACTATAGCACATGATTCCAGAGAAAAACTATGCAAGAAAAATAATTAAAATCGATCCAATACAGTTCTAAGGGTGTATCCTAATGTGCAACAAACATTTTCCAGATGAAATAAGGAGCAGAAGGAAGACAGGGAATGTCTCTAGAGGGAAGAGAGGAGAGACAGAGACGGAGAGAAGAGAAGAGAAGAGAGGAGAAGAGGAGAGAGACCGAGAAATAGAGAAGAGAAGATAGACAGAGAATAAGAGAAGAGAGAGAGAGATAGAGACAAGAGAGAGCTTACCTAACAGTGGGGGAGGACAATGACTGCGCGGTGGTGGTGCGGCGTGCGATGGTAGTGCAGCGCACGGTGGTGGCACGGCCAAACGGAGAACCAGAGTGAGGGAGAGAGAGAGTTCAAAAATGAGGAAGAAGGGGAGGTTTCACGATTTAGGGATTTAGTATTTAGCGACCGAATTTTTCGGTCTCTATATCCGTCACAATTTACTTAAAAAACCATCCGGTCGCTGGGTCGGACACAATTAGGCTCTTTCTGAAATTTCAATTAATGTGACTTAGTGACCGAACTCACTTCGGTTGCTAATTGGCTCCAATTTTACCGTTGCATCATAAACGGTCTCCAAGTCAGTTGCTAGATGGTCAACAAAAAAATTAATTATAAGTTAACGCTTTGGTGGCCGAATTACCGACCGTTTTGTTTGCCACCAAAACATTCGGTCGTAATTTCAATTGCAAAGCTGATGTTTTAAACTGAATATGGAAAAAGCCATTTTCGTCGTCGCAATTGACATCCGCTTAGATCAGTCGTAAAATTTCGGTCGCTAAATGAACTTTTTTTTGTAGTGAATACTAAACTTTACCCAGCCGACAACGGCTGAGAGTGGAGCTACTATCCCTCAGCTGATCAAGTCTACCATTGAGCATATTGGCAGATTTACTGCCCAATGTGGAGAGGCAAGCCAGAATGAGCACTATAAGTTGCAACTATTCCCTTTATCATTGACAGGGATAACATTCACTTGGTATCCCTCTTTGCCTTCTAATTCTATGCAAAACTAGGCAGACACAGAAAGGTGCTTCCATGATAGGTTCCATAAACCCCAGCCCGAAGTTACATTAGCTAACTTGAAGAATTTGAAACAACAAGAGGATGAGACGGCTGCTGACTTCATAGAAAGATTCAGGAAGCTGAGTGGAAAGTGTACAACTCAGCTTCCAGAAGCAGAATATGCTGCAATAGCTGTGGTAACATGCGCCCTCAGCTGAAAAATTGCTAGCCAAGGAATTTTAAAACTTGAGTCAGCTGGCAACCAAAGCTTCCGTAACTGAACGATTCATTCGAGATATGCAGCACTTAATCTCCATTGAAGATTATGATGAGTCTGAAGAAGATGCCGATTATTATAGTGATTAGGCAGCTAATGTCATGGCAGCCGAGATCCTGAGGGAATGCCGTCCAGGAGACTTTGAAAGGTGGAAAGTCCAAATTAGCTGACAAGGGTGTAGCTAAGATGATAGCTGATAAAGATTTATTCTCAGCTGCATTCACTAACATGATTTTAGTGTACGGCTTACCATTTCCTACATTAAAGGGTGAGTGGAAATAGCTGTCACATAATGTACGACTCACCATTTCCTATATCAAAGGTGAATGGAAATAGTCGAGGCATAAGCAAGCAATATGTAACATTCCTAACTGCTTTATGGATTGACGACTGTCCCCACAAACCAAAACGGGTCTTTTCAGTGTGCTTTGTCCTCACTCACACGCTTCCTGGGAAAACATCCCAAGAGGTCACACATCCTAAAACTGCTCCAAGTCAAGCATGCTTAACTGTGGAGTTCTTAAGTGATGGGCTTTCAAAAAGAAGATGCAACTTGTTAGTATAGGTAGTATCAATCAATTCATATAAGCCATCCTCAACTGTATAGTCCCATACCTGCACAGTCTCAAGATCCCTCTCATTCCATTGTGTAATAGGTTCATTCATGTGTCCCTCTGCCTAGAAGCATGCCAGGAGCCACTCATTGTCCATGCCTTCTTGCACCGGCGACCACTCCCCTCCCTCGTCAGCCTCTGGTGTCACATGTCCACCAGCTTCCGCTTGGTTCGTCCCCGAACCACACCGTACTGGGAGAGGTGCCGCTCTCATACCATTTGTAACATCTCTGACTGCTTTATGGATTGACGACTGTCCCCACAAACCAACACGGGTCTTTTCAGTGTGCTTTGTCCTCACATACACGCTTCCTGGGAAAACTTCCCAGGAGGTCACCATCCCAAAATTGCTCCAAGTCAAGCACGATTAACTATGGAGTTCTTAAGTGATGGGCTCCCGAAAAAAAGATGCATCTTGTTAGTATAGGTAGTATCAATCAATTCATATAAGCCATCCTCAACTGTATAGTCCCATACCTACACAGTCTCAGGATCCCTCTCATTCCGGTGTGTAATCGGTTCATTCATATGTCCCTCTGCCTAGAAGCCTTCCATGAGTCGCTCCTTGTCCGTGCCTTCTTGCACCGGCGACCACTCCCCGCCCTCATCAGCCCCGGGTGTCACACAATGAAAACAGAAGTGGATACCAACTAAACAAGGCAAAGTGAAAGGATATTTAGCTATGTGTCAAATCAGCAACATAAGTCTTCTAACTTCCAACATAATGTCTTTAAGTGGTTGGAGTTCCCAAGATCAACCGGATAAGATAGAATGGGGGGACACTTAGCCATGTCAACTAGGCAAGATGGGGCTACTATATGTGAACCCAATCTCTTTAAAAGGTTGGAGTTTCTTGGATCAGCTGAATCAGTTGAAACTGGTGGCATTTAGACATCATGTCTGCTATCTACAAACCTAGTAGTTCCAGGATATTCAAGTTTCTACATGCAGCAGAGTCAAGCTAGTTGAGAGCAAGGGCATCAGAAAGAAGATACTACAAGCTAATGTATCATGTCAACTGAGAACTAGAGCAACCGATAGGGTGAAGGTTCGGTATCAAAATTGGCAATTTGATTTGGTAAACATAATGCATCTTTCACCTTCCTCTTATTGTCATCAGCTAAAAGATGCAGTGGCATTTGTTATCGCCAAAAATTAAGTATTAGCCGATAGCTGAATGAGATATCAGCCAATGAGTTTAGTCGAAAATCGGTTGAGACGTACTGGGCTGGGCCTTGTGTTTGGGCTTATTTGCTAAAGAAATAAGACATTGGTGATAGTCAAAGCTACATGTGACATGGAAAAGTAGCATTCTGGCTGTTATTAATTTGAACCACTAATTCCTAAAAATATGGGATAGTGGATAGGAGATGGTTGGAGCTTTTGTCAACAGATAAAAATGGACGTGCCTAAAATTTAGGACTTGTGTTAAACATGGTCAGCTGAGTAAAGTTAATGGTTTTAGTGGGCATTACTCTTAGCCATTTTTGTCAGCCATGATGTGCTTGTAACTGCTTAAGTTTAGGAGTTAGTGGCTAATGGGAATAGCTTTAGAGTAGCTGAGAATTTTGCCTATAAATACAAGTTGCACATGACAATTTTGAGAACACCCAATCAAACAAACAACTTATTCATATTGTTTTTGCTCTTTCCTTTCCTTTCCTTTATCGCTTTCTTTTATTGCTTTTCTTTATTGCTTTCATGCAACTTTAGCTAGCTTCCTCTTTCACCTTCTACACTAGAGACTTTCTTTAGTAGTCTAGGAACCCATGCTGAGGGTTGGATTTTGCCCTTGGTACCAAATCGCTTGGTGACTTCAAAATCCATACGTGTTTCTCGGCTGAGTTCTTATTCGGCTAATTAGCAATTTTCATGTAAACAGTATTATATGCATAAAGGTGACTTAGGTGTCAAATTGGATGGCTGCTTTCTTCCTAAACTACTCTCCTACATTAAAACATGCCATAAATGATAGATTATCATCTTCTTTTTAGTGTAATATGAGTATATATTTTTTTAATCCTCGCAAGACAAGTAAGAATTGACATCAATGGTTTATCCGGTGAAAGTCTAATCTTGCTCTCGTGCCGTAATTAGTTAAATATCCATTTGCTTTCTTTATCTTGCGGGGAAGGTTTTAAAAAAAAATCCGCAACTGTAATTGGGGTTTAAGTACCGTGATTTTCATAGTCTCTATAATTACATCGCAACCACATACAATTGTGGTCACATTTTTTGCATTTGTTCATAATGGTAGTGAACGCTTATATAACCACAAGCACAATTTAAAATAACCTTGTTTGCGCACAGACAATAAAGTTGTCAATAAATTAATCTAATATTTTTATGGATCATTTATTATGTGTAAACAGTTTTTTAGGTAGTGTCATTCCAATTTATAGGTGGCAAACCAATATTTTGTATAAGTTATCATTTGCGCTCCTTATTTAAAACATTATTTTGTTCATTAAAAAAATTAAAATAACTTGTCGATTAATGTGATAATCATGAAATGTAGAATTCTTGTAGCTCTTCATATGAAATGTAGCTATGTCTCTTAGTTTCCCATAGAAATCAAACTCGTCCACAATGGATTCTTGTAGCTCGAGTTATGACCAAATTCATAGCTGTGTTCAAGTTCCAATGCTAACACCGTCTTTCTAACTTCTGGCCACATTTTGACCCTCTAAATGATCTTTTCAGATTTTGTAACCTCCATGAAAGTTGTAGATATTTCTTTTAGCTTTCTATTGAAATATGTGTTTTAAGGCGTTTTGGGTTTTGGGAGGCCTATAAATAGGAACCTAATGTGCATTAGCAGCATTTTTGGAACCCTAATTACATAAGAAACTCAGAAAAACACTAGAGAAGAGAGATTTCGAGGAATCGGGAAAACTTCAAGAAGAATGGAGACTTGTAGAAGAGAAATAAATGGTTTGGGAAGAAAGAGTTGTGGAATAAGGAGTGTGGGAAGAGGAAGATGAGGAGAACTCTTCGTAAATGCTAGGATTCGCCGTAGTAAATGCTTAGAGCTACTTGGAGGTCTTCAAGAGGTGAGTAACAATGCTTTTTCGAACCATTTCCATGATATATGTGTTTTTATATGACGGGAAGGGTTTTACCCTATGGTTTCTGGAATTTTCAATTAAATTGATGCATTTTGTCATTAATTGATGACATCCAAATGATGGGATGCCTTTACAAGATCTTTTTGGTTGAATTTCCAGGAAAACAAAACGCAATCACCTTTAAAATATAGTATCACTTGAGTTCAATATTGTACCAAAAACAACAAGTGAAGAAAACAAAGAAAATGGAAGAGATTGAGATGGTGATAGGCGCCACAAACAAGATTGTTTGATAAGCCTTGTGAAGTTCGCCACAAGAATCTTGGATTCTTGATAAGAACAAATTTGGTTCAGCCAAGAACCTAGGAGAACACAATTCTCACTCAATGGAAATAATCCAAATGAACATCCAAGTTGTATTTCTCAATGGGTGAGGCGTGTACATAAGGAGTTGAGGCTGAGCACAATTGCTTGACTCTATGCCTTCTCAATCATTCAATAACCTACACTTAACTCTCCTAACTTAAACTCATCTTAACTCTCCTATCAAACCATAAAGACGCCTACCTTCTTTGATTGTGGGTGGTTACACTTTGCTTCTCAAATTAAAAAGTGTAACCCCCACAATTTACATCAAGGAATATCAAACTAAACTCACATGTGGAATTAAGAAAGTTAGGCTGCATGAATTTGCAAAGGGACCCACTTTACATAATTCCTACACTTATTACATTAAAAGAATGAAAAACAATAAAAGACTCCACTTAGTCTTCATGAGCTCGCCTCCTTTCCTTCATGGATGAGCCAAGTCATTAACTTGGGCTCCTTATCTTCTTGCTTGGTACTTGGGCTTGAGTCCATTAAGAATGCCACTAATTGAATCAGAGCTTCTTGGGCTTTCTTTGCTCTTGCCCTTGTCATTGGGCCACCAAGACCTTGGATGGCTTCTTGGTCCAAGTTGGTCTCTATTGGGCTTACATCATCCCCCCCTTCTTTAAGTGAATTCGACCACGAATTGAAATCTTCATCACCTACATCAAAAAGAGATAAATCAGCCACATTAAAAGTTGCACTAATACCTCCATGTTCACTTAGGAGATCCAACTTGTATGCATTATCATTGATCTTGGCCACCACTTGGAATGGACCATCACCCCTTGGGTGAAGCTTAGATTTCCTTTGAGAAGGAAACCTCTCTTTTCTCATGTGCACCCAAACCCAATCTCCGGGTTCAAAAACCACCTTCCTCCTCCCTTTGTTGGCTTGTCTTGCATAACTTTCGGTCCTCTTCTCAATTTGGGCCTTCACCTGCTCATGTAACTTCCTCACATATTCAGCCTTGGCCTTTCCATCCTTATGCTTTAAAATTGAAGAGCTAGGCAATGGCAATAAATCAAGAGGAGTTAAAGGGTTAAATCCATAAACAACCTCAAAAGGGGAATATTGAGTAGTACTATGAACAGCCCTATTGTAAGCAAATTCCACATGAGGCAAACAATCCTCCCAAGATTTAATATTCTTTTTAATCACAGCCCTTAAAAGTGAAGAAAGGGTCCTATTCACAACTTCAGTTTGCCCATCCGTTTGAGGATGGCAAGTAGTGGAGAAGAGAAGCTTTGTTCCAAGCTTTCCCCACAAGGTCCTCCAAAAATGACTGAGGAACTTGGTGTCCCTATCACTTACAATACTCCTTGGGAGGCCATGAAGCCTCACCACTTCTTTAAAGAACAAATCAGCAACATGACAAGCATCATCAATTTTTTTGCATGGTATAAAATGTGTCATTTTTGAAAATCTATCCACCACAACAAATATTGAATCTTTTCCATTCCTTGTCCTAGGAAGTCCCATAACAAAATCCATAGATATATCAACCCAAGGAAAATCAGGAATAGGCAAAGGAGTATAAAGTCCATGAGGCATCACTTTAGATTTTGACTTTTTACACACAATACATCTTTCACAAAATTTTTGCACATCATGCTTCATATGAGGCCAATGAAAATGTTCATGCAACATGTCTAAAGTCTTTTGGACCCCAAAATGCCCCATCAAACCCCCCTCATGTGCCTCTTTCACAAGCAAATTTCTTATTGAGCTTTTTGGAACACACAATCTCTTTTCTTTAAACAAAAACCCTTGGTACCTAAAGTACCCATTTTGGGCTGTATGCACACAATTAGCATAGATACTTGAAAAATCATTATCATTCTCATACAAGTTATTAATACATTCAAGACCAAACAACTTTGTTTCAAGGGTAGAAAGTAAGGAATATCTCCTTGAAAGTGCATCCGCCACAACATTGGCCTTACCTTTCTTGTGTTTCACCACATATGGGAATTGCTCAAGGAACTCAACCCACTTGGCATGTCTTCTATTTAAATTTCCTTGCCCTTTCAAATATTTCAAAGACTCATGGTCACTATGAATCACAAATTCTTTGGGCAAAAGATAGTGTTGCCAAGTTTGCAAGGCTCTTACCAAGGCATACAATTCCTTATCATAGGTGGGATAATTAAGGGCAGCTCCACTTAATTTCTCACTAAAATAAGCAATTGGATGCCCCTCTTGCATCAACACAGCCCCAACACCAACATTAGAAGCATCACATTCAATTTCAAAAGATTTAGCAAAATTAGGCAAAACAAGTATTGGTGCATGGGTGAGCTTTTCCTTAAGTTCTTTAAAAGCATGCTCTTGTTTCTCCCCCCATTTAAACCCCACATTCTTTTTGACTATTTCATTAAGAGGTGCTGCCAAGGTACTAAAATCCTTAACAAACCTCCTATAGAAGCTAGCCAAGCCATGGAAGCTTCTCACTTCACTTACATTCTTGGGGGTTGGCCAATCTTGGATGGCCTTAATCTTTTCCTTATCTACATGAACCCCTTTGTCATTAATCACAAAGCCAAGAAAGATCACATGATCCACACAAAAGGTACATTTTTCCAGATTTGCAAACAATTTTTCTTTTCTCAACACAAGCAAAACAGTTCTTAAATGCTCAAGGTGATCATCTAAGTTTTTGCTATAGACCAAGATGTCATCAAAATAGACCACAACAAATTTTCCCAAAAACTCCCTCAAAACATGGTTCATTAATCTCATAAAAGTGCTAGGTGCATTGGTTAACCCAAAAGGCATGACCATCCACTCATATAAACCATATTTAGTTTTGAAAGCAGTTTTCCATTCATCACCCTCCCTTATCCTTATTTGATGGTATCCACTTTTTAAATCAATTTTTGAAAAAATACAAGCACCATGCAATTCATCTAATAAATCATCAAGTCTAGGGATAGGATGCCTATACTTGATTGTGATGTTGTTCACGGCCCTACAATCCGTGCACATCCTCCAAGTTCCATCTTTCTTGGGCACTAAAATCACCGGAACTGCACATGGGCTTAAACTTTCTTGCACCCATCCCTTTGTCATCAATTCCTCCACTTGCTTTTGAATTTCCTTGGTCTCTTGAGGGTTGCTCCGATAGGCTGGCCTATTAGGCAAGGATACACCCGGAATAAGATCAATATGGTGCTCAATTCCCCTCAAAGGTGGAAGGCCATGTGGCACTTCTTTTGGAAAAACATCTCCAAATTCCTGCAAGAGATTCTTAACACCACCAGACAAAGATATTTCATTAGAAGCATTAGCATGTAAACAAGATTCCCTACAATAGAGCATGTAGAGGGGCTGCCTCGAAATCAAGGCACTTTTAACCTCACTTTTTGTTGCAAGAAAACTCTCCTGCCCCTCTTTTTCTTCTTTATTTTTCCCACTTTTTCTCTCATGATTCTTTTTCAATTTGTCATCACTCTTTTTTTCATTCTTTTTCTCATACTCCTTTTCTTTTCTCTCTTGCTCTCTTTTCTCTCTCATTTTGATTTGATCCTCACTAACTTCTTTTGGAGATAGAGGAGAAAGAATGACCTTCCGGTCTTGGTACAAGAATGAGTACTTATTAGAGAACCCATCATGAGTGGATTTTCTATCATATTGCCACGGTCTCCCCAACAACATGTGGCTTGCCTCCATAGGCACTACATCACATAGTACACAATCTTGATATTTCCCTATAGAAAAAGGGACCTCAACCTGTTTGTTTACCACCATTTCTCCAACCTCACTTAGCCATTGGAGTCTATAAGGCCTAGGATGCGCCTTAGTCACAAGGTTCAATTTAGACACCATTCTAGAACTTACCACATTGGCACAGCTACCTCCATCAATGATTAGAGAGCATACCTTTCCTTGGACTAGACATCTAGTGTGGAAGATATTTTCTCTTTGGCCTTCTTCATGTTCCTTTGCTTGACTCCCCAATAGCCTCCTTACCATGAACAAATCACCTTCCGGAACGACCTCCTCTTCTTCACTCTCCTCCTCACTTGAAGCCTCGGATTGAGAGAAGACTTCTCCATTTCTTGTTACCATGGTCCTCTTTGTTGGGCATTGGGATGCAATGTGCCCATGACCTAGGCATTTGAAGCATTTCACATCACGACTCCTAGAACTTGCTTCCATAGGCTTCTTCCCTTGAGGAGTGCTCACGGCCTCCTTGGATGGTGCACCCTCCTCCTTTTGCTTGTCCTTCCAATTTGAGGATTGGAATTTGGAAGAAGAAGAAGAAGTAAATTTGGACTTCTTCCTCTTAAGTTGTTGCTCCACCTTCATTGCTTGTTGGACCAAGTCTTCAAGCTCCACATAATGTTGAAGTTCCACTATATCTTGTATGTCTTGGTTCAACCCATGTAAAAACCGAGCCATGGTAGCCTCCCTGTCTTCATCATAATTAGACCTAAGCAAGGTCAACTCCATCTCCTTGTGATATTCATCAACACTTTTAGAGCCTTGTGTCAACCTTTGCAATTTGTTGTATAGGTCCCTATGGTAGTGATTTGGGACAAACATCTTCCTCATCACATGTTTCATCTCTTCCCACGTCTCTATAGGTCCCTCTTCATACCTCCTCCTTTCTTTTTGCAACTGGTCCCACCATACTAGGGCATACTCCTTGAACTCAAGGGCGGCTACTTTTACCTTCTTATTTTCATTGTATGAATTACAGTCAAAAACTTGTTCCATCTTCATTTCCCACTCTATGTATGCTTCGAGATCATTCTTCCCAATAAAGGAAAGGACTTTGATCATGACCCCTTCAAGTCTCTCTCCTCTTTCACGCCTTCTACCTCTTCTATCTCCTCTAGGCCTTCCTCTGTCACTTTCATAGCCACTAGAATCTTCATGGTTTTGAAGTCGAGCAAGTTGTCTATCATAGTTAGCTTGCATCTCCTCCATTTGTCTTGTAAGAGCTTGGATTTGATTATTCATCCTAGCTTGATGAGCGGCTGTTCTTGGAGTAGGGGGTGAGCTATCATGATCCCCCATGACTTGAGTAGAAGAATTTGATAACTTTCTCACCACACTCTCCCACTTGTTCTCACAAAGTTTCTTCTTTTTCACTCTTTTGGATTTTTCCACACAGAATGTATATTTCACTCTTGCCTTTTTCCTCTCAGTGTTCACCTTGAGTTCTTAGAAGAATCAAACACAAACACACAAAAATCCAAAAGTTCAAGTAACAAAATCACAAAAACTTTTCAAACAAAGAGCAAAAAGGAAAGGCTAGAAAGAAAGGTTTTGGAAACAAAGCAGCAAAGGAAGAAGGAAAATGGTTCAAGTACACAAATTGCTCAATTTTTTTTTTTTCTATAGAATAGGGTCACGGGCGTGATGTATATCACGGCCTACCCGTGATCCTCTCTGGATCAAGGCCTCCTTAGTATCACGGCCGTGATGTAGCTCACGGCCTGGCCGTGATGCTTTCTGGAAATCACAACTTTTGTATTACGGGCGTGATGGTTATCACGGCCTGCCCGTGATCTCTTCTGGAAAACACGAAATAATAATTTTTTTTTTTTGAGCAATTACACAATTTTGAAAACTTCCCTTCACAAACAGAATCAAAGGTAGTATTGTTTTTGATTTTGGGTTTGAAAGAAAAGAACGAAAACTAGAAAGTAGATGAAGAACACAAGATTATCAAATTCAACCAAAGCCTAAGCTTTGATACCACTTGATGACATCCAAATGATGGGATGCCTTTACAAGATCTTTTTGGTTGAATTTCCAGGAAAACAAAACGCAATCACCTTTAAAATATAGTATCACTTGAGTTCAATATTGTACCAAAAACAACAAGTGAAGAAAACAAAGAAAATGGAAGAGATTGAGATGGTGATAGGCGCCACAAACAAGATTGTTTGATAAGCCTTGTGAAGTTCGCCACAAGAATCTTGGATTCTTGATAAGAACAAATTTGGTTCAGCCAAGAACCTAGGAGAACACAATTCTCACTCAATGGAAATAATCCAAATGAACATCCAAGTTGTATTTCTCAATGGGTGAGGCGTGTACATAAGGAGTTGAGGCTGAGCACAATTGCTTGACTCTATGCCTTCTCAATCATTCAATAACCTACACTTAACTCTCCTAACTTAAACTCATCTTAACTCTCCTATCAAACCATAAAGACGCCTACCTTCTTTGATTGTGGGTGGTTACACTTTGCTTCTCAAATTAAAAAGTGTAACCCCCACAATTTACATCAAGGAATATCAAACTAAACTCACATGTGGAATTAAGAAAGTTAGGCTGCATGAATTTGGAAAGGGACCCACTTTACATAATTCCTACACTTATTACATTAAAAGAATGAAAAACAATAAAAGACTCCACTTAGTCTTCATGAGCTCGCCTCCTTTCCTTCATGGATGAGCCAAGTCATTAACTTGGGCTCCTTATCTTCTTTCTTGGTACTTGGGCTTGAGTCCATTAAGAATGCCACTAATTGAATCAGAGCTTCTTGGGCTTTCTTTGCTCTTGCCCTTGTCATTGGGCCACCAAGACCTTGGATGGCTTCTTGGTCCAAGTTGGTCTCTATTGGGCTTACATCATCCCCCCCTTCTTTAAGTGAATTCGACCACGAATTGAAATCTTCATCACCTACATCAAAAAGAGATAAATCAGCCACATTAAAAGTTGCACTAATACCTCCATGTTCACTTAGGAGATCCAACTTGTATGCATTATCATTGATCTTGGCCACCACTTGGAATGGACCATCACCCCTTGGGTGAAGCTTAGATTTCCTTTGAGAAGGAAACCTCTCTTTTCTCATGTGCACCCAAACCCAATCTCCGGGTTCAAAAACCACCTTCCTCCTCCCTTTGTTGGCTTGTCTTGCATAACTTTCGGTCCTCTTCTCAATTTGGGCCTTCACCTGCTCATGTAACTTCCTCACATATTCAGCCTTGGCCTTTCCATCCTTATGCTTTAAAATTGAAGAGCTAGGCAATGGCAATAAATCAAGAGGAGTTAAAGGGTTAAATCCATAAACAACCTCAAAAGGGGAATATTGAGTAGTACTATGAACAGCCCTATTGTAAGCAAATTCCACATGAGGCAAACAATCCTCCCAAGATTTAATATTCTTTTTAATCACAGCCCTTAAAAGTGAAGAAAGGGTCCTATTCACAACTTCAGTTTGCCCATCCGTTTGAGGATGGCAAGTAGTGGAGAAGAGAAGCTTTGTTCCAAGCTTTCCCCACAAGGTCCTCCAAAAATGACTGAGGAACTTGGTGTCCCTATCACTTACAATACTCCTTGGGAGGCCATGAATATTGATGTTCATGATTGACTATTGTCGTTGGAAAATTTACTGTTTAATTTCTGAAAAGTATATGATGTTATATGCATGAGGCATGATATAATTGATTTGCCATGTGTTATATGATGTCTGCCATACTGTGATTGATGTTATACTAGGGGATTATGCGTTTCTATATATGAATAAATGATCATATGCACGATGTGCGAGGTTTGTTGCCATGCAGCCTAAGTTAGGGGCATCAGATTGTAACGTCGCCATTTATTGGGATGTCGAAAAAGGTATACTACCAAGTTCATGGTTAGGTATAAGGACTAGGAGTCCATTTTACTACGAGGTCCCCGATTCACCATAAATGGGAGGAAAAGAATTAATTTAAGTATGAGGTTCTCGAGTCACCATTGGGGGAAAGGAATCAATTCTATTATGAGGTTCCTGAGTCAACGGAATTGGGGCAAGAAACCAATTTAATTATGAGGTTTTTGAGCCACTTAATTTATTGTAATTTATGTGATGTGCAATATGTTTAATTTAATGGGGATATTTTTAGAGATCATATGTTCTTGAGTTGCTGAAATTATTGTTGTTAGTAAATGTACGTATTACTTGGAAAAATAGCAGACACCAAGGACCGTTTTTTCCAGTTACCATGCCGGCTAAGAACAATACTTTTTTCGAAAATATTTTATATACTATATTGTTGTTCACTGGGATTTGATATCTCATTATAAGTATTGTTTTCAGAGCCTGGGAACAACTTCGTAGAGGACCCGGATACATGAAGATTTTATCTATTAGCTTTTAGACTTTATTAATGCAATGCCATGGTTATGAGGACCATGTAGACAATGTTATTATTTCATTTTAATATTATTTTTATTAATATGAGGTATTTTCACACTTAAGTAATTGTGAAAATTTCTTGCCATGTATATTTTAAACAAATATTTTCAACGATTTTTTATGTATTTATAGTTTGGTTACTAATGTAAAAAAAAGGACGTTACATCAGTACTGCCATTTGGCATTCAACATAATTTTTTTAATACCACGTGACATTTAAAAAATATTAAAAAATTGTTTTAGTCCCTATATTTTTTTCATTAGGTTTTGGTCTTTGCAAGTTCAAAATACGTTGGATTGGTCCTTACCGTTAATTCACATCTGCTAAGTAGTACTGTGGCTAACAACGCATAACATTAGAAATGGCACAAAACAGCACCAGAAAGGGGGTTGAATACTACATGTTTTCACAAATAATTTCGCAAAACAGTTTTCTAAAACAAAGCAAAGTTAGAACAGATCATACGCTTTAGATAGTCGTCTGTTCGAAAGAATAAAAACACTTAGATCTAAAACAAGGCACTCCCTAAGGTAAGTAACTATAAAGTAAGAGCAGTAAATAAAAAGGCAGGAAAAGGAAATGAGTATGCAGAGATTTATCTTGGTTCACCCACCAACTTTGGGCTTTATCCAGTCCTTTGCTTCACCAAGTTTTCACACTATAACTGATTAGGTTACAGACATGCATTATTTGCACACCTAGCCTCTTCAGGCTCCTTCAAGTATTATTTGCACACCTAGTCTCTTCAGGATCCTAAAAGTATTGTTTCAGCAAGCCTCTTCAGCTTATACAAGAAATGAGATTTTTATGAAGCAGCAACTTCAAGATTACAGCATTGCGAATCAACCGAGTAACACTCAAAGAGTGAATAAGGCTTAGGAATAGATATGACCGTAAGAATGACCTTCTCAAAATGATTTTCAGTTGAGAGAAAAATATCAGAGTTTCTTCATGTATTTTCTGTATCAGTCTCTGTGTATCTTATGTATCTGCTCATATATATTAAACAGCCTTCAAAGTCTTCCTTTTTTATTCATCAGCAATAAATTCATTGAGAGACATTCCTCAGGCATCTTCTCTTTGTTCACTGGTCTTTAGTTTCCAAACGCACATCCGTATCTTTAGCTTTTGATCCATTATTCAGATGCATTTGTCTCTTAACTTGATTATGATCATCTAGACTTTTCTTAAAACAAGTTTGACTTGCTTCATCATCTTCAAGAGAAATTTTGATTGAGTTTTCCATTTGACAGCTGGACTGAGCTTTATTTTAGTTGATCATTGATCAAACACTTGCTTTAGCTGGTCTTAACTTGAAACATCATACACATATTATGCATTTTCTTCTTCTATTATTTTCTTTGTTTATTATGTACTAAGATTGTATATCATGCACATCTCGAGTAAAGGATTAGCAATGCTCAGACAGTTCATTTAAAATCATTTGCTTAATGTTTGAATTCATCAAAACACAAGGGTATGTTGCTTGACATAGAATATGACGCTTTGAGACCTAACATTGTCCCCCTTTTTGATGATGACAAACATTTCATATGATTTTATTTCAACATATATATAACATGGAAATCAGAGCTTGACACCAAAATTAATATTCCAATAAAAATTTAAAAGCTAAGCTAAACTCTACTAGATATGAGAGCGTAGGCAAAACCATTCTGTTTTTAACAAATGCTTCATTATCAAAATCATATGATTTCTTTATTTTCTCCCTCTTTTGACATCAACAAAAAGGAGGGTGATTACTTTGGTACCTAGATAATTAGTCAGACAATAAATGTGTGTATCAGAGCAATTAAATTATATTGAACAAAAACATGTGAGATTGTATAGTTATCAGAGCAATAGCATATAAAATACCAACAAAAGGTATCGTTTGTTCATGTAAGTTTCACATCATTGAAATGCTTTGTACCATATACACCTAAGAATAAGCTCTGTTATCTTATCAAGTTTCTCATTGGCTCTCTGAATTTCTTGTCTTGCAACAGAATCACATCCATGCTTGATATTTTGTCCAGAGGCTTTTTGAGAAGTTGATGCTTGAGAGATATCTTCATTTTAGGGTCTGTACTCAAGAGACTAAGAATGTTTGACGGAGGATAGAGAAATAGAAGAGTTTCCTTCATCTGATTCTATCTTAACATCATAAAGCCAGGGCAGATAGATGACATTAGAGGAAGATGATGAGGCAGATAAAATTGTATCTTCTCTTGATTGATCTAAGGTAGTATCATCAGACTGATCAACTACCATATTAGATTCATCCAAGTGTTCGGAAGAGTTAACTTGATCTTCCTCATTGACAGGAACTATTGCAGAGGAGGGGGTTAACATCGAAAGAAACGAGGGTTAGAAACTCTTTAGACACATAGATAGGAAAAACATCAGGTTTCAAACAGTATGTGTTACGGAGGGTGAAGAAGTATCTATTAGAGGTGAAAAGAGATAAACACCAACGTTTATGACACAGAGGCTTGACATGCTAGGGGTGTCCAATCCTCTTCAGACAGTTTATTAAAGAGAGTTTTAACTCTGTAAAACAAGCTTTTCACAGAACTATATGGAGGAGTTGGAGAGAAAGCTTTCCAACCAAAACAAAAACAAAAACTTTATCAACCCTACTGGTTTTGGAAATGAAAAGGTGAAAGTTTTGGTAATAGGGAAATAGAGGTAAGGGTTCAGAGGGTCCTTCATACCCAAAGTCTTGAACAACAATGAAATTGATCCTTCTTCCTTCGATTTTGGTTTTCCACTTCATATAGTCAGTCAAACCAGAAATTGATGCTTCTGCATCCCATTATCCCTTAACATCTTCCATCAAAATTCTGAAATCTCTTGTTGTGAACTCTTTAGTATGCATTTTCTCAAAGAGAAAGATTCTCTTTTGTTTAGATAGCAAGTGCCTTGGAACAGGAACATGATAATCATTTTCCATTTAATGCTTCTTCTTCTTCTTCCTTGGTGGGATCTTGAAAGGTCCATCTACAATTTTCATAGGTTTTGAACTTGTGTCCTAATCCTTTCTGCGATTTGCACACCAACCTTGCTTATATCTATTCCACAACTCTTCAGAAAGAGCTGGTGCCTCAGATCCTTAAGGTTTAAATCTTGATCTCTTGTTGAAGTTTCCCATATCAACCATTTTTCCTTTTCTTTTACATCTTGGTCTTTTCCTTTTCGGAAACAAGGTGGGAAATGCAGATTTGGATTCTTCTTTTTTACTCTACTTCATTTGCTACTTCAATAATTATTTGCTTCTTTTACTGAAGCTCCATCAGACACTATCTTAGCTTTCTTGTTCTTAGAGACTTCTTCTACTCTAATAGGAGCTTTTATTTTCAGTCTTAAAATAAGAGGCTCATCATCATCAGTCTCTTCATTTGCTGAGACATTTTCTCTGTTTTCTTTAGTCTTTTCTTTGGCTACATCTTCCATAGCTTCATCCTTTGCATCTTCATCCATCATTTCATTTCCAGCATCTCTTTGAATGGGTCTTCTAGAGATTTCTTCTTCATTATCATTTTTCATTTTCAGCTTGCATAAATATCAAGAGAGATTATTGGAGTCAAGTCCATTCCTTTAGTTGACAGTCCTATTCCTTTGTTTCTAACTAGTCTAGTGAACAACATACCATAGGGATGGGAGGTTTTGTTCTTCATGTTTGCAGTTTTCTTCATATGATTGAAAATCAAGTCATTGATATCAATCTTGATATGATGAATTAGATGAAAAAGTGCAAATCTATCTGTTTTGGTGAGAACATTCCTTTGCATTCTTCTGGGTGTGACACACATTATCAAAAGTAGATGCAAAAACCATGCTTTTAGTAGAGAGTTGTCTACTCCTTCTTCCCATAGATCATCGTAACCAGCGCCTTCAAGGTCTTTAGAGTTGAAACGATATCTGCTACATTAAATATTTTCCAGCAATGCTTACCACAAATCTTCTAGATTCAACATGTGTTGATCTCCAGAACTCTATTAAAGGATATGGACATATTTCTTCCCTGGGAGAAAAGAATTTGGTCCAACCAGCTGCTTCTATTTCTTCATAAACATCCAAACCAGCAATTTTGATTTCTTCAAAGTTTACGAAGTGTTCTAAAGTGATCCTTCATGAGACACCCTGATGTCCCATTAAAAATCAATCCTAAATAACTAAGCCTTAATCCGTTTATTGGCATTAACGCGAATATACATATGAAAATAATATACGTTGCGAAAGCTGGAAATTAAAACGTTTAAAAAAAATGCACAACGGAATAAAATAAACACGACAGACATATACATAATATGTACAAAGAGTCTCCAAAGTGTACTGTAGATCTCAACAGAGGGATCACAACCCTAAACGAACTATACAACTTATAAAAGTAAAATAAAACATAAACAAATTGGTCCCAGAGAAAGCAAAAGACAGAAACAAACAACATCTACCCACCCCGCCTCTCACAAAATACATCAAAATCAAAATAAGCTCTTTGAGGCTCTCCCTTAGCAGACGTTATCGACAAACCATATCACAGATGATATGGGAGTCTGGAACTACCTTCACCCTTGCCATTGCGGCACCTATACACCCTAATCCTCACTGACTCATCACTGCTCATGATGACCCTCTGCGACGGTAGTGGTACATCGTCTACACACTCCTCCTCCTCCTCCTCCTCCTCCTCCTCACTCTGTCCACGATACCAACTTCGCTGTGAGCATGATACCGATCAAGCTGGTTCCACACGTCATCTAGAAACTCCCACTGGTGGGGTGGAAACTAAATCTCAAAAAAAGGAAGGCGCTGGGAGATGCGCTACAGGCTGAGGAAAGTGAAGAACGGTCCTCCTCCAAGGTGGATATAGATGCTGAACAGGCCGATGTAACACATGAAGAAACGTGTGTGGTCGACCTACCACCCACGGTCGTCATGGAATACGATCTTAATATCTCCCAAAATCTGGACCCTCGGCGGGATCCTCTACAAGTAGTGCATCGGGCGGTGCTCCGGTCCTATCGCTGTCGCTGTACTGCTGCTGCTGCTGCTCATCTAACAGACATACATACAGAGTAAAAGAGATAGAGAATGGTGATAAGCTACCATACAACACCATATAAGAGGTCGGGGCACAATACAACATGTTAACAAACTACACATCATCACTAATAGCAAACATCTCGCAAGTCAACCATTTACAAACATCCTCGATCCACATCTAGGGTAAAATCCTCTAAGGAGTCACACTCCTATGCAAGTTGGCCGATCACTCTCACAGGGAACTCTGATTCTCGGACATTCTCTTTTTCTCTCACACGGGCCTCCCTTTCCTAGAGAATGTCAGTTGGTTTGTCCAGGGTACCGCTGCGCTCGAAAGGTCCACCTGCGACTGGAATACTCAGGGCCAGACGTCGGGATAGCCAAGACTCCACGGCGGTCACGACACAGTGAGTGCAAATCACTGGTCTCTTATAAACCATCCCAAACCATACTACATCCCCAAGGTTCTCAGAACCGTCCCTCTCCATATTTCGTACCCGCACCCAGGTGCACCAACCTCGCATGACTCCCAGTCAAATGGCTCACCACTTGGCAACCTATGCAATGCATAAACATTCTAAGTTGATACTGGTACCAATCTCAAACATACATGTTTTACGATGCCAACGTATCCAAAGTACAACACTGTAACATCCTTGTTTTAGAACCTTTGTTATGTGTTTAAGATGTCTGTTTAAGTGTCTGAGATCTTGTGTGAAAGTTACGCAGTCGTTCGGCTCAGAATTGGACAAGCACAGAAACTAGGGTTTGTTGTATGACCCAGCACACTTGAGCGTGCATGTACCTGGTATTTGAGTGCCAGCACGCTTTAGCATGGCCTCCTAGGCGCTGGAGCGTGGCTGGTCAAGCAGACAGGGATGGGACTTGACTTTACACGTGGTGTGCAGCAATTGGACACGTGGATGGTGTGGGCGGTGACTTCATCCTGAAAAAGCCTCCATGCCAGAACGTGGGACTACCTAGATCTAAGCGCTGAAGCGCTAGAGCATGGCAGTTCCCACGCTCGAGCGTGGACAGTGGATCAAAGAAAAATAAAAAGGGCAAAAGGTGAAACATGTTCACCTTCATGCCACTGGAAAAACAAAGATAGAAAGTGAGATTTGAGAGTTAAGAAGAGACTTGAACTTCCAGGCCTTGGTACAAGTAAACCGAGCATCATTGCGCGAAACCGATAACACCGTTATGTTCGTGGCGACAAGGTCTTCTTAACCCTGCCTTTTGTTTCTTGCTAGGGCTAAGGTAAGCTTATGCTCTTTTCATGTTGACATACCGTCAGTTACGGTATTGAGGTTTTCTCTTCATTCGGTTATCAGTGTTAAGTTCCGTTTTCAAATTAGGGTTACCGATGTTGTTTGCTTCATGTACATGTATCCAGGTGAATTTTCAGAGTATCGAGGGAGCTTGTTCCTCACGTGGTAGAATTGTAGAGGTCTGAGGAGTGTCTGTTTTGTGGTCCTAGAGCTAGCTACATACATCTCAGGTGGGAGAAAGAAGCATCCTATCGTCAGAAACTGCTAAGTAGCATATTTTACAAGAATAGTTGTAGGGTGACCTAAACCCTACTACTTGGCGAATAATCGACAATGCCAAAATCACATTGGCGGCTACCTCGTGGTGTAACACTCCGTTTTTCGTTAAGTGTTTCTAATGTTGCTTGTTTGATAAGTCTTTAGGACTTAGTTTAGAGTTGTGGTAGAAGGGCTAAGTGGGATTTCTAAGCTTAAAATCCCTTTTTGGTACAAGAGTACGGCCATGCTCATGTCCAGCACGCCCGTGCTTGAAGCACGTGTCTTGTGGCTGCTTGAGCCACAAGCACGGTCGTGCTCAATAGGAAGCACGACCATGCTCAATAGGAAACCGCGTCTCGTTGACGCTGATGTAAGCACGACCGTGCTTAGTGGGGTGCACGGTCGTGCTCAGGTCAAAGCTTATATAATCACGTCAGACAGCAAGGGTTACGAGTTAAACCCTCACTTTGGCACTTTAGGTAACCCTAAGTGTGACGGCAGCCTCTCCCTCTCTTCCCCGTTGAACCCAATCAGTTTTTGGGTGTTCTTGCTCTGTTTGGGAGAGTCAATCACGCGTTAAGTGCAAATCTAAACGTAATAGTTCTTCCCTCTTCTTAATTCCTTTTCTTTGAATTGTCAATTAATTGGTTAACCTCTTTTGTGTTGGCCAAGGCTTGGGACGTTCGTCGAGCCGTTCGAGGAAACCGGTTAGAGCTTCGGTGGTTAAAAGGGAAATCTTAATACTAGGTATGGGGAGAAGGAATAGTATGAGTATGTAGGCTTGGGGGTAGCGTAAGACGAAGGGTTACCCATGACCTTATTCTTTGATAACATGTTTAAATGCCTAATTGTTGTCTTGATGTTTAACTGTTTATGATGTTGATGTTGGCATGTTTATTCTTATTGATAAATGTTGTCTATTATGAACATGTTGATGTGATGATGCCATGAATGGGTGATTCATCATGTTTATGAGATTATGATGTTATTGGCTGTTGACTGATGTTGTGAACGCCAGGATGATAAACAGTAAAACGTAACAATGCTAAGGGGTGTTTCCCGGTTTGCTCATAAAATTAAATGATAGTAATGAGGGTAAGAATTATACTTAAAAGGTTTAGTTAAAGACCCTAGGGATATTAATCTATGAGTGTTTAGGGACAATTAAAAGGAAACTGAGATTAAAGTGCCAATTCCCCTTTAACAATAAGACATGAAGATTAGACTGAAAATAATGAATTAATGTTCAAAGACTTAGTAAAAGCCTAATCTATGAATTACCCCAAGGGATTTGGCAAAAGGTTGATGACCCTTTCTGCCCAGATTAGTACGACCTTACTCCATGTAGCACGACCGTGCTTAATAAGGAGCACGCCCATGCTCCAGTTCAAATTTCAAACAGGGCGCGCTGCTTGAGCACGCCCGTGCTCGATAGGTAGCACGGTCGTGCTTGACAGAAAAGTCCAGCATGCCCGTGCTGTGGGTGAGCACGCACGTGCTCATCTGACCAGAACAGAACCCAGAATGCTGAATTAGGGGTGTTTTACTCCTAAAGGTTTAAAATAATCTAATAAGACACCAAACGAACATGAAGACAAAAGATAAGTGATAAGATGTTGTACCTTGTTAGCCGAGTGGGCAAGGGGGTCTTGATGCATGATGGTCAATGTGGCAATCTTTAGTGCTTAATGGCTAGAGTGCTAATTAAAGATGATAATGTATCTTGGTAGCCTAGTGGCCTAGGGGACCTCAATAGCCGAGTGGTCGATGTGGTAATCTCTGGTGCAGAACAGCCAGAGTGTTTAAAAGACTAAACGATGAAACGTTAACGATAATCCTCGATAGCCAACTGGTCGAGGTGTTGATGGTGATAAAACTTGGGTAGCCTAGTGGCCCAAGCGAAGGTGGTGGTTGTGCTTGTGTGTTGTATTGTTCATGCATTCACGCATCGGAAATGTTAGTAGGGAATGTTCAACATAGGAGAGGTCGTCTGAGAGTAAGGCGATCTAGCAGTCTGCGGTGATTCATCCGAGAGTTAGGCGAATCGTGTGCCCCTGCGGTGGCGCATCCGAGAGTAAGGTGCGTCAGCTATCCTAGGGGTCCACTCAAGGTAAGGTGGATTGCCCCGGCATTGGTGCTTATTGGCCAATATTGATATATAACTCCGAAGTTTTGCATAAGGGAATAGTGGAGTAGCATTGCATCGCATAGCATACGTTAATGTATGATGTTATTAAGTGTTTATGTTATATAATGTTGCCGTGATAACATGATTGTTGTGATGCATTTGCTCGTCTTGCTAACTGCTTCCTTGCCATTATATTCATATTCCTGTTTTATACTCCCCATTGCTATGTTTTGTGTTTTGTTGCATGTATCTCTTATGCAGAGAACGATGAGCAGTCAGTTGAGGAGTGACTCTGATGAGCCGCGACTCGTAATTAGAATTTCCAGTTTTGTTAGTTAGTTTGTTCAGTTGTATCTGAGGATTTTACTCCGGATTTGGCTATACCAGCTTTGTATGTGACATCAGGGGTTGGGTTTGCTTCATGTTTTGTTATCGTTTTAAAACTTACATTATTTTCCGCGTTTGAGAATTGTTACAATGTGGTATTCTCTACCTGTTGCTTTTGATTATTAAATAAATGATGCATGTTTTATATTTACCTTATCTTTTATCGTTTATAAATGTATGCGGGGTAGAGGGTGTCACACGTAGTACCAATGATGATTTGGGGATTGTAGGTTTATCACCGTTAAGTTGATTTTGTGAATATCGAGGATGCCTGATTTTATCATCGTTGAGCTGCTTGATTTGTGTTGATTGTTTTAATATGCTATATGTGACTTTCTGTGTTACATGAATATTTTATTATTATTTTATTGCATGCTTTATCTGATAACATGTCATATTTGTTATGATATGCTTAGTTGGCCTTTAGGCGATGATAGACGTTGTTCGGGAGATATGCATGTGGGGAAGAGTATGATATATGACTTACAAGTGCCTAACCTAATAAAATGTGATTCTATATGTAATGAGCTTATGTGATGTGATCTCAGGAATTATATGAGATTGTGGGGAAAGGTTGAAGCACTAGGTTTTGACCCGATACGGGTCGGTGAGACTCATATAGAATGCATTGGGTTGCCCACAGTCGTGTGAGTGGAACACACGAGGTCAGAGTATCCGATTGTGGATACTGGATATCACGGGTCAATTCCCTAACGGGAATGGGGGAAACTACCGTGACACTCTTGTAGTCCTTACCGAGTCGTCCCGTATCTCAACGGGAATGGGGATACTCTTATATTGTGTAGCTATTCCCAAAGGGAATGGGGGAATAGTGTCATTCTTTGAATGAGTGCCCTAACGGGAATGGGGGCGTGCACCGGCGTTTATGGACGAGTCGCTTGGACGACTGACTAACATCCCTAACGGGAATGAGGGATGGTGACAGGATTGTAGATGGCAGCATGTAGGCTTAGCTGCATGAGAGTAAGGGTAGAGGATGATAATATGATTCGAGGATGAAAAGTACTCTGCAATCAAATATACCATTAGCAAAGCACTACATTGTTAACTAGCTCCATTATCTCCACATGAGCAAATTAGACCAATTGATTAGCAGATGGCATAAAGATAAAAAGCTCCTTATGGAGACAGATGCACTAAATCGGAATCAATGCCAATTGAATGTACCTCTTTTTCTTTTTCTTTTTGTCGTTGACTATCTTAGGGGAATTATTGTGAGACTAATGGCTATTACCTTGACCGATTGCACAGTTCAAATATTTGTCCTCTTCTTAAGAGTGTAGCTCGCTCCCTGCTGCACATAACACTTGCTATTGAATGTTTACCTATTTGAAACATTTTATCTTTTTCATGTTAAAGATCTTTTCTTGTCATTTTTCTTTTCTGTTTTATCTCTCGTCAAGCTTTTAAACCCATGAAATTAAAGTTTATAGCCGTTTTCACTTTCCATTGTTGAATGTCTTTAACCATTGTTCGGAATCAAGATGGGAAGGTGTCTTCTGTCCCGATCAGGATGGTTGTTCACAACTGTCCTCCCTTTCTGCAATGGAGGAAGAGGGTAGTATACTTCCAAGACATTCCATCGCTCAAGTTAAGGGTTTGGTTGGATGAAGAAGCAAAGTGCGAGGAAAAGAATCCCTATCTTAGAGGCCAAATTTCCTATTTAAAGTCCCATTAAAATGTAGTAGCCAAACATTAGAGTCTATAAAGTAATACTCCTCAATTGGATATTAAAATTATCACACATTTGGTTTACAGTTGAAAAATTATAAATGTATGCTTGAGACAAAGTATCTATAGAGTTCTTTGGGACAAACGTATTTCTGGAACCAAAAGTACCTTTGCAATGCTAAACCATATATAGCCTGACCTTTTGAGCCTAATGCCATTGCAGAGAACACGCTTAAAAAGTCAAGACAAAAGGTTTATTATCTAGATTAGTACATTGATTTGATCTACATGTATACATTTACACATCGGCTAATTTTGTTTGTTAATTTGTAACGAACGAATAAAGATAAGTTACACTAAACTACCATCAATTTTAAGGAGGATCTTTTGTCATATACTCCTATTTGTAGATCAGCAGATGAACTTCTAACACCATAATCTTGTGGTTCATAATACTGTTGTGGCACCTCATAAACGTAATAATATGAAAATGGAGAAGATGCTAATAACATGATGCTGCTGCAGAGCTTCCAGGGCTGAGGACCATGTATTGTTACTAAAGGTTTCATCATTGAGAATGTTCAGTTTCTTGAGGTGGAGTCACTCTAGTTGTAGAATGCATAATTCATTGGAGGGCTCTCATTTGAATGGGGAACATTAAATAAAACTTAATGTTATAAACTAATAAGGAAACGCCAAGATTACAGTCTTTTTAGTGGAGGATATATATAAAAGAATGACAGAGACATTACCACTAGGCTAAAGAAAGTAATAAAAAACAAAAAATGGAAAGAATGAAAGAAAGAGAAATGTACTATACAGAGATCTTTCTCCTACTCTTATTTGTTGAATTATTCTAATCTGACCTTCTCTAGACCTAACTCCAACTTCCGCTACATGCTCTCTTCAGGTCCAGGCATGCATTAACCAGAAAAAATAAATAATTTCCTTGTTATACAATATATGATCTAAAACATCATTCTATGATTGGAAAGTTCCTCCAATAATTTGATACGAAATTGGATGATGTCATCAAAATGATCTACTACCTATGATTTGTGGGTAACATGTAACGCATACATACTAATTAAACCCATTATGGAGTTCACAGTGAGAGCACTGATATTCTGACATCATATAAAGTTATACCATTTGATTTGCTCCATTCAATAATGAATTAATCTGTATGGAAAGGTCAACGAGATGCATATAATGGGACACCCACATTATGATGGGCACTGAGTATATTAGAAAGTATATTAAATTAAGAACTATATTCTTGGAATCTGGTGAATGTACCTTTTTTTTTTTTAAAGATAATAAACAATTTTTTTTTTTTTTTGCAGCACTGCCCATATTTAATCGATCCAGAATGTTCCCATGATGACTTACATTGTAATTATTGAGCATTTATTAGTATATAAGCTCAATTAAAATACTTTTTTGACTCGGTAATTATTAAAACGATCATAACAATCAGACTGTACTGAACTCTCAAAAAAATATCATAATCTACACAATTTGCTCCATTTCTCTGATCACTCTGGCTAAGCAATGAGTACGGTCAAAAGAAAATGCCCACCATACTATTGAAAGGTTCAAGTTAATTGCCTAGAAGGATGCCAAGGTTGTGATAAATATGAAGGCATCAGACAGTATTTGAAAATTAGTATTATTGGTTTAAGGTATAAAAAAAAAACATTTTGCTTAAACACATTAAATAGAGAAAAGTTATGGATGGTACTCCATGCAAAGACATTTAATTTTTTTGGTACAAGGATATGCTCCAACTAATAGCCTGAAATTAATCTCTATCAAGATATAGAAATCATTTTACCTTTCTCAACAAAGCCTTTTCTGTTCACACACGATTGTGTGATGCATATTGCTACTATTTTATTTTATTTTTTTATTTTTTGTTTTAAATTGACGCTACTCAATTAAGCTTTTCAGCCTCCAAATGATAAAAATACTAAACAACGGCAATTGAAATCCGAATAATAAAAACCTGTTCCAGAATTTTAAACCAATAAGGATGTCATAACCAATCAGATCTCGCACCATTGTGTAATACTTTTAAACTACATTCATTATAAAACCAAGAATTCCAACCCATACTCTAAAATGGTAATTTTGAAAACCTTGCCTTATATAGGCTGAGAGCAACATACTCCACTGTCACCTTTCTGCCATCAAAGAAACGTCCATGCAGACGATGTGCTGCTAAGCAACATGCTTCAGTTCTTCCATACTCAACCAGAACAGAACCTTGTTCAAATATGCGATCATAAATATCATCTTCCTCATTGATGCCCTTATTGCGACCAACTAATTCTATTCCAGAACTGGTATCACGTTCAGAACAGCCTTCCTGAAATGTACCGACAGTGCTGTTTGGGTCCATATTGCCAACTACCATCTCGTTTTCAATATCCACACCAATATCATTAGCCACCATATTATCAAGAAATTCCGGCCCCAGTTTGGGTATATCCTGGTGGTCAGGATATTCCTGAATCATACTACTAGGTATTCTCTTATTGCCCGTGTCTCCAACTGTTACATCGCTCACAAGCTGTTCTCCTTGACATGATTTATTGTCAAAACCTCCACCAGCATGTTTATCAACAATAACACCATCATCAACGTTATCTTCTTCCATCTCTTTTCCATAATGGAACTCCGCTCCACTTGTTCCTTTGGACTTGGGGTCAGTAGGCTTTTCAGAAAAGCTACATTTTGCATTGTCAATTACACACAGTGTGTCTTGAGAAACTTCTTTAGAATCCACATTTTTTATAACATCACATTCCTCTACTTTGGTTGCTAAGTTCTGGTCACTGCTATGCTTGACTAAATTAAGTGACTTAATAGTCCCAAATCTGCAAGATTACAAGGACTTAATACAATATATATTTATAAACTTTGAAATTCAGTCATAAAATAGTTCTTAAGGACCTTGCACATTCCGAACGTACATCCTCCAAAATTTCTTGAATCGCCATGTCAGAAAGAGAAGAGAGAGAGTCCACTGTGAACTATTCATATTGAACAAGCAGAATTCAAAAAGTAATCATCAAAATATACAAGTGAAAAAAATTTATCTAAAAAAGAGACATATTTGACCCAAAAACTTAACGTGTTAAGCAAATAAAGCTTTGTACAATTCTAATGACCCTCTCATGAAAGTCCACCAAGACTGAATCGTGGAGGACAGGCAGGCTAGAATTACTTCAGCTTCAAACTAACCATCACTTCATACCGCAACTTTCATTATAACACTACGACCAGTAAGGGTTGAATTTACTTCGTTCAAAACAATCCATTTTTAAAATAAAAAAAAAGAAAAACCCTAACAAAACCACTTACAACAATAGAAAGGGAATGAGAAGTCCACAAGATCAGAACAATTGAAAGGAGGAACAAAACAAGTATTTTCTGAATTGCTTGTGTTGATTTCACACAGCATAGATGTCTTGTATTTATACACTAGTAGAATTAAATACAACTTACAATTACAAAGACAAATAAATGAGGCACAAACTCTCTAAGGTATAAACATTTCCTAAGTTCATGAACTAGAGAATACATGAACCTAATTAATTACAAAAGCTATTTCCTAAACTCTTAATGGCAGTCCATGAACCTTTGGACGGTGGTTTCCAACACTCCCCCTCAAGTTGGGGAATGGATATCAATCATTCCCAGCTTGCAAGTAAGTTGGTTGAATCGATCCGTTGGCAAACCCTTTGTTAAAACATCTGCTAGCTGCTGCCCAGAGGGAATGTAGGTTGTTATTATCAATCCACTATCCAACTTTTCCTTGATAAAGTGTCGATCTATCTCAATGTGTTATGTCCTGTCATGCTGAACAAGATTATGAGCAATACTGATAGCCGATTTATTATCACAAACCAACTTCATAGGACCTTCACATTTTATCTTCAAGTCATCGAGTACAATCTTCATCCACAACAGTTCACAGATTCCTTGTGCCATAGCTCTAAATTCTACCTCTGCGCTTGATCGAGCCATTACATTTTGTTTCTTACTTCTCCAAGTAACAAGGTTCCCACATAAGAACATGCAATAGCCTGATGAGGATTTTCTATCACTTACTGAGCCTGCATAGTCTGCATCTGTATAAGCCTCCATAGTCAAGTTTCCACTTCTTTTGAACAAGAGTCCTCTTCCTGGAGTGGCTTTGAGATACTGCAGTATACGTTCTACAGCCTGTAAGTGTCTCTCCCTCGGATCATGCATGAACTGACTTACAACACTGATCGCATATGCCAGATCTGGTCTAGTGTGTGTCAAGTAAATCAACTTCCCCACAAGTCTCTGATATTGGACTTTGTCAACCTTGGCACTTTCCTCTTCGGTGCTTATCCTGTGATTTTGCTCAATGGGAACACCTGTAGGTTTACATCCAAGTTTCCCTGTTTCCTTCAAAAGATCAAGCACATTCTTTGAGAGATGAAAATGCCTTGTTTTGAGTAGGCCACTTCAATCCCCAAGAAATACTTCAGTTTCCCAAGGTCCTTCATTTCAAATTCTGCAAATAATTTTTCCTTGAGTAGTGTCTCTCAACTGGATCATCCCCTATAATAATTATATCATCAACATAAACAAGAAGTACAGTCAATTTTCCTCCTTGTGAGTGTTTGAAGAAAAGTGTATGATCTCCTTGGCTTTGCTTGTAACCCAGCAACACCATAGCTTTTGTAAATCTTCCAAACCATGCTCGGGGAGACGGTTTTAGCCCATATAAAGCCTTCCTCAATCTGCAAACTTTGTTTGTTCCATTCGTGGGACCAAACCCTGGGGGAATCTCCATGTACACCACCTCCTCTAAGTCTCCATGCAAGAAAGCATTTTTGACATCCAACTGGTGTAGTTCCCATCCAGAGTGGGCAGCAAGAGAGTAAAATTTGAACAGTGTTCATCTTTGCCACTGGAGCAAATGTCTCCTCATAATCAATGCCATAGGTCTGAGTGTATCTCTTTGCCACTAGTCTTGCTTTATACCTGTCCAGAGTACCATCTGACCGGTACTTTACAGTGTAGATCCATCTACTCCCCACTGGTCTTTTTTCTTTTGGTTTCTCAACAATTTCCCATGTTCCATTTCTTTCCAGAGCTTGCATCTCCTCATTCATGGCTTGAACCCAATTCTTATCCTTCAATGCTTCGTGTACTGTTCTTGGGATTATGATAGAGTCAATGGCTGCAATAAAGCTTTGGTGCTGCAAAGAAAGGTTTGTGGTGGAAACAAAGTTGGAAATAGGGTACTTAGCACAAGATCTTTTCCCTTTTCTTAATGCAATAGGTAAGTCATCATCAATGTTAGGATCACAATTATCCAAAGGAATAGGTTCATAATGAATGGGACTAGTGTTTTGAGTACTTACCATGGGTTCGGATATTTGGGGTTGCGGCTGGACCAGGGAAGGGTGTTTCTTCCTTTGATAGACCAGTTTTGGTGAGCTTGCTCTAGTCTGAGGAGCTAATTCCTGTGTATCAGAGGGCATATCAGAAGATTGGAACAAGGGAATGCTGCTTTCTGGTAAAATCTCAGCTTCCAAATCAGAAGTATTATTCTCCCCCTGAAGCTGAGAGGAACTGAAGAATGATTCATTTTCTTGGAAGGTGGCATCCATGGAGACATACACTCGACGAGAGGAAGGGTGATAACATTTGTATCCCTTCTTGTCAGGGGCATAACCAATGAACATGCATTTAATAGCACGAGGGTCAAGTTTGCCCCGATGCTGGTGATGGACATGAACAAAAGCAACACAGCCAAAAACACGAGATTCAAGACTTTGCATAATAGGAACAGATGGAAAGAATGTTTTCATGACATGAACTGGACTCAAACCACCAAGGATTTTAGAGGGTAACCGATTTATTAAATATGCAGCAGTCAAAACAGCTTCCCCCCAACAAGAATTTGGAGCAGACATCTGAAACGATAAAGCTCTAGTAATTTCAAGCAAGTGTCGATTTTTTCTTTCAGCAACCCTGTTTTGTTGGGGGGTATCAACACAAGTAAGTTCATGAACAATGCCATGTTGTTTAAGAAAGGTGGAGAAATTTTGATTCACATACTCTCTACCATTATCAGACCTCAGACGTTTAATTGTTTTATCAAATTGAGTTTTAATCATATGATAAAACTAGATAAATAAATGGTACACATCTGATTTATTTTTCATTAGAAAAATCCAAGATTCCAAGTAACACGAGTGCAATCATCAATAAATGACACAAACCATTTTGCACCAGAAATATTGGGAACAGAAGTTGGACCCCAAACATCAGTATGAATTAGAGAAAAAGGTTCATTGCTTCTATTACCATTTGAAGGAAAACTCACTCGATGGTGTTTAGAAAATTCACACACAACACAATTAAAGGACTCAACCGGGTTATTTAAAAACAAAGCAAGAAACATAGATTTAAGTAAAGTAAATGGGGGGTGTCCAAGACGTTTACGGTGGAGCCAAATTTGGGAAGCACATGACTTGGAACAAGTTTGATGACAGGAATGTTGCTCCTTTTGACTAGAACCACTTGATGCTTCCATCTCAAGGTAGTACAACCCTCCCTGTTCCTTAGCAACCCCAATCTTCCTCCCAGTGATAAGATCCTGAAAAACACAATGAGAATGGGAAAAGGTTACAGCACAATTAAGGTCTTTGGTAAGCTTATGTATTGAAAGAAGGTTGGATGAAAGTTTAGGAACATGAAGCAAATTCTTTAAAATTAGCAATGGACTAAGTGCAACATTACCAAGGCCAACAACTGATGTATGAGAGCCATCAGCTACAGTTATATGATGATTACCAGAGGTATTTTTATATGAAGAAAAATGAGAAGAACAGAAGGTCATGTGATCAGTAGCACCAGAATCAATAATCCAAGAATCCTCAGGAATAGTACCAGAAGTATGAGAGGATAAAGAACAAAAAATCTTACCATTCATGACAAGAGAACAAGATCCAGAAGGTTTACTAAGAGAAGCCATAAGAGACCTTAGGTGTTTGAGTTCCTCCATGCTAAGAGTAGAATCATCATCTTTCACCTGTTTGGTTTTCACTTCTGATTCAGAATCTATGGAAGTCAAGTGAGCCTGTCCTCGAGCAACATTTTTAAATCCTCCTGTGCGGCTAAGAACCTGATCTTTCCCATGGAGCTTAAAACAATTCTCCTTGGTATGACAAGACTTCTTACAATAGGTGCACCAACGATTAGACTTGAAGGAGGATGAAGAGCTAGGTCCTATTTTGGCAGATTTTAGTGCTGATCCATCAATTGGCTTTTCATCAAGCATAACTGTTCTTCGGCTTTCTTCCCCCCGGATTGTATAGAACACTTCCGATAAAGTAGGCAACTTTTCGTTTCCCAAAATCTGAACCCGGATAGGGTCAAACTCTGGATTCAGTCCTGAAAGGAACTCAAAGATCCTATCTCTCTCAACAAACTCAGCCAAGGTGGTTGTATCCTTACTGCACTCCATCTTCAAATTCTGATACTGATCTAATTCAATCCATAACCCGTTCAGAGTGCCATAATAATCAGTCACCGAGAGAGATCCTTGTTTAGTGTTCAAAATTTTTGTCTTCAACTCATAACAAGCAGAGATATCCTTTTTCATGGAAAAGGTTTTACTGAGATTATCCCAAATTTCCCGGGATGATGGCAAAGAACATACAATTTCTGCTAATTTCAGGAATCATGGAGTTCCAAAGCCAAGTCATAATGAGAGAATCCTCATTGTCCCATGTCTCAAATTGTGGATCATCTTTGTCAGGAGCCTTCCCTTCGATGTGGTTCAATTTTCGCCTTCCTTTTAGGGTTGTTCGAATGAGCTGGGCCCATTGGAGATAATTTTTTCCATTGAGGCGGAAGCTTGGTTGAAGGACTGGAAGGTCACTAGGGTTCAGGATTGAAGGCTGAGTCTGTGATACAGTTGATGTCGCTTCTGTCATGGTTATGGCAGCAAGGGTAGGTGGAAATGGTGAAAAACAAAGGTGACTGTTTCAGGGTTTTGGTGGGCGGAACAGAACAAGGGGATGCCGACGATCAGATCTGGGCAAGCACGGCATTGAACGGATGTCGGTTAGGCGGCGCATGGACCTCACGCTCGGACAGCGGCAGGCGCGTGCGATGGCGCGTGGAGGCACGTGCGGTGGTTTCCGGGAGTGGGTTTTTTGGGTTTGGTCGATTGGAGCTTTCTGAGAAGGTTGGTGGTGTTCGTTTGGTGAGAAAATGGGTTAAAAATGGGTTTGGTGTTTGAAAAGGTGAAGGCTGTGTTGTGGTATCAGGAAATAGGAAGGGATGAACTCAAAAAACAGAGCAATGAAGGCTCTGTGATGAAGGATAGACGTGCAATGAAGGCACAAGAGAAGAACAGGTCCTGCAATGAAGGCAAGGCACCTAATGAAGCTTAGCAATGAAGGCTAAGGCAGCGGAAGAAGAAACAGAGACTCCCAGGGTCGGGAGCTCTGATACCAAATTGAAAGGAGGAACAAAACAAGTATTTTCTGAATTGCTTGTGTTGATTTCACACAGCATAGATGTCTTGTATTTATACACTAGTAGAATTAAATACAACTTACAATTACAAAGACAAATAAATGAGGCACAAACTCTCTAAGGTATAAACATTTCCTAAGTTCATGAACTAGAGAATACATGAACCTAATTAATTACAAAAGCTATTTCCTAAACTCTTAATGGCAGTCCATGAACCTTTGGACGGTGGATTCCAACTTTGGACGGTGGTTTCCAACATGAACACAAGCATAAAATAAATGAACAAAAGCTAAGCTGAAAGTTTCATACCACACCCTAACAAAACACGAACAACAATAGAAAGGGAATGAAAGTACACAAGATCTGAACAGAAGCATAAAATAAATGAGCAAAAGCTAAGCTGAAAGTTTTATACCACATCTTTAATCTTTAAAACTTGTGTTGGCTTTCTGAGCAGTGGCTTTGCATGCTCTGGAATCCCATAAGATGGTGATTTACCACCATTTTCCTAGAATTTTTTTATTTTAGTAAGTACCCATCTCAAGTTATATAGAAAAATATGGATGTTATTCAATGCAATCAATGAATCACATCCAAGGATTAAACGAGGCAAGAGGGATGAGTGGATGGTTAAGTTACCAAGGGTGATGCATCAGGCATGGCCTGAACAACTGTTAGTACTTCCCCAGCCAGCTTCATACCATTCAAACCAGCACAAGCTTTGATGGTAACAGAGTGGTCTTCATACTGAAAAAGTTTGGGCAAATCAGTGTGTTCAAAGTATGAAAAAGAGAAATAAAAAGAGAGACGGGGACTAAAACAGGACTGAGAAAACAAAATGTTGAAATGTCTATATTAAAATTACAATATCTTGTAATTCTTACAGATTATGCGGTTCCAAGGGTAGATTGTTTTTACTCTATTTTATAGCTCTAATTTAAGTAAGTAGTAATTCCTTTAGTCAATCTTATGTTAAAACCTTGTATAGTGTTGAATTCTTCAGTCATCACAATATTCAGCTTTTTCTTCATTCATGTTGGTATTACAGCTCCTGACTTCAAAGACTCTGCTTCCGCATTCAAACATAGCTTGATATCGTTCCAACTTGTCCCTTTCCTATTTTTGCACCTTCATCGTGCTTATTAGAAAGAGAGAATCTAGGGTAAGAGAGAGAGAGAGAATCACTGAATCTGAATTGTATTCAATATTCTGACTTGATACATTTACAAGTATCTATTTATAGGCTAAGCTTAGACTGAATCAGTTCTAACAGCTTCAACTGAAACAGTTAAGCCAAGTCGGGATCTGCTGTGTGCAGTCCTTTATTACAACCGTGTAATCTCTTGTACACTAACATACCTCCCTAGAAGCCTAAGGTGGGTGCATGACAGCCACTCTGTCAACCACACTGAGATGCTTTCTGAGTGTCTCAAATCTTGTCTGGGGCAGAGGCTTGGTCAGAAGATCAGCAACCTGTTCTGGACCCAGAATGTGACGTACTGCAAGGGTCTTGTCAATGACCCTTTCTCTTACAAAGAAAAGATCCAGCTCCATGTGCTTTGTTCTTGAATGGAGTACTGGGTTGTGTGAGAGTGCCATTGTGCTCAGGTTATCACAATACACAACAGGGATTTTGGAAGGCACTTGTAACTCTTTTAATAAAGACTGGATCCAAAGCACTTCAGAGGTAGTTGCTGCAAGACTTCTGTGCTAGATCGTACTACAAGCTGCTGCTTCCTTGACCATCAAGAAACTAAATTGGGTCCAAAGTATACACATGAACCTGATGTTGATCTCTTGTCATCGACATCAGCACCCCAGTCAGCATCACTGAAGGCTTGAATTGTGAGTGGCTGTGATGTGGAGGTAGGTTTGAGAATGAGGCCATATGACAAGGTGCCTTTGAGGTACCTAAGTATCCTCTTGACTGCCTTCCAGTGCTCTTCTAAAGGTTCAGAGAGAAACTGGCAGACCTTATTAACACTGAAGCAAATTTCAGGTCTTGTAATAGTAGCATATTGTAAAGCTCCTACTACAGACCTGTATAGAGTGGGATCAGCCATGAAATTTCCTCCCTGCTTGGACAGCTTACAATTGCTCACCATAGGAGTAGGTAGAGGTTTTGCATTTATCATGTTGGCTCTAGTTAACAGATCCACGATGTATTTGGTTTGAGTTAGTACAACCTCACCAGTGGATAGTCTTTTTACCTCCACTCCTAGAAAGTACTCCAAGTCTCCAAGTTGTTTAGGTGCAAAAATTGAATTCAATTTGTTGATCAGGGATGTGATTCTTTCTTGAGAAGAGCCGGTCACTATTAAAGTAGTGTGGCCTCCTTGTGAATGAACTAGCAAAGAAGGATCACAGCGGCTGGCCTTGAACCCAAACTGCACAAGTCTCTTGGTAAGCCTCTCAAACCAAGCTCTTGGAGCTTGTTTGAGGCCATAAATAGCCTTGTTAAGTCTGCACACCTTGTCAGGAAATTCAGAATTGAACCCAACTGGTTGATCCATGTAGACCTCTTCCTCTAAGAATCCATTTAAGAACGCATTGTTCACATCTAGCTGCTGCAAGGCCAGCTATGTGTGACAGCAAGGGTCAGAATAATACACACAGTAACTGGTTTCACCACTGGGGGAAAGGTCTCAGTATAATCATGCCCTTGCTGTTGATGAAATCCCTTGGCAACCAACCTAGCCTTGAACTTATTGATTGAGCCATTAGGGTTTTCTTTCACCCTAAAGACCCATTTACAACCAATGGGCTTGCGGGTTGGAGGAAGATCAACCAGTGTCCATGGATTGTTGGCCAGCAATGCATCATATTCACTTTGCATGGCTGCTTTCCAATGGGAAACAGCCAAGGCCTCTTTGGCACTAGATGGTTCTACATGACTTAATAAAGCTGTTGGTATACCACCAGAGATAGTATCTAATAAGAGCTTATAAGTAGTGGGTAATCCTCATCCTATGAGCTAGCTTTTTGGATTGAGTTAAGCCCAAAATCTAATATGGTATCAGAGCTATCCTAGATCCATTGTTGGGCCACCCACCATGTTATCCACGCACCAAGCCCAATAGTGCCAGGCGTGAGGGGGTGTATTAGGAAAAACCCAAGTCCCACATTGACTAAAGATAGTATCTAATAAGAGCTTATAAGTAGTGGGCAATCCTCATCCTATGAGCTAGCTTTTGGGATTGAGTTAGGCCCAAAATCTAATAGTGCTCAACAGTCACCACCGCTGCCCACCATTGTCCGCCGCCTACCGCCACTATTTCTCACTCCGACTAACCATTGTCAATTCCACCCATCCACTAAAACCACTGTCATGTGCCCCCATGCATGACACCTCTTCTCTATGCATAGATCCATTTGCCGCCACTCCCAGCCATGCATGAAAGTTTATCTGGCCTTTGTTGCCGCTGCAACTTGTCCAGCTAGCCTCATCTTACCCTCTACTCCGATCTTCCCATCCCTAGACTAAACCGGGTCTTTCTCCACCCCTTATCAGCCAAACTAAGGGTGCACACGGGTCGGTTTTCGCCCAACTAGGGACCCGAACCAAACAGAATTCTACAGGTTGGACTGGATTGGATTGGGTGCTTGCAATTTTTCCAGCAAACCTGAACCGAACCAACCCGTCCAAAACCGGGTTAGATCGGATCGGTCCAATCGAGTTAGGGTGTTTTAAACTTGCTTCAATCCAGGAAAGGGGCATTTAGAAAACTAGGGTTTTTTAACTGGGAAAATTGGGGATTTAGTTCAGAAATTCCAACATTGATACCACAGAACCAACTTTGATTCCAGCAAAGGGCATTGAGATGTTGCAGAGACGAGTGACGAGATGAGAGGGAGACGAGAGTGATCAACAAGAGACGAGACGAGCAAGATCAACGAGAGATGAAGCAAAGTGGACAAAAGGGAGACAGAACACAGTGTTCTTTCCCAACACAGATTACAAATTGCAACATCGAATCTTCGCGTTGCAACACAGAACGAAGACAAGATGCGACGGTGGTCGATGGAGGACAGATGACAGAGACGTGAGATGGCACAACTGGTTCTCTTTCTGGACAGAACGGAGCTGTGTCGGCAGTGGATGAGGGGGCGGCGTTGAGCCACTGAGATGAGGCGAGAACGAGAACGAGAGGGTCGGCGTCGCGTAAGGGATAAGGGATAAGGGTCTGAGAGAATGTTCTCTGTGCAAAAGTAGGTTTTTTCCCCCAAAAAGAATGTTATTTTATGTCTACGGGTCGGGTCTCGGGTCCACGGGTTTGTAATTATCAAACCCGTTACCTGAACTGAACAAGATCGGATCTGAACGGGTTGGGTCGAGTTTGACCCGAAGAACAGAAATACCCAACCCAATTGTATCGGTTTGGGTTGGGTCATCGGGTTCATTGGGTTGACCCGGACCCATGAACACCTGATAGGAACCAACTGATATTACTACTGAAAATAGGGAAAATCCCTCTACAAAATGTATTTCTAGAGTATTCGAGAGACTCTAGACCCTCCTAATACCCAAAGGCCCCAACTATTCCCCAAATGACAAGATGATCTCTCTCTCAACCTCTTTTCTTATTTATAGGCAACATGTCTTATTCCCCTAACTCACCTACTAACTAACTACTTAACCAACTAATAAGGGGTTACCTATCAATACTCCCCTCCTAAACTTTCACCTTGTCCTCAAGGTGACCCACGTTCAACTTTCCCTGGGTCCCAGTTTGAAGCATGACAACCCAGTTGTTGTGGACGTATACCATTTTCCCTTTGTTATTGTAGCACTCTCAGACAGCATCTCCTTTGGCATCCCTGTTTTCTGGTTTTCTGCTGTTGCACCCTCCTTGATAGTCATTTTGTCAAACATCAGTTGTGCACAAACCAGCTTCACAGGATCAATCTTTCAGCATTCAGGCATTTAGTGATGCTGATTGGGCAACTGATGCAGATGACAGGAGGTCCATTTCTGGTTCTTGTGTCTACTTGGGCCCAAATTTGGTCTCGTGGTGGTCTAGGAAACAAACCTTGGTGGCTCGGTCAAGCACAGAAGCTGAGTATCACAGTTTGGCAACCACCACAGCAGAAGTTCTTTGGTTGCAGTCCTTGCTAATGGAGCTACAGGTTCCAACTCTCAGTTCTGTCATCTATTGTTACAATTTAAGCACAGTCTCACTGTCCCATAATCCAGTGCTTCACTTGAGGACCAAACACATGGAATTGGACCTGTTTTTCGTTAGGGAGAAGGTTCTGGCCAAGTCACTCACAGTGGCCTTGATCAGGTAGCTGATCTGCTCACCAAGCCGCTCACACAGTCCAGGTTTGAGGAGCTGAGGACTAATCTTGGTGTAGTTGATAGGTTTTCATTTGTCACCCCTTCCACTGTTTCTAAGGGGGTGTAATAGAGTATGTAAAACATACCCCTGGATTTATAAGGGGGTATGTTAGTGATATTGAAAAAACTGTAAAGTAGGGGCTACTGATTCAGCCGAAATCAGTTAGAGGTGGTTACCTCACATCTACTATAAATAGATGTACAGTGATGTATCTAGTTAATGATTCAATACAGATTCATTTACTTCAACCTATGCTATATTTCTAACACACCTTAATGGCTAGCTTTTAAGGGAGGGTTCCCCAAGTGCTTAGGTGCTTATCATTTGGTATCAGAGCGGGTAGTCGGTGTCTCGGAAAGGGCTACCTACGGAGGGGCTGACCGCAAAGGCCGAGTGAAGCAACATAGAGTGTAGCCGCCGGGACGTCAGCTCTCAGGGGCTGTGCTATGATAGGGATTGGGTATTATGGGGTGCCTAAGTCCCACATTGAGTAATATGGAATGCTTGATGGGGTATTTAAGTGGCTTGGTTCTCCCCCCTTAATGGCTAGCATTTAAGGGAGGGATCCCCGAGTGCTTGGGTGCTTATCAGAATCATCTTAAATAACAGTGTTAGTTCCTGGCCTCCAAAATCATTTTTCCCTTGCTAAGCTGTTAATTAACTAAGGGGGCAAAAAAGCTTCACAAGGAAGAGCTGCAGGCCAACCTCAGCATTGGAATTCCAGGGAGGCCCAATCACACATTCTCCACCTTCCTCCTCTGCAAATAGTCGATTAAATCCCCCAACCCCCCCCCCCCCCCAAAAAAAAAAAAAATCACCCCACGGCAGTGGCCAAAAAACTGGCACCTATGAAATTTCTTTCGTTTTTTCTTGACAATTGGACTAAGACTGCATTTGTAAACATGTGATGAAGAGTACATAACAGAATTTTAGAAACAAGGAAAATGCTGAGAGAAGTAAAAATACAAGCATTTGCAAATGAGATACAAAACACCCCACACCACAAAGTCACCATTAAACAAATATAAAATGAAGCGACCATTAATCTACTTGGACATCCCTCATGTTGTAAGGCAGGTGGGATAAGTTTAAATCATAGTGCTTCCAATATAACAAGACAAGTAAAAGATAAATAAGAAATCAGTGCCTCCATACCTGAAGAAAACCACATGATCCATTGGGGTCCTCAGTCTCAAAGTGGTAAGCCTTTAAAGATCCAAATGCACCAGCAATCTCCAAAAGCTGGATTAGCAAGGCAAAGTATGCAGATTTGGTCACAATAAAGGCAACATATGTATGTAAGTTTAGTTACTTGAAGGTGTAAGACAATTTAACCAAAAAAACAAATATCTTAAATGTCATAAGGATAAATTTTGAAAAAGAAGGATTTTTATTTTCTTATTAGTTACCATCTCCGAAGAAAGATGATTTGAAATTCCACCAATGAAGATCTGCCAAGACAAAAAGAGATACTATCATTAGGAAAACAGTTAATTGACGGTATTGCAAAGTACACATGAAAATAATTAGCAAAGATTTAAAATTCACACAAAGTACCAAGATCAGATAAAGTAGATAATATGGATCTCAGAACGCACTTAAAGGTATGAAGTCAGGAAATAACAACTAATCAACAATGACATGGCGTAAAGAAATCCTTTAAAGCAATCTAAAGATTAGAGATAGAGTAGAAAGAGAGAGAGAGAAATTGAGACTCGAATATTCTCATTATGTTGAATCTGAATGATACAGATTATTTATACAATGCTAAGACAGCTTAACTAACAGCTATGTAACTGAATCTGCTACACTTAACTGCCTTGAGAGCAATATAGTGTGCAGCACTGTATCGCCATTACAGTGTACCCTAACATACCCCCTCAAGCTCAAGGTGGATTACTAAGAGACTGAAAATCAAGCATCTTGAACTTGTCCCGTGAGTCTAGGAATCTGGTAGGATATGGAGCCTTAGAGAGCAAATCAAATCAGCACATTGATCTTGGGATGGACTGTGAAGCACCTTGAGAGTATCACTGATGACTTTTTCTCTAACAAAGAATAGGTCTAGCTCCACATGTTTAGTGTGAGCATGCTAAAAAGGATTGTGCGAGAGCCACAGAGCTCATATTGTCACAATAGATTGTTGAAGGGGGGATCTTAATGTGCAGTTCATTCAATAGAGTCTGAATCCATAGGATGTCTGTTGCTGCGGCAGCTAAGCTGTGATATCTGCTTCAGTACTCGAATGAGCAGCCACAATTTGCTTCTTGGCCCACCAGGATATCTGCTTCAGTACTCGAGCTATGCATGAATTTGCTAACCAAACTTACAACATATGCAATATTTGGCCTTGTGTGAGAGAAGTAAATTAATATCTCTACAAAGAGCTGATACATTTCTTTGTCCACCATAACATCTTCTTCTGCATTTCTTAATTTCATATTTGAATCCAAAGTAGTACTTGTGGGTTTACATGTTTTCCCTGTTTCCATGAGTAAATCTGTAATGTATTTCTACTGAGATATATAAAAGCCTTTCCTGGAGTGTGCCACCACAATTCCCAGAAAATACTTCATCTTTCCAAGAGTTTTTATTTCAAACTCCTTAGCCAAGCATTGACTCGATTTCTTTCTCTTTCCAATCATCTCCAATCACTATAATGTCATCCACATATACTAATAGCATTGTTACTCCCCGTGGTGCCGAGTGTTTGATAGAAACCATATATGAACAAAGGAAACGGAACTGAATTCAATTGTATTAATGAAAATGGAGGTTTGTATCAAGGTGATAGCAAAACCTCTACATGGTGTTTACAATAGGAAAATGCCAAAGAAAATAGATAACAAGATAACCCAGGCAGTTTCGAGAGTACCTAGTCTCTCCCAATTCCAACCCAATCTAATTCCAGCCTACCTCTCGTATCCTCACTCCCAAGCCTTATACCCCTTACAACTGAATCACACTCTTACTTCCCTCCCTACTGCCAGCACAGCAATTAGTTACATAGTTTCTCTCTCTTGGGCATAATCCCCTACATCGCACCTCTCTTTCTCCTTACATACACCTAGTTATTCTAGGTCCCTATCAACACTCCCCTCCTCAGGACACACCTTATCCTCAAGGTGAGGATCTGACATAAGGACCACTTATGCATGAAGCATAATAGCTTCCACCATGATCCTATTGCTTGGAGTGTGTTGGCTGGAAGCTTCATTCTCTGACCCCACCCAACCTTGGTCTCTGAGTTGCATCTCAACCAATCTTGCATCGACGAAACATTTGTTCCTCTCCTCACCCCATTTCTTGCAAATTTTGCAATATTCAGCCTTCGGAAAATAACAATAGCTTCATGATTCTGATAAAAAGCTGCATATTGCCTTTTGGTGTTGTTTCCCCTCATGCTTGACTGACTTTTACCATCAAGAACTCCACTGCGGTCCCATTCCTTGAAGCACGATGACCAAGCCATGAATAAAGTATAAGAACTTCCACCACGGTCCCATTGGCCTATGTCCATGCGCAATCAACAGAGGACAATGATAACAACATGGTCTTTATAAGCAGTAGCCATGTCCTTTGCTTCAATAGTGGCTTGAAGGCCAACCTTCTCTCTCCCCCTTAGCACCTGCAACACTACATCAACTGGGCAAAACATCTGGTCATGTACAAGGACAATGGCAACATGTTCCACTTGGCTAAAAACATCATGAAGAGTTTTCTCATTCGTGTTAAGCCATTACACATATTCAACCAATCCCCCAGCATAGAAATATTCATGTTGAATCTTTTCTGGATCATTGTCCTCTTTTCTATGAGTAATAGTATGCTTTGGGTTGAGGAAAGCCAACTCTCTAAAACTTCCTTGTCAGGCCAAAATGTGATACATGTCCCTTGGCGATTTTTCTCTTCAACTGGAAGCACATGGCATGTCCGAGTTGTTACCAGTTTCTCAATAGTATGGGAGAAATTCTTCTTCCCACTCAGAATAAGTTAACAATGTCTCCCACCTAGTAAACATGGTCTCGTCTATATTCATTCTTGGTAGGCAAGTGTCGCAGGGAAAATTAAAACTCAACCAAATAACCATGCCAGGTAGTGTCACATAATTGCAGTAAAAACATTGCACATATGTATTTTCATAAAATTCAACAACCATACAAGTGAAGAAATCTTGCCATTTAAATATTGCATAATGAACGTGTGAGAAAAAACAAAACTGAATATGCTTTTCTAATGTTTTGATAATACATAATACACAGCATATATAGAAGATTACCTAGAGAAAGAAAAGGAAACTAAATCAATCCTAAATCTGGAAATAATCGAAGCAAATCTCTTTAATTGAATCCCTTTATTACAGGGATTGTAATCCTAATTATTACAGAATATTCCCTAATCATTTACAAAATATTTCCTAATTATTACACTGCAACACTCCCCCTCAAGCTGAGGAATGGATGTCTTCCATTCCCAGCTTGGATACTATATCATGAAAACTTGAACTGTTCAGTCCCTTGGTAAAGACATCAGCTAGTTGGTGTTCTGATGGAACATAGGACATACACACTAACCCTTCCTCCAACTTCTCTTTAATGAAATGCCTATCAATTTCAATGTGTTTTGTTCTATCATGTTGTATAGGATTATGAGCAATATTAATAGCTAACTTGTTGTCACAACAGAGCTTCATAGGACCTTCCAATTTTACTTTCAAATCATCTAGAACAATTTTCAGCCAGAGGAGTTCACATAATCCTTGAGCCCAGAGGAGTTCACATAATCCTTGAGCTATAGCTCTGAATTCTTATTCTGCTGATGATCTTGCCACCACATTCTGCTTCTTGCTCCTCCACGTTACCAAATTACCTCCAAGGATAGTACAATTCCTTGTAGTTGATCCTCTGTCCACTAGAGAACCTGCATAGTCGGCATCGGTATAGGCTTCTAGAGTAAGATTCTGATTTCTTTTGAACAAAATTCCTTTTCCCGGATTGCCTTTCAAGTAATGCAGCACTCTATAAGCAGCTTGAAGGTGAGACTCTTTCGGATCATGCATGAATTGACTGATATGCTCACTGAATATGCTATGCCCGGTCGAGTGTGAGCAAGGTATATAAGTTTTCCAACTAACCTTTGGTACATCCTCGAGTGGTGTTAAGTAAATGCCTATTTTTCCACTCAACTACCCCATTTTGTTGAGGGGTGCTAACACATGACGACTCATGTATAATACCATGCGATTGAAAGTAAGGTGATAAGGTTTGGTTGAAGTAGTCCCTAGCATTGTCTCTTCTAAAGCATTTTATTTTGGCTCCAAATTGATTTTGAATCATTAATTGGAAGTTAGCAATAACAATGCTAACATCAAATTTCTGTTTAAGGAGAAAGAGCCAAGTAACTCGTGTGCAATCATCAATTAAAGAGACAAACCAGCGAGTCCCAGAAACATTAGGTATAGTAGAAGGACCCCATACATCACTATGAATCAAATCAAAAGGATGAGAACTTCTTTTATTGCTAATAGGGAAAGGAACACAAGTGTGTTTGGCCATTGCACAAATGTCACAATGAAACTGAGACATATACTAGGCCTTGAAACAAATGAGGAAACATAAACTTTAAATTACTAAAAGATGGATGACCTAGGCGTAAATGATACAACCATATGACATCTTTATTTGATGAACTGAGAAAAGATAAAGAGAATTTTTTCCCAAGGTTTGGAGATGATTCAATGTGGTAAAGTTCGCTCCTTTCGTTAGCAATTCCAATCCTCCTCCCCGAGCCCTGTTCCTGAAAAACACAATAGGAGGGAAAGAAAGTAGCATAACATTTAAGGTCATCAGTAAGTTTTTGAATTGAACCAAGGTTTGCAGATAATTTTGGCACATGAAGGACATTTTTTAGAGTAATGGCAGGTGTAATATGGACATCTCCAACCCCTGCAACAGTAGCTAGCATGCCATTTGCTACTATAATTTTTCTGTTACTGGGGCAGGGGCTGTAGGTATGAAAAAATTGAGATTTAGGTTTCATGTGATCTGTGGCACCTGAATCTATTATCTAGGAGGTGTCATGCAATGTTTCAGAGACATTCATGCAAAAAGAAAATTGAGGTATACCTGAGAGAGCTAAAGAACAGCCTCCAGAAGGCTTTTCAAGAGACCCCAACAAGCCCCTTAGCCTCTCAATTTCTTCATTCTTGAGTTCCCCTATTCCAAAATTGTTTTCATTATCAGGTTGCTCTACCATATGAGCTTGATGCCTTTGTCCTCCTCGGTTCCCCCATTCTTTGTTTGGGGGTTTACCATTCAGTTTCCAACATTTGTCTTTTGTGTGCCTCGGTTTATTGCAGTAGGTACACCAAAGGTTGTCCTTGTTTCCCTTCCACTGGTTCCCCCTAACTTGGTTGTTTAGGCTGATCACTCTTCCCTCTTCCTGACTGATGTGTTTTGGTTACTAGGGCTGATCCATCCATGGTTGGTGGCTCAAGCATAACACTTCTTATGCTCTCCTCTGCTCGTACAAAGGAAATTGTCTCTTCTAGATATGGTGTGTCTACCTTACCAAGAATTTGAACCCTAACCTGATCAAATTCAGGATTCAATCCAGCTAAAAAATCATATACCCGGTCCTTTGCAATGAAGTTCTTCAAGGTAGCTACATCTTCGTCATATTTCATCTTAAAAGCCCGATAATGATCAAGCTCTTGCCACAGGTTTTGCAGCAGATTGGCATACTTTGTGACAGACCTGTCTCCTTGTTTAGTGGCCGAGGTCTGGACTTTGATCTCATATACTTGAGCAGCATCTTGTGCCTTAGAGTATGTGCGACAAATGAAGTCCCAAATCTCCTTTGTTGTAGCCAGAAACATACAAGTGTCACTAATCATGGGTTCCACGGAATCCCATAACCAAGACATTATCATGGAGTCCTCTTCATCCCATGCTTCAAAGTCGGATCACCCTTTTTCGGTCCTGTTCCAAGAAGATGGTCCAATCACCCTTTTCCCTTGAGATATGTGCGAACGAATTGAGACCACTTGAGATAATTTTTCCCATTAAATCTATAGGAGGCTCGGATGTTCTGCAGTTCTCCAATCTTTTGGTTAGTGTGGTTAGTGTTGGGCTCTTCAGTGGGTTGAGGGTTGTTGATAATGGAGGTTTCTATATCAGAGGTTGACATGATGACAAGGAAAAGAGAATGACAGCGATGAAGGCTAAACTTACACAAGGAAGAAAAGCGGACAAGGAAACAAACAAGATCGCAGCAATGAAGGCTGCAGGGTGACAGAAAAAAAAAAACACAGCAATGAAGGCTGAACGAAGCAATGAAGGCTGCAGGGTGACAGTGATGACAACTGCCTGAAGATGAGGCAGAAACCCTAGGAACTAACCTAGAGCTCTAATGCCATGTGAGAAAAAATAAAACTATATGTTTTTCTGATGTTTTGATAATACATAATACACAGCATATATAGAGGATTACATAGAGAATGAAAAGGAAACTAAATCAATCCTAAATTTGGAAATAATCTAAGCAAATCTCTCTAATTGAATCCCTTTATTTCAGGGATTGTAATCCTAATTATTACAGAATATTCCCTAATCATTTACAGAATATTTCCTAATTATTACACTGCAACAGAACGCTAGACAAGGAAATGAGATAAGCCATATTTGTTCGAGTGCTCAAGCCGAAGATCCTAAACTGGTTGAAGCAAATAACACTAATGTTGTTGAAGATCCACTCCTTCCACTACACTAACAGTATAGGCACGGACCTCTTCACTTTCAAAGACACAAGATAAAAGCATTCTGTCAACAATAGCGGTGCATCTTTCAAATATACAGTCTTAGCAATCTCAAGAGACCTTTTGTTCACTTGTCTAAAAGAAAAATAGCTTACCCCAGGCTCATTAGTATGAAGAACAATTAAAACTACAGGTGCACCACGAAATGCACCAGATTGTTCATGAGAAACTAATTCATGGATGCTAACTTTTTCCCTTGTAGCATCTATCAGGGGCATCCCACGATAAGCATCAGTTGGAGGGGGAACTAATTCTTAGAGGCCATTTCTGTCTTCACAGAGTTGGCCCTGACTCTTAAAGCCTAGAAAAGAGAGGCCTATATTGAGAAGGCATGGTTTCTGTCCATTGAATTGGGTTAGGCCCATTAAATCATAAAACTGACCCATTTTATGTAATTTCACCCTCTCCCATCAGTTTTTCATTTGTAACTCCGATCCTTTCCCTTCCTTCCCTTTGTTTCTTATCTGCCATCTTGATCTCAACTATTTGGGCCTGGTCCAATTGGCCAAAAGTTTGACCCAATTTCATTAATGCCCATTCTGTCCTAGATCCACTCTTTCTTCCACCTGTGTTGGGTACCTTAGCCGCAGGTAGCAGTAACGGCTTGACCAAACCACGGGACACCCAAACCAAATGGTCAGCGGCTTTGGAGGTGAGAGCTAGGCTGCCATGCATGAGATCCGATCATCAACCACCATTGAAGATACATATGCACGTCTAGATGAATAAGGTTTTGTCAGTGGAAGCCTCACGGGTATTCTAGAAACCCATAATTCCAGGGAAAGGCCAAACTCCTCTCCTTTCTGCTCTCTCACCACGGGCTTCTATCTGTTCTCGACCTCAACCCCCTCTTTGTCAAGAGTCTCTATTTCCTCCGCAACCCCTTCTCTATGCATATTCATTTTCTGTTGAACCCTTTCTTCCTTCTTAATCTCAATGTTCTTCATATCCTTCGTCTCTCTGTCCAATACCTCTGACTTCGAAGGCAGTGATTCTTCATCTTCTTCGTTAAGCACTGGAATCTCGAGTTTCCTTCCTCCAAAGTCGTAAGATGGAGGTCGACTTTCCTCCTTCCGTTGTGAACGAGAATGAGTTCCACCAGCTTGGCTTCCATAGCCTTCCTCTTAGGCGTACACTGTCGGAGTACATCGGCGGCAACGTATTCTCCATTCCTACTTCTCCAGAGTCGCTTGATCTCATCCAGCCGGGTTTGATTTCCTTTCCTCCATTCCAGCAAGCTTCTCTCCAAATTCTCCACTCTAGACTCCAACGTCGCTCTCGTATTCATCATTCTGGCTCCCTAGATCGAGAGCTTTGATACCAATGATAGAAACCAGATATGAAATAAGGAAACAGAATGAATTCAGTGTATTAATGAAAATGGAGGTCTGTATCAAGGTGATAGCAGAACCTCTGTATGGTGTTTACAATAGGAAAATGCAAAAGAAAATAGAGAACAAGATAACCCAGGCAATTTTGAGAGTGCCTAGTCTCTACCAATTCCAGCCCAATCTAATTCCAGCCTACCTCCCGTAACCTCACTCCCAAGCCTTATACCCCTTACAACTGAATCACACTCTTACTATCCTCCCTGGTGCCAGCTCAGCAATTAGTTACACAGTTTCTATCTCTTGGGCATAATCCCCTACATTGCACCTCTCTTTCTCCTCACATACACCTAGGAATTCTAGGTCCTTATCATACTCCAAATCATATTCAATCAAGAGACAAGCTAGCTGATGATTTCACTAAAGCAGTTTTGTGTAGCAAGTTAACGAAAGTTGTAACAAGCTGAAGATGGACATAATATTAATTATTGTCCATGCCCAGCTTGAAAGGGAGTGTTCGTGGTTATCAGTATAAGGACTTTATATCATGCAATTTCTACATCAACCCGTGTACATTGCATATTAAAAAAGCATAGACCAATTCTGTTGTGGACTAAGGCTTTTACATATCCTCTTCTCTATGTAACTCTTTTAACAAGTTTTGAACTATTATATGAATATATGTAATCATGCAGTCTCTACATCAACCCTTGTACATTGCATATTATAAGCATAGACCAATCCAGTTGTGGACAATGGCTTTTACATATACTCTTCTCTAACAATCTTCGAACAATGGTATATATGAATATATGTTAATGTCTCCAAGTACAATCAACTAAAGCAATAATTGTTTCATATTCATTTTCTACAATATCCATACACTAACACTCATTTACTGCAGCGAGATTTCACATTCCATTGTGTAAGAAAAGAAGAAGCAGGTGGGTGAAGAGTTTGAGCAATTCAACCATGGATAAAAGAACACATCATAAAAGAGTAAGGTGTATGCTTGGCATTCACCTCAATGCTTACCCAAAAAAATTAAAATTATCAATTCTAGATTGTTTGCCATGCATACCTTGTTCGGTGAATCAACTACAACATCGCTGATTGTGACAGAAGCATCCACCAATCTCTTTGGTTCACCAATCTGCATGAAAATAGCAATTGTCTGAAAACCTGCTACATGGATGATAACCACAATGTACCTTAGAAATGCAAATTTTACAAAATGGCAGCAGTTTGAAATAATGATACATTTGACTATTTGTGTCATTAAATTAAATTAAAAAATCGAAAGTGATCAGTTGACACAACAACAACCAAGCCTTCCCACTACGCAGGGTCCGCTAAATGGATCAAACAATGTCATACTATCCTATCATAAATCATATCTATAGACAAACCATTTACATCTAAATCATATGGTTTCACCTATAGTTTTCCTACACCCCTATACCTCTAGTCATTAAGCTACTCCTCCATCAGAACTAGCCTCCTTAATGAAGCTTCTTCAGGTCTTCTCCACACGTTTGAACCACCTGAGACAAGATTCAACCATTTTTCTGGTGTTACTCCAACTTTCTCTCTAATGCATTCAAATTCAAAATTCTTAACTATTCTACAATAAGTTTTCTCTTGTTGGCTTTTTACCGCCGAAAATTCAGTCTCGTCCACAAGTCTTATCTGTGCAGTAAAATTTTCCCTTAAGCATGAGTGATATTTTTCTATCTCAGATAACACCCAAAACGCTCCTCCATTTCATCCTTGAATCCTATGGTTTACATGCATCTCCCTCTATTTTCCCGTCATTTTGTATGACCGATCCAAGGTATCTGTGACTTGTGGTATGGTAGTCTCCAATTTTCACCTCCAAGCAGAGTTAGTGCGCTTTTTGCAAAACTTAAATTTTATATACTTCTCTTACTTCTACTCAAACAGAAGCCATGTACTTCCGAAGCATGTATCATGGTACCGGTTCTTGGATATGATCAATAAGCACATCCAAGACCAAAGGTAAAAAGATAGGAGCTCAAAGTTGACCCTTGGTGCAGTCTTATAGGTATAGGAAAATCTTTTGTGGTCTACCTTGTGTTCTCACAATAATCTTCACCCTACCATGCATATCCTTGAATGCTTGAATATAAGCAATATGAACTTCTTTCTTCTCCAGATCCTTCCATACTACCTCTCTCAGCACCCTATCGTAGGCCTTTTCCAAATCGATGAAAACCATATGCGAGCCTTCTTGATTCCTATGATATCGTTGCATCAATCATCGTAGCAAGTATATTGCTTCCATAGTCGACCTCCCCGGCATAAAATCAAATTAATTATCTATAATGTGAGCTTTTTTTTCTTAATCTCGTCAATTACCCTCTTCCATAGGTTCATAATATGGCTCATCAACTTAATCCACCTATAATTTGTGCAGTTTTGAATGTCTCCATATAATTTGCGTAGTTCTATATGGCTCATCAGCTTAAACTTTGCCTATATTGCGCTACGTTGCTAAGCTATACATAGTCGGCTCCAAGCCCGAATAAAAGATGAGGGTTGTGTTAAGCAGTCAACAACAAATGTAAAATTTTGTCAAAACTCAATGAATGGAGAAACCAAAGTGATCAGTTGACATTAACCTTAATTCTAGGATACAAAAGGTGAGCATCATAAGTTACTTAGAAAACAAACATTTATAAACATAATAGATCATCCACCAATACAAAATGCTGTCTACAACTTCTCAAATACATCTTATATGTGCCAAACAAACTGAAAGAAAAAAGTGCTACTGGCCTTACAGCGTAGTCAATTCCCATGGTGACCAGGTGGTTGACAGTTGTGGTGTTAAAGGAGTGGTTCAACCCATACCCTATTTCCCAATTCCTCACCTAGATTCCAATAGAGATCTCCTACCTTACCCAAAAAAATTGAAATGAGTACCCTGCTGAGTACATGCTCTGACCAACACCTAAAGTAAGCACTTTCATTCCATATTGCATATTTGACTAATTTAAATTATTCTTTCCAAAAGTTGCTCCATTTATACATGAAATCAATATCCTATCCAAAATAAAAATGGTTTCATTCTGGGAGCTGAGAGGTTAGAACTTTATCTGGGTACAAAATTAAAATCCTACTGAGAAGTCCTCTTAGGATCAAAAACAATTTTTTTTGTTTTTATTCGTTCTTTCCTGGCAACCATGGAGGAAAAAAAAATAGTTAATAAAATCAAGATAATATATACTTACGAAATACTGCCTCAAGTAACCCAATTTCATAGTGTTACCACTATCAAATCTCTAATGCCATAATTAGTCACATCAAATCAAATGGCATAACATAAAAGAAAATTAAAAATGGTCCAAACACTTGAATATTCTTTTATTTTTCTTAACGTAGTTGAGATGTGAAGTTCACCTGCACGATATCAAAAGGGTCATTATAAAGAATAAAAAAATATAACATAAAAGTGATGCATATCCAACCAATCGAACCAAAAGATTCTGAACTTTTGTCGGATGATAACGTAACTCACTGCAAGAGAACATACTTAATTTTTTAAGCAAAATCAAGTCATCTTTGTGATCATAAACAAAATGAACAAAACCACTTGCAGCCCAAATCACCCTTCACTTACACAAGCATATAAGAATGAAATATTAAAGGGCTGTGAAAAATCCTATCATTCCTTTAAGCACATACAATTATTATGTTAAAATAAACTACAGAGGGAAAAGACACCATTTAGGTGGATACATGGGCGTAGCAACTCCAAAATTAAGTAAGGTTCTTCCTTTAAGCATTGTATGTGCTACATTGATTGAAGTCAAAAGTACCCATGCACATAAAACTTTATGTTAAAGTGGAGAAGATGAGCTAAGAATGGTGATTGCAACATCCATGTTTTTTTTTTTTTTTTTTGGGAAAGATGCACTTCAGCTAATAAGGTAATTAAGGATGACATGTTGTCAGCACGCAATATAGTCCAAATATGTTCAAGCCTAAGGATATCAAATATGAAGTTAAATCTGATCCCCGGGAAAAGAAGAAAGCAGACACTGGAACCAAGAGTGACATAAGGAACTCAGTAATAAGTTGCAACCCATAGCACTTACATGCTGAACCCGATATAACAAACAAAGCATGAGATCATAAATATCATTGTCAGAGCTGCCTAGAACAATAACCCTGAAACATTTGCCCTCTAAATCCTGGTTACGCATCAAACTTGTCAATACACTTGGAAGTCTTCTTAATTAGGAGTCGGCTTCATCACCATCCCGAATGTGTATTACGATATACCTCATACAAAAATCCCATTTAAAAGATTCCAATACTAGGGTCAGAAAATATCACATATAATGGAACAAGCAGATCACTCCATGTGAATTATAAAGCTTATGAAGCTACAGAAGCATTTTCTAGCATTTCATTATGAACAATATGAATTCATTTTCCAAAGGAAAGTCCAAAAACCCTATGACTTAATATGTCATGAAACAAAACTCTCAATTTACAAAAACACTCTTACAAGCATAACCTAGAAGATTGGATTTAAGCCTTTAAGCCTGACTTGAGATTTAAGCCTTTAGGGCTGAGGACGAGACAGCCACTAAAAGTTAGGCCTCATTGGGAACACTATCATATTCAAGTACTGTGCTATTTATGTAGTCATTTGGTGGGAGTCGAATGCCCACATCATTAAGGATGTCTCTTTTCCCCAAAAACTTGCTATCGGATAGGATTAAGTCTCGTTGCTGTTCAGTTCACGAGTTACGGCTGTTCCAAGGTTCAGTACAGAGAGATTGGGCAGCTTTACTATTACAATCTTATATGTTTCTTGTTGTATCTAGATTTTTATTATTCTCCCCGTAGTCGTATTTTTCTTCCCTTCTCTGACATTGTTTTCTTTGAAAAATGTCTATGCTTAAAAGCATCACTTTCCAAACATAATATGGCTAAGAAATTCAGTAATGGATCATCAAACATATGTAACAACGAATTATCTTGGAGCAAGAATGCAACATGATCAAACTCATTTTTGAGAAAGAAAGTCAGATTACCATATATTGCAGGAAAAATTAACTAAAACCTAAAAATTCATGCCATGGAGTAACTTAAAAGGCCATTAGATCCACAGATCCAACCAAAATAATCAACTTGAAGGTACAACTATTTTGCATGAATTAAAGACATATCTAAGCAGCATGCTAACATACTGATACCATCCAATTATTCATTGATAAGACAAATCACTATGAGCAAAATATCTTTAATTACTTCAGTAGATTCTCCATAGTTTGAGGGTCGAAAGTAGCTCCAAAACTTCAGACCAATTTGCAAATATTACACTGCATTAATTATAATGGTTTCAGTAGTTGGCATATTAGACATAAGGTTCTTAGAATTTGGGGTTGAGTTAGGCCTAACTCAACCCCAAAAGCTAGCTTGTAAGGTGAGGATTGCCCAAGCTTTATAAGCACTATTTTGGCCATATCTCTAGGCGATGTGGGACTAAACACACCCCTCATACTCAGCACAATGAAGGTGCTGGAGGCTGCAATGAAGGCAGCCCAAACTTGCCGCAATTAAGGCGGCTAGGAGCGAACCGCAATTAAGGCAGATTTCTAACACACCCCCTCACGCCCAAGCCCAATGGGCTTGGAGCGTGGATGATGCGGGCAACCCAACAACGGATCTAGGATAGGCTCTGATAACATCTTAGAATTTGGGCTTGAGCCTAACTCAACCCCAAAAGCTAGCTTGTAAGGTGAGGATTGCCCAAGCTTTATAAGCACTATTTTGGCCATATCTCTAGGCGATGTGGGACTAAACACACCCCTCATACTCAGCACAATGAAGGTGCTGGAGGCTGCAATGAAGGCAGCCCAAACTTGCCGCAATTAAGGCGGCTAGGAGCGAACCGCAATTAAGGCGGATTTCCAACAAAGGTCAATGTAGCAGAGATGAGAATGTTGCGTTGGATGAGTGGATACACAAGTCAAGTTAGGATCGGGAATGAATGCATTACAGACAAAGTTACGGTAGCACCTGTTGTAGAAAAGGTAGTAGAATCTCACCTTAGGTGGATTGGACATGTGTGGAGAAGATCTGGAGAATCCAAGGTAGATCAAATAGAAGGTAGCCAAATAGTTAGAGGTAAACAGAGACCAAGAAAAACTATAAGTGAAACCATAAAGAAGGATTTATCTTTAAATGGTTTGTCTATGGACATGTTTTATAATACGACATTATGATGTCATTTGATCCTGTGTGGATCCCAACTAGTGAGAAAAGGCTTGGTTGTTGTAGTAGTCGCACTCAATGAAGTGTCAGCACGATGTAGGAAACTAGCATTGAATCAGACAAACATCCCAAGTTTTAATCATACACCATTTAGCTAAAGATGAATATGCCAAGTGTCACACACATTTTACAGGTTTCTGACTCACTTGAGAATACTCTTATTCAATTTGAGCTTCGATTTTGACTGATTTTGAAATAGAGTAGAGTCGTCTTCTAAAATGCTATGAATTTTTATCCTATAAAATCCATTGTCAATGTGTGAAGTGCAGCTCGGTAACTAATGGTAATTAACAACATTCATACAATGACTTACGAATTAAAGAAAACTTATGTAAATATGCATACTTCTTTAATTAACTGTGATTAAAATGCGTTTTTCAATAGGTATCCTAAAGCTTATTTTTTTTGCTTTGCCATCCTAAAGACAATCTATCAAGTATCATTATTAATAAAGTACAAAGAATATACAATAAACATAGAAACTAAGCCAGATAAAGCTTCATATACTCCACTCCCTTTCAGACGAGAAAGAATTTTCTTCAGATTAAGAATAACCATAAATCATTCAGAAGAATCCATAAGCGCATTTACGGGACTAATTATCTATTTTAAAAAGAAAAAAAGAGTACGAATGTGATAGACCCAGCAAGGAGCATTTACAGCTAGAGGGAGCCTTTACAGCTAGTGAGAGTGGAGAGAGTAAAGAAGGCAACAATTAGCACGTACCTAGAGGGTTATGGCAAATGAACAGGCAGTTAGTGGAGAGAATAAATAGGGGAGTGGGGGTCTGAAGGGAGGACTCATTCTGGAACTAAGAAGTTTTTGGGTGGCTTAGGTCTTTTGGGCAGAGATAGCACTTTGCTTCTCTGAATTTTCTTCTTTCTCCTTCTACTGTTACTTTTTTATCTATATTTTCTGTTATCTATCATTGTAATTGGAGCATGGCTCCTTGGTTTTCCTGCAGTTTTCTACTGTAAAGACCAGCACCTATCAGAATTTGATCATGTCAAAATTCAAAAACCTACTGATATAAATATAAATAAAAATATAAAAGAATGCACAAGTACAATAAGTGGAATTCATCAATTTCGAATTTAAACATCAATATTATTTATTACAGCAACAATCAGCAAAACAATTTATAACTAAAAACAAAAGACATTTATTAATTTTAAACAGGTATACATAAGCAAGATAAGTGGCACGATAACATTCATCCAAAATTTTATTTTTATGATGCTTGCATAGTCTTTTGAGAAAACTAAATAAATTTTAGTAGAGGAAATACTAGAATGTAATTTGTATTTAAAAAATGGAAATTCAAGAAGAGAAAATCATCAAATATTTGTAACAAACAGCTATTAATAGAGTTATATGATACAGATCAGAGAATGAAGATGGATAAGATTTTCATTCTTACTGCAACTTCAACGTAGTCTTTGGGGCGTCTTATTTTCACAATGGAGCCAAAAAGTGTACTGCCATCAAAAGAAAGTGCAGCTGACGCATCCTCAGCTGTAATGAATTCTACACGTGCTTGCCCCCTATCTTTATGCAACTGCAGCAAAGATATGCAAGAACAACCTCAAACCAATAGCTTTATTAAAAATATTAAAAATTTCACATTTTGCACTACAAACTCACAATGCAGCTGATACATGGTTCTGCTTGTTGGATATGATTTACCCCGGCAGAGAGCAAAAGGTTATTGAAACAATCTATCACAGCTTTCTCAGAGGCTGAATCTGGTAGATTCTCTAGATAAAGCCTTCTCATAGGCCGGGTTGCTTGTGTCAGTTGGACAGAATCAATGTTGGCATTCTTCCCAGTTGATAAATTATTCAAAAAAGACACTGGCAAAGGCTTCACAATGGCTGGATCCACAGAAGTTGCTGCAGACACATCATGCATGTTGGATAACACAGTATGACTCGATAATTGAAAACTAGAAGAAACCAAAGCCGAAGCAGGATTTTCCGTCCCTACAGGGGGAAGGTCCCATCCAACTCTTTTCTTATCCATGGAATACTTCGATGGGGAAGGAGTCTTAACAGCAGCCTCACTTTTCCTCTTCCTTGGTGAATAGCCACCAAGTCCACTCGGAGACTCACCATGTCGATGATGGTGACCACTTGAACCATTAATTGGTACTCTACTTCTATCGATGTCAGGATACTTTTTTCTAGAACTATCTTTCTGCGAAAGCATAGAAAACTCTTTACGCTCTCCATTATGAAAGGAATGTTTTCGTGCCCTTGGTGAAAGAGACTGAGACCTTCTTCTTCTATCCTCACGCTCTTGGCTTCTTGATCGTCTCCTCTTTTTTGCTTGTTCTTCATGATGTGACCTCACCTTTTCCTGCCTCTCCTTCCTCTCATAATTTCCCTGGTTATGATTCACAATATCTATTTTCCTTGCTACATTCTTGCCTTGAGATTTATCATCTCGATTTCGGTATTTTCTTTTGACTTCTCTTTCATACTTTCTTCTACCATCTGCATGCTTATCTTTATCAGCTGAATCTATATGATTCTTTTTTTCAGCTACTTCAGCATCATTGCTTAACCACTTTTTCTTTTTCCCCCTATCACGTCTATCTTTGTCATGCTTCCTTTCAGTATGATAATAATCATTAGGATTTTCATCATCTTCAATCTGGTACTTTTTCCTTATTTTCCTTTCAGATTTTGACCTCTTTGTTTCTGCATATCTATCCTTATTAACTGAATCTCTTGAATGCTTATTTTCAGCTTCATACTCAGAATTGTCACTCATACGTTCATTTTTTTTCCAGCCATGCATCTCTTTTCCAGTCTTACTTTCTTTGTTTATCCTGCCTATGTTATTTAATACAGCACTTGATTTGGTTTCTAAATTACAGTTTGCCCTATCTTTCCCTTCAGTTAAATTATCTTCCTTTATGCAAGTGCTCTCAACCTTCTTTCCAGAACTTACCTTAACTAGTTCCTCTAAATCTTGTTTTTCTATGCCAGAGGATGAACTTTTGTCATGTTTATAGATACTCACTGACTCAAAATGATCGGCAACTTTCTCCGAAGAACCTCTGGGTGATTTATTCAATGTTTCCTTAGCAGTGTCTTTTACATTTTCAAGCAATTCTTTCTTTCTTCTTCTAAGCATGATATCTTCAAAACTGTATGGCCTTGTACGTGCTGCACTCTCTTCATTATCGTTATCCAAGGCAAGCCAATCATTGTGCCCATGCTTCTCCGTCGAACGATCAGACCTGCTCATCTTGTCTTGTATGATGTAAGTAAATTGCAAGATAGATTATACCATATCCTGAGAAGAAATGACCACTTGTTGAAATCTTGAAAGTATCCCAAGATAGATTATACCATATCCTGAGAAGAAAAAACGATGATGTCAACCACAAATATGGATCTATATGCAACAAAGTATTCAACTAAATGCAAGGTAGAAGGTTCCATCACAAGCATCAATGAGTTCATTGATTTCATTCAAGAATGTTTGGGCTTAGCTCAATTAGGAATAAAGAGAAATGTAATAATTAGTTATTTAGCATTAGTTAAGACGGTTAGTTAGTTAGAGGTTTCAGCTATATAAATAGGGGAAGAGAGTAAGTGAAAGGGGATTCAGATTTGTTAGTTTGTGAAAACTGGGCAAAGGCTTAGTTGTGAAAGGGAAAACTATTTGTTAAGGGGAAACCCTTAGAGGAGATCACTCTCCTATTCTTGTTCTTTTTCTGTTCAAGATTCAATAAAGATTCATTCTTTTCCTTTACTTTTCCATTTTCGTTCATGGGTTCCTAACAAATTGGTCCGACCTGCCGAAATAGCTCATCGGAGAGATGAAGACCCAGGGGAAAGCATTGAAGAATTTGGAGGAATTCTTGAAGGAGGGGACCAGCGATCATGATGTTCAATTGTTGGAAGTCAAGAAGAGTGCAGGAGGAATTAAAGGGCTAAAACAACTTCATGGACAATAGGTGGAGAAGCAAGGTTTTGATTGTGAAGAGGAAAGGGGGAAGAAACAGCCAAACGAGGAAAAAGCAGCACGACATTCAACCAACATCATTGAAAAAAAATTGAAGGACAATGGTTCTGAGTGTGGAAGTAAAGATTTGCAATCTTGGGCAAAGAATCTTGAAGGGCTTGGAGAGGTCAAGCGGATGCTTGGGTTGTGGATGAAAAAACAGGGAATTGAGTGGGAGAAAGAAGAGGTGGAGGAGCAGCCCTCCATTATTGATGCGTATTCTAGATACACCTTGTACAATTGAAATCAAAGGCAGAAGCCATAACAATTGGTTTGAGCTAAAGGTATAAGGTGTTAAGAAGCAGGAGGTCCAGGGTTCAAATCCTAGTAAAGGAGAAAACTAACACAACATTTAACTTACTAACATTAGCCTATCAAAAAAAAAATATATTAAAGCATCGGCTGAAAATCAATTTAATATGAAAATTAAGTCCATTCAGACCGATTGGGGAGGTGAATACAGATCATTCACCTCTCTTCTACTTGAATCAGGCATTACTCATAGGATTATATGCCCCCCACACCCACCATCAAAATGGTATGGTTGAATGCAAGCATAGGCACATAGTTGAGCCAAGCCTTACTTTGTTAGCTACAACATTCCTCCCATATAAATTCTGGGTTCATACTTTGTTAACAGCTGTCTACTTAGTTAATAGACTTCCTACAGCTGCATTGCAATTTCAGATTCCTTACACTGTGTTATATCACAAAATTCCTGATTGTAATTTTCTGAAAATTTTTGGATGTGCTAGCTATCCCCTATTGAGACCTTACAATGCTCACAAGCTTAACTGCAGGTCAGGAGAATGTGTTTTCTTAGGCTATTCCAACTCACACAAAGGTTACAAGTGTCTAGCAGCGAATGGAAAAATCTATATCTCAAAAGATGTCATATTCAATGAAGTAAGATTTCCTTACTCCTCTCTCTTTCCCATTGAAACAAGGTCACTTATCAACCCACCAGTCTCTTCTATTATGCCTACAGTCTCTCCTAATCCTTCACCTATTCCTCACACTATCATAGAGTTGTCACAACCTTTAGTTTCCAGCCCCGAGTCAGTTCCGAGTCTGTCCTCTTCCCTTTCGAATTCAAAGAGTCAGCCTCACATCCCTCCACCCACTGTTCCAGTCAATATACATCCCATGCAAACACATTCTTGATCTAGAATCCATAGGCTTCTAGACTTCAACCAACACTTCTCCTCACACATGTAGAACTTACGACAGCTAAACAAGCCTTGGCTGGTCCTGAATGGACAGCAGCCATTAAAGTAGAGATTGAGGCCCTTATGAAAAACAGCACTTGGTCATTAGTCCCTTTGCCACCAAACAGGGATCCTATTGGCTGTAAATGGGTCAAAACCCGGATGGATCTATAATTAAGTACAAGGCAAGGTTGGTTGCCAAGAGTTTTCACCAACAACCGGGTTTTGATTATACCGAGACTTTTTCTGCAGTGATCAAGCCTATCTTAGTGTGTACATTGCTCACACTAGCTCTATCTCACAACTAGCCACTCAAACAAATTGATGTGAATAACGCTTTCCTAAATGGATTTCTAGAGGAGGAGGTCTACATGACCCAACCTCAAGGTTTTGAGGCAGCTGACAAGTCTCTAGTGTGCAAGCTAAACAAGGCATTATATGGCTTAAAACAAGCCCCACAGGCCTGGTATGACAGACTCAAGTCCACTCTCCTACAGTTTGGGTTTTCAGCTAGTAAGGGTGACCCTTCCTTGTTCATCTATTCCAAAGATGGGACTGTGATATACTTATTGGTGTATGTTGACGACATAATCCTCATTGGCAACTCTGTCCCACTAATTCAGAGGATCATATAACAGCTTAACAGCACCTTTGCTCTAAAGGAACTTGGTGATCTTGATTTTTTCCTGAGTATTGAGGTTAAAAAGCTGCCGGATGGTAATCTCCTGCTATCCCAAAGAAAATATATATAGGATCTATTGGAAAAGACTAAGATGCTTGATGCAAAACAAATCTCTTCATCTATGAACAGTGGCTGTAAACTCAGCAAACAAGGTGCAGATTATAGGAGTTTAGCGTGGCTGCAGCAGACTCTCTCATCTAAATTAAGGCAGAGTATAGGAGTTTAGCATGGCTGCAGCAGAAATTCTCTGGCTGCAAACTCTCTTATCTAAACTTAAAGTTCCTACTTCTGTACCAACCATTCTATGTGACAACGAAAGCACTGTGGCCTTATCCCACAATCCTGTTCTACATGTTCAGACGAAACACATGGAGCTAGACCTCTTTTTCGTTCGAGAGGTCATCAACAAATCTCTGGTAGTACAGCATATTGCAGGCCAATTTCAAGTTGTTGATATACTTACAAAAGCCTTATCTCCTAGCCGATTTGAAGATCTAAAAGACAAGCTCATTGTGTGTGATCAAGCAAGCTTCTTCCTATCATGAGCTTGATGGGGAATAATAGTGATATGGTGCAAAGATGTGAAAGCTTAACTAACTCAGATTGTTAGGTTAGTTAAGCTGATACAGCTGGGTAGTTAAAATACAGTTAGATTCTGTTGTAATACTGTTAGTTCAATTTCCCCCACAACTATCTATATATAGCTGATCCATGTACACTATGATCAATCAATGAAATCACCCAATGTTCAGTTTCTCTATCTCTCTCGATTCTGATAATGACTAATTGGCGAAGGAGAGCAAGGGGGAAGATGCAGCAACCGTTGAAGGTTTCCAGAACTCAGATCTGGTTGAGAGGATGGTGGAAGAACTTCAGAAAAGGGTTGTCTCAGTGAAACAGAAACCACTGCAGCAGAAGTGTGGTGGACCCTGTTATTCGAGTCTTTTTATATGGACTCATAACTCAACACGGTGAGGAATGAATTAGTCCACAAAGAAGAGCAACAGGAGATGCTGGTTTTTTCCATGGGAATTGAAGAGCAACAGTGGGATCCGGGGGGAAGACAACATACAACTATAGCAGTTCCACCATCAGGTTTCAAATAGTGGGACCCTGGAAAATTGTGCTCTAGAGGCCGTTTGCTTGTTCCCCTTGAGGACAAGGTGAATGTTTTTGGTGTGCCGGTGGGGTGGGGGTTGGGGGGGGGGGGGGCGGTATTGTTAGATACTGGCCTTAATGGGCTCTGTTGTGTTAGTAGGCATGTTAGTGGCAGTTAATTGTAATGCGTTAGTCATCTATAAATAAGATCTAGAGGGAGGTAAATAGATTCAGGCAGTTAGACTGTTGGGGAATGGGTTGGGAGAGACTAGGCTCTTGAATTCCTAGAGGTCATTCTATTCTTCCTATATTCTCTATATTCTATCTCTACTAGAGTCAATTCCCTCAGAATCATCAATAACATAGTATCATTCATATAATTCCTTAGTAGATTCTATCAGTTTTGTATGCATTGGTCGAGCATGGGCAGAAACCAGCATCGTTAGGGTGATGTCTCAATGTTGACACATGAGCGAAGATGCAGACAGCACTGTACCCAATTGTCGAGCAAGGGCAGAAGTACCCTTTGATGGCCAGAATGCTTTGTGATTGGAGAATTCCGGCCAACCCACCACCAACGAAACCGCCAAATCGGAATCTTCAGATGACTAATGATTTGTGTATGGTGGCGGAACAGGGACAAGAGCACTCGATGGCCAGGAAACCTTGGGTATTGAAAAATCTGGACAGGCCGATACCGCCGCCGGATCAGAACCATCATACAACAGTTGATGGCATACCTGAGGAGGAGAAGTGGGCAGAGTAGATGACTGCATCCTAAACCCAAACCAGAAGCTTCAGTGATGAGGAGTGTGAAACCGGCAGAATTGGAATTGTCAAAAATGGCTTCCTATTGGACGGGGTAAGCCCAAGTTTATTGGAACTTTGGGCTAAAGTCAAAAATTCAATCATGCAGCTCACAATTGAAGCCAAGGAATTGCTGGCTACTTTGGAGAACAGCTTTAAATGTTTGAACTTAGGAGGATACATTCCAATCTTTCCCCGTTTCTAGATTCCAACCTTGAGGACAAGGTTGTTTTAGAGGAGTGTAGTACTGTTAGGGCTTAGCACAATTAGGAATAAAGAGAAATGTAATATTTACTTAGCATTAGTTAAGACAGTTAGTTAGTTAGTTAGTTAGTTAGTTAGTTAGTTAGAGGTTTCAGCTATACAAATAGGGGATGAGAGTAAGAGAAAGGGGATTCAGATTTGGTAGTTTGTGAGAAGAGGGCAAAGGCTTACTTTTCCATTTATGTTCCTAGCTTCCTAACAAAGAGTGCCATTAAGAAAAGATGAGCTACAAAATGAATAAAATATATATTCATTCCTTATAAGGCTCTAGTCTCTAGAAAGTTGTATTTAGCCAAATTAGCAACTAAATTGATCAGCAGATCTTTAGTCCAGATAATGATTTTATCAAAAATTGGAGAACAGGGATGTCAAATCAATATAGAAAATCAATATAGTGAAGTCAAATTCAGGAGAATAAAATAGATAATAGAATGTTAAATTGCACCTGAATATGCATACTTTTGAACATTAAAAATACTTTCATCAGTACTTTGCCTAAAGAATGACAAATAACAAAAATCCAAAAAGCCTATTAAGCTAAAACAAAAATGTGTCTCCTTTCACCTTTTGCCAAGTAATTGAACATCTATACAGAACATAACCCCTTACAGTTCAAGCACTCTGCCACCGCCCAACTAACGTCACTGACGCTCAAAATTTCCAAAGTCAATAATCAAATTTGAACCATAGAGGATGAGCGTTCTAAGCATACTCATAATAATGTATTAATTGGAGTGCTCTAATTCTACAAATCATCATCCCAAACTATTAATTGAAGTCAATGATATAATACCTTTTAGACTGTTCACATAAATATTTTATATCAAATTCTTCCTTCCATTCATAGACCAGGAATTTGTGATAACGAAAGTCTTCCAAATCAATAATGACGTAATGGCTTGTAAACTGTATATTGGGCATCCAACAATTGTTTTAATGGGAAAACAAAATCATTAAGAGTGAAAGGCAACATGAAGATTATATACTCTTCTAGAACGAAAGGAATAAACAAGAGAGATAAGGCTTAATGCATTAGCTCAAAAGCACTCTGAAGTTCCTATGCATATCAGGAAAGAGATTATTCTTAAACTCATGAGCCCACAATGATGCAAGAAAAATTACTCCAATGCTGAAAAAGAAGCTAAGGTAGATCTGTGACCAAAAGTTCTAGTATAATAGGATAAGAAAAGGCTCCTCTAAAGTCAATTTGAGTGTAAAGTGGAAAGTAAGGGAATATCCACCCTTGATAAGTTAAAGTGCAATGAGATTTCAATCCACTTTAGCTAATCAATGGTGGATACACCCTAACTTTCTCACTTTACACTCAAACTCACTTTAGAGAAGCTTTATCCAATAGGATCATAGGTTGACAAGCTCCATGATCATATCATACCAAACAAGTACAGTCATAGAAAATCCGAGGAGTCCCTACCAGTCAAATCAATTTTTTATTTTATTGAATCTAATTAACTATCTATTGCTGATCCTCAATTTTACTGTAGATCTACAGTAAATTGAGGACTCAGCTTGAAGTGATCTCTATAGTTTTTTGTTTTCAAAATTTATTTAATGCCTTCGGACCATGAAAAAAAAGGACATGCTTGCTTTTATTTACGGTGCTTTTTTTTAATCATGAAAAAGAGATACTTGAGTGTTGGTCAAGGTGAGTTGCCATCACCTACAGACTGTGACTTGCCTAAAATATCAGCTAAGCTTACAAAGAAAGGACATATGATAATGATTATTACTTCTATTAGATATAACCTAGGCTAGCAGCTCTCAAACAACAGTAGAAAGTATTACATAAATCAACAAACACAACATACACACAATTAATTGTCCCATATACATCATCAACTACACTAAAACTCACCGAAAAACTCATTGCATTTAAAGGGGAGCATCTACAATTTTGGAATCCTCAAATTGAAGGGAAGCAAACCAAAAGAGCAGAAAATGATTACTTGAAGCATTATTGCAAGCTTGCTACAGCACCCAATATCTCCTTCCAGAGAAATTACACCCCTTTCAAGGAGGTATATCCAAGAACTAACTTACTGATAACTGTTATCAATAGGGGCATTAACAAACAGCAACCAACAAAAGTCATTTAAGCTATGCATTCAAAACAAACTAATTTCCACTTAACTCATATGATTGTTCTAAGTAACCTCTATAACATACTCTCTACATTACCCATTTTTTATTTATTTTAATTTTAGTTTTTAAAATGAGTAACAAGATAAGAAAGCAGACCAAACAGCACAATACATAGCGGAAGAAGGCGTAGAGATGAAGCTTTCAATCAGACCATACACACCACGAAAAAGGAGAGACGGAACGGAATAGCAGTGTCGACTTCTGCTACAAATTTTGGAAAAAATACAGATCTTCAAAATCCATATTAGACCATGCCCTTGGAACCTTCGCCTAGCCGCATCGCCGCACCTCTCTCATGGCGGCGGGGTGCAAATGTTGATTCTGAGGAAAGTGACGGTGGGTTTTGATGTTGTTCTGAGAGAAATGGCGGTGGGGAGTTGATTGAGAGTGTTAAAGGGAGCAGAGAGCACCTGGACGCATTGCCGCTGGTCACGCCTCTCTCATGGCGGTGGGGATCAGATCTTGATTTTGTGGAAGATGGCGGTGGGTTCTGATGTGGTTCCGAGGGAGATGGCGGTGGGGACTTTCAGAGACCCTGAGAGAGAGATGAGGGGCGGAGGGACTAGAGGGAGAAGAGGGAAGGAAGGGTGTAAGCCTCAGTGGAAAAAAAAAACCAGAAAGAGAAATAAGGGGGGAGGGGGAGACGGTTCCAGAAGCAGATAAATGAGGAAAGAGTAGAATAATAACATTAAAATAAATTAAATTTGTATTTTAAATGAAATATCAAATTATCTATCAAAAAAATGAAATATAAAATTAAATGTAAATAAAAATTGTAAAAAGATGTCACCGCACCACACTCTTTTTACGAGAGATGGTTAGGAAAATAAAGTAATATTAATGTTTGATTATATTTTTGTGTACTCCATTCTCATTTGCCCTTCAGTTTCACTTTTTTTTCTTTTTTGGACTGGGATCCTTTAGTTTCACCTTATTGTGATTTTTAATCATCATTTGTATATATATGGCTAATGCATTGTGAAATTTTTTTACCACCGAAAACTTGTGTCTTTTTTATAGGGTATTGAGGATCCACTTACCTTAAAAGTTAGCCATCTCAAGGTATGTTTTATCTATTGTTTCCTCGGTTTACATTTTAATTAGTAGGAGATTTTTGCTTTATTATTATCTTGAAAGCTTTTTTTTATTCTTTTATTCTAGGCTCAATTAAACTTTTTATCCCTTATCTCTTTTATTTTTTGTTCTAAATTGTCCATTATTTTGCCAATTTATATCAATGTGGTCCATCTATTATTTTTATTCTGAAATGATCCCTCATTTTGCAAGAGTTAAACCGACGTGCTCCTTTTTTCCCTAATTTGTCCCTCTTTTATTTTTATTTTTCCCCTAATTTATCCCTTATTTTGTAAAATTTATATCAATTTGGTATTCTCTATACCACAATTTAAATGAAAAAGACCAAATAAATATAATGGGTCAAAATGGAACAACAAAATAAAGAGGGACCAAATCAGAAACTAAAATAAAAATAATTGATAAAAATATAATGTAGTCTTTATTTTTGTTTTTGATATTTAATGGTTCTGAATTGCTTGCTCTATACATTTTAAATAGTACAAATTCTAGACAGAGGAAGATGTCTTTGATTCGAGAAAAGCAGAAAAGACGATATAAAGAGAATGCAGGTTTAATGCTAATTTTTCATATTTGATTTTAATATTATTCATAGTATTGTTTAGAAATAATGATAAATTGTCGTCAGCTCTAATGATATAAATTATTGGTAGGTGATTTTTGTTCTAATGTTTCTGAATCAACGTTTCAATCTCAAAGGGATGCATCATCAAGTAATTTGGTGAAACCTTTACGCAATATTCAGAATGGTACGTCTTATTGTTTTTTATATTTTGCAAAAATTAATTTGTATATTTATTGCTTTTTTATGTATAATGATTTAATTTATTTTATTTGTATACATTGTCTTTGCATACCTTTTTTGTTTTTAAAAGAAATTATTTAATTTTTAATGTGTAAACTATTTATTAAATATTTTTTACCGTCTTTATTATTTGTATAGTTCTATAAATGATTGGTCTTGGTTTTTAGGGGATCATTTATTTAAGTCTGATTATTTATTTTCTACTCCAATAGTTAATTGTGTTTTTAAAGGGTAATGTGAATGTAATAAATTTATTTTTGAATACTTTTTTTTTGGTAATTTATTTTTGAATAATTTATTTGCATCTATTTATTTAATTAATTTTGACACTTTTTTATTTTTTTACATGTTAACCGATTTGTTAATCTTTTTCCTAGAGTTTCTAGACTTTGGTGGAATGAATCGGTGTTGCGAACATTGTGGCGCAATGGTTTGGTATGAGAAGCGGTCTGAAAAACATAAAAAGGGTTCCAGGGTAGAATTTTCAATATGTTGTATGAAGGGAAAGGAGATGTTACCATATTTGGATAGGCCGCCACCTACTTTGCTTTGGAATTTAATACATGGAATAGATCCAAGAAGCAAACATTTTCTTGAAAACATGTGGTCCTATAACAACATATTTTCTTTTACTTCATTGGGTGGTAAAGTTCAATTTGGTGTGAATCATGGTCGTGGACCGCTGCAATTTGTTATTGGTGGTCAAAACTATCATAGGATTGGAAGTTTATTGCCAGAGGAAGGACAGTTGCCAAAATTTTCTCAATTGTATATATACGACACACAAAATGAAGTGTTGAATCGGATGTCTCATTTCAGGTATTTTTGAAAATTTATATTTATATTCAAGTAAATATTTTAATATGTTTATTTGGTGATTGTATCTTGCAATTACTATTTATGTACTCATATATTACATTAATTGTCATTCTTACCTAAATCCAAACAGGAATGATGTTGGAAAAAATGTATTGGATCCAACTTTGGTAAGAGATTTATTGCAAATGGTTTATGAGCATAATTCTCCCGCAAAATCATTTAGACGAGTAAGAGACTTTATTGAAAGAGAACAAAATTTTAATGTATCAATGAGATTGTTTCGAAGCTGTCCCGTTGATGCTCGGACGTATAATTTGCCAACTGTGGATGAAGTTGCTGCTTTGATAGTTAGTGATTTTGATAGTTCTGAATGTGGACGAGATATTGTGGTACGTAGTCGTGATGGTGATTTGCAAAGAGTTCGTGAGAGTGATGTAAATTTTATCCCTCTGCAATATCCATTGCTTTTCCCTTTTGGAGAACTTGGCTGGCAGGAAAATATTCCGTTGGTCTTAAATGATTCCTCTGTTACTTCGCGTTCAAGAAAACGAGTTGCACTTAGAGAGTTCCTTGCGTTTAGGTTGATGAGTAGATATTTTGAGGGGACAATTTTGTTCAACAGCAAAAGGTTATTCCAACAATTTGTTGTTGATATATACTCGATGGTTGAAGCTGAAAGATTGTTTTTTATAAAAGAACATCAGAGTGTTATTAGAGGTGATTTTTTAAAAGGTATTGAAGAAGCTGTTGATCAAGGAGATATGGAAGGCTCATCCATTGGAAAACGTGTTATTCTACCATCTTCGTTTACTGGTGGCTGACGATATATGTTTAATAATTGTCAAGATGCTATGGCAATTTGCAAAAAGTTTGGTATCCAGATTTGTTTTTGACTTTCACATGTAATCCAAAGTGGGATGAGATCCATCAATTTGTTTCTGAGAGAGGGCTTACTTCATCGGATCGTCCTGATATTTCATGTAGAGTGTTCAGGATGAAATTAGATCAGTTAATGTTTGATCTTAAAAAGGGTAAATTTTTTGGGAAAGTTGTTGCAGGTATGTGTACTAATAACTCATACTATTATTTTAACTTTCCATTTCTTTACAATAATTTATTTGTGGTTGTTCTTTACTTATAGTTTGTTATGATTTTTGCTCAGGAATGTATACTATTGAATTTCAAAAGAGGAGTTTACCACATGCACATATACTATTGTGGATAGAGGAGAAAGAGAATGTACATTCTGTTGATTTTATTGATTCTATTATCTTTGCTGAATTGCCGGACAAACATAGGTTTCCGGAATTGCATCGTGTTGTGTCAAATTTTACGCTACATGGTCCTTGCGGTAATGTAAATCAGAAGTCACTGTGCATGAAAGCAGGAAGGTGTTCTAAGTTTTTCCCAAAGAAATTCGTTGACCACACATCGTTTGAGGCTGATGGTTACCCGATTTATAGGAGAAGAGATACCGGTATTTCTTCTATGAAGAATGGTGTTGAGTTGGATAATCGGTATGTTGTGCCGTATAACCCTAAGTTATTGATGAGGTATCGGGCTCATATTAATATTGAATATTGCAACAAGTCTGATTGCATTAAGTACTTATTCAAATATGTCAACAAAGGTCCTGATCGTGTTACGGTAGTTGTTACTACTGTAACACCCTGTTTTTCCTATGCTTTCTGTAGCAGTATAAACATATTTAAATGTGTTTATTTTAGATTAAACTCAGAGGATGATTTTAATTAAACTAAAATCATTTTCTTGTGTTGTTATATCATATGAAGTCACGGTAAAATTTTCGGTTGAAAATTCAGACGGAAGCCGGTCTGCGTTTTCACTGCCGGTATCCGTTTACTGAGCAGAAAACCTAATTTTGACCCGTGAACGAGACGGTTAGTGTTTTTATCATGTTTCCCTCAACTTTGGTTATTTTGAAAAATTTCGTTCAAAAATAAAATAAAATATTTTATTCGGGCGAAAACGTCGGAGATTTACGATCGGAAATGCAACCGGGTATGAAATGGAGCACAAAGAGGGATGAAGTGACTTGAGGTGACATGATGGGAGAGACTCTTACACACTCCAAAAGTATAATCATTATACTTTTTCAAATTATAATACTAATCTAATCTAAAAGCTACTTCTCTCTCCTCTTTCCATCCCATCAAGCCTTAACTCTCAAACTTACTCCACAAGCCACTCCAAACCCCTCTCTTCTCCCTCAATTTCGTGACCTCTCCCCTCTCCCCCTATATATACCCCTTTCATTTACACTTCATCACTTTTTCTTCTTCTTCATCACTTCTTCACTCTTATACTTCATCTTCTTCTTTAAGTTTCAACTACTTAAAGCTTGCATTTTTATTTATCTTTTGCACTTTTGTTCTTCATTAAAGTTCTTCCTCTCCTTAAGGGTAATGCTCTCATATTAATTTCTTTACAAGTTTATCACTTTATTTCATTATTTGCTTTATGTGTTCTTATTAAGCTTTAAACTTCAAAAATCTCTTAAAAATGGTAGAAAACTCCTTTTGAGTTGAAACCACTTTCTATAGTCTTGTATTTACTTGTATTTTCACATACTAGAAGGTTGTGTAAAACAAAGCTCCCTAGCCCTTTCTTTCTAAGGAGGCCGAAACCATGTATTATGGTTTAGGTGAGTTTTGTTTCAACTTTTGAGAAAATGATCATGTGTTTGAGTTTCTAACTATCCCTTGATCTTAAATATATAAATCTTGGAAGGTTTTGATAGCTTGTTCCTATGATGGCCGAAAATATGAATAAGTAGGCCTCGGGTACTATGTTTCATCTATCCAAGTATGATCATGGATTTAGAACTCTTAATACTTTGTGATTCTAAACCTAAGAGTTGTTATCAAACAAAAATTTCTAACCTATTCTTTCTATGATGGCCGAAACTATACCTTAGTGGCCTAGGAAGGTTTGGTTTTCATTTCTCCAAAATGATCATGGACTAAGGCTCCTTAATGTAGAAGGATGCTAAGTCCAAGTGATTGGAAAGTTTAAAGATTGTATAGTCTATTCATCCTATGATGGTTGTGAACCTAGGATATGTTATTTTCATTTCTCCAAAATGATCATGGACTAAGGCTCCTTAATGTAGAAGGATGCTAAGTTTAAGTGATTGGAAAGCTTAAAGACTTCTAACTTGTTTAGTTTATGTTGTAAAACCTAGAATGTAACTCCTTTCATTTCCAAGATGATCATGGACATGAACTCCATAAGATATTTGGATGCTAAGTCTAAGAGATTGGAAAGTTTAAATCTTTCTAACTTGATTTCCTACGATGGTCGAAACTAGTGTTTTTGGACCTAGGATGTGTTATTCTTCCAAAGTGATTATGGACTAAAGGCTCCTTAATATAGAAGGATGCTATGCCCAAAATATTGGATGATTTAAAGATTCCTAGCCTATAAATCCTATGAAGGCCGAACCTAGAAGGTTATGGACCTAGGATACTTTGTTTTTCATTTTCCAAAATGATCATGGTTTTGAGCTCCTTACTATGTGTGGATGCTAGACCTAAGAGATTGGAAAGTTTAGAGAATGCTAGCCTATTTTAATAGCCTTGGCCGAATACCCTAAGTTTATAACTTAGTAGGATTTTAATTCAACCTTGTTAAATGATCATTGTTTATGAACCCCCAACACTTGAGGATCATAAATCCATGAGTTGTATAATTTTCGGGGATCTCTAACCCTAATTTATTGTCTTGGCCGAACCTAATACCTTGTGGTTTAGTGTTCTTGGTTGATTTTAACTTGTGATCTTGTGTTTATAACCTTAGACTTCTATCGCGGAGAAAAGCAAGGACGTTCGCGGTACTTCTATTCAAGCATCTAACCTCTTTACTTTCACGGAAGGTAAGAGGGGATTGCCTAGGGATATTCAATGACTATATGCATGTGTGTATGTGTTTAACTTGAGTGATTTGAATATTATTATTATGTGGAGCCAATACTTGATTGACTTGTTTACATGAACTATTGTGATTATTACTTGAAGTTGATTATTACTTGCTTTAAAGTATTGTGAATTATATATATGTGATGAACTGTCATTAACTGTGATATTACTGTTTGAGATATATTACTGTTGATTGAAGTTTGAGAAGCCGGACTTGAGTCTGTGCTCAACGATTATAAGGATTAAAAGCCTTAAAAAGCCTTGAATAGAACTTTGAAAGTATCGGGTTCATTTATAAAAGTTCCTTATTTAAAATGCTTACTTCAAAAAGAATAAGATTCTTGTTTTTAAAAGAAATGTTGAAATGATTTTAAGTCAACAGAAACTACCCTTTCATGATCTAAAGTTTTGTACGAGAGAAAACCTTTTTCGAACTATGTGTTTTATGAAAGAAAAACCCTTTGAAAATATTTGACTTTATTCCATCAAGGATTTCAAAAACAAACGAATTTCCTAATTGCTTTATAAAAGATTTTGTAAAGGAAAAGGATTTTCTCCTAAATGATTTGGAAACGTTCCGGTTACTTGGATAAGTGACCGAGGTTTTGTTTTGGATTTGATTTTCACTGAGCGAAAAGTAAGCACATGTGAATAGGAATCTAGTTGCGAGACGTCGCTCTAGTTTTCCGTGGTATGCACGTGATCTAGGATCCGTGACAAGAATTATGGACCAAGGGTCCTAACCATGATGTTATGGGCTAAGAGTCCAAATCTCGGAATTGAGGACTGTGCGTCCTGATTTCGTTGCTACGGACTAGGAGTCCTTATCATGTTAGAATAAAACATGGATAAAATCATAAATGATTTCTATGACCACAAACCTTAACTGCGGCATCGGTCTAAGGTGTTGTGATTGAGCACTCGGACTGTGCGTCCTGTGTTATTAATTTTCAAGTGATGATGAAATTTATGAATAGTCGCTAGCCTTTGAGCTTCGATAACGAATGAGAACGAACACAAAGAAAACATCGAGAACTAAATGTTTTACATTTGCATTTACGGCAGACGTGCCCGACGTGATTTTTAACGTGAGACCTTAACAGGAAAGGTATCATGTGACGGTGTATTATCGTTGTTCTTAAAATGGACAATGAGACGGTGTACGTGTATCGTTGTGCCTAAATGGACAATGAGACGGTGTGCATAATCGTTGTGCCTAAATGGTCAATGAGACGGTGTATTATCGTTGTGCTTAGCTAGCCAATGAGACGGTGTATCGAGCTTGATCAACTCATTTTGAGGATGTTGGGATCTCCGGAGATTAAGTTTAGAGCCTGATGATTGAAGTGTCGTGCATTATCTTTATAAAACTGATTGATTCGGGTATGAGACCCACTGATATAACACTTGTTTTATCTATGAATAATGCTTAAATGTTAATATGCCAATGTGTTGTATGTATCATGTATATGGTTGTTGTATGATATATCCATTTGCCGGTGTCTCACTCTTACAGTTATATCAGGTCTCTTCGGGTTTTACTGTAGTACCTTGGTACTCTAGTACTGGTGTTGTAGAGGAGTCTTTCTAAGTCACTTGAAGACCTAGTGTTAGAGTTTGGGAAAGTATTCTGATTGGGGGATGGCCACGAGGGGTCTCAACAATGAATATTTGATAGAATGACCAGCTTAGGAGTCTGAATTGGGTTGTATATCTGAAGAGGTCGGTAAATGTAGTGTTATATACATCCATCTGTAGTATAAACTTTTTCTTTCGAAAATGGAAACTTAGAGAAGTGTTGTATGTCATGGTAACTTTGTTAGAATGTGACTTTACGTTTTAAATGTATGTATTATGGATTTCGGAGTTATCCTTATAGAGAAAATTTTATACCCAAGTTTTCTGACTTAAAAGAAAACAATTTTCCGAAAGCAACCAGCAAATTATCTTTTTAATTTACTTCCGCATGTGTTACATAGTAATTCCCAGTGGGGGTGTTACAACTACTGGTGGGAACCATGTGAATCAAGTAGAAATGATAGATGAGATCAAGCAGTACTATGATTGTCGATATTTGTCTCCGTGCGAGTCTGTATGGAGGCTTTTTGCTTTTGACATTCATCATAGATGGCCTCCGGTTCAACGATTAACTTTCCATCTTCCTAAAGGGCAGTTCGTAGTATTTAATGAAAATGACATCATTGATGATGTCGTTGAAAGGAATAAAAACAAAAGAACAATGTTTCAGGCTTGGATGGATGCTAATCTTAAATATAGCGAGGGTAGAAATTTGACGTATTCTGAGTTTCCATCAAGATTTGTGTACTTTGACCAAGAAAGAGAGTGGTGCCCTAGGAAGAGAGGACAAATGATTAGTCGATTGAATTTTGTGCCTCCAGGAACAGGTGAATTGTATTACTTGAGGTTACTACTTAATACATAAAAAGGATCTACAAGTTATGAAAGTTTGAAAACAATTAATGGTCAAACATGCAAAACTTTTCAGGATGCTTGCTTTGCATTGGGTTTATTATCTGATAATAAAGAATTTATTGATGGACTTCGTGAAGCTGCAACATTAGCTTCTGGGTTATGCCTTCGGAGGCCTTTTGTGACCTTATTGGCCTCAAATACTATGAATAGTCCAGTTGCTGTTTGGGAAAAAACGTGGGAGTTGCTGGTGGATGGGATTTTGTATGATAGGCAAAGGAAATTGCAACATTCAGGTACAATTTCATATATATAATAAAATCTCCTGTTATAATTTTAATTCTCTTTTGTCTTCGACCTTCTGTTGTTTAATATTTTCTCATATTGTTTTAGCAATCACTTGTCTACTTATATATATGTTTATATCTATTTTTGTTCTATATGCAGGATTGCATTTAACTGAACATCAATTGAAGTTGATGTGTTTGGTTGAAATTGAAAAAATGTTGCAGGACAGTGGCAAATCTCTAAAGGATTTTCCTCCTATGCCTTACCCCAATAGTGAAGACTTACCAGATTTTCACAATACTTATATTGTTAGGGAACTTGACTATGATAGAGATGAGATGATTGATAAGCATGCTGATTGTCTTGGGAAACTAAATTTTGGACAAAGGTTGATATATGATGAGATTGTGAATGCTGTATTAAACGAAGATGGTGGTTTCTTCTTTGTAGATGGTTATGGTGGAACAGGGAAAACTTTCCTTTGGAAGACTTTGTCCTACCGCTTTCGTTCTGAGGCTAAGATTGTTCTTAATGTTGCTTCCAGTGGGATTGCTTCTCTTTTATTACCTGGGGGGAGGACTACTCATTCACAATTTGTTATTCCCTTAGCATTGAATGAAGATTCATGCTGTAACATTAAACGAAATAGTTTTAAAGCTGATTTGCTTCGTGAGGCAAGCTTAATTATTTGGGATGAAGCACCAATGGTTAATAGGTGGGCTTTTGAAGCTTTTGATAGAACTTTGAAGGATGTAATGGGAGTTGTTAACATTGACTTTAATGTTAAACCATTTGGTGGAAAGGTTGTTGTCCTTGGTGGTGACTTTAGACAGATATTGCCCGTAATTCCAAAATCCGATAGACCGGATATTGTTATGGCAACTATTAATTCATCAATATTGTGGAAGCATTGTAAGGTTTTGAAGTTAATTGAGAATATGAGGTTACAAAAAAGTTCAAATGATGAAGATGAGAAGAAAGTGGTAGAGTTTTCAAAATGGGTACTTGACATTGGTGATGGGAAAATTGGGATTGACAATGATGGTGTTGCTGAAATTGATATTCCAGAATATTTCTTAATTCCAAACTGTTTGGATCATCTTTCGAGTATCATATCTTCTACATATCCTAATTTAACTCAAAATATTAGTGACTACAGGTTTTTTGAAGAAAGAGCAATATTAGTCCCGACATTAGAGATTGTTGAACAAGTCAACAATCATGTATTAACATCGCTAGCTGGAGAGGCAAGGGAATATCTTAGCTCAAATAGTATTTGTAACACGGAAGAAGTCAATGGGATTAATTCTGAATGGTTAACACCTGAGTTCCTTAATCAAATTAGGTGTTCAGGTCTTCCTAATCACAAAATAGTATTGAAAATGGGAGTTCCAGTTATGTTGATGAGAAATATTGATCAATCATCTGGGTTGTGTAATGGAACAAGATTGATCATTTGTGAATTAGGTTTGAATGTTATTGGTGCTAAACTTGTTACCGGGAATCACACTGGGGACAAAGTTTACATTCCTAGGATGAATTTGATCCCTTCTAATCCAGGTATCCCATTTCAGTTTCAGAGACGACAATATCCATTAGTTTTGAGTTTTGCAATGACTATTAATAAGAGTCAAGGCCAAACAATTTCCATTATGTTGCTATCTCCAGGGTAAAGTTTAGGAGTGGATTAAAAATTTTAAGTTGTACTGATGATGGTGAGCCATGTTCTGTTGTTAAAAATGTTGTTTACCAAGAGGTATTTGAAAAAATATGATGTATTTTAAGTAATGTAATATTTTTTTGTTATTGATATCTTTCATGCCATTTCAATTATTATTAAGGCATCTATAATTGTTTATTTTAAGAGAATGCAATTGTTTGTTAGAACTATTTCTTATTTTGTAAGGTATTAACCTTGATGTGAATACTCATTGTTTAAGTACATTTGTAATTTATTTGGAGGGCAAAATTAAGACATTGTTGCTAAACTAAAAAAACCAACAAAATGGAATTTACTTTTTCTCATAAAATAAATTGTTTTTTTCTAACGTGGAGGGTATCATAATCATGGTTTAATTATATTGAACATGAATGTTATCATTATTTTCTTCAAGTACAGATCCATGCTATTTAAAAAAACAACCTTTAAAACACAATATATCTACATTTATATTTTTGGGGCATATCCTTCCAATTTGCATAAGTTATGTTGAAAGTATTATTTGAAGGGGCATTTATTTGCATCAAAATAATCTCGGACAATTATTCTATTTTTGAAGTTTGGGTTATTCCGTTAATAATAATTATTAACCTTCGTATGATTAAATTGTTATCGGTTGTTTCTATATTTGGTTTTGACTTTGAAAAAAAAGGATTTATTTGGCAATTATATAAAGATATATTGTTAAAAAAAATATTCATTATATAAAAATTTTTACACTATCATAACAAAATTAATGTATGCATGATATTACCTTTATATTGTTTATAATAATATAAAATTATTATTTTATAAATTAATAATATTATCAATATTATAGAATGTAAAACATTTATTTAATGAAAAATTTACTCGTGCATGGCACGGGTGCTAAAAACTAGTTTTTTTACTTATAGATAATTTGAATAAACAAATTAACCCACAAAAACATGATGTCCAAGAAAAAATAACACGTTTTTGTTAAACAACAACCAAGCTTTTTTCCACTACATGGGGTCGGTACATGGATCAAACAACGTTATAATGTCCTATCATAAATCATGTTAATGAACAAATCATATACCTTTAAATCCGTCGTAATAATTTTGCCTATAACTTATCTTGGTCTCCATCTACCTCAAGGAACTAGGCTACCCGCCATCTGATATACTCTCCTTAGTCGAGCTTCTTCAAATCTTTTCCACACATGCTTGGACTACCTAAGGCGAGATCCTACCATCTTTTCTACAATAGGCGCTACCTCAATTTTCTAATGCATCCATTCCACACATGTTTTTGTTAAACTTCTAGTCAAATAGACCCTAAGGTCTATTTATTTGTTTATTGATCAACTGTCATGGTATAATGCTTAAGACTACCATCCAATCATGTGCTGACACATCATTAGATGAATTTCACTATGACAACAACTACCTGAAAAGCAAATTCTTTTGACACCATGGCAACTTATGATAGGGTGAAAATGCAGATAATGCAGAAAAGCTCTGCGCTAACAAACAGATCAAAAATTAAGTCAAAGTCTACATTAAATTAATCTTTTGGGGTCTGGAACAAATTCAGCTTTCTATAATATCTCAATCTTCTTCCCTGATAGTCAACTTCTGTGTTTCATTCCTTCAGCGACATTGGCATGAATTGAAAGTGAATATTTGCATCACTGTGCGTCAACACTTCTAGTTTATCTTCTTTTTTAAGTAACTACAATCTTAGTATACGAATTTCTAATTGCATTTATCCCCAATTCTTCTAACCTAGGGTTTTTGTCGCCCTCTAAAACCTAACCCTAAATCAAAGGGACTTACCTTATCACCAACACATAGCCAAAAACCTAACATCCGAAAATAGAAAATGCTATCCACAACCGAAAAGAGAGTAAGAGAGAAAACCTCAAGAGAGAAGGGTGCGGTGATTGGCGGCGGAGGAAGCGAAGAGGATATGGCTGAGTAGCAGAGGAATATGGTGGCGTTCAACTCAGGATTCAGTCTAGGAACTGATTTGCTAATAATAGTATACGGAATCTAGACTATTCCCTCACTTGATATCTTCCTTATTTTTATTTATTTATATTTATTATTATTATTATTATTATTATTATTATTATTATTATTATTTGTTAAAAAATGGTACCTCAAATCCTCAACATCTCAACTCTCAAGTATTTATTCACATAAAATCCATAAAGAAAAAATGTATTCACATAAAATAAAATAAATATATGTTGATATCCATTTCATTCTAGTAAATATTATTTTTTAAAAATTTTTTAGTGGATTGCAATTTAAATTCAATTTTATATTATACTTTTAGTTAAACTAGTATGTTACTCGTCACTCGTTAGTGATTATATGACAGTAGAAGAAATGTCATCTAATCTAAAAGTATCAAAAATATTGTAACAACCTAGGTAAAGAAGCCATATGGATATATAATAATTGCACCAGAAGTTACCCTTCATAATGATCACAATATAGCAATAATGGGCTTGTTTGATTATGGTTTTACAAAACTGTTTTTTGTTTTCCAGAACAAAAAAAAAAAATATCTGTTTGATAACAATGTTATGTGAAAATTGATGCTGGAAACAAGATTTGTATTTTAGTTTTTAAAACAGAAATCAGAGAACATCCCCAGGTTGTTTTGGTTTTGTTTTATAATTTTCTATTCTATTCACTAAACAAGAGACACATAGAACATTTTTTTTTTCTGATAAAAGCCAAATTATGGCAATTCATTCATAATAATGTCATCAATACAACTTGGAGCAATGGAAAAACAACAGTAGCTAGCATACAACAAAGACGCCCTAGCCAAAGTGTGAGCCACTTTGTTTGCTTGCCTCCTAATAGAACATGTCATTTTCATTAATGGCAATCATGTTATTGTTATTAGATCATCCAAAACACTCCAACCCTCTTTCGTTTCTCTCTTTCTCACTCACTAAAGCCTCTCATCTTCTTCATCTCAGCAACAAACACATTTGTTCCCCCTACCACTGAGACACCCTGATGTCCCATTAAAGAAAAACCTAGATTATCTAATACGTAATCGTAATATAAGATCTATATCTATGGCTAATTATCTTTAATTTTGTTAATGATCAACCACCTTAATTAAGGAATTGAGGTTCTTCCAATAGGGGTTTTTGATGTGCTTGCTTGAGGTGCTTGCCTATTGCAAATTTTGAGGTGCTTGAATTTTGTTCTAAACTTGCATACACGTTCAGATTATTAAATAGTTTTGATTTATCTAACCCTCATTCTCATCTAATTAAGATAGGATGTTACAACCACAGCTGCTCAGCACCATACACCAGAACTGCGACACGCCGGCAGCCACCACCATCTATTCATCGTGGTCCACCACGTATTCCGCTGCAAACCAGTCAAACAGAGTCATTGATCCCAGCCTTAGACGTGCGACGACCACCGTACCCAATCATTCAGATCACGCGCTACTCCACCGCCGTCTAAAGCTACTGCAAGCCGGACCACCGCGAGCTCTGCCTAGCCATTTTACTCGCCCACCTGAACCAGCCATCATTCCCAGTCACAGATCCATCACAAGGCAAGCAACTTCGCGTGTGTCTACCAGTGCAGCTCCTCCAACCCATCTCCCATCTTTCTTTTTAGTTTCTCTCCCTTCTTACTTACCACACAACAATGGCTATAAATAAACAAACCACAACACCGACCTTCTTCAACAATTTCTTAGTTTTCTTAGATCAAACCATTTTTCATTGCACTCAATTTCTCTTGTCCAAAATTTCTTTCTTTGTTAATTGTTGATTTTATCTGCTTGACCAAAATGTGTGCATCCACTATGATTCTCTATTTCTCTAACCATAGCATAGAGAATACTAAAAGATGCAATACCAATCAATTCCTTTGGACTGTCATAGTCCCCTTTATCAATGGATTCTTGCTATTTCTCGAAGGTTCCACAATTTCTAACCTTCAAAAGCTTTTTCATTTAGATTTTGCTTGTTGTTATTCCTTAAAATCAAGGTAGCTGGTGAAGGACTATGGTAGGGGAACGGTTGAGGAAGTCAGGAAGGAGGAGAATATTTCTATTTTTCATAATTAAAAAGTCGTAAATAAAGTTTCAAAAAAATATAAATCAAAGGAGCTTTCCATTTTGCATTTTAAAAACATATTTTCAAAATAAGGTTAACAAACAGATTTTTTGTTTTCTAGGATCTAAAACTGTTTTTTAAAATATTATTATCAAACAAAATTTTTCCTTATTTTATTTTAGAAAATAGATTTTAGAAATACTCTATAAAATAGTTTTCAAAAACAAAAAATTTCAGAACATAATTAAACAAGCCCAATGTTTTCCCCTGCAAACTTTGTTTACATTAAACAGTAAGCATAAACATTTCTTCTCATAAGTAAACACTTAAATTCTTAAAGCACACTACACAATTGAATCTACTCATGTTTTTAGTAAGTTCACATACTCTAAGGGTCTGTTTGCAAGTCATATTTTGGAAGGAAAGGGAATGGAAGATTTATTTTTTCTGATCTATATGTGAATCTATATTTTAGATTTTCAAAAAACTGAAGGAATAAATCGATAAAAAACCATATAACCTTTCAATCATCATTCATACATTTTTGTAAAACATTTTATAGTATCCTTAATCTAGAAATGAAAAACAAGTCTTTCCTATCCTTTTCCTCCAAAACCCTCCATCCAAACATACCCTATTTCTGATGAAAATGGATCACCAAGTTGAAGGTCTGTAATTAATATGACTATAGCTATTATTTCCTCTTTCAATTTTGTGATTGTTGTTCCGCCTACTATAATTCCAACCAATTTGTTATCTTCATGCAACTTTTAATCTTAGGACCACATTACCACATCCAACCCTGAGTATAAGTGGGCATTTGAAACCATTAGCATTGTCAGCTATCAATATGATATTAGCAACCTTTTTTACATAGAAATGCAAAATAAAGTTTCCTTAAAAAACACATATTTGGCAGGTAAATGAAATACATGCATCAATGGTAGCAACTCTGTTCCAGCTTACCTATGGTGGATTTATTTATCACTCTTTGCAACAGAAATATATAAGTATAGAAAGAGAAGTATTGACATAGGTAATCCCTAACACCAGCCATATGCATCGGTTTTGCAACAATTTAAAAATATTCAATTATCAATCAAGTAAAGCAACTCAATAATAGAAAATGATGAAGAAGATAACCCCGCTTCCTTCCCTTAGCCAAATACAATAAAAATCAAGTTCATGCTCATTACTTATTGCTATATACAAAATCTATGCAAAAGATAAAGATATGTGGAAAAATTTACTAATAGACCAAAAATCAGATTGACATATAGACCACGTAATTAAATTCATCGCATTTTCTAGGTCAAGGTAAAAATGGTCATTTGAAAAGATCATAAGAAAATAAAGAAGCAAAAGTTATCCTAAGGTTAGTTTCTTGGCATGGGTAGAATAATTAATTCTGGCTGGATAAGCTCAACTCAGCATCAAAATCCACCCCCTCTGGTAGTTCATGAGAGCAAATCTTGTACCCATAAATTCATGTTTTAGAATCACACTAAACACTTTTTTGTAGTTAAAAATAATTTGCCAATTCAACTCATGGCAACATTCCTCAATTTTTACTATCTCTCAAAAGTGTCGAACAAATTAAATGGAGTGTAAAGGGGAAACACAACAGCTTTAAACCTAACTAATGAAATGGTATGAAGTTCTTACATTTAATTGAGGAATAAGCAAAGAAAATCACAGGTGAAGAAGCAAGAAAAAATCAAACACCAAATGTGGATTCCACGAATTGTACACATACATTGAAATTCAAATCACCAGGTTAGGCTTTGAAATTATATTTTATGAATAAATAAATCTTAGATAAACTTGAATAAAAAGGAATAGGGAATATATAATGGTTTTTTTTATAACATAAACTGGAAAAGATTGGATGGAGCAATTGGCTTATTTAACGATGGAGCTTCGTGTGGGCGATACTACAAAATCATATGTAACTATCAAGCAGACCCCAAATGGTGCATAAAAGGAATATATGTAACCATTACTGTCACAAACTTTTGCCCTCCTAATTATGCTCTTCCTAGCAACAATAGAGGCTGGTTAAACCCATCTCTCAAACATTTTGATATAGCTCAACCAGCATGGGAAAAGATTGGTGTGTTTCCAATCATTACAAAAAAGTGTAACACAATAACCTCACATATCAAAACCTAAAATTGAAAAAAACCTTATTTTTCTACATAAACCATAGGTCACACGCAAAGACCATTAATGAAAAACCCAACTAATAAATAATATTTCCAATCCTTATATTTGATCAATGTTGTTGCATAATGGACTCACCCAAACAAAATAAAGATGATTCATATGACAAATGACCCAAACAGATTCAACATAAAAATCGTGTGAAAGAGGAGAAACCATTTTTACATATTTGAAGCCATATCAGCAGATAAAAACCTAATGCGAAAATGGAATTACAAATTTGTAGGAGGGAGGTGAAAAACCTTCTATTCAAATAGAGGTTGTTGTGGTCCTGCACGCGCGAGAGAAAGAGATCAAGATGAAACTCTGAGGCACTGCGAAGATCCAAACATGGTAAATGATGTCACTTTGGTCGATGATAAGAGAGATTAAAGAAAGAGACCGAATCTAGAACATTTTTCGTTTGAGCGGGAAAATATTTGCTGAGGAGCTGAGACGTGGATATTAAGGACAAAAAGGTAATTGATTGAGCACCTAATTTTACTATATAGTAATAGTAATAGATTATAGTCTTATTCCTCGTACTTATTCTCAGTTTAGGCTCTCCTTGTAGTTTTTTCTTTTCAAAATAGTAATAACGGTCCAAAAATTTTCAAATAGTTTCTACCATTAATTTCTATTTTAACATCATTAGTTTAGTTCCTACTAGATATTTTACAAAAATCACCAGTGTAAAGCATAAAGAACTATTTAAAAAAAAAAAAATTAATGGTGGAAACTATTACTAAAACTTTTGCAAGTATAAAAAATGATTAAAAAAATGATTATAAAGACCAATATTTTGAAAATCGAACCAATCATTAAATCAGAGAAGACATCGGTTCACGGTTCACTGATCCAACTATGGGCTAACCGTGGTTGAATAAGTTGTAGTTAAATATATAATTTTATTTTATATAATATATTTGATATTAAAAAATAATCTAACATACTAATAAAATAGTTTACATTCATAATTAAACAATATGAAATATATTTAAATTAATTTTAATCTAACATATTACATTTGGTAAAAAAAAATTGGTATTCATATTTGTGTGTGAGTGTATTGTGACACTCGGGGCTAACGAGGGCAGGGAGTGGTCGTCGGTGCAAGAAGGCATGGACAAGGAGTAGCTCTTGGCAGGCTTCTTGGCGGAGGGACAAATGAATGAACCGATTACACACCGGAATGAGAGGGATCCTGAGACTGTGTAGGTATGGGACTATACAGTTGAGGATGGCTTATATGAATTGATTGGTACTACCTATACCAACAAGATGCATCTTCTTTTCGGAAGCCCATTACTTAAGAACTCAACAGTTAAGCATGCTTGACTTGGAGCAATTCTAGGATAGGTGACCTCTTAGGAAGTTTTCCCAGAAAGCGTGTGAGTGAGGACAAAACACGTAGAAAAGACTCATGTTGGTTTGTGGGGACAGACGTTGATCCATAGAGCAGTCAGGGATGTTACATGTATCATGTGAGAACTCCCGTCTATTGTGATAAATGAGAACTCTTAACAGCAGTCGTTGGATCAAAATTAAAAAAATTTAATGGATTATATTATATAGTAACATTAAAGGTCATCCTGTATCTCCCTATTTTCTCGTGTCTTAATCAGTAATTATATTTTGTATTGTTACCCGGGATCCAGAAAATGATTTTGAGGAAAACAAAATAATATTTGGAATCTTCTATATCAAAGGAAGTTACGGTGAAATTTTGGGTTAAAAACTCAGACGGAAACCGGTCTGCGTTTTTGCTGACAGTATAATTTTATACCGGCGAAAACCCTAATTTGACCCGAAACTGAGAAATTCTAGATTTTATCATAATTTCATTGATAAAGTCTATTTCTAAAATTTTTGCACAAAAATAAAATATTACATTTTATTCGGGTGAATTTTGATGGGGAACGCGCGAAAACCTAAATCGGGAAAACGACGGAGCCAGATACGGAATTGCAGAGATGCCGGGAGGATCGGATCGATGAGTCACCATGACAACTCACATGGGTGAGTCACACCATGAGTCACCAAGTCATGATTACAATCTTAGAAAATATCTTAATTTCTTTTTAAAAATAACCCTCATGCCATGATCCCACGGTTAACACATGACCCTCACGCCATGATCACATAGTTAATCCATGACTACTTCCCAAGATCTCATGGTTAACCCATGACACTCTTGCCATGATCCTATGGTTAACCCATCACCCTCACGCCATGATTACATGGTTAACCCATGACCCATTTGCCATGATTTCATCGTTAACCAATGATCCTCACTCCATGATCCTATGGTTAAACCATGACCTTTTTGCAATGATCCTATGGTTAACCCATGACCCTCACGCCATGATCACATGGTTAACCCATGACCCACTTGCCATGATCTCATGGTTAACCCATGACCCACTTGCCAAGATCCCATGGTTAACGCATGACCCTCACTCCATGATCCCATGGTTAACCCATGACCCTCTTGCCATGATCCCATGGTTAACCCATGACCCACTTGCCATGATCCCATGGTTAATGCATGACCCTCACGCCATGATCCCATAGTTAACCCATGACCCACTTGCCTTGATCTCATCGTTAACCCATGACCCACTTGCCATGATCCCATGGTTAACCCATGACCCTCACGCCATGATCCCATGGTTAACCTATGACCCACTTGCCATGATCTCAATGTTAACCCATGACCCTCACGCCATGATCCCATGGTTAAACCATGACCCTCTTGCCATGATCCCATGGTTAACCCATAACCCTCACGCCATGATCACATGGTTAACCCATGACCCCCTTGCCATGATTCCATGGTTAACCCATGACCCTCACGCCATGAACTCATGGTTAACCCATGACCCACACACCATGATCCCATGGTTTACCATGACCCACTTGCCATGATCCCATGGTTAACCCATGACCCACTTGCCATGATCCCATGGTTAGCCTATGACCTTCTTGCCATGATCACATAGTTAACCCAAGGACCCACTTGCCATGATTTCATGGTTAACCAATGACCCTCACTCCATGATCCCATGGTTAAACCATGACCCTCTTGCCATGATCCCATGGTTAACCCATGACCCTCATGCCAAGATCACATGGTTAACCCATGACCCACTTGCCATGATCTCATGGTTGACCCATGACCCACTTTTCATGATCCCATGGTTAACCCATGACCCTCACGCCATGATCACATGGTTAACTCATGACCCCCTTTCCATTATGCTACGGTTAAACAATGATCCTCTTGCCATGACCCCATGGTTAACTGATAACTCTTTGAATGAAGAGTTATTTAGATCCTTTTTACTGCAATTCTTTGCTATCCTTAATGTTTTAAGTTTGGTTTCTTTTAGAAAAAGTTAGTTTGTACATATTTGTGTTAAGTATTGTAAATATTAGCCTTTTGCTCCTGATTGCTCTATCATTGTCTAAAAACTCTGTGTCTTGGTGAGCAGAAAGCTTGCTGGAGCAAGGCTGAAGCAGCGGGATACAAGAGCTTGGTTGCTGCAGTAAGGACTACCTCTCAGTAGTATGGCACTAAAGGACAAAAGCTGACGAGGACACCTCTCGTCTCTCCTCAAGGGCGCTGACGCTGTCGTTTTTAAGGAAACACATGCACATAGGACCAGTTGCCTTACATTATTTGGAATTTGGGCTAGGTTATTTTATGAATTCTTTTGATTGTTGGCCCAAAATGGAATGAAAGAGAATAGGGTTTAGTGTACTATAAAAGCATCTAGAAAACCCTAGTGAAGGCAGGGGGAATATTCTGATTTTACACATTGTCTTGTTGAGAGCTGCGCTGAGCTTTCTTCTTCCTGAGGTGCTGCTTCTGTGTTTTACGTGTTCCTACATTGTAATGATTTCTTACCTTTTGTCTACATTTGTTCTTTGTAAGCTCACTATGAGCTAAACTCTTTAAGCTTTGGGTATGCTAATATAATGAATGTTCAGCTGAATTATGGAATGACTATGTTCGCATCTTCTTTTATCATGCATTTAATGTTGTTTGATTAAGAGTGATCAACTTGATTGAACACTTAGCTTATTTAATTTGGAAGAATTAAGTAAGTGGGAACTTGATAAAGGATAGGGGTTAAAATCATTAATTGGAAAATTAATTGATGATGAGTAGGCTAAGAATAGCTATTCATGTCCTTAAGCTAGCAGGAACGAGCTTTAATTAGAGGGTGGTGTAATTAATCTGAATCTAGGAATAGAACAAAGTTAATGAACCTGACCCTGTGATGTTGGAAAACAAACTGTAATTTCCTGGAGCTAGATGCTAGAGCATGGTCAGAGCATAATGATAGCTAAACAAGATTTATGCTGCAGCGCACCCGAAGCTGATTTAATTATTTGAATCTACAGATCGTTTTACTCTGTTAATCTGTTTTAAGTTACATTCAAGTAATAATTTGTTTATTTTTAGCATCAACACCTTTATCTTAATATGTCCGCATACAACAATTTTTGGTTACTCCTTGCTAACTCTTGAACATATAATCTGAACGAAATTTTACCGCATCAATTTAATCCCTGTGGGAACGATATCTGAACAAAAGTTCTATACTACTTGAGGCATTTGTGTATACTTGCAAAAGCTTAAGAACAACTATTCTTAAGGCAACATTAACCCATGACCCTCACGCCATGATCCCATGGTTAACTGATGACCCACTAGAAATGATCTTATGGTTAACCCATGGCCCACTTGCCATGATCCCATGGTAAATCCATGACTTCCACGCCATGATCCCATGGTTAACCTATAACCCACTTGCCATGATCTGAATGTTAACTCATGCCCCTCACGCCATGATCCCTTGGTTAAACCATGACCCTCTTGCCATGATCCCATGGTTAATCCATGACCCTCATGCCATGATCACATGGTTAACCCATGACCCTCATGCCATGATCACATGGTTAACCCATGACCCACTTGCCATGATCCCATGGTTAACCCATGACCTTCTTGCCATGATCACATGGTTAACTCATGACCCACTTGCCATGATTTCATTGTTAACCAATGACCCTCACTCCATGATCCCATGGTTAAACCCCGACCCTCTTGCCATGATCCCATGGTTAACCCATTCCCTCACGCCATGATCACTTGGTTAACCCATGACCCACTTGCCATGACCACATGTTTAATCCATGACCCCCTTGCCATGATCCCGTGGGTAATTCATAACCCTCACGCCATGATCACAGGGTTAACCCATGACCCACTTGTCATGATTTCATCGTTAACCAATGACCCTCAGTCCATGATCCCATGGTTAAACCATGACCCTCTTGCCATGATCCTATGGTTAACCCATGACCCTCACGCCATGATTACATGGTTAACCCATGACCCACTTGCCATGATCTCATACTTAACCCATGACCCACTTGCCATGATCCCATGGTTAACCCATGACCCTCACACCATGATCCCATGGTTAACCCATGACCCACTTGCCATGATCTCATCGTTAACCCATGACCCACTTGCCATGATCTCATCGTTAACCATCGACCCAATTGCCATAATCCCATGGTTAACCCATGACCCTCAAGCCATGATCCAATGGTTAACCTATGACCCACTTGCCATGATCTCAATGTTAACCCATGACCCTCTTGCCATGATCCCATGGTTAAACAATGACCCTCTTGCCATGATCCCATGGTTAACCCATAACCCTCATGCCATGATCACATGGTTAACCCATGACCCCCTTGCCAGGATGCAATGGTTAACCCATGACCATCACGCCATGATCACATGGTTAACCCATGACCCACTAGCTAGAATCCCATGATTAACCTATGACCCACTAGCCATGATCCGATGGTTAACTTATGACCCACTTGCCATGATCACATGGTTAAACACTGACACTCTTGCCATGATCCCATGGTTAACCCTTACCCTCATGCCATGATCACTTGGTTAACCCATGACCCACTTGCCATGATTCCATGGTTAAACCAATGACCCTCACTCCATGATCCCATGGATAAACCATGACCCTCTTGTCATGATCCAATGGTTAACCCATGACCCGCATGCCATGATCACATGGTTAACCCATGACCCACTTGCCATGATTTCATGGTTAACCAATGACCCTCACTCCCTGATCCCATTGTTAAACCATAACCCACTTGCCATGATCCCATGGTTAACCCATGACCCTCACGTCATGATCATATGGTTAACCCATGACCCCCATGCCATGATCCCATGGTTAACCCACGACCCTCACGCCATGATCCCATGGTTAACCCATGACGCACTTGCCATGATCTCATGGTTAACCCATCACCCACTTGCCATGATCAGATGGTTGACCCATGACCTACTTGCCATGACCCCATGGCTAACTCATGACCCTCACGCCATGATCACATGGTTAACTCATTACCCCCTTTCCATGATTCCATGGTTAAACACTGACACTCTTGCCATGATCCCATGGTTAACCCATACCCTTACGCCATGATCACTTGGTTAACCCATGACCTACTTGCCAGGACCACATGGTTAACCAATGACCCCTTTGCCATGATCCGTTGGTTAACCCATGACCCACCTGGCATGATTTCATCGTTAACCAATGATCCTCACTCCATGATCCCATGATTAAACCATGACCTTCTTGCCATGATCCTATGGTTAACCCATGACCCTCACGCCATGATCACATGGATAACCCAAGACCCACTTGCCATGATCCCAAGGTTAACCCATGGCCCTCACGCCATGATCGCAGGGTTAACCCATGATCCACTTGCCATGATCTCATGGTTAACCTATGACCCACTTGCATTGATCCCATAGTTAACCCATGACCGTCACGCCATGATCCTATGGTTAACCCATAACCCACTTGCAATGATCTCATCGTTAACCCATGACCCATTTGCCATGATCCCATGGTTAACCCATGACCCTCACGCCTTGATCCCATGGTTAACCTATGACCCACTTGCCATGATCTCAATGTTAACCTATGACCCTCACGCTATGATCCCATGGTTAAAACCATGATCCTCGTGCCATGATCCCATGGTTAACCCATAACCCTCACGCCATGAACACATGGTTAACCCATGACCCCCCCGCCATGATCCCAAGGTTAAACCATGACCCTCATGCCATGATCACATGGTTAACCCATGACCCACTAGCCATGATCTCATGGTTTACCCATTACCAACTTGCCATGATCCCATGGTTTGCTTGTGACCCTCTTGCCATGATCACATGGTTAACCCATGACCCACTTGCCATGATTTCTTGGTTAACTAATGACCCTCACTACATGATCGCATCATTAAACCATGACCCTGTTGCCATGATCCCATGGTTAACCCATGACCCGCACGCCAAGATCACATGGTTAACCCATGACACATTTGCCCTGATCTAAGGGTTGATCCATGACCTACTTGCCATGATCCCATGGTTATCACATGACCCTCACGCCATGATCACTTGGTTAACTCATGACTCCCTTTCCATGATCCCATGGTTAAACCCTGACACTCTTGCCATGATCCCATGGTTAACCCATACCCTCACGCCATGATCACTTGGTTAACTCATGAACCACTTGCCAAGACCACATGGTTAAACCATGACCCCCTTGCCATGATCCCATGGTTAACCGATGACCCACTTGCCTTGATCACATGGTTAACCCATGACCCACTTGCCATGATTTCATCGTTAACCAATGGCCCTCATTCCATGATCCCATGGTTAAACCATGACCCTCTTGCCATGATCCTATGGTTAACCCATGACTCTCATGCCATGATCCCATTGTTAACCCATGACCTACTTGCAATGATTTCATGGTTAACTAATGACCCTCGCTCCATGATCCCATGGTTAACCCATGATCCTCACGTCATGATCCCATGGTTAACCCTTGACCCCCTAGCCATGATCCCATGGTTAACCCATGACCCTTACGCCATGATCACATGGTTAACCCTTGGCCACTTGCCAAGACCTCATGGTTAACCCATGACCAACTTGCCATGATCCCATGGTTAACCGATTAACCACTTGCCCTGATCACATGGTTAACCCATGACCCACTTGCCATTGATTTTATCGTTAACCAATGACCCTCACTCCATGATCCCATGGTTAAACCATGACCCTCTTGCCATGATCCAATGGTTAACCCATGACCCTCATGCCATGATCACATGGTTAACCCACGACCCCCTTGCCATGATTTCATGGTTAAACCAATGACCCACACTCCATGATCCCATGGTTAAACCGATAACCCACTTGCCATGATCCCATGGTTAACCCATGACCCTCAGGTCATGATCATATGGTTAACTCAGGACCCCCTTGCCATGATCCCATGGTTAACCCATGACCCTCACGCCATGATCACATGGTTATCCCTTGACCACTTGCCAAGATATCATGGTTAAAACCCATGACCCACTTGCCATGATCCCATGGATTACCGATGACCTACTTGCCATGATCACATGGTCAACCCATGACCCACTTGCCATGATGTCATTGTTAACCAATGACCCTCACTCCATGATCCCATTGTTAAACCATGACCCTCTTGCCATGATCCTATGGTTAACCTATGACCATCACGCTATGATCACATGGTTAACCCGTGACCCACTTGCCATGATCTCAAGGTTACCCAAGATCCACTTGCCATGATCCCAAGGTTAACCCAAGGCCCTCATGCCATGATCCCATGGTGAACCCATGACCCACTTGCCATGATCTCATGGATATCCCATGACCCACTTGCATTGATCCCATGGTTAACCCATGACCCTCACGCCATGATCCAATGGTTAACCATGACCCACTTGCAACGATCTCATCGTTAACCCATGACCCACTTGCCATGATCCGATGGTTAACCCATGACCCTCACGCCGATGGTCACCTGGTTAACTCATGACCCCCTTTCCATGATCCCCTGGTTAAACACTGACACTCTTGCCATGATCCAATGGTTAACCCATACCCTCTTGCCATGACCCCATGGTTAACCCATGACCCTCACACCATGATCACATGGTTAACTTATGACCCCCTTTTCATGATCCCATTGTTTAAACACTAACACTCTTGCCATGATCCCATGGTTAACCCATACCCTCACGCCATGATCACTTGGTTAACCCATGACCCACTTGCCATGATTCCATGGTTAAACCAATGGCCCTCACTCCATGATCCCATGGTTAAACCATCACCCACTTGCCATGATCGCATGGTTAACCCATGACCCTCACGTCATGATCATATGGTTAACCTCATGACCCCCTTTCCATGATCCCATGGTTAAACATTGACACTCTTGCCATGATCCAATGTTTAACCCATGACCCTCATGCCATGATCACATGGTTAACCCATGACCCCCTTGCCATGATTTCATGGTTAAACCAATGACCCACACTCCATGATCCCATGGTTAAACCATAACCCCACTTGCCATGATCCCATGGTTAACCCATGACCCTCACGTCATGATCATGTGGTTAACTCATGACGCCCTTGCCATGATCCCATGGTTAACACCATGACCCTCACGCCATGATCACATGGTTATCCCTTGAGCACTTGCCAAGATATCATGGTTAATCCATGACCCACTTGCCATGATCCCATGGTTTACCGATGACCCACTTGCCATGATCACATGGTTAACCCATGACCCACTTGCCCTGATGTCATTGTTAACCAATGACCCTGACTCCATGATCCCATGGTTAAACCATGACCCTCTTGCCATGATCCAATGGTTAACCTATGACCCTCACGCCATGATCACATGGTTAACCCATGACCCACTTGCCATGATCCTATGGTTAATCTATGACCCTCACGCCATGATCACATGGTTAACCCATGACCCACTTGCCATGATCTCATGGTTACCCATGACCCACTTGTCATAATCCCATGGTTAACCCATGACCCTCATGCCATGATCCCATGGTTAACTCATTACCCACTTGCCATGATCTCATGGTTAACCCATTACCCACTTGACATGATCCCATGGTTAACCCATGACCCTCACGCCATGATCCCATGGTTAACCCATGACCCACTTTTCCATGATCTCATCGTTAACCCATGACCCACTTGCCATGATGTCATCGTTAACCCCATGACCAACTTGCCATGATCCCATGGTTAACCGATTAACCACTTGCCCTGATCACATGGTTAACCCATGACCCACTTGCCATGATTTTATCGTTAACCAATGACCCTCACTCCATGATCCCATGGTTAAACCATGACCCTCTTGCCATGATCCAATGGTTAACCCATGACCCTCATGCCATGATCACATGGTTAACCCATGACCCCCTTGCCATGATTTCATGGTTAACCAATGACCCACACTCCATGATCCCATGGTTAAACCATAACCCACTTGCCATGATCCCATGGTTAACCCATGACCCTCAGGTCATGATCATATGGTTAACTCAGGACCCCCTTGCCATGATCCCATGGTTAACCCATGACCCTCACGCCATGATCACATGGTTATCCCTTGACCACTTGCCAAGATATCATGGTTAACCCATGACCCACTTGCCATGATCCCATGGATTACCGATGACCTACTTGCCATGATCACATGGTCAACCCATGACCCACTTGCCATGATGTCATTGTTAACCAATGACCCTCACTCCATGATCCCATTGTTAAACCATGACCCTCTTGCCATGATCCTATGGTTAACCTATGACCATCACGCTATGATCACATGGTTAACCCGTGACCCACTTGCCATGATCTCAAGGTTACCCAAGATCCACTTGCCATGATCCCAAGGTTAACCCAAGGCCCTCATGCCATGATCCCATGGTGAACCCATGACCCACTTGCCATGATCTCATGGATAACCCATGACCCACTTGCATTGATCCCATGGTTAACCCATGACCCTCACGCCATGATCCAATGGTTAACCCATGACCCACTTGCAACGATCTCATCGTTAACCCATGACCCACTTGCCATGATCCGATGGTTAACCCATGACCCTCACGCGATGGTCACCTGGTTAACTCATGACCCCCTTTCCATGATCCCCTGGTTAAACACTGACACTCTTGCCATGATCCAATGGTTAACCCATACCCTCTTGCCATGACCCCATGGTTAACCCATGACCCTCACACCATGATCACATGGTTAACTTATGACCCCCTTTTCATGATCCCATTGTTAAACACTAACACTCTTGCCATGATCCCATGGTTAACCCATACCCTCACGCCATGATCACTTGGTTAACCCATGACCCACTTGCCATGATTCCATGGTTAAACCAATGGCCCTCACTCCATGATCCCATGGTTAAACCATAACCCACTTGCCATGATCGCATGGTTAACCCATGACCCTCACGTCATGATCATATGGTTAACTCATGACCCCCTTTCCATGATCCCATGGTTAAACATTGACACTCTTGCCATGATCCAATGTTTAACCCATGACCCTCATGCCATGATCACATGGTTAACCCATGACCCCCTTGCCATGATTTCATGGTTAACCAATGACCCACACTCCATGATCCCATGGTTAAACCATAACCCACTTGCCATGATCCCATGGTTAACCCATGACCCTCACGTCATGATCATGTGGTTAACTCATGACGCCCTTGCCATGATCCCATGGTTAACCCATGACCCTCACGCCATGATCCCATGGTTAACCATGACCCTCTTGCCATGATCCCATGGTTAACCCATGACCCTCACTGCTATGATCGCATGGTTAACCATGACCCCTCTTGCCATGACTCCCATGGTTAACCCATGACCCACTTGCCCTGATCCATTGGTTTAACCACATGACCCTCCTGCCATGATACCTCATGGTTAAACCATTGACCCTCTTTGCCATGATCAATGGTTAACCCATGACCCTCACGCCATGATCACATGGTTAACCCATGACCCCACTTGCCATGATCCCATGGTTAAACCATGACCCTCTTGCCATGATCCCATGGTTAACCCATGACCCTCACTCCATGATCCCATGGTTAACCCATGACCCACTTGTCCAAGATCCCATGGTTAACCCATGACCCTCATGCCATGATCCCATGGTTAACTCATGACCCACTTGCCATGATCTCATGGTTAACCCATTACCCACTTGACATGATCCCATGGTTAACCCATGACCCTCACGCCATGACCCATGGTTAACCCATGACCCACTTTCCATGATCTCATCGTTAACCCATGACCCACTTGCCATGATGTCATCGTTAACCACTGAACCTCACTCCATGATCGCTTCTTTAAACCATGGCCCTCTTGCCATGGTCCCATGGTTAGCCCACGACCCTCACGCCAAGATCACATGGTTAACCCTTGACCCACTTGCCATGATCTGATAGTTGACATATGACTCATTTGCCATGACCCCATGGTTAACCCAGGACACTCACGCCATGATCACATGGTTAACTCATGACCCCCTTTCCATGAGGCCATGGTTAACCCATGCCCTTACACAATGATCACTTGGTTAACCCATGACCCACTTGCCATGACCACATGGTTAACCCATGACCCCCTTGCCATGATCTCATGGTTAACCGATGACCCATTTGCCATGATCACATGGTTAACCCATGACCCACTTGGCATGATTTCATCGTTAACCATTGATCCTCTCTCCATGATCCCTGGGTTAAACCATGACCTTCTTGCCATGATCCTATGGTTAACCCATGACCTTCATGCCATGATCACAAGGATAACCCAAGACCCACTTGCCATAATCCCAAGGTTAACCCATGGCCCTCACGCCATGATCCCATGGTGAACCCATGACCCACTTGCCATGATCTCATGGTTAACCCATGACCCACTTGCATTGATCCCTTGGTTAACCCATGACCCTCATGCCATGATCCCATGGTTAACCCATGACCGACTTGCAACGATCCCATGGTTAACCCATGACCCTCACCCCATGATCACATGGTTTACTCATGACTCCCTTTCCATGATCCCATGGTTAAACCCTGACACTATTGCCATGATCCCATGGTTAACCCATACCCTCACGCCATGATCACTTGGTTAACTCATGTCCCACTTGCCATGACCACATGGTTACGCCATGACCCCCTTGCCATGATCCCATGGTTAACCGATGACCCACTTGCCCTGATCACATGGTTAACCCATGACCCACTTGCCATGATTTCATTGTTAACCAATGACCCTCACTCCATGATCCCATGGTTAAACCATGACCCACTTGCCATAATCCTATGGTTAACCCTTGACCCTCACGCCATGATCACATGGTTAAACCATGATCCCCTAGCCATGATCCATTGGTTAACCCATGACCCACTTGCCATGATCTTATGGTTAACCCATGACCCACTTGCATTGATCCCATGGTTAACTCTTGACCCTCACGCCATGATCCCATGGTTAACTCATGACCCACTTGCCATGATATCATCGTTAACCCATGACCCACTTGCCATGATCCCATTGTAAACCCATGACCCTCACGCCATGATCACATGGTTAACCTATGACACGCTTGCCATAATCTCAATGTTAACCCATGACCCTCACGCCATGATCCCATGGTCAAACCATGACCCTCTTGCTATGATCCCATGGTTAACGCATAACCCTCATGCCATGATCACATGGTTAACCCATGACCCACTTCCATGATCCCATGGTTAACCCCTGACCCTCACACCAAGATCCCATGGTTTACCAATGACCCACTTGCCATGATCTCATGGTTAACCCATGGCCCACTTGCCATGATCCCATGGTTAACTGATGACCCTCACGCCATGATCCCATGGTTAACCCATGACCCAGTTTCCATGATCTCATCGTTAGCCCATGACCCACTTCCCATGATCTCATCGTTAACCAATGACCCTCACTCCATGATCGTATCTTTAAAGCATGACCCTCTTGCCATGATCCCATGGTTAACCCATGACCCTCACGCCATGATCACATGGTTATCCCTTGACCACTTGCCAAGATATCATGGTTAACCCATGACCCACTTGCCATGATCCCATGGATTACCGATGACCTACTTGCCATGATCACATGGTCAACCCATGACCCACTTGCCATGATGTCATTGTTAACCAATGACCCTCACTCCATGATCCCATTGTTAAACCATGACCCTCTTGCCATGATCCTATGGTTAACCTATGACCATCATGCTATGATCACATGGTTAACCCATGACCCACTTGCCATGATCTCATGGTTACCCAAGACCCACTTGCCATGATCCCAAGGTTAACCCATGGCCCTCATGCCATGATCCCATGGTGAACCCATGACCCACTTGCCATGATCTCATGGATAACCCATGACCCACTTGCATTGATCCCATGGTTAAACCCATGACCCTCACAGCCATGATCCAATGGTTAACCCATGACCCACTTTGCAACGATCTCATCGTAACCCATGACCCACTTGCCATGATCCGATGGTTAACCCATGACCCTCACGCCATGGTCACATGGTTAACTCATGACCCCCTTTCCATGATCCCCTGGTCAAACACTGACACTCTTGCCAGGATCCAATGGTTAACCCATTACCCACTTGACATGATCCCATGGTTAACCCATGACCCTCACGCCATGATCCCATGGTTAACCCATGACCCACTTTCCATGATCTCATCGTTAACCCATGACCCACTTGCCATGATGTCATCGTTAACCACTGACCTCACTCCATGATCGCTTCTTTAAACCATGACCCTCTTGCCATGGTCCCATGGTTAGCCCACGACCCTCACGCTAAGATCACATGGTTAACCCTTGACCCACTTGCCATGATCTGATAGTTGACCTATGACTCATTTGCCATGACCCCATGGTTAACCCAGGACACTCACGCCATGATCACATGGTTAACTCATAACCCCCTTTCCATGATGCCATGGTTAACAATTGCCCTTACACCATGATCACTTGGTTAACCCATGACCCACTTGCCATGGCCACATGGTTAACCCATGACCCCCTTGCCATGATCTCATGGTTAACCGATGACCGGATCACATGGTTAACCCATGACCCACTTGGCATGATTTCATCGTTAACCATTGATCCTCTCTCCATGATCCCTGGGTTAAACCATGACCTTCTTGCCATGATCCTATGGTTAACCCATGACCTTCATGCCATGATCACATGGATAACCCAAGACCCACTTGCCATAATCCCAAGGTTAACCCATGGCCCTCACGCCATGATCCCATGGTGAACCCATGACCCACTTGCCATGATCTCATGGTTAACCCATGACCCACTTGCATTGATCCTATGGTTAACCCATGACCCACACGCCATGATCCCAGGGTTAACCCATGACCCACTTGCAACGATCCCATGGTTAACCCACGACCCTCACCCCATGATCACATGGTTTACTCATGACTCCCTTTCCATGATCCCATGGTTAAACCTTAACATTATTGCCATGATCCCAAGGTTAACCCATACCCTCACGCCATGATCACTTGGTTAACTCATGTCCCACTTGCCATGACCACATGGTTAAGCCATGACCCCCTTGCCATGATCCCATGGTTAACCGATGACCCACTTGCCCTGATCACATGGTTAACCCATGACCCACTTGCCATGATTTCATTGTTAACCAATGACCCTCACTCCATGATCCCATGGTTAAACCATGACCCTCTTGCCATAATCCTATGGTTAACCCTTGACCCTCACGCCATGATCACATGGTTAGCTCATGACCCCGTTTCCATGATCCCACGGTTAAACCCTGACACTCTTGCCATGATCCCATGGTTAACCCATACCCTCACGCCATGATCACTTGGTTAACCCATGACCCACTTGCCATGACCACATGGTTTACCCATGACCCCCTTGCCAGGATCCCTTGGGTAACTCATGATCCTCATGCCATGATCACATGGTTAACCCATGACCCACTTGCCATGATTTCATCGTTAACCAATGACCCTCACTCCATGATCCCATGGTTAAACCATGACCCTTTTGCCATGATCCTATGGTTAACCCTTGACCCTCACGCTAAGATCACATGGTTAACCCATGACCCACTTGCCATGATATCATAGTTAATCCCTGACCCATATGCCATGATCACATGGTTAACCTATGACCCCTTTGCCATGATCTAATGGTTAACTATTGACCCTCACGCCATGATCATATGGTTAACCCATGACCCACTTGCTATAATCCCATGGTTAACCCATGACCCACTAGCCATGATCCCATGGTTAACCTATGACCCACTTGCCATGATCACATGGTTAACCCATGACCCACTTGCCATGATTTCATGGTTAAACCAATGACCCTCACTCCATGATCCCGTGGTTAAACCATGACCCACTTGCCATGATCCTATTGTTAACCCATGACCCTCACGCCATGATCACATGGTTAACCCATGACCTACTTGCCATGATTTCATGGTTAACCAGTGACCCTCACTCCATGATCCCGTGGTTAAACCATAATCCACTTGCCATGATCCCATGGTTAACCAATGACCGCCTTGCATTGATCCCATGGTTAACCCATGACCCTCACGCCATGATCCCATGGTTAACCCATGACCCTCACGCCAAGATCACATGGTTAACCCACGACCCACTTGTCATGATCTGATGGTTGACCAATGACCCACTTGCCATGATCCCATGGTTAACCCATGACCCTCACGCCATGATCACTTGGTTAACTCATGACCTCATTTCCATGATGCCATGGTTAAACCCTGACACTCTTGCCACGATCCCATGGTTAACCCATACCCTCACGCCATGATCACTTGGTTAACCCATGACCCACTTGCCATGACTAGATGGTTAACCCATGACCCCCTTGCCATGATCCTGTTGGTAACTCATGACCCTCAGGCCATGATCACATGGTTAACCCATGACCCACTTGCCATGATTTCATCGTTAACCAATGACCCTCACTCCATGATCCCATTGTTAAACCATGACCCTCTTGCTATGATCCTATGGTTAACCCATGACCCTCACGCCCTGATCACATGGTTAACCCATGACCCACTTGCCATGATCTCATAGTTAACCCATGACCCTCATGCCATGATCACTTGGTTAACCCATGACCCCCTTGCTATGATCCAATGGTTAACCCATGACCCTCACTCCATGATCATATGGTTAACACATGACCCACTTGTTATAATTCCATGGTTAAACTATGACCCACTAGCCATGATCCCATGGTTAACCTATGACCCACTTGCCATGATCACATGGTTAACCCATGACCCACTTGCCAAGATTTCGTCGTTAACCAATGAGCCTCACTCTATGATCCCCTGGTTAAACTATGACACTCTTGCCATGATCCTCACTACTACACAAAATGGCTTTAATAGCGCTTTTTTTTTTTTTGCCATTAATAGCGCTTACAAGCGCTATCTATTCACCCGCTACTGAATGTGAAAGAAATTGAGAGCGCTTAAAAAAGCGCTGTTGAAAGTGTGAATAGGTAGTGTTTCCTTGATAAAGCGCTGTCTAAAGTTCCTTAAGAAAGCGCTATCTATTGCATAATTTAGACAGCGCTTTCTCAAGGAAGCGCTGTCTAAAGTAAGCAATAGATTGCGCTTTCTCAAAGAAGCGCTATCTATTCCCCTTGTTTTTTTTTTAATATATTATTCCCTTTTTTTTTTCCTACATTTCCACCTACACTCAGCAATTCAGAGTAACGCTGTATTTAGGTACACACACATATAATGTACAAAGCTTACATACAATTTTGGTAAGTGTATATAAATTAACCAAACCAAACATCAAAATCATGCATATATATAACCAATTAACTAATATACTTTAACACAATTCACAGTAACGCTTACACATAAGCAATTATAATATTTAAGTCCATAAACCGAAAGGTCGCTAACCTACACTAGACAATAACCACGAACTACTAACAATGTATACAAGCTAATCAACACACTAGTAATTCTAAACAATTTGTGCATGTGGCTTCAATCTTCTGCCTGATCGCACAAAATCCTTGTTGTCGGCCTGCAGAAGACACACATATGTATATTGTGACATTCTTAGATCAAGAAGTAATTAAGACATACAGTAACATGGATTGAATGCGAATTTACAATCTTAGAGTGTCCACTTTTGGACAATTCAAGAACAACTTGTATATTGTGCCAAAAACAATATACAAATTGTTCTTGAACAGGAAACTAAGGTTAATGCATGTCTATAATGATAAAAATAAACATGTCTGATGCAACAACTAAAGGATTAAATAAAACACACGGGAATAGCAAGTGGTAAATTTGATATATTCATCCAACATGATTCTTTTTTTTCCTTCTATTTCAAACAACAAATAAACACACACTATTTCCATTAGAACGAGTCCTTCTGACATTTAAAGCTTACGAACCTGACTGCTACGTCGAAGGAGCTCTCTTGCAAATGGCAAAATACCCAAAACGATGTTTGCATCAAAGTTGTCCACTAATGTGATAACCTACCATGATAAAGGAATGTATCAAGATTTATGCAGAAAACAACAAAGTTTACTATCAATATAATTTAAACAATAATTTGAATGGGAAAGAAGAATTTGTTATGGACTATGACTATCATCATAGCCGTGGGTGCTAATGTCAACACATTTAATATATACTCCAGGAGTGGTAGAGAATTGCCATTTTTTGAATGTAGCTTGTTATCTTGTCTTTCCTTGTAGCATATGTTATTGTGTTCAACATTTAAAATCATGCTTAGTCTAGTTAAGAAATAGTCAGGGGAAGGGGGCTTAATCCACTTAATTAAGGTGACTTTTTAGGTGTTGAGTGGATTTTGGTTTTAATTATCTCATGAACATGCATGCGCAGGAAGTTGAAGATGCTCAGAAAATTAGAAGAACAGTTATTGACTGCTATGAGAGGGCAAGTGTGCCCAAAGTAAGTGAAGAAGAGAGAAAGAGAATTCTTCACTTTGCTATTGCTAGAGGTGGTCCAATTAGAGTGGAGTTTGAAGCCTCACTTTATGACTTTACCAATGAAGATTTGGTCAGATTATAAAAAACATTTATACAGGAAAAATGCATTCTCTCATAGCTTCAGCTAAACATTTAATTCTTAAGGCCCTACCATGAACATGAATACATTCCAAGGGAGAAGAACACCAATATGAAAAGTAGAACCCTATAGAGATAGAATTCTAACTTAACATTCAAACTGACCATTAGAAGATACTCATCATAGTAGGCACAAGACCTTAGAGCTAAAGGAACAATAGAAGATTATCCAAAAAGGCAGCATCATTACAAACATATTTTTTAGGCAACGAGAACCAGAAGGTAATGCAAAAAATTCCAATTTAGACCAACTGATATTCACTACAAAAAAAACAGACAATTTGTGGCGGTTTTTTAGTTAATTTGCGGCGGTTTTTGACCTCCGCAAATTAATTTGTGGCGGTTTCGAAAACCGCCCCAGTTATGTTCGCCACATGCAATTTGCGGCGGTTTTTAGAAACCTCTGGTATCTGTCTTTTATTGCAGCGGTTATTTTGCGGAGGTTTTGAACCTCCACTATCAGCGGCAGTTGTTTATTTTGTGGGGGTTTTTAACCTCCTCTATAAATGACTATGGATGATCATTAAATTGGTTATTTTGTGGGAGTTTTTAACCTCCTCTATAAATGACCATTATATAGCTATCAACGCCACCTACCGCAATAATATATATCTCACCATTTGATGCGCTGTTTATTTCAAATATACTTATTTGCTAACGATTTTGAATCTTCCTAATTTGCTACAATTGAAAAAGTTTCAACAAAAGTTTACCAAAATAGTCACAAAAAATTCATTAAAAATATAACCATAGTGACATAAGTATGTTTCAAATATCAATTGGAATTTAGAGAGTACAAGTTGACTTCATAATAGCCTAAACGTAGTTTTGTACTAAATGGAAAAAAAAAGAGCATCAAATATTGCTAGTGCTAGCACCGGATGATCCTCTTGCATCCAAAGGCGAATTTGGCTCACGTGCAACATCATTTGGCTGAAATAATAATAATAATAGAAAATTAGTTGAAATATTCAAAGGGATAGCAAAACCATGACCAAAGAGCACATCCCAAGACCACATTGCTGCTACCACTATATTTCCACGTGCTCAAAATGCGAGATCAAAAAATAATTAAGAACCCCATTCATCCATTTGCAAACACCCAAAACCCAAAAAAAAGAAACGATCATCATTAAATTAACACCATAACCACAAAGTAGACAGTCTCCTAACTTATTAGTATTGTAATTGTAACCAATATCATAAAGTAATATCCTAAGACTAGATGCCTTTTTCACTTTCCAAAACCACCAACAATAAAAACCAAATAGCTACAAATAGCCAAAATATCAGACAGTAGTTACACTATCCCCGAATGCAAACTTGTTGTATAGCTCCCTGAACCAAACTCAGAAACCAAGACCAGATGTCACATTAAAAGAAGGAAGATGTCACATTAAAAAGCTCCATCAAATTTTATAGAAAAAAACAAAGGACCAGACATCACACCACCAACACAGAACAAAGACATTTGCTAACATTTTGCAACAACAAATCAAGAGCAATTTGCCTCATTAACTAGCTAATGCATCATACACCAGAAAAAGTATATTCGAGATCGAATCAATAACATGCATCTATTTCTAATAGGGAAGCAAGATAAAATATTTTTAATTTGATATATATATATATATATATATATATATATATATAAATTATCTATTCAAAATTTGAAATGGTACCTAGTGAAATAGTATACTGTGTTTATGAGTAGGTATTCTAAATCTAAACACTGTGTTTAGCCTCTCAGTGATTACTCACCCTCACTAAAGCTCTACACTCATGTCTTTGATCCTGGAACAAATTTCCTTGCCCCAGCAACTGTTTTCAGGCCTGAATCTACTTTAGCAAGAAACAGAATAAACCTGCAAAACTTGCCAGGTTAGTATGCTACCCATAATCTAGCAAAAACTATTCCATTTTTGATACTGGTGTTTTTCTGTGAGAAAAACCAGAAATTTTGGGATTGACTTAGCAAACAACCAATCACTTCATCAAGCCCAAATTTTACTTTCTTTAGAAATTTCCTGTTCAATGTTTGCATTATATACAAATGTAGTCATGAAATTGGATCGCCCTGAGATTGAAATAACTTTTCATTCTTCATCATCTGGACAATTTTCTGAGTGAAACCTTGCATTGCTACCTAATAAAAAAGCAAGGTGAATTTCATTATATATCTAGTGAAACTATTCAAGACTTGCGTAACCATAGAGACTCAGAAGACAAAATATATAAATGAAATTACAGTTCAACCTTAAAAGGGCCATTATCTGTTCTGAAGCTGATGCCAGGAACATACTTCAAACAAACAGGAAATCCTCTATAAAAATAACAAATGTAGTTAGGAACCACAATAAGCATTCATACTAAGAAACCAAACAAATTTAATGGATATAAACATATGATGATGTTTGAAGAAAAAAAGAAAAAAGAAAAATTCACACAGGAAAGTTGAAGCTGCATGTACTCAAAGTTCCACTTAGCACATACATATGGTCCAATGTGAAGATGGACATAGAGCCCTACTTTCTACACTGTCTTAATGAACCTTACCGGATCATATCCTCCTTAAAATTGTACTGCAATTCTAAAATAATTCAAAATAGCAATGCCCAGTAAGCTTCAACAAATTTTATGCTACAAGTTAAAAAAATATCATTTTCGTGGATAGACCAATAGTGATTCATGTTGGTTAATTAGTGAAAATGCAAGTCACCAATACACATACACTCTTTCTATCCTTGAGACAGCAAACACACATCATAACTCAGGATGAGACTGCCAACTCAACTACATTGAACAAGAGCACAAATTCATAGCATCGATTCCTACAACAACAGCAGTCAAAGCAATTAAACAGAACTCAGCCAAAGTAAGACCAAAGCAATGAAATCATCAAAACAGAGCCAAAAAAACAGAGAAATAACAATATGAAACTTTCAACCAAAAAAAAAAAATATTCATGAAACTTTCAGAATTAATCAAAGTTAATCTCATGAAATTTCACAACAAAGACCAACTAATGCAGTTTGGGTCTTCAACGAGCTTCTCCAAAAAAAATCAAAACACAAGAATCAGCGTGTAGTTACCAGAATTCATGGTGGCAGGGGAGATGAACTGGCGCAGGAGGATGAGCAAATAACGCCGTCAGCCGCGTCTGTCTGTGAAGGAGCAAGAATCCGTCAGAGATATTTCTTTTTTTTTTAGGACCATGAATAGAACGTGAAAAAGATGGTGGAGCGTCTGCGTTAGGGCTTGCGTGACTGCATGAAGAGGATCGCTTAACGGATAGGTGGTGTACCGAGGTCGCGAGAAACAAGAATGTGGTGGTCGTAGTGAGGCCGTGAGGGAGAGGGCGGTTGTGGTGAACGCGCGAGGAAGAAGAATGAGCTAGGGTTGTGGTGACTGAGCAAGAGTCACAGAGGAATGGGTTGGTCGTGCGAAAGTATTATGTTTGAGAGTGAGGGAAAAATGCGTGGGAGGGAACAGATAAATATTAAGGGAAAGGAATTGATAGCGCTTCCTTGAGGAAGCGCTATCTTAAGTAAGGAATAGATAGCGCTTCCTCTAGAAAGCTTTATCTATTACTTTCCATCAATGTTTAATAGCACTTCTTTGAGGAAGCGCTATCTATTCATTTCCCTAAGATAGCGCTTCCTTAAGGAAGCGCTATTAAAAGTCTTGCGCCTCTTTTTTAATAGCGTTTCAACAGGAAACGCTACTGAAGGTGCGCTATATAATGTATAATCTGGTGTAGTGACTATGGTTAACACATGACCCTCACTTGCCATGATCCCATGGTTAACCCATGACCCACTTGCCATGATCCCATGGTTAACCCATGACCCTCACGCCATGATCACATGGTTAACCCATGACCCACTTGCCATGATCTCACGGTTAACCCATGACCCTCGCGCCATGTTCCCATGGTTAACCTATGACCCACTTGCCATGATCTCAATGTTAACGCATGACCTTCATGCCATGATCCCATGGTTAAACCATGACCCTCTTGCCATGATCCCACGGTTAACCTATAACCCTCACGCAATGATCACATGGTTAACCCATGACCCACTTGAAATGATCTCATGGTTAACACATGACCCACTTGCCACGATCCCATGGTTAACCCATGACTTTCACCCCATGATCCCATGGTTATCCTATGACCCCCTTGCCATGATCTGAATGTTAACCCTATACCCTCACGCCACGATCCCATGGTTAAACCATAACCCTCTTGCCATGATCCTATGGTTAACCCATGACCCTCACGCCATGATCACATGGTTAACCCATGACCCACTTGCCATGATCTCATGGTTAACCCATGACCCACTTGCCATGATCCCTTGGTTAACCTATGACCCTCTTGCCATGATCAGATGGTTAACTCATTACCCACTTTCCTTGATTTCATGGTTAACCAATGACTCTCACTCCATGATCCCATCTTTAAACCACGACCCTCTTGCCATGATCCCATGGTTAACCCATGACCCTCACGCCAAGATCGCATGGTTAACCCATGACCCACTTGCCATGATCTGATGGTCGACCCATGACCCACTTGCCATGATCCCAAGGTTAACACATGACCCTCACTCCATGATCACATGTAAAATCATGATCCCCTTTCCATGATCCCATGGTTAAACGCTGACACTCTTTCCATGATCCCATGGTTAACCCATACCCTCACGCCATGATCACTTGGTCAACCCATGACCCACTTGCCATTACCACATGGTTAACCCATGAACCCCTTGCCATGATTTCATCGTTAACCAATGACCCTCACTCCATGATCCCATGGTTAAACCATGACCCTCTTGCTATGATCCTATGGTTAACCCATGACCCTCACGCCATGATCACATGGTTAACCCATGACCCACTTGCCATGATCTCATGGTTAACCCATGACCCACTTGCCATGATCCCTTGGTTAACAACCTATGACCCTCTTGGCATGATCAGATGGTCAACTCATTACCCACTTGCCTTGATTTCATGGTTAACCAATGACTCTCACTCCATGATCCCATGGTTAAACCCTGACCCTCTTGCCATGATCCCATGGTTAACCCAAACCCTCACGCCATGATCACTAGGTTAACCCATGACCCAATTGCCATGACCACATGGTTAACCCATGACTCCCTTGCCATGATCCCGTGGGTAACTCATGACCCACACGCCATGATCTCATGGGTCATGGTTAACCCATGACCTACTTGCCATGATCTCAATGTTAACCCATGACCCTCACGCCATGATCCCATGGTTAAACCATGACCCTCTTGCCATGATCCCATGGTTAACCTATGACCCACTTGCCTTGATCACATGGTTAAACCATGACCCTCTTTCCTTGATCCCATGGTTAACCCATGACCCTCACGCTATGATCACATGGTTAACCCTTGACCCACTTACCATGATGTCATGGTTAACTCATGACCCTCTTGCCATGATCAGATTGTTAACTCATTAGCCACTTGCCATTATTTCATGGTTAACCACATGGTTAACCCATGATCCCCTTGCCATGATCCCGTGGGTAACTCATGACCCTCACACCATGATCACATGGTTAACCCATGGCACACTTGCCATGATTTCATCATTAGCCAATGATCCTCACTCCATGATCCCATGGTTAAACCATGACCCTCTTGCCATGTTCCCATGGTTGACCCATGATCCTCAAGACATGATCCTATGGTTAACCTAAGACCCACTTGCGATGATCTCATCGTTAACCCATGACCCACTTGCCATGATCCCATGGTTAACCCATGACCCTCACGCCATTATCCCAAGGTTAGCCTTTGACCAACTTGCCATGATCTCAATCTTAACCCATGACCGTCATGCGATGATCGCATGGTAAACCATGACCCTCTTGCCGTGATCCCATGGTTAACCCATAACCCTCATGCCATGATCATATGGTTAACCTATGACCCACTTGCCATGATCTCATGGTTTACCCATGACCCACTTGCCTTGATCCCATGGTTAAACATTGACCCTCTTGCCATGATCCCATGGTTAACCCGTGACCCTCACGCCATGATCCTATGGTTAACCCATGACCCACTTGCAATGATCTCATGGTTAACCCATGACCCCCTTGCCATGATCCCATGGTTAACTGATTACCCCCTTGCCGTGATCCCATGGTTAACCCATTACCCACTGGCCATGACCAAATGGTAAACCCATGAAACCCTTGCCATGATCCCGTATGTAACCCCTTGCTGTGATCCCATGGTTAACATATTACCCTCTTGCCATGATCCCATGGTTAACCCATAACCCTCACGCAATGATCACATGGTTAACCAATGACCCACTTGCCATGATCCCATGGTTAACCTGTGACTCTCAGGCCATGATCCCATGGTTAACCCATGACCCACTTGCCATGATCAGATGGTTAACCCATACCCCTCTTGCATGATCCCATGGTTAACACTTGACGCATTTGCCACGATCCTATAGTTAACCCATGACCCCCTTGCCAGGATCCCATGGTTAATCCATGACCATCCTGCCATGATCAAATGGTTAACCCATGACCCCCGAGCCTTGATCCCGGGGGTAACCCATGACCTTTATGCCATGATCCCATGGTTAACCCATGACCCTCAATCTTTGATCCCATGGTTAACCCATGACCCTCACGCCATGATCCCATGGTTGACCCATGACCTCTTGCCACGATCCCAGGGTTAACCCCTAATCCCCTTGCCATGATCCCATTTTTAACCTATGACCCTCTTGCCATGATCACATGGTTAACCAATGTCCCATATGCCATGATTTCATGGTTGACCGATGACTCTCACTCCATGATCCATGGTTAAACCATGACCCTCTTGTCATGATCCCATGGTTAACCCATGACCCTCATGCCATGATCACATGGTTAACCATTGACCAACTTGCCATGATCTCATGGTAAATCCATGACCCACCCACTTGCCATGATCCCATGGTTAACCCATGGCTCTCAGGCCACGATCCTATGGTTAAACCATGACCCACTTGCCATGATCTCATAGTTAACCCATGACCCACTAGCCGTGATCCCATAGTTAACCCATGACCCTCAAGTGATGTTCCCATGGTTAACCAATGAGCCACTTGCCATGATCCCATGGTTAACCCATGACCCACTTGCCTTGTTCCCATGGTTAACCCAGGGCCCACTTGCCATGATCTCAAGGTTAACCCATGACCTTCACGCTACGATCCCATGGTTAAACCATGGCCCTTGTGCCATGATCCCATGGTTAACCCATGACCCTCACGCCATGATTCCTTGGTTAACCCCTGATCCACTTGCCATGATCTCATTGTTAACCCATGGCACCCTTGCCATGATCTCAAGGTTAACCCATAACCTTCACACCGTGATCCAATGGCTAAACCATGAACCTCGTGCCATGATCCCATGGTTAACCCATGACCCTCACGCCATGATTCAATGGTTAACCCATGACCCACTTGCCATGATCACATGGTTTACCCGTTGCCCTCTTGCCGTGATCCCTTGTTTAACCCATGACCCTCACTCTTTGATCCCATGGTTAACCTAAGACCCTCACACCATGATCCTATTGTAAACCCATGACCCCCTTGCCACGATCCCAGGGTTAACCCATGACACCCTTGCCATGATCCCATCGTTATCCTATGACCCTCTTGCCATGATCACATGGTTAACCCATGACCCACTTGCCATGATTTCATGGTTAACCCATGACCCTCACTTCATGATCCCGTGGTTAAACATTGACCCTCTTGCCATGATCCCATGGTTAACCCCTGACCCTCACTTCATGATCCCGTGATGTAAGCCAAGGGGGGGCAAGTCAAGATTTCCTCAAGGGTGAAAAGAGCCCAATAAGGAGCATGGTCCAAGGAGCAAGACAAGGACTTGATGGGCCTATGATAAGGATTACAACCAAGAAAGCCCAACCAAGAGTGAAATATACATTCTGCGTGGAAAAAGCCAAAGAGTGAAAAATTTCCATTGTGTGACTAGTGAGGGAGTTTTGTGAGGAAATATACTATTCTTCTCAATCATGGCCAACCATGAAGATAGTCCACCGTTATCTCCAAGATCAGCCGCTCTTCATGCTAGGATGTCCAACCAAGTCCTTGTACTTCAAAGACAAGTGGAGCAAATGCAAGCCAATTATGATAGGCAACTTGCCAATCTAAATCATGATGAGTCAAGTGGCTATGATAGTGAAAGAGGAAGGCGTAGAGAAGGAGGTAGAAGAGGAAGGAGGCGTGGTGATAAGCTTGAAGGAGTCAAAATCAAAGTCCCTTCCTTTATTGGGAAGAATGATCCAGAGGCTTACTTGGAGTGAGAGTTGAAAATTGAGCAAGTTTTTTATTGTAACTCTTACAATGAAGGAAAGAAGGTGAAGGTGGCAGCCCTAGAATTCAAGGAGTATGCTCTTGTGTGGTGGGATCAACTACAAAAAGAGAGGAGAAGAATTGGAGCGGAGCCCATTGATAGTTGGGAAGAAATGAAACTTATCATGAGAAGGAGATTTGTCCCAAATCATTATCAAAGGGACATTCATAACAAATTACAAAGGCTCACCCAAGGATCCAAAAGTGTTGATGAGTACTTCAAGGAGATGGAGTTGGCCTTACTTAGGTCAAATTTTCAAGAAGATAGGGAGGCTACTATGGCAAGGTTCTTAAGTGGTTTGAATCAAGAAATTCAAGATGTAGTGGAATTGCAAAATTATGTGGAGCTTGAAGATTTGGTTCAACAAGCTATCAAAGTGGAACAACAACTCAAGAGGAGAAAGTACAAATTTCGTTCTCCTCCTAAGTTGTCATCTTCAAGTTGGAAGGAAGATTCCAAGAAGGAGGGTAATTCATCTTCTAAGGAGATTGTGCCTACATCTCAAGGGAAAAAGCCATCGGAAGCAAGTCCTAAAAGTCGTGATGTCAAGTGCTTCAAGTGCCTAGGCCATGGACACATTGCATCCCAATGCCCAACAAAGAGGACCATGGTGTCAAGAAATGGAGAAGTGGTATCACAATCCGAGGCTTCAAGTAAGGAGGAAAGTGAAGAAGAAATGTTCATGCCGGATGGTGATTTACTTATGGTGAGGAGGCTTTTGGGGAATCAAGTGAAAGATCATGAGGTGAGCCAAAGGGAGAATATTTTCCATTCTAGATGTCTCATTCAAGGGAAGGTATGTTCTCTCATAATTGATGGTGGAAGTTGTGCAAATGTTGTGAGTTCTAGGTTGGTTTCAAAGTTAAATCTAGATATCAAGGCACATCCAAGACCCTATAGGCTTCAATGGTTGAATGAGAATGGAGAAATAATTGTGAACAAACAAGTGGAGGTTCCATTTTCAATTGGGAAGTATGAAGATTGTGTCCTTTGTGATGTGGTGCCTATGGAGGCAAGCCATATGTTGTTGGGAAGGCCTTGGCAATATGACAAAAAGGCCACTCATGATGGGTTCTCTAACAAGTTCTCATTTTTGTACCAAGACCGAAAGGTCATTCTTTCACCTTTATCTCCAAAGCAAGTTTGTGAGGATCAAGTGAAAATGAGAGGAAAGAGAGAGCAAGAGAGAAAAGAAAATGAAATTGAAAAAGAGAGTGAAAAAATATTTGAAAAAGAGGTTGAGAAAAAAACTGAAAAAGAAAATGAGGAGAAGATTGAAAAAGAGAGTGAAAAACAGATTGAAGAAAAAGGTTATCAAGAGGAAAATATTGAGAAAATTAGTTTGGCAAGAAAAAGTGGGGAAAAGACTTTGGTCTCAAAACAGTCCCAATTCATTTTTTATTGTAACAATTTTTATGTTATTGCTAATGCTTCTAATAACTTTTCTTTGTCTAGTGGTGTTGTAATTGTTTGGCAGAAATTCCTTCCAACGGAAGCACTCTATGGTAATGTGATTGTGAAGGACACCTTTGATGGACCACCAATGTCTAATTTTGGTGATAAAAACTGTTTTAATTCGAGGTCGAATTCTTTCAAAGAAGGAGGGCATGATGTAAGCCAAGGGGGGGCAAGTCAAGATTTCCTCAAGGATGAAAAGAGCCCAATAAGGAGCATGGTCCAAGGAGCAAGACAAGGACTTGATGGGCCTATGATAAGGATTACAACCAAGAAAGCCCAACAAGTCTCTATCCAAATAATGGCTCTTGTTTTGATAGAAGCAAACCCAAGATCAAGACCAAATGGAGTAAAGCCGAAATTGTTAACTTACATTCTCCAATTGAAGGATCCATGACAAGGGGGGGCGATCCTAAGAAGAAGAAGCTTGGAGAGTGGGGCGAATTCAAGAAACCCAGCCCAAGTCTTTAAATTATTGTCTTCGTTAATTCAATAAAGTATGTAATTATGTAAATGGGGCCTTTATTGCAAATGGAGGCAGCCCATCTTTCTTATTCTGCACATGTTAAATTAGTGTAGATTGAGTTTCCTTTTGATGTAAATTGTGGGGGTTACACTTTTTAATTTGAGAAGCAAAGTGTAACCACCCATAATCAAGAGATGGTGGGGGCGTATCAATCAATGTGGTGGCTGAGTAAAGATTAGCTTAATTGAGTCTTTAGTGTTAGAGTTAAGTGGATTATTAGTTATGAGGGGTTATGGAATCTTTAGAGGCAAGTGTGAAATCAGATTTTTGGCAACCATGCCTATATGTATTACGCCCAACAACATGAATAAGATAACTTGGAAGTTGAATTTTGATTTGATATCCATTGTGAGAGAATTGTTCTCTTGGGTTCTTGGATGAACCAAAACTAGTTCTTATCAAGAATCCAAGATTCTTGGGGCGAACCTCATAGGCTTATCAAACAATCTTGTTTGTGGCGCCATTGATCATCTCTTCCTCATCCATCTTTTGTTTATTTTCTTCACTTTCATCTATGTTTCAATTCTGCACTTAATCTTTATCTTGTTTTTGTGTGTTTTGCGCCATAAACATATTATAGATTCAACCAAATAGATCATGTCAAGGCAACCCTCCATTTGGTTGTCATCATCCCGTAGTTAAACATTGACCCTCTTGCCATGATCCCATGGTTAACCCATAACCCTCACGCCATGATCCCATGGTTATCCCAGGAACCTCACGCCATGATCCCATAGTTAACTCATGACCCCCTTGCCACGATCCCACTGGTTAACCCATTACCCCCTTTCTATGATCCCATGGTTAACCTATGACCCTCTTACCATGATTACATGGTTAACCAATGACCCACTTGCCATGATTTCAAGGTTAACCCATGACCCTCACCCCATGATCCCAAGGTTAAACATCGACCTTCTTCCCATGATCCCATGGTTAACCCATGACCCTAACTCTATGATCCTATGGTTAATCCATGAGCCACACACAATGATCACATGGTTAACCAATAACCACATTCCATGATCTCATTGTTAACCCATGACCCACTTGCGATGAACCCATGGTTAACCCGTTACCCTCAGGCCATGATCTCAAGGTTAACCCATGTCCCACTTGCCATGATCACATGGTTAACCCATGACCCCCTTGCCATGATTTTATGGTTAACCCATGACCCACTTGCCCTGATCGCATGGTTAACCCATAACCCTCTTGCCATGATCCCATGGTTAACCCATGACCATAACGCCATGATCCCATGGTTAACCAATAACCCCACTTGCCACGATCCTATGGTTAACCCATGACCCCTTTGCAATGATCCCATGGTTAACCCATGATCCTCCTGTCATGATCAAATGGTTAACCCATGACCCCCTTGCCATGATCCCAAGGTTACACATCGACCTTCTTCCCATGATCCCATGGTTAACCCATGACCCTCACTCTATGATCCTATGGTTAACCCATGACCCTCACTCTATATCCCAAGGTTAACCCATGACCCTCACGCCATGATCCCATGGTTAACCCAGGACGCCCTTGCCACAATCCCATGGTTAACCCATGACCTCCTTGCCATTATCTCATGGCTAACCTATGACCCTCTTACCATGATCACGTGGTTAACCCATGACCCACTTGCCATGATTTCATGGTTGACTGATGACTCTTACTCCATAATCCCATGGGTAAGTCATGACCCTCTTGCCATGATCCCATGGTTAACCTATGACCCTCACACCATGATCACATGGTTAACCAATGATCCACTAGCCAAGATCTCATGGTAAACCCATGACCCACTTGCCATGATCAAATTGTTAACCCGTGGCCCTCAGGCCATGATCCTATGGTTAACCCATGACCCACTTGCCATGATCTCATGGTTACCCATGACCTCCTTGCCATGATCCCTTGGTTAACCCATGACCCTTACGCCATGTTCCCTAGGTTACCCAATGACCCACTTGCCATGATCTCATGGTTAACCTATGACTTTCACGCCATGATTCCATGGTTAAACCATGACCTTCACGCGATGATCCCATGGCTAACCCATGACCCATTTGCCATGATCTCCTTGTTAACTCCTGACCCACTTGCTATGATCCCATGGTTAACCCGTGACCCACACGCCATGTTCCCATGGTTAACCCATGATCCACTAGCCATGATCCCCTGGTTAACCCATTACCCTCTTGCCATGATCCTATGGTTAACCCATTGCCCACTTGCCATGATCCCTTGGTTAACCCATGACCATCACTCTATGATCCCATGGTTAACCCATGACCCCCTTGCCACGATCACATGGTTAACCCATGACACCCTTGCCAAGATCCTATCGTTAACCTATGACCTTCTTGCCATGATCACATGGTTAACCCATTTCTCACTTGCCCTGATCCTATGGTTAACGTACAACCCTCTTGCCATGATCCCTTGGTTAACCCATGACCCTCAATCTATGATCCCATGGTTAACCAATGTCCCACATGCCATGATTTCATGGTTGACTGATGACTCTCACTCCATGATCCATGGTTAAACCATGACCCTTTTGCCATGATCCCATGGTTAACCCATGACCCTCACGCCATGATCACATGGTTAACCATTGACCCACTTGCCTGTAAATATAAATTTGATTATGTTTTGATGATTGACAAACACTAACTATAAGCATGCAGGATAAAAAGAAAAATAATTTACAAGCATGCAGGTACTCAAAGGTTAGCAAAGCAAGACACCAATAAGATAGGAGTATCAAGTTTCAAGCATCAAGACCTCAAGCAAGATTGGGTGAATATATTAGGTCTTAGATTGTCTTGTAAGGGTATGATGACTAAAACTCATTTTGGCTCATTTAATCAATTTAATGAAACACTTCACTTTTAGGTAAAATGTTTTTAATTTAGCTTAATTAACGAAGTGATTTTCAAATTGATTTCAAATTAAAAAGAAAACTGATTTAACATAAAAAAAGATATATCAATTTAAACTTCAAACGGTGTGCGTTCATAACAATTAACTTTTCCCAAATCATTGTACATTGATTTGAGTTCATTGAATAATATAAATTGAAATCAGTTTTTCTATTTTTGAAACCATGTAAAGTATATCTTATTGAAACATGTTTTTAGAAGTTAAAAATTTGAATCAAAATCATTTTTCAAATTGATGACAGGTGCCTATTCAATTTCAAATTAATAAAATTCAAAACCAATATTACAATGCTTTTTCTATTCCTCAATTGGTCAACGTAAAGTATACCATATATATATAGATTGCAATCAGTGCAAGTGCAATAATTTCTCAGCCTTATAAGAACTGATTTGCGCACAATTTATTAAAGCTTAAATGGTTTGATTCTTTTATTCAATTTACTTATAATAACTGGGATTGAGATTTTATTTTCAAGGGACTGAACTTTTATTCTCAATTGAGAAAACGTGCTTAATTGAGCTTGGAATAAAAATCAATTGAGATTGACTAAATATTGCCAATTGATTGGCAACGGTAATTTGCTCAATTACGACCATTCTCATAAAATTAGTCCCTTCTTTAATTATGATGCAACAGCCATATTTTCAAAAGGTTATAAAATTGAATTTCTTGTTTGCATTTTAAGAGCTGAGCAAATACGAAAAATACTCTTTTGAACTGAAAATTATTTGTGAGCCAAACGTGTTAATATCATCATACTCATAATACTTCAATTTGTATTATACGCACTATTTAGAGTGCTTCAATTTCTTCTACACTCTTTTATCAACTCAGAAATAGGTGTGGTATCCCTAGGTTGAGGGTGAGGTATCTCTCTGATTAGAAGGTGGGTATCCTTCTGGTGTAAACGGTGGGGCATTCCTTTGGTGTACAACTCTAGGCTCAGAAGCGTGGGTGAGGTATCCCAGAGACGCGAGGGAGAGTGCTAGAGGTCGTTGAGACTCTTACACGTGGTGGGTGAGGTATCCCAGGAGGCGTGGTTAGAGTGCTCTGTTTTGTACAAAGTTGCAAGCACCAGTTTATAAGCTTGTTTGTTAGTGGAAGAAAATCCCACAGGTGGAGTGGGGACTGGACGTAGGTCACAAGTGGTTGGTGGCTGAACCAGGATAAAATCTGTGTGCAAGTATTCTCTTCCCTATCTCCGTTGTTTAATTCATATTATTATTATTATTATTATTATTATTATTATTATTATTTATTATTATTATTATTATTATTATTACTCACGTATTATATTTTGTTTATTCCTTATTGTGTGATTTAGTATTTTATATTGAGAAAATCATTTTTGGCAAATTATTTGAGAAAAATTTAAAAACCCAATTCACCCCCCTCTTGGGTTATGGTTGCCACGACCAACAAGTGGTATCAGAGCTTTGGCTCTGATTAGAAGCTTAACAGCTTAGAGTGAAAGATCCTATTTGTCGGCAACCTTAAAAGCGCTTTCTTTGAAAAATGAATTTTTGTGATTTTAATAAACCACCATCTTTTGATGGTGTAGATTTCGTTTATTGGAAAGCAAGAATAGAAATTTTTATGCAAGCAATAGATTTTGATTTGTGGGAAATTGTGCTCAATGGTTTTGTTGCTAAACCCAAATCACAATGGAATGAATTTGATAGAAATTGCTTTTCCTTAAATATTAAAGCTATGCAAATTTTGAGAAATAGTTTGAATGATGAAGCATATGCTAGAATTAAGGATTGCTCTTGTGCGAAGGATATAATGAATATACTTGATGCTATTTATCTTGCTAACAATGATTTTGTGGATGAGAGTATATAGAAAGCAAGAAGAGGCGGAGCAAAACCAAAAGGAGCACACAGTGGAAACATTGGGCAAGGAAAAAGATCACGGCAATGAAGAGTCAAACATGCTAAGAATTGAAACAAGCTCTCACATGGCTCAAAAGGACTTTGAGGTAAATGATGCTAAATTTAATGATAGTCCTTTGTATGATAAATTACAACATGCATATGATGATGTATATGATGGCATATCATCAATTGAAATGGAAATTGAGAACTTGAAAGATGATCATACTTTTCTTTACGAGGAAAATTCTTTAAATTGTAAAACCTCAACTTCTTGTGAAAATTGTATTTTTAAAAATCAAGTTGAGGAATTTTCTTCTAAATATAACAAAGTTGACAAATCTGTTTGTTCTAATTCTGTGAATGCTAGTAACAAGGGAAGTAACACTATTTTGCATGGAAATTCGAACAATACTTTTGATAAAAATATTTTGAAATGTCAACAATCTAAAAACCCAAAGTTTTCCTATGGTGATCTCAAAAAGACGAAGCCTTCATCTATAATTTGCAATTATTGTGGTTATCAAGGACATATTTCTCATCTATGTCATTACAGGAGAAATTATAATGTGGGAAATAAATTGTCATGGATACCTAAAAATTATAGATCCTTATCCACTAACCTCCAAGGACCCAAGATGAAATGGGTACCAAAAAGTTCCTCTACCTTATCTAATGTGCAGGTAAACTTGCAAAATGGTAGACAATTTGGCCAAGAAAAGAAGCTAATATTAAGAAATGTGCTTCCCAAGTTTAAAGGTGAACTTACTAACAAAAGAAGCAAAAGCCCTTTCATGAAAGCCTCCGAAAGGAATAATATGGGACTTGCAAATTTCGGAACTCAAATTAAGAATCGATGGGTAAGGAAAAGTGACTCATTGATCTCAAAGGCCCAGGTAACAAATGCTTCTACATCTCCTACTCGCTCCCATGTGAAATCAACTTATTGGAGGTATGAACACTCTAATGAAATGTGCTATTCATGTAAAGACTTGAATGTGAATATTGAACACAATAATGTCACCTTCAATTGAATCATGCTACTCTTGACTCATCAATCCATGTGTCTATGATATGCTTTTAAGATAATGCTAGCTAGTTCTAAAATTAGATGATAATTATTCTTATGAATATAATAAGAAGCAATGCTAGTTAGTCAACGTGTGTGGTTATCTTGCTTGTAAGTTATTTATATCCCTCCTTGTATCTTTAAATGATGTAATAATTATATTGTCTTGATCTTAAATTTTTATTCTAAAATTGCATATGCAAGAACTGAT